>CM060357.1:33271856-33904325 GCA_030545235.1 Helianthus tuberosus
AATTTTATGAATCAAAGAGGAGAATTTACACACCGAGTGAAAATAACTCGGATGCACCCAAGGCTGGTCAGGCTTGGATGTCAGCATTCTTTGTTTGAAATCCTGACTTGCCGGAACTCCCAGGTTGGTAATTGGGGAGTAGGAATCGGCATCTTTCTTGAGAAATTCACAACTGTGATATTTCGACTTACAAGTAGTATTGTTGATAAGAACCTACAAGTGGTTAATCAAGGTCATTAAGTTGAACTTGATTTAACTTTCATACAAGTGGTTAAAGAAAAGGAAAAGTGAACTTACAAGTGGTAATTTGAAAATAATGTGATGAAACCCCATGTGTGTGAAATCAACAAAACTAATTTTCCAGAAAAACCATTTTGATTAAAACAAACTTAAGTGTTTTGAAAAACAAACTTAAGTGTTTTGAAATCATAATGGGAAAATAGTTTGTTGTCAGGGGGAGTTCTGATTGTTTAAGCCAAGAGAATGGACAATTGAAGCAATTCACATCACTTTGTCATTTTATTTGTACAGTTTATTGTTTTTACTTTCAAATTTTCCCAGAAAATCAAAAAATTGAAACATATTTTTGATTTTAGGGGGAGTAAAAAATTTAGAAATTTTGAAAATTTGAAAAATCCAAAAACATGATAAAATAGAAAATCCAAAAATATCAAAAAATCAAAATGAGTTTTGTTGTGAAAAAGAGGAAATGATAGTACATCAGTAGACAATCACAGTATACTAAAGAATTGGAAAGTTAAAATGTGAAAAACGGTCTCACTGATGATATGCCAGTAGGTTTTTGCACGCTTAGTAGATTGTTTTCGAGATATAAACCTAAATATCAAATACTTACTTATCACGTGGGGAACATCTCTCGGATATATGGGTAACCCCTGAAATCTTGTTTGAAGGGCTTTCTATTTCTGACATACTAGGTCTTTATGCGTGATGAAATCTGGGGTATTATACCAGGACTTCTGATTTTGCGGGAGCAATAGCCTAGTCCTCGTATAATACTCTGCACTGCTTTAATCATAAAGCCCACCCTCAGCATAAAAAATGATGAAACATTGAAAAATGCTAATCATGTGCTGTTGAAGAAAAGATCCCCAAACGGGACACACCTAAAAGTCGAGCCATCATCTCTTTGTCTGAACGGAAGTTCTAACCTGAGCTCTCATGGTCTCACATTACCCGTTTACAGATATCATTAGTGTACATTCACCTGTAAGACTGAATATAGGAGTCTGGATACGGGAGTATATTCTGAGGTGGGACACGCGAATAAGTTTAAGTCCTTAAAACACTAATCTCGTATCTCGAATCAATTGAACTTTGTGTGAAAATTTAAGTGGATCAGTATACTGACATTCTAAGTGAATCGTTTAGAACTTAAAGTGTTTAAAGCTCAACGGTACTAGTGATTTGTTATAAACTGATATGATCCTCTTACACAAACTCACAAAAAGATGTCTTGTTGGTGCACTACATCTGTCGACTTCGTCTTGTATCGAGTCTTAGTTTTAGATTGTTAGATCAGGGCATGTTTTACGAGAAAACTGGAGAGAATTTGTGATTTAGAGAGTAGGTCCGCTTATACGGACATAGGAGGTCCGCTTATTCGTACATGTTCGTATATGGGAACCTACCTGTTCAGGTCCGCTTATACGAACATGTCCATATGTGGGGACCTACCAACTCTATAAATACCCCATAAGCGGATCTCATTTGTAACTTGGTCGAATTCCATACCGAGGTGCTGCCGGTGTGAAGATCGAGCTGTTAACGTTGTCAGATTAATAAAATCAGTAGATTAAGTGAATTGCAAGCTGTCTCTACCTTCGTTTCTTGTTATTCCGCACCTGAAACGTAGTTGAACGCCTCTGAACGACTCATTCGGGTCGATGCACGATCCTACAATTGGTATCAGAGCTTCAGGAGGAGGAGTTCTACAGAGAATAGCTGGAATTCATAATCATTTCTTACTTCTACACCTTCTATTTTCAGTTCAGAAAGTTGTACCGGTCAAAATTGGGTCAAAATTGCACAGATTGCGTGTTATTGGACATTGATAAACCCTTGAAAGTTTCAGACTGAAATACGGACTAAAAATGGGTGAAATCATCTTCGGACTTAGTTCCGCTTATACGGACACTTCATAGGTTCGTTTGTTAGGTCCGCTTTTAGGAACATATTTGTAGTAGGTTCGCTCAAGAGATCCGCTCATAGGGACTTGATTGTTGAAGGTTCGCTCTAGAGATCCGCTTTTAGGGACATATTGTGTATAGGTCCGCTTCAAATTGCGTAGTAGGTCCACTTCAGTGAACAACATTAGGTCCGCTCCAAAGATGTAGGTCCGCTCATCTGGTCCATCTGGTCCGCTTTTAGTGACATTTCAATAGATCCGCTTTTCTGACAAGTTCAAGTCCGCTCATTAGGTCAAAACAAGTTCCGCTCATTAGGTCCGCTCGTATGGTCCAATAGGATTATAAAGCGAATAACCATTGTCGGCCACATAGTAAAGGGTTAAACGGACAAATCATCAAATAAAGTTGTCAGCCCATGCAATTGTTGTCGTCCACTAAGTGATGTGTGTGGCCCAATCAACTTTTGTATTGTCAGTGTAGTGGACTCTAAGGCCCAATCAAAGCATCAGCAGCCAAGTCGTTAGTCCAGTTAGCTTGGTCCAATCAAGAAAATTAGGTGTCGGCTTGATTGAAATCTGCAAATATAAATGTGTCGGATATAAGGTGACAAGTCTTATACGGGAGGTCCAATCAAAAATGTTTTAAGTGCTGAATAGTTGAGGCCCAATCAAAGATTTTTAAAAGATAATCTTGTCGAGCATTTGTTATACTTAGTGTATCAAGAACCAAGCAGAATTGGTTCAATATTAAGCTTAATCGGATTCTTCCAGATCCTTTTGGCAAGATCATTCAGTCATTGATATCATTTCAACAACATTGAAACTCGTCCAAGTCTTCGACACGAGTTCTAGATCGATTTAAACGACACACACATTCACATTTTCAATCCGGTTAAACTGATTGTTTGTTTGTCTGTTTCAGGTGTTTCACAAGGTGAATCATTTCGTTTGAAAGGGGATCGAGTTTGAATTTGATATTTCATTTTAAGGGATTGTCTTGATAAACGTGTTTCCGTATCTTGGATATCAATTTCTTTAAAATGACTAGTGAAACAATTAATAGAATAAATGTATTAAATAAAGAATTTGATTCATTTTCAGGCTGTCCAAGAGAAAGTACAAAGAGTATCATTGAGAGGTATAGCCATCTTGTTCGCTCAATGTCTGAGAAGGGTATTAAAAAAGAATCAGAAGAATGGGTTGAAAAATTTGTCAATGCTTTACCTCAAGAAGAATGGGAAAATTATATCTTAAACTTGAAGACTTCTGGAGAATTTTTCCAACTGACAATTAGTCCACTCATTAAAAAAATTGAAGAACAGATGGTGATCAATGCTGAGAAGAAGAAAAGTCAAAGTAGAAAATCAATATTAAAGAAGAGCAAGAGTAAAGGTGTCCAAGTGGGAGAGGAACAAACTGAAGAGATTTCAGTGATGAAGAATGAAAAGAAATCTGCTGATAAACAGATTCTTGAAATGAAGGAAAATTGTGAGAGGTTGAAGTCAGAAAATGACAAACTGTTAAATGATTTAAACAGTTAGACATTAGAAAACGAGATTTGAAAGAAAAGGAAAAAGAATTTGAAAATGAAAAATTGAAATTTGAAAAAGATTTTCAAAGTCAAATGAAGATTTTAGAAGATGAGAAATCTATTATCTTTAAAAATAATCTTGAAAAACAAATTGAAATAAATTCTCATCTTCAGAAAATCATTCGACTTGAAAATGAAGCTGAAAAAGCTCGGATTAAAATCAAAGAGCTTGAAGAGAAATTGAAAGGTTTTGAGACTTCGTCATCAACACCAGATTATCCCTGTCCAAAACCGATCAATTCTGTTCCAATAAGTGACAATGTCACAAACTTTGACAATGTCAAAGTTGAAGATTGTGATGAGAAAACCGATGATGATGAGAAAAAGAAAACATTTTTGAAATTAAAAGAAATGTTTAAAGAAACTGTTCTACATTCTACTGAAAAAGGTGAATGCTCATCGCAAAAACCTGTAAAGAAGAATGTGGAACAAAAACAAAAAGATAAAAAACCGAAAAATCTTCAAAAAGAAAATAAAAGCTCATCAGTTCAATCATCAAATCGTGATAAAAAATCACAAAAATTGGAAAATCAAAACTCAAAAAATGTTGGCAATAAGTGGTGCAGGTTGGACCACAGTGCTCAAAAGCCAAATCCAGCAAACATGAGGAAGGAATATCACCAAGCCAAACAATGCTATGATTTGAGCATTTGGGCTGACAATGGTGATTGGTACGATAACAGAGTGTGTTACCGATGTGGTTATCAAGGACACATTGCTGTTAACTGCCAAAGTTGGAATTATGAGACGAGGAGATGCTTTAATTGCAACATCAGAGGTCACATTGCCAGAGATTGCCCAAGGAGATCAAATGAAAGATTGAGGGTTAATTCTCAGAAGATGGCAAAGAAATCAGTCAATGTCAAGCCCAAAGAACAGAAGGTTCAAGAACCTAAAGTTCAAGAAACAAAAGTGAAACTTTCTCAGGGGCAGAAAGACAGACTGAGGAAAAAGAGGAAGAAGGCGAGAGAGTATCTCGAGAAGATTTTGTCCTCGGATACAACTGGTAAAACAGATAAAAGTTCTGATAAATCGTCTTGCTCGCCAAAGAATGACAAATCAAGCAAAACGAATTCATCGGATACAAATCTGAGGACGAAAGAAGAAAAGAAGAAGAAGAAAATGGTCGGCGATGAATCTGACATGTCGAAGTCAGACAAGCCACCTTCAGGCGATGAATCTGACTCTTCAAAGTCAGACAAGCCAAGTTCAGGCAATGAATCTGGTGTGGTAAAGCCAGAGGAGCCATTTGTTGAGGTAAAAGTTGAGAATTCTGGTCTAACAATGGATGATGCAAATTTTCCACCATTGTTGAACAAGAATTCAAAATCACCCAAGGACCGTCAGGCTTGGGTGAATCTGTTTAAATGAAAAACCTGACTTGCCGGAGATCCCAAGTTTGTAATCGTGGATCAGGAATCGGCATCTTTCTTAGTAATTGATTTTGTGAAAGATTTTTAAATGTGTTTAGTTTTTACAGGTTAAGTGTGACTTGCCGGAGCTTCCAGGTTGGTAAGTGCGAAGCAGGAATCGGCATTTTGTTTGGTAAAATGGTTTGTGTAGATGTTTTATTCCTACATAGGTTTGTATGTTGTGAATATTTTTACAAGAGGTACAGAGGTTGCATACTTGCAAGTGGTAAATCAGGGACATTAAGTTGTACTTGATCTACTACAAGTGGTTAAAAATAGACAATGTAATGAACCACACCCCGAACCTACAAATGGTTTAAATCCAACAAAATTTATTTTCCGGAAAAATCATTCTGATTAAAACAAACTTAAGTGTTTTGAAATCATTATGAGAAAATAGTTTTGTGTAAGGGGGAGTTCTGATTGTTTAAGCCAAGTGGATGGCGATTTGAAGCGATTCGATATCGGTTGTCAAGTTTTTTTTGTACAGTAAATGTGTTTGCATTTTAGGGGGAGTAGAAAATTTCAGAAAATCCAAAAACATTAGAAAATTTGAAAAAGGCAAAAACATGATAAAATAAAAAATGAGTTTTAGTGTCAAAGAAGAGGAAATGATAGTACATCAGTAGACGATCACAGTATGCTAAAGATTTGTATTGTTTAAATAGCGTTAAACGGTCTCATTGATGATATGCCGATAGGTTTTAACACATTTAGTAAACTTTTTCGGGATATAAACTTAAATTCAAACTTGCTTATTTCGTGGGGAACACTACTTGGATATATAGGTAACCCCTGAAATCTCGTTTGAAAGGTCCCTCTTTCTGAGATACTAGGTCTTTATGCTCAGTGATATCTGGGGTATTATCCCGGGACTTCTGATTTTGCGGAAGCAATGGCCTAGTCCCCGGAGAATACTTTCCGCATGCTTGAAATATAGCGCCGCCCTCAGCAAATTGATGAAACAATAAAATTGATAGTCATTGCTGTTGTAATACAAAAGATCCTCTAAAGGGGACCCACCAAAAGTCGAAGCCGTCATCTCTCTGCGTATCGAAAGATCGACCTGAGCTCTCACGGCCCTCGCAATTTAACCCCTTACAGATATCATCTGTGGTATACTCACCTGTAAGACTGAATATTGGGATCTGGATACGGGAGTATATTCAAGAAGTGGGACACATGAATGAGTTTAAGTTCTTAAAACACCTAACTCATATCCCGAATCAGTTGAAATTTGTGTGAAAATTTAAGTGGATCAGTATATTGGCAATCTAAGTGAATTGTTTAATTCTTAATGTGTAACTAAGCTCAACGGTACTTGTGACTTGTCAAAATCTGATATGATCCTCTTACACAAAATTCACAAAAATATTGTTTGTAAATATTTCTTTATTGCATTTCTTTACATTCAAAAATTTCAAAAAGATTTTCAGTGTGTTTTAGCATAAACTTTTGAAAAAGTCAAAAAGATTTTCGACAACTGATGTTGGAAAGCTGATTTTCAAAATTCCAAGTGCTAAACATGATGACATTGTTGTGAGGGGGAGTGTGTTTTAAAATGTCAAAATGTATTTTCTAAATCAACAAGTGGTTCATCATGAGTTTGTGATCTGAGGGAGAGTGATTATTGATGCTTATGTTTATGAGAGGGAGTCATCTGATTATATCAGAATGTTGGTTCATTTAAATTGTTAAATTTAGAAATTCATTTCTGGGTTAAGAATGTGCAGGTCTAGCCAAGTTTCGATTCTGGAAATTGAAGACTGTATAGAGTGCCAGTTTTAAGATTCTGAAGACAAAGAAAGCCAGACATTGATCCTGAAGCAGATATTGCTGAAGAATAAAGGAATGCCAGCAAATCGTTAGGGGGAGTCTGAAGATTTTCAAGTTAAAGAGAGTCTGTTGAAGAAGATAGAGAGAGAAAAGCCCAGAGACTGATCAAGACTGAAGATGTGAAGATACAGCATTGTCGTGACTCGATAGTCGACTCGTCAACATCTGAGGGGGAGTCTGTTGGTGCACTACATCTGTCGACTTCGTCTTGTATCGAGTCTTAGTTTTAGATTGTTAGATCAGGGCATGTTTTACGAGAAAACTGGAGAGAATTTGTGATTTAGAGAGTAGGTCCGCTTATACGGACATAGGAGGTCTGCTTATGTGTCATGTCCATATATGGGAACCTATTTGGTTAGGTCCGCTTATTCGTACATGTCCGTATATGGGAACCTACCTGTTCAGGTCCGCTTATACGAACATGTCCATATGTGGGGACCTACCAACTCTATAAATACCCCATAAGCGGATCTCATTTGTAACTTGGTCGAATTCCATACCGAGGTGCTTCCGGTGTGAAGATCGAGCTGTAAACGTTGTCAGATTAATAAAATCAGTAGATTAAGTGAATTGCAAGCTGTCTCTACCTTCGTTTCTTGTTATTCCGCACCTGTAACTTTGGGATTCCAGTAGCGAAGCTCTGCTGAAGTGTCACCAGCTCTTGTAACTTTGTCAAATCAATACAATCGACATTTAATCTACTTCTAAGTGTAAATCTAGCTGCAATGAAGATCAAATCAATGAATTCCGCCTCTGATTTGGTCTAGAACTCTTCTGATCGACTCGTTTAGATCGAATCCCGATCCTACACTTTTACACCTCTCCGGCTATAAATAGAGACCTCAGTTCACAGGTTAAACATTCTATTCCCTCTACTCTCACTCTTAACACACATTTATCTCCTCAAAACAGTCGCTTATTCTCACGCCGAAGCCCGGTTAAGAGGGAAATCCCCATATTCCCCTCTTAATGAGTAACGGTGTTCTGTTTTGCAGGATTAACGGATAATTATGGAGCTCAGAAAGCCATAAGAAGATTAACCACTATGGTAGAAACATAAACCAAACTAATTAACCCCAGGATTAGTTCCGTGTTTCTTCATTGGCGCCCACCGGTCTTTTACAAATCACTTTCATCTTCCATTTCTGAGTTTTCTAAGCTATTTTTCCTTCGATCATGGCTGGTCAAGGAATCATTCCTGATTTTGGTTTCGGAACAAACTCTAATGCAGTGTTGGGGGAGGACAATCAAAACGTCCAAGTCCAACATGTTGAAGAAATCGGTGAAATCGAAGTAACCAACACTGGGGGACCCCGCGCGAGTGCCACTTGCATCACTCAAACGGTAACCCCAGCAAGTCACATTGCTGGTCCTTCAAACCCAGCTCCACCTTAGAATATTTTGGCGCTATTAGGGCTGCCAGAGGGTGAAAATCCAGCCTCTTGGTATGCCAAACAAATTGCTACAATCAACACTACGTATCAGTCTTTGAGCGCACAGCAAGTAGTCTTACAAGCAGAACCATCTTTGGTTACACCTCAGGGTCCTAGTCAGGGGGCGCGCCAGATACCCCCACAGCAAAACTTCCAAGGAAGAGTTAACAGGCCTCCTCCCCTACGAAGACCAAGCGTGCTTGACACGCACGACACACGGGGAGAGACAGAAAGCTATTATGACCATCCGTCAAATGTTCTAAGGGGTCTAATTCATAGCCGGCTCGGGCCGCGCAATATGAATAACGAGTGGGACGACACAGACCCGAACGACCCAACTTGGCAAGATGACGAAGGATCCTCAGTCTTCAACCGCTTGCAGCGGAATCACGAAAATTACAAGCCAAGGCAGCGCATTGTATATAGCGAAGAAGCAGAGCGAGACTTTAGTCTCACCTATAGACCAGCTGAAGCTGCAGAACACTCAAAGTTTATCCTGAAGATTGCCTTGGCACCGCTTTCAAGAGAGAAGTTACCCCCAACAGTGGGAAAATTCAATGGTTTAACCGATCCTGACGATTATGTCAGAGTATTCACAAGTGTTGGTTGTATGGGAGGATGGAATATGCCAATGTGGTGTCATTTGTTCATTCAGACGCTTACTGGGGCTGCTCGCACCTGGTTCGACAGCCTCCCGCCTGGAAAAATCAGTTCATGGGTTGATTTCAGAACGCAATTCGTAAACCACTTCAGCCAGCAGACACGCTATCAACGAGATACGTCTGAAGTAACATATATTTGGCGTAGGGAAAATGAAGGTCTGGAAGACTTCATTACACGTTTTAACAAAGAATGTTTGGAAATTGGAGGTGTAGGCGAACAACTCATGCACGCTCACTTCAAGAAAGCCATTCGTTGTGATAGTCTCATCAGAACTATCACCGGCAAAGACGGCATGCCCAAAGAATGGGACAAAGTGATGGAAGCCGCAAAAATAGTAGCGCAAACCGAAGAGTTGCTAGCTGGAGCCAAGAGCTCATACACCGACGATCGCTTTTCCAAGAAGAGCTCGCGCGACTATGACAAGCGCAACAAAAGCAAAGGTCAGGATTGGAAATCCGGAAAACCAGGGGGTTATGAGGAGAGACCGCGCTATAGAGAGGATGCGCGGGAGATAATCAACAGAATTGGGCATCGAAAAGCAGTCAGGGATGATAACCGAGAAAAGCACTAGACTCCGCTCATAAAAACACCAAAAGAGGTGCTAATGACGGAGAACCACGACTTCAAGGCTCCAAGGCCTATGACGAACAAGAAGGGGCAAGACCCGAACCTGTACTGCGATTTTCACAAGGATACAGGTCATCTGACAGATGACTGTATCAGCTTACGTCAAGAGATCGAGAAAGCGCTAAAAAGCGGAAAGTTAAGCCACCTGGTGAAAAACGTGCGTTAAGAAACATGCCAGATCCAGCGCCACGATGATGGGAACCACAAGAAGTCCCGGCTCCTGGAAACTCATATGGTCAACGGATCAAGATACAGCGCAAGAGAAAAAGGCAAACGCCCATACGAGCCGTCTTGGCAAGAGCAACAGGTCATTTTCCCGGTAGTGCGCGGGGGTCCCCGTGCCACACGCCCCGTTGTCATTACCGGTATTATCGGTCATTAAGAAACGGAATACATCTTCGTTGACCCAGGAAGTACAACCGACATAATCTATGAGCAATGCTTTAATCAGTTTGACGATGAAGATAAAGCGAGACTTGAGCCGGTTGATTACCCTCTGTCAGGATTTTGCAACGAAATGGTCTTCCCGTTAGGCCAAATCAGCTTCCCCATCACGTTTTCTGACGGAAAGCATTCAAGAACCACAAATGTAAACTTCATGGTAATGGCTGTCAAATCAAGGCATGATGTGTTGATAGGGAGTGAAACCCAAGGTGAACTAAACATGGTAACTTCTACACCCCACTCAGCCATCGGGTTTCCAACTGAGACGGGGGTGGCAATTATCTATGCAAAGAAAGAAGTAATTCAGAAGAAGAGGCGCGCCCAAAAAAAAGCGGCGAAAGTTTCAACGACTGAGCCAGAAAAGTGGGTTTTAAACCGTAAATACCCAGAGCAAACGGTGACGATTGGCCACGCAATCTCACCAAACATCATAACGCACCTCAAGCAACTTTTGTTCAGGAATATGGATATCTTCGCCTGGACTCATGCTGACATGACCGGTGTCCCGCGCGACAATACTGAACATTGTCTGAACACTTATCCATCCGTTGAACCAAAAGTGCAAAGAAGGCGCAGGTTAGGGGCAGATAAGACTAAAGCGATGAATGAGCAAGTGTGTGAGCTGCTAAAAGCAGGGATCTTGAGAGAGGTGCGCTATCAAAGTTGGGTCGCGAACCTCGTGATGGTGGAGAAGTCTAACGGAGGATGGAGAATGTGCGTCGATTATACCGATCTCAACAAGGTATGCCCTAAAGATTGTTATTCTTTGCCTGAGATCGACAAAAAGATAGACTCTCTCGCACCGTACAGACGGAAATGTTTCTTTGATTGTTACAAGGGGTATCATCAGGTTCAAATGAAGCTTGAGGACGAAGACAAGACAGCTTTTCGGACCGATCTTGGGATCTTCTGTTATACAAAGATGCCGTTCGGCCTCAAAAATGCTGGCGCAACATACCAGCGCCTAATGGATAAGACCTTTGCTGGATATATCGGGAAGCATATCGAGGTTTACATCGATGATCTGGTGATTAAAAGTCCCGAGGAGGACCAAATGTTAAAAGATATTGAAAAAACATTCAACTCGTTGAGAAGCGTGAATATGAAATTGAATCCAGCCAAATGTTCCTTTGGTATGGAGGAGGGCAAATTCTTGGGCTTCGTGGTTACAAATGGCGGTTTTAGAGTCAATCCAGAAAAAGTTCAAGCCATAGAGCGGATGCCATCACCGCGAACGATCAAGGAGATGCAAAGGTTGGCCGGCCACCTAGCCGCGCTTAACCGTTTTCTGTCAAAACACGCTGCAAAGTCATATCCTTTTATCAGGACTCTGCGCAACTGCGTGAAAAAGCAAGAATTCAAGTGGATGCCTGAAGCAGAAGTCGCTTTTCAGCAAACGAAAGAGTGTTTAATTAAGCTCCCTACCCTGACCGCGTCGTTCGAAAAGGAACCACTCATCCTGTACTTGTCTTCTTCGGACAAGGCAGTTGGGTCTGTATTACTGGTGGAGAGAGATCGAGTCCAGACTCCAATTTATTACGTCAGTAGGGTGCTTACAGATCCAGAAACAAGATATTCAACAATGGAAAATTTAGTACTCGCGCTACTACAAGCCTACAGGAGGCTGCACAGATACTTCACATGCCATGTCATCACCGTACTTAGTAATTTCCACATCGGCACAATATTGCAAAAACCAGAGACATCTGGGCGGTTAGCAAAATGGGTGATCGAGCTGGGTAGACACAACATTTTGTACAGGCCGCGCCCAGCCATCAAGGGTCAAGTTCTAGCGGACTTCATCACAGAAGTCCCAGTGGATAAAATCAAAGATTGTGAGATCGTTGAGACTCCCGTAAAAGACACGTTCGATGAGTTATGGTTGCTGTATACTGATGGGGCCTCAAACGAAGATGGTACCGGAGCTGGATTGCGCCTTGTGAGCCCTGAGAAACATGAATTTACATACGCCATCAAGTTGGATTTCAAGAATACCAACAACGAGGCGGAATACGAGGCTTTCTTGGCAGGCTTGCGCCTCGCCATAAAAATGGGAGCTCAAAATCTGCGAGCGCATGTTGATTCACTCTTGATCGCCAGCCAAATCAACGGACTATACGATGCAAAGGGCGAAGTTATGGCTTTGTATTTAGATCAAGCAAAAGAGTTGCTTCAACGATTCAAGTCCTACAAGGTAGTGCATATTAATCGCTCAGAGAACAAACCAGCAGACGACTTGAGCAAGCTCGCTTCAACTTCTTTTCAACATCTCACTAAAGATGTAAGAATCGAAGTACTAAAAAACCCGTCGGTGTTGCTGCGTCAAGTGAATGTGATAGAGATAGGGCAACCATCTTGGATGAGCCCTATAATCCAGTATTTGCAAGAAGGAATACTCCCTGACAACAAAGCAGAGCAAGGAAGATACAGAACAAGGCCTTGCATTATGAGATGAATGGCGGTATCTTGTACCGAAAATCCTTCTTGGGGCCACTTTTGCGCTGCGTGGACCCCCAATATGCCAATTACTTGATCAGGGAGATTCACGAAGGAATCTGCGGCATCCATGTAGGCCCGCGCATGGTCGTTGCAAAAATTATGAACGCTGGATACTACTGGCCAGGGATGCACGTTGACGCTCTAAAGAAGCTGCGCAAATGCGACTCCTATCAAACGCACTCCCCAAAAACCCTGCGCCCGAAAATGATCTTATCCCTGTATCCACTGCTTGGCCTTTTCCGCAGTGGGGGATTGATATGGTGGGACCTTTCCCCGAAGCTCTCGGTGCCGTCAAGTTCATAATCGTGGCCATCGATTATTTTACTAAATGGGTGGAGGCCAAAGCTCTCGCCTCAACTACTGCAATGATGGTGTGCAAGTTTATTTGGGAACACATCATCTGCAGGTTTGGCCTCCCACTCAAGATTGTAACCAACAATGGCACCAACTTCGCGTCTGACGACCTTCAGAAGTGGATGAAAGAGATGAAAATCGAACACACTTTCTCTTCCGTTGCGCACCCTCAAGGCAACGGACAGGTTGAAAGCGTAAACAAAAGTATTGTCGACGGGATAAAGGCCCGATTGGGCACAAAGAGAAGAGGTTGGGTAGATGAGCTCCCAAGCATCCTATGGGCTCACCGAACCATGCCGAAAACAAGTACTGGCGAAACCCCTTTTAGCCTAGTCGATGGCTCGGAGGCGGTTATCCCAGCTGAAGTTGGCCTCCCCTCGCCGTGCTTGACGCCAGTCAACACAATCGACAACGAGACGGAGCGCCGTCTTGACTTGGATTTACTCGAAGAGAGGAGCGAAATAGCGTGAATCAAGGAAGCCAAGTATAAGACACAATTGGAGAGGTACTATAATGCAAGAGTACGCATTTGTACCTTCACTCCTGGAGAATATGTCTTCAGAGACAATGAAGCTTCAAACGCTGAACGCCCCGGAAAGCTAGCACCCAAATGGGAAGGCCCATACTTGGTACACGAGTTGCTAGGAAAAGGGACATACAAATTGCACACTCTGGATGGACACATCATCCCGCGCATGTGGAACGCGCAACAATTGCGCAAGTGTTATATGTGACTGATCTCGGCCTCGCGCCTTTATCCACTTATGTTGGCCGCGCGCCTATCTTGATTTCCTATGTTGGCTACACGCCCTTTATTTTATTTCGACAGTGTTTGTTGGCCTAAGCGCCTGTTTCCTACTTAATGAAAGCATATGCCTTATGTTTTCCTTTGTTCATGATGCCTACTATGTTACAAATGCATGTTAAACTTTTGATTAGCACGAAAACACTTCAGTAAATTACGAGCTCTTGAGTTATGCCTCCAAGGTCCTCCGCGAACATAGCGCGAGACCGGGCAGTTACACTCACACGAGCCACACTTACATTCATTCGCGCTAACTTAACCAAAGTTTCTAACAACAGTGCAATAATTGTAACTTCAAAGTTAATAGCAAACGAGGCTAAAAGACGCACCATGCAATAAACACACAAGAAATAAGCAAAAACATCTTTGATTCATTTCAAAGTAGCGCGACCGCGTGTCAATTACATTCAAAAATCTAAAAAAGAAAATTACATGGCACGAAGCCAACACTATCTACTCATAACCATCACCTCCATCATCATCATCATTTCCATCACCATCACCATCGCCACCATCATCACCAGGTGGCTCTTCATCAGATAACTCGACAGTTTCTGGTGGATCGAGAATGGCCTTTAGCCGTTGACACGAATCATCATGCTACAGCGCCTCTGCAACCAAATCCATCACAGGTAATGATAGATGATCATAAGCCTTTTCAGCGTGGGCTAATTCAGCTTCAGCCTGATCGGTCACTGAGCAATGACTAGTATCAAACTCTTGTCCAAACACCTCTTCAACATGCTGCGCACACTCTAGATAACCTCCACGGTGACCAACTGCGCGCGAGGCATCTATAAGAGCGGCGACGGCTCCATCAAGGTCGGAGGCATTCAGGATAGAGTTGGCCATCTACAACAAAGGCAATGGATTAGAAGTAGGTTTTAGCAAATAAAGCCTAAGTTAAAAAAAGAGAACATACCAGAACTACTCCCCTTCTGTCACGACCCCCGACCCCACCCTGGACGGAATCGAGAGCCGTGAGCAGTTCAGTGGTACTGGTGGTTATTTTGAAAAGTAGTGCAGCGGAAATTTCATCAGGACCGTGAGTTAGGAAAAATATCAGAGTTTAGAAAACACCAGATTTTATTTATTAAATAGATGGGATAAAACAGGTTTTGAAAGGTAGCTTTAATATAGGATAAATCTGAATACATAAAGCAACTTTTCTTAATTTAATTTAATTGATAAAATAAGCCACTTCTGTAAGTCTTGTTGGTGCCGTATCCAACTTTTATTCCGATCTACTGTAATTACCTGAAACGCGTTTTAAAAACATTTGGTCAACAGGAAATACTGGTGAGTTCATTCATTTTTGAATAAAACATATTTGTTATAATTCACAGTATTAAGAGCGATTACAATGTTTATATATCAACCAATTACCCAACGATATTTGTCACTCGACCACCCATTGGCTATCTCGTTATCCAATGGTGTCTGTGACTATGGTCATATCACACATTGGCTAACCCGTTGTCCAGTGGTGACGGTTATCAAGTAATGTATACAAAACCCCACATACCGGCTGTAATTGAAGACTACAAAGACTTAATCCCTGTAATTATAACTTTGAAAACAAACATGATTTTGAAAGGAATTTTGGTAAAAAGAGAATGACTCACATTATAAGCATGTAGTATTAATTTAACAAGCTTCTTGATTCCATTCCTTCTGATAATTAAGCATATACTTTATGGCTTTGAACCTTCTGATGATTAAGCATCCATTTTGATTGTAAGAGTATGGTGTAGAGTTTCGGGTAGTTAAACGTTTAGTTTAACAGAGTGAAATACGTATTAGTATAAAACCACATCAAACCTAACGATGGTCACGAGATCCGAACCTTAACGAACTCACAAAGTACAGCACTTTTGGCATCCGTTAGTTGGTTCTTGAATCGATCGGACAGAACATCGCATCCGTGATTATTGGTTAGAACACCAACGTAGAGAAGAAGAAAAGAAATGAGCAAAGGAAATGAATTCCTAGGCTTGCTATTTATAGGTAAGAAGTATGAAATTTCTAGGAAGTTTCCTTTGTATTTCTAGGAAATTACCTATATCTTTTCTAGGAAGTTACCTATACATCTTCTAGGAAGTTTCCTACTCACATATATATCTTTTTATACCTTCCTCGCACATTCCTTTGATATTATCTATCTCATATATATATTTATTTTCATATATATCTATTTAGGTGTTTAATTTACTTACTTGATTAATTTTACTTAGCTTAATTAATTCCGCTTAGCCTAATTAATTTCGCTTAACTTAATTAATTTTGCTAAGCTGTTAATTAATCTTACTTAGCTTAATTAATCTCGCTTAACTGATTAATAAAACTTAATTAATCTTAATTAACCTTTCTTAAATTAATTAACTACTTAACTAATTAATTTATCTTAACTCTTATAATTTGCTTAATCGATTACTTAACTTAATTAGCAGATTAGTTAATATATTCAACTAGCTTAACTGCTAAGTTTCCTTAACAACTAAGTGGACATAATTAGTAAGTTTACTAATTTTATTTTACTACTAAGTTTACCTAGTTGCTAAGTATTCTAGCAACTCCCTGATTACGAGTCCTAATTTCTAGACACAATGGAACTTGTATTAGTGTAGTAACTCAATTCAACTTTAACGATAATCACGAGATAAAACCCTCATGACAAATGACAAAGAGCAATACTTAAACATCCATCGAATTCATGACGAATGACAAAGTATAACCCGAGTTTGAGCATCACTTAAACATCCATCGGATTGGTTTCAATCGATATTGTACCAGTGATTAGAGTTATTACCCTAATAACGGGTAGAGTTTCGGGATCTTGAAGGTATAATCCCGAGCTACTATTTACTATAATAAAACTGAAGGAAAGAAAAGAATTGAACGAATTTCAACTGAAACTATCGATCTCTATTTATAGGCTGAAACTGGGGTGCCTCGCGGCCCGCGTAAAATCAAAGGAACACTTACGCGGCCCGCGAGGGAGTGTGGATCAGATCGGCGTTTGCTGAGTCATCGGTGGTCTTGAGACGTGTGACGACACGTGGCCTTCATGCATATCCGGAGACCTACAAGCTGTCGCGGCCCGCGTAAGCATCTCTTAAGTCTTACGCGGCCCGCGAGCGACCAGAAAATCTGAATTTCTTGGTTTTTTATGTACATTAGGGTTTCAGGTGTCCGGGTTTACACTTACGGAGCGTTTTAGGACATTTTGGGCAAGTCGTTACATCCTCCCCACCTTGTTTTAAATCCCATCCTCGAGATTTGGGCTACGATATCTTTTTCCGAGTTATGTCATCTTTTTAAATAATAGGATTAAGGTATTGAATCAAAATATGTTCAAATTTTGTGAATTGAAGAACAGTTTAACTGAATAAAGTCCAGAAATCGGTATCAAAGGGATGAAGTGGAATGATATAATAATCAGAATGATTAAGTTTACATGGGTCAAACCAAAAGAAAGATTTATGACCAATAAATGTCTAAATCGAATGTGAACTATTTTTAGAAATAATAGAATTCATTGTCGAAGGAAAATTTACCTTGGTTGTCAATTATAAAAGATTTTGAATCAACAAGCTTGAATGAAATAGAAGTACGAAAATGATTTGTCAACTATTGAATTATGATATGAAAAAAATCAATGGGTTGACATTTATTGAATTACAAGGATACACCGATATACAACAGAGTTTAGTGTATTATTGTCTTAACACATAGTTGTATTAAGACCACTTTCAAGGATGAGTCAAGCGAAAGGTATATATAGATCAGCTCAAGCTACAAGTCTATACTGACGCCACAAGGTGTCGTAGTAATCGAAATAATAATAACGGTGACCGGACGAGTTCATCGTGTTTTAAATTAAATGAAAGTTCAACGAAGTAAGTTCGAATTTTTGTTTCAAACAAATCTAGTAGGATTTTCGATTGAAATTGAAATAATTGAATAATGTTTTTCGATTGAAGATGATAAAGCAATAAATTTCACGAAAGGCTCGATTGATGCTGTAAGAACCATTAAGAGATACACTGAAATATGACATGAATTTGTGTATCATTATCTTAGCACACGATTGTGTTAAGATTGCTTTTACAGGATAAACCAACAAAGCGGATTCAATATAAATGAATAATTAAATCCGTATATGATGTGTGCAAACAAGATTAGCGCAAGCTTCAAATTTTGGGAAAACGTCACCATAAGGTGATCGTGATCAAAGAAACGATTCAATGAAGTCGAAGACCAAAAAAGCATGTTATGGTTCAAAACAAATGAAGTGCATGTTTTGAAGATGATGGCTTCAAAGGCGACCAAGTTCAAACAATTGAACTTGGTTTAAACAAAACGAGTTTTTGTATTAATAAGAAAGTTCGGACATGGTCACAACAAAAACCATGTATGCTAAAGGAAATTAGTTTTTCAAGAAATTAATTGACTCGAGATCAAAGAGTCATCATTTGGCAATAATGTGGTTCACAGTGCAAAAATCAAGTATAGCGAAATGATATTTGAGTTTGGATAAAACAACAAATTGGAATGAAGCCCTCCAGTGGTCTTCAAACGAACCACATGCGCAACAAATAGTGCATGTGTAACGTGTGGATTTACCAAGAAATGAAATAGAGCAATATTTGCTACTATGAAAGAAATCCTCATGGTATGATGACCATTAGGGGGAGTAGCAATGCAAAAGTCTATTCACAGAGGTCAAAATTTTAATAAAAGAAATTTAAGAATTTTATCTGCAAATTGTGGGTTATAACCGTTGTTAAGTGACATTACCAGGGAATGTCGAATAAAATGAAATAGGGGAATTTGCAAAGGTATGTGACTTCTTTTGCAGCGTTAAGAATTGGATTAGACTATGCACCGATTGTTGTGAAATCTTGTTCTATCGTACCTCAGCAAGATTCATGTTGTTTGTAGGATCACGTGGCCAAGTGCTGCTTTTTGATTAGTAATTCTTCTACTGACGGGGTTCGTATTGGAGTCGTCATGCCTAATTATATTTTCAATAGGCCTTGCCTTGAAAGTCGTGTGTGATATACTTCGACGTCTGTGGACGTATAATTTAACTTTCATGTGTTTTCTTGTGCACTAGCACAACTTTACATGCTTCTTACTTGCGTTAATTATGGTAACGTATTAGAAATTCTTTATACTTTTGATGGCGTCCCAACTTAAAGGGTTTCCATTGTTTATATTGTCGCACTAGTTACGAGGCAGATGATCAAACGAAATAATGTTTGATATCGGAATTATAGATATATGCAAGAGATCATGATAAAGAAATCTAGATTTATTATTGATATATATGCTTGTGCTTTATTCTTAATTGACTTTTGGAATTCCTTATAGATATACATATCTATATAAAATCATATATTTCACATGCTGTAATATACATACCCTTCATAAGGTCAATGTATTTAACAGATTCTTATTTCCAAAAACAAGTCAGATATCAGGTCATGATACTATTTAGAGAAATCTTGTCACTTGTTTGACATATTATATACCCCGTCTTATCCGGTTCTCGCCGGAGAGGTAACCCCATTATATCCGGACAAGCTGGAGAGTCTGCTACACCATACCCAGTCTTGCCGGAGAAGAAATTTATATTTCCCATAAATAGTATTTTTCTTAAATCATGATTTGGAAAGAGCATTATGACTTTCAACAAAGACTAAGCAAATTAGTATTCACATGACGAATCATATTCTAGAACAAAGTAGTACCAATAAATAAGAAATAACAGTGGTCAAGTGTTATTGCTTATTTATTATACTTGCAACGTTTTAGTTATCATTTTTACGGCATACCAAAACCCATCATACTTTATTTATACAAGTATTTAGCTTATCTCGAAGCTTATACTAAGGCATCTTTTCTTAAGTTCAAGTCTAAATACTATCCTGGGTGCTACCAGATAATATAAAGTTCCTAACTCTTCGTTTAAACTTAGGTATTATTATCACAACACCTATTGGCTTAAATCAGTGGCTCTGATACCACCTTCTGTCACGACCCCTGACCCCACCCTGGACGGAATCGAGAGCCGCGAGCAGTTCAGTGGTACCGGTGGTTATTTTGAAAAGTAGTGCAGCGGAAATTTCATCAGGACCGTGAGTTAGGAAAAATATCAGAGTTTAGAAAACACCGGATTTTATTTATTAAATAGATGGGATAAAACCAGGTTTTGAAAGGTAGCTTTAACATAGGATAAATCCGAATACATAAAACAACTTTTCTTAATTTAATTTAATTGATAAAATAAGCCACTTCTGTAAGTCTTGTTGGTGCCGTATCCAACTTTTATTCCGATCTACTGTAATTATCTGAAACGCGTTTTAAAAACATTTGGTTAGTAGGAAATACTGGTGAGTTCATTCATTTTTGAATAAAACATATTTGTTATAATTCACAGTATTAAGAGCGATTACAATGTTTATATATCAACCAATTACCCAATGATATTTGTCACTCGACCACCCATTGGCTATCTCGTTGTCCAATGGTGTCTGTGACTATGGTTATATCACCCATTGGCTAACCCGTTGTCCAATGGTGACGGTTATCAAGTAATGTATACAAAACCCCACATACCGGCTGTAATGGAAGACTACAAAGACTTAATCCCTGTAATTATAACTTTGAAAACAAACATGATTTTGAAAGGAATTTTGGTAAAAAGAGAATGACTCACATTATAAGCATGTAGTATTGATTTAACAAGCTTCTTGATTCCATTCCTTTTGATAATTAAGCATATACTTTATGGTTTTGAACCTTCTGATGATTAAGCATCCATTTTGATTGTAAGAGTATGGTGTAGAGTTTCAGGTAGTTAAACATTTAGTTTAACAGAGTGGAATACGTATTAGTGTAAAACCACATCAAACCTAACGATGGTCTCGAGATCCGAACCTTAACGAACTCACAAAGTATAGTACTTTGGCATCCGTTTAACGAACTCACAAAGTACAACACTTTTGGCATCCGTTAGTTGGTTTCTGAATCGATCGGACAGAACATCGCATCTGTGATTATTGGTTAGAACACCAACGTAGAGAAGAAGAAAAGAAATGAGCAAAGGAAATGAATTCCTAGGCTTGCTATTTATAGGTAAGAAGTATGAAATTTCTAGGAAGTTTCCTTTGTATTTCTAGGAAATTACCTATATCTTTTCTAGGAAGTTACCTATACATCTTCTAGGAAGTTTCCTACTCACATATATATCTTTTTATACCTTCCTCGCACCTTCCTTTGATATTATCTATCTCATATATATATATATATATATTTATTTTCATATATATCTATTTAGGTGTTTAATTTACTTACTTAATTAATTTTACTTAGCTTAATTAATTCCGCTTAGCCTAATTAATTTCGCTTAACTTAATTAATTTTGCTAAGCTGTCAATTAATCTTACTTACCTTAATTAATCTCGCTTAACTGATTAATAAATCTTAATTAATCTTAATTAACCTTTCTTAAATTAATTAACTACTTAACTAATTAATTTATCTTAACTCTTATAATTTGCTTAATCGATTACTTAACTTAATTAGCAGATTAGTTAATATATTCAACTAGCTTAACTGCTAAGTTTCCTTAACAACTAAGTGGACGTAATTAGTAAGTTTACTAATTTTATTTTACTACTAAGTTTACCTAGTTGCTAAGTATTCTAGCAGCTCCCTGATTACGAGTCCTAATTTCTAGACACAATGGAACTTGTATTAGTGTAGTAACTCAATTCAACTTTAACGATAATCACGAGATAAAACCCTCACGACGAATGACAAAGTGCAATACTTAAACATCCATCGAATTCACGACGAATGACAAAGTATAACCCGAGTTTGAGCATCACTTAAACATCCATCGGATTGTTTTCAATCGATATCGTACCAGTGATTAGAGTTATTACCCTAATAACGGGTAGAGTTTCGGGATGTAGAAGGTATAATCCCGAGCTACTATTTACTATAATATAACTGAAGGAAAGAAAAGAATTGAACGAATTTCAACTGAAACTATCGATCTCTATTTATAGGCTGAAACTGGGGTGCCTCGCGGCCCGCGTAAAATCAAAGGAACACTTACGCGGCCCGCGAGGGAGTGTGGATCAGATCGGCATTTGCTGAGTCATTGGTGGTCTTGACACGTGTGATGATACGTGGCCTTCATGCATATCCGGAGACCTACAAGCTGTCGCGGCCCGCGTAAGCTTCTCTTAAGTCTTACGCGGCCCGCGAGCGACCAGAAAATCTGAATTTCTTGGTTTTTCATGGACATTAGGGTTTCAGGTGTCCGGGTTTACACTTACGGAGCGTTTTAGGACATTTTTGGGCGAGTCGTTACACCTTCCGCGCATCCACTCAGCCTCAGAAGCCAAAGTATCAACGATGCTTTGAGCCTCGGAGTAGTTATTCTGCGCTACGTTGAGGGCCGTTGTACTGACGTCTCGCGCCTCTTCAGCCTTCTGCTTGGCCTCCTCAGTAGTAGCAGCCCTGACCTTCTCAGCTTCAAGGTCGATCTCCAATTACTCACTTTTGTCAACCTGCTCTTGAAGGCGACGCTTTCACTCTGCAATCTCGACGTCCTTGGCCGCCAGGTCCTTATCCTTACTGGATAACTGCGCTTTAAGCTCAGCCTACAAGGGCTAAAAGACTTAGATAATTTGGCAAACAAAAAGCATAAGGACAAAAAAGGTCAACTCTGCTCGAACCTCAGCATGCTCCTTAGCAATTTGCCCATCTTCGACCATCCCTGTCAACTCAGCAACCTTACCCTCGAGCTCGGTAATCTTGGCGCGAGCCGCATACATTTGCTGGTTTCCTTTCTCACAAATCTTCTTCCACTCGGCACGCTCCTTCGCAGGAGATCTTCAGCAGCACGAAGCTTGCCCCTAAGGCCCTCGCGGCCCCATTCCTCTGATTTCCTATCAGCCTCAAACTTAGACTTCTCCTCAGCAAATTTAGCATTAGCCTTCTTAAACTCCTTCACTTACCTCACAAGGCGCTCACGATATTTTTCCCAGTCAGCTCGCTCCTTAACCATTGTGCGCGACTCACGTACAATTTGGTGATTTGCGGCGCGAGTATTGGCCTCTCTAACCACATAGGCTTGGTATAGCCCATCGTGAGTTCGCGCCCTTTGACGATTAACCTCACCAGGAGGGAAGGAGTTCAAAAACCAGTCACGGCACGGACCAAACTCCTGAAAGGTATCTTTCTGTTTCAAACCCTAGGGAGCTTGGTGAGGAGCATTACCGCGCGCCTCCTCGGTAAAAGTCTTGTAGAAAATATCACCAAGGGTATCCTTTGGGTCGATTACCTGTGGCATATATCCACCAGCGCCAATGGAGCTCGCACCACCTGCAACATGTGAACCTGATCCCCTAGTAGTAGAAGTTACTTTAACGGAATGAAGGGGGCATCAGGTTGCGCAGTTTGGGTAGGTTTCTCAACCTCAGGTTCCTTCCTTTTCTCATGATGGGGTTGGTCAAGCCCCGTGATATGAACAACCTCCGGACCCTGCGCTTTATCACGAGTAGTTGTAGCAGCAGTCCCGGTCTCCTTCGGATCACCACCGACAGGCTTTTCAGGAGCTTTCTTCTCCTTTTCCTTCTCATTCTCTTTATCCTTCTCCTTCTCCTTCTCAGCAGCCTTCTTCTCCTTCTCAGACTCTACCCCAGCAGTCTTGAAAGGTTTGATGGTAAACTTGGGCCTCTTCTGCGCCGGCTCCTGAGGGTCTTTAAAACCAACACCCTTCTTTTCAGGGGTCTTGTTTTTGGCCTCTGCAAAAACAGAGTGTTAAAAAGAAATAAAACAACAAAGAAAGCAAGGTAATCAAGAAAATAACCAGGAGAAAATCTATAAAGAGAGCGCAAGTTGCTCTGCTTTTCGATCAAGGGAACCTCACCAGCCTTCGGCGCAACAGACACTCCAGCTGTGGTCTCTTCCCTACTTCTTTTTCTGTTGACCAACTTTGCAGAAGGCTCCTCCTCTTCTTCTTCTTCCTCCTCTTCATCGAGCGTGATAGAAGACGGAGTGGCTCCAACATCTGGGTTTCAAGAACCCGTGTTCCCTGAACTCCTTGAGCCAGCAGCTCCGGTCTTCTTCTCGCCTATACGCGACAAACCTTCAAGTGAGTCACTGATAATAACGTAATCCACCAAGTTACTCTGACGAAAGCGTAGAGTACCTTTGTCAGCAGCACCAGTAGTCGCGCGGCTACTCCCGCCCTTCTTGTTGGTCACCTCAGCGTCTAAGGTAATCACCTTCTTCCGCTTGTTGGGTTTTTTCTTCTTCTCTTCAGGGTCAACCCCCAAGTCGCGCAACACACCTACAAAGATGTTAGACCACGAACTTAGCTCCCCATTTGAAGACCCTACAGGTTCCTCACTGGAAAGATAGAGAATCTCTTTCCCAGCGGAAGTCACAGCTCGCAAGGGCCTGGGGTTAGGTATATGCGCACCTTCAGTCGCGGTAGGCGGTAGGCGGATTGGCGAAAGCTCCAACAACAGGATACATGAAGTGACGCCTAATTGCATCATACCAATATTGCTCATCTGCTTCCAGCGGTCGCACGCCCATGGACCCACCATAAGTGGGGAAAGCAGCTTGATAAAGGCGTACATCTACATTCAAAATTCAACAAGTTGAGTTCTATGAAGTTAAACAAAAATAATCAAGGAAACAGCTAACCTCGATCTTGAAACTTCAAAACCGGAACTTCGTTGCTCTCAGGCGGCCATTGATCACTCATTCGCGCCGCAACAAGGACGTTTTCACTAAATACTCGGTTAGGTGTGGCGGTGAGCTTCACGTACCAGTCATCCTTCTTAGGTATCGCCAATTCCTCCTTCTCAATCACGTCCGGCGCACGGAAGGTCATAGCAATGGGGATGACTTCCTCCGGATGAAGAAAATTTTTTGTTTCCAGTCATGGAAACTCTTAGGGGGTTCAGAAGTATCTTCTTGGCAGACCCTCGACTGGCAAAGGAGTAGAAGCCCATGTTCCTGATCAGTTGATAGAAGGCTCTAAACCTTTCCACCGTCGGCTCAACACCATGGGAACGACATAGAAATTCGAACTGTCGCACTCTAACCATCCAAGGTGGACTCATCTGGGAAATATGGAACCCGTAATACTGAAGTATATGGGCCATAAACTCCATCGCCGGCAACCGAAAGTTGCCTTGTAGGAAGAAGTCTTCAAAAAGGGTAATATACCCCGGCGGTGCATCGGCGGCCGTCTGATTCTGGCCGGGGTATCGGGCATCCCATTCCGATGGGAATCGGAATCCTCGGGTGATCTGCTCAAACAACCCTAAGTCCCATTTGAGGACAGGAACGAGACCTTCTTCACCGGGATTTTCTTCTTGATGATGTTCTTCAGCCATGGATATTCAAAGAAGAAACTTCGAAAATGTTGAAAAACTTGAAGATCTGCTACTGTGGTTTTGAAGATTTGAAGATATGAAGAAGACAAGTAGAGGGAAAAGGTAGCAACAGTAGAAGAGGTAAGGATCTCCTCCCCTTCATCGGATATATATACCCATCGTATTTAATGTGATGGGTAAACGTGCCGAATCCACCGCACGCGTAGCCTATCAGAAGCTGCCACGTAAGGCGAGATTCCCGGAGTGACGGTTACCACGCGCGCGTGGCCCTCACTCGCCTGACAAAAATCCGAACTGCCAGGAACAGCGTCATCATAACCGTGTCAGCAGTCAACTCAAACGTCGCCCTCAACGACATTTGTACCAACCTGTCAGAATTCAAAATTCGAGGTTTTTCCCGCTCAAAAGTTACTCAGGCCGCGCAATATTCATGTTTACCCAACGAACCTGCGCGCTTACAATCAGAAGCAAAGAATCACCAACAGTCAGATGCGCCGTAGCATCTGTCAAACATTTACACACGCGCGTCTGCCCAACACAAAGAAAGCATTTTTAGCACTTTTCTTTTTGTAAGTCCAGAGCTCCAACCACTTGCCTCGCGCATGGTGCAGCACTGGACTGGGGGGACTTGAAGGGGTATGGTCCCAAAAAGCCGCGCAGACCTTCATTCAGGTCCCGCGCAGGACCATACTCCTTATTCATCAAGTTGCTTACTGTCAATCTCGGGCGGGTTACGTGATCATGTATTGATCTCGCGCAAGGTCTGAACAAGAAAGCACACCAAACTCAACACTTAGCATTCTGAATAAGAGTCTCCAGCCCCTATAAATCCTGCGCGGGCTAGTTACGTGCTCTACAAGGGTCGCACAGGAACTATAGCGCAAGGCCACTTCAGAAGGTATGAAAGGTACAAGTGGCAGAAGAAAAGAGCCAATCCGCGTCCTCTATGCTGTGCTCAATCGTGCTCCACGATCGTCTGACGTGCAGGAGACAGGAAGTACACAAGGACGCCTATGTGGCACCAATCACGGGGCAGCGACACCTGCCCCATGATCTCCACTTACCTGCTAGTGGCAGAAGGACGGCTAGGCCGACAACAGTGACACGTGGCTCCAATCACGGTGCGCCAGCACCGAAGAACTTCTAGAAGCCACTAACGGTCGACACCAGTGAGACAAGGAGCATATCCTCTATGTTGTCGCCTTCCGGCCCAAGGCCCATCAGCCCACATCCTCTTACACCTCTCCGGCTATAAATAGAGACCTCAGTTCACAGGTTAAACATTCTATTCCCTCTACTCTCACTCTTAACACACATTTATCTCCTCAAAACAGTCGCTTATTCTCACGCCGGAGCCCGGTTAAGAGGGAAACCCCCATATTCCCCTCTTAACGAGTAACGGTGTTCTGTTTTGCAGGATTAACGGATCATTACGGAGCTCAGAAAGCCATAAGAAGATTAACCACTATGGTAGAAACATAAACCAAACTAATTAACCCCAGGATTAGTTCCGTGTTTCTTCATTCGTCCATAACACATTTTATTTATTTAAAAATCTCATATAACTTATATTCTTGTTCATATTTAAAAATCTGCTATACATTTTAATATTCATCCAAATGAAACTACTAAAATATGCATATATTCTTTCTTGTGGATTTCTTTTTACTTATAGTTCACTAGAAAAACCCTATTTTCTTTTAGGAACATGTTATGATCAATAACATACCAAATCCGAGAACCCTAGTTGGTTCTCGTAAACTTGCCAAACCTCAGGTCCGAACCATAACCCGTGTTGGTGCTAGCAATGATGTTATGGTTTCCGTAGCAATTCCCTATTCACTGTAAATCCATGTTAACCACTCAAATCATTCTAGCTCTAATAACTCACTCTTCTCATAAATAAATTTCAGCTCAAAACCATTTTGTATTTGAATGAGTATCATCATAATTTTGGCAGATCCTTTTTTTTACATATATTCAATTTAATTTAATTTAATTTAATACTTTCCTGAATCACGGTCCCCAAAAGGCCAAAATTTCAAACTATTAAATGTAACACAAGTCTTTGAAAGTATTTACTATTTACAACACAATATTCATTTTTTGTTAATACGAGTGCAAGTTGTAACCAGTGTTTTCAGATGGACCGGTTGGATCGGTCGGACCATTGAACTGGTCCAGTTCTGAAAACATTAGTTGTGACTATACACGTGATCCAAAAGAAGCTCTACACATAACAACTACAACAACACGCTTTCTAATGTAATTTGATCCATCATAAGGCTCCTTCATCTTTTATTACTTTTACTAGATTATAGTCCAGTGTATTACACGATATGAATAATGAAAATTATTTGTTTGCACAATACAATAAGACAAATAGATGTACCTGATAATCATCTCACAAAAAAGTTTTTTAATAAAAATATTAAACTGTTAAATCACGATGGTTAAATGTTCAAAATATTTAAACTTATACTTGGGTTTACATTTGATTATTCTCCACAGTAACTCAAATTGTAAAAAGTAGGAAAATATTATATAATAAAGTTATCTTTAAAAGAAATACAATACTTCTTAAATAGAAAAGATAATAGTAATAAAAAACAAAAATTAATCAATATCATGAATTTTCTATGAATTTAAATTGAAGGAAGTTATCTTCAAAAGAAATACAATACTTTTTAAATAGAAAAGATAATAGTAATAAAAAAACAAAAATTAATCAATATCATGAATTTTCTATGAATTTAAATTGAAGGAGGTGAGTTAATTAGATTTTATTAATTTATTAAATATGTATAAAATAAAACCTAAATAAAAAATAAGAGATTATAGAAAAGAATGTCATGTAACATTAAATACAGTCTTTTAGTTATATTTAGATAAGTGTTATACCCAAAACACATTTTTAATTCCTTTAAGGAAAACTTGACACAAGCCTCACAATGGATGTATGAATGAGTGACCATGGTTCGACTGAATCCACTGAGATAACCCAATAATTCTAGATTTCATGGTCGACCTCATACGAACTCTGGTACATTTGTGAACTGACCATGAACCTTGTGTCCAATTTGACATTTCTTGGAAATCAAGGTTTGAATATTCTGTTTTCAATGCTGCAAATTACCACGTTGTAGGGTATGGTTAGAGCCCTTAGAGGCTTGAAGAAACACGGAACTAATTTTAGGTTTATTAGTTTGGTTTATGTTTCGACCATAGAGGTTAATCTTCTTAATCCTTCCTGAGCTAAAGCCTTGATCCTTCCTGCAAAACAATCAACACCCCGTTAAGCTCGTTAAGAGAGGAATATGGGGGTTTCCCTCTTAACCACTCTCCCGCGTGAGAATAAGTATTTATTTTGAGGAAATAAGTGCGTGTTTAAGAGTGAGAGAACAGAGAACAGAATGAATTAACCTATACATGAAGGTCCCTATTTATAACCAGAGTAGTGTAGAAGGAGATGGGCCGATGGGCCTTGGGCCTAGAGTCGACAACAAGGAATAACCCTTCTGTGACGACCATTAGTGTTTCTAGAAGGTTACCGGAGCTGGCGCACCTTTAGTGGAGCCACGTGTCTGGGTTATCGTCCTTGTTGTCTCCCTGGCATCAGCAGGTGAGTGGAGATCATGGGGCAGGTGTCGTAACCCCCTGATTGGTGCCACGTAGGCGTCCTTGTGTACCTTCTTGTCTCCTGCACGATTGTTGATCGTGGAGCACGATAGGATACAACTTGTTGGACGATGATTGGTTCATTCCTCTGCCACTCGTACCTTTCGTGCCGTCTTGCATGAACCTGCGCCTCTACCCTCGCGCGGCCTCTGGAGCATATCCAAACAGCCGGCGCAAGGTCAAGGGAGTAAGGGTTTTCATCCAGGACGTTAAGTGTGGGATCCGAGCTTTAACCTTGCTTAGGCCTCGCGCGCCACTTAGGTTTTACCTATTTAGTCGGCGCGAGGTCTGTAGGTTTGTCAGATTGATGTATTAGGAGTATGGTCTAGCGCGCGACCTGATTGGTCTGTGCGACTTTTTGGGACCATACCTGTAACACCTCGAAAATTCACGTCCTATAATGTGTTGACACGTGTCATAAGCTTTGAACGTGTGAAAGAATACTCTAGAGGGACTAAAGTTGAAAAACATAGAAACTATGTGAAACTAAGGGTTCAAAATGTCAACAACGAATAAATATACTTTACAGTAACCCTACATGATGTTTATACCCTTAAACGAATGAAGCATGGATCATACGAAGTAAATTGTGAAAGAAAGTGAGAGATTACAAACTACAGGGGTTAAATGTGTCAACATGTTTAAGATATACCTCTGAGTGACCTTTTAGCAAACCCGAAGCCTTGTAACGATTAATTATGCTCACTAGAATGCATGATAAAAATTTCACCAAGTTTCGTTATCGTATGAGAAAGTTATGATAAAATTCGTGTGCGAGGGGTTAGAAGCGTCAACATGGAAATTTATGACCTTTCGGGTAAACACAAAGTGACCAAGGACTTCACGAAGTGGGTATAAGTCTTGGAGCCCTTATATGTCAATTTAAAAGGCTTATAATGCAAGAATTAAAGTGAAAGCGACGTTTAGGAGGATCGGGGACTGAAAGTGCAATAAATGAAAAATGGAAAACCTGACAGCAGGTCTTAGGCGGGCCGCGTAAGACTTGTTAGTATCTTACGCGGGCCGCGTGCGACGCCCAGATGCAGAATACAACAGACAGCTGTCTGTTCAGCTCTTAACCGACTCCAATTGCCTTTCCATGATACCATGGGCTTCCTATACTGGTTTTTAGACACTAGAGGGCACTTGTAAGCATCCATGATCATTTAGTAGACTTGTTTGTCAACAATCTATGAGATTAAAGGCACTATATAAGACCCACAGTGTTGGCAAACATTGATCATTCCATTCCCATTGCAACTTTGTACCATTTCTGGAGCTCAAGTGCAGACCCAAGACATTCCTAATCGTTCATAGGACTCTTGTAAGTATTCCCAACCTTCCTTATTTAAGTTTTGCTTAGTTTATAGCCTTAAAGTCAAACCGTCATACTTAACGGTTGACTTATTGATTAATCACTAATGGTCCAGCGATTAGTCAAACTTAAGGTAGTTATAAGTTGGTAATTATGTGGGCATTAAACCCTTAAAAGGGCACCCTCTGATTCCCGTCCTAACTAGGTCGTTTGTCGGGTCAAAGATGATGATAAAAAGTCAACAGAAATGTAATTTGCGATTTAATACACAATTAGCAATGTGAGAGGCGTGTAACCTGTTTTATCATTAATATAACTTGGTAATCAATGTAAGAACATGTCTAAACATGTTTGATCCGACAATTTTCAGTTTAGGATCGATTCGGAACCGAAAGGCACATAGCTTGACTTTTGCCTTGACTTCGGTTCTGACCCAATTTTGATAGGTTTAGACATGCCTTAAAGTTTCATTAGGACCTAGTTACATGATTGTATAACCCTCTGCGTTTATACCACTTGAATCCTTAATTGTCCGACGTTTCCGTTAATTGCTTAAAATATGGACCATAATGCCCTTATGACCATAAAACGAGAATTTAGGAAATGTGAAAGAACAATAATATTTTTTACTGATTAATATGCATGTCCGTAAATTTTCACGTCAATTGGAGGTCTAGATTAGGAGTTATGCTCAATGACGTAATTAGAAAGCTTTTTATTAATTAAAAGGCGTCATTAGCGTAAAGCCTATCTAAACCCAATTTTTGACACCAAACCTTTTACCCACTGATGTAATATAATATTTTGGGTTTTTTTGAAGATTTTTAATTATTTTTAAACTGATCATAAGCTAGGATTAGTGCCTTGATTCGGTAAATACCGATTATACCCTTTTCGGCCATAAAATGAGTTTTACAAGTCCTTTTGCTACCAATCCAATTGCTACTGATTTTAAATAATAAATGAAGTGATTTGAACCTTATGAACTGGCCTGGAAACTCAGATTCCTATTTTAACCCGTAAATCGCTTAAAACGACTTTATAAGCGTATTAAACGCATAGTAAGGGTTTAAAACCATTTTGTCACAAAGGACTTAACACCAACTAATATGACCTGTTAAAATAAGTCATTTTACTGATTAATTCAGACCTGAATCACAGAAGCTTAATTAATCCCTTTTATAATCTTTAAAATGACCAAAATACCCCTACGGGGCTTAAGTATAGGTTAAACTCGTTTTGGGCATAATGGAAAGTATCCTACTGATATCACAACATATTTAAGGCATGTTAACTTAGGAAACCTGTTTAGGACACTTATGGTTACCCGTTACGCTTCATGCGCGTTCGGTCCGGGTTATGTGACTATTTTGCATAAATTAGCCGAAACGGGTCAAACCTTATCATTTTAATCTCAAAATCCAGAATGTGTATAGTATACCCATATTAAGCAAGTCTTCAAACTTGTTGGGTCTAAATCACATCCTATTCCGGTCTTCGCTTAATCGTGCGTACGAACCGTATCTTTAAAACTAACCGGTCTAAGCTTAGGCTTAATTAAAGACCCGTTAGGATTCTAATAGGTTATTATAAACCTTCGTTCCAGAATAGGAGGACCAGTAAAAGCTACTTGCATTTGCTGTTTGTGAATTATACTTGCAAAGGTAAATACTTTTAACTTATTTTCCCTATACGGGCTTGGGGTACGGTATATAAAATACCGCTTGGTCGGGCATTAAATCTTCCATCGTATGGTGGTTAATTGATATTTGATCGGCCCGTTTAAATTGTTTTGTTTTACTTAAAGCCTTTGGGGGGTTAATGACCATGTCCCGGATATCCTTGGCATCATTTTACGAAATGGCCACGACCTAAGCGCGGGGTGTAGGCATACACCCGTCAGTGCCAAATAAATAATGTGGTGTGTCTATTGATTTTTAACCCAGCACGACCCGGGCTACTGAACGCATAAGTAATTCTTTTACGAGATTATACATTTAAATAATTATCCCAAGTTATAAAATGTTTATGCCACGTGCATCCAAATCAATTTTTAATCATTTTTAAAATGAGTCGGTTAATTGTATTTACCAGTGTAAACTGACGTATTTTCCCAAAAAGATTAAATGCAGGTACTACTCGTAATAGGCTGGATTTTCTCCTTAGCATCAATAAAGAGTCTCGCAAGCTTAAGATGCCTGACGTCTGTTGAACTACTGTTCCTATTTATTTTTGATCCTTCTATGGATAAACTTTCAACTGTTTGTGATACACGATATTACAATATTTTATTCGGTTGAAATATATCTTTCATTTGCTTCCGCTGTGCATATTAAATATTGTGTTGTTCGACTATTATGTTGCCAACCACGTCACGATACTCCCCACCGGGCCCACCGGTGACACGTGGAATTCAGGGTGTGACAATACCCCTTCAAGTCCCCCCAGTCCAGTGCTGCTTCCATGCGCGAAGTAAATGGTTGGAGCGCTGGACTCTGAAAAAAGAATTAAGTGGGTTGGTCTTTGGAGCATCTTCTAAGTCTTGGTAGCCGGCACGCGTGTAAGTGTTTGGCAATTACTACGGCGCAGCTATCACACCTGCTTCTTGAAAGGTCTTGCTTCTATGTACTTGGTGCTTAACTTGTTATTTATTCTCTTGCTCATGAGAGCTGGCACGCATGAGTATTGACTGATGATGCATGCGGTGCAACTCTTGCTGTCTTCATCATGAAGTTTCTTTTAAAATTAGGCGGAAAATCCCTCGAAATTCGAATCCTGACAGGTTGGTGCTAATGTCGTTGATAGCGACCCTTGAGTTGACTGCTGACACGGAGATCATCATGCTGTCACTGTGGCGGTTCGTCTGCTGTCAGGCGAGCGAGGCCCACGGGCGCGTGGTGACCATCGCTTCGGAAATCCCGCCTTACGTGGCGGTCCCTGATTGGGCACGTGCGCGGTGCGTTCAACACGGTTACCCATCGCATTAAATGCGATGGGTATATATATTCGAAGATAGAGAGAGAATTCACATTGCATCTTTGAATTCTCCCTCTTATTATCTATGATCTCCTTTAAATCTTCAAATCTTTAGAGATTACTTGATAATCTTCAAGTTTCCAGAATTTTCAGAAGATCTTCATCTATTTCTTCAGTTCTTCATACCATGGCTGAAGAAGAAGTTATTCCTGTTGAGGAAGGTACTGGTCCGCTTCCTGTTCTCAAATGGGACCAGGGCCGGTTTGAGCAGATTGTTCGGGGATTTCAGTTTCCGGTCGAATGGGATGCTCGTTATCCCCAACAAGGCCAGACAGCTGTCGATGCACCACCCGGCTATATCACTCTATTTGCCGACTTCTTTATTTACGGTAATTTCCGATTGCCGGCCACCCACTTTATGGAGGCGATTTTACATTTTTATGGTTTTCACATCTCCTAACTCAATCCGATAGGAATGGTTAGGATCCGTCATTTTGAGTTCATACGCCGATCACAGGGGCAAGAGCCTACCGTTGATAAATTTAGGGCCTTCTACCAGTTGATCCGAAACATGGGTTTCTGTTCTTTTGGTCTCCGTGGTCCGAAGAAGATTCTGATAAATCCACCAAAAAGCTTCCATGATTGGAAGATGAAGTTCTTTTTATACGTGAAAAGGTTATGCCGATTGCCATGATCTTCCGGGAGTCTGAAAAGATCGAGAAGGAGGAACTTCCGATTCTAAAATCCGCAGATTGGTATATGAGGTTGATGGCTACTCCCAACCGGGTTTTTGGAGAGCAGGTTTTGGTCACAGCGGGGATGAGCGATAAGTGGCCTGAGAACAGCGAAGAGGTGCCTGTTTTGATGTTCAACGGTGAAGGTATGCATCATATTTTTTGTTGTCTTTTTCCTTTAGGAACACTTGCGCCTGATTGTTATTTTTTGATGCAGTTATTGAGCTCTATCAAAGTACGTTCCCTACTTTTGGTGGGGCAATGGGCGTGCGACCCCTGGGCGATGGTGAGGTTTTCTGGTATGAACAGATTAAAAACAACTTCGTGTATCCTCCAGCGGGGAGCTTTGCTAGTCCTCCCACTGCAACCGAAGGTGCGTGACTTCCCAAACCAAGGCCCTTGCGAGGCGTGACTTGCGTTGGGAAATAGATTCTTTATCTTTCCAGCGAGGAGTCCGTAGGCTCGTCGAATGAAGAACTAAGTTCATGGTCTGAAATATTTTCAGGTATTCTACGCAACCTAGGGATAGACCCTGAAGAGAAGCCTAAGAAAGCCGCGACGAAGAAGAAAGTTGCGACAAAGAAGAAGGTGACCGTTGAAGCTGGCGCGACCAGCAAGAAGGCGGGAGGTGGTCGCACGACTGCTGAGATCCCTCAAAAAGGTACTCTTCGCTTTCGACAGAGTAACCTTGAAGCTTATGTTGTGGGCAATGATTCATTGGAGGGTTTATTTCATATAGGCGAGATGCCGAAGAGCAGCGCTGCTGCATCGAAAAGCTCGGGGAGCGCACGATCCAGGGCTCCCGAGTCAGGCGCAACCCCTTCTTCTATTCATGAGGAAGAAGAAGAAGAAGCTAAAGAGGAAGCTGTCAGGCTAGTGGCGAGAAAAAGATCTCGTGAAGAGGCAGCTGCTACAACTCCACCAGCGCAGAAAGCTGCTGCAACCAAACCTATAGGAAAACAGGGGAGGTTGCGGAGCTGGTATAAATTCTCACCGGGTAAATGTTTTAACCCTTCCATCTTTTACCTTAGTAAATTTTTTAACGCTTTTCCCTTTTCCAGAGGCGCTGAAGAAGCCTGAGATAATGGTTAAGGAACCTGAGCCTAAAAAGACCAAGGTGCCGGAGCTTAAGAAGACCAAATTTAGCATCATCCCTCCGAAGGGTGCTTCCGAGAAGGAGGGTGAGAAGAGAGTTGAGTAGACTGCGGGCGATATTACTGAAAAGGAAGTTTTGAAGGAAGCCGAGACCGTTGCTGCCACTGTTCATGATAGAGCGCAGGGTCCGGAGGCATTACCGAGCTTGACCAGCCCTTGAAAAACAAAGGACCGGAAGTTTTTTCTTCAAGTTCAGCCGCACAGCATGACACTCCCACCCAAATTGCACAAATACAATCTGTTGCTGGGGGGTTTGCTTCTAATGTACAAGCGCAGGAGGCGTAAAAAGATACTTCTGCCACTGCGGCTGGTACGGATGCCGGCGGCTCTGGCGCGGCTGGCCAGATAAGTGACCCAAAAGGAATCCCAAGGCCACGATCCCCCATTGGTGCGGAAGACACTTTGGGAAATATTTACTATAAGACGTATACTGAAGAGCGTGGCGATGAGAAGCATGTCCTAGTCTGGAGCTTGAAACAGAAGGATACCTTTGTTGATTTTGGGGCTTGTTAGGATTGGTTCTTGGGAACCTTTCCTCCGGGAGAGGTAAACCGTCAGAGGGCGCGTAACCATGAGAGTTTATATCGCGCATACATTATAGGCGAGGCCAACACTTCTGCCACCGGTCATCAGATCCTACGTGACTTGCGGACTATGCATCGGGAGCGTGCCAGCTGGGAGAAATATTGTGACAACTGTACTCTGTAATCGATGTACGATGTAAAACAATGATGATTATTAATAAAACAATGTGATTTGGTGTTACTATATGTGTTTTGATGTTATTATGTGTGTATTTGTGTTTGGTGAAATTTCAATTAGATTCGACTCCAATTTCAAGCTTTAAATCGCTTTCTGGAAGGTTATACGCAAACTGGTGCGTAAACGCAGTCAGTATAACGTGACAAACACTCCGGAATAGTGACATAGGCTTAACATACCTTAAATAACCTCCACATAACTTAGAAATAAGTTTTGAATGGTTTGGTGTGTTGAAATCAACTTTGTTCGATCGCAGGGACTATTTGTGTCAAACTGCAAAACTATACTGATTTGTATAGTAACGAACACTCCGGAACTTGATCATAAGTTAAACATACCCTAAATATCCTTTACATAGCTTAGAAATAGGCTTTGAGGGGTTCGGTATGCTATAACAAACTTTATTGGTCATTCAGGGACTAAAAGCGTCAAAAAGTGCACAAGTTTGCATTTTCGCGCATATCTTACCTTCTGAATATATCCGGACATCCAAAAATTTATGTAATCATTAAAATATTTTATTTTAGTGATTGGCATGATAAAATTTCATTCGTCGCTTAATTTGGATCGTTTTTGCGTTCGTTACGACTTCCGTCGTAATTAACCGAACAACGCAACCGTACGACCAAACGAGCCAACATCTGAGATATTTTTGAGCATGTTTTGAGTTCCCTATACTTTAACTTCATTTTAGAGCCTTGAAATGAGGTTAACGGGGCTTAAACGTGTCAAAAATGAGCCGAAATGCAAGATTCTGAAGTGCAGGGACCTGTTTTGACAATCTGTGAAACATCCTTAAGCGGGCTGTGTAAGGTTTCATGTATATCTACGTGGGCTGCGTGGCCTTGTCAGACAGAATGTTCAGAAACAGCAATCTGGGCTAAATTCAGGGGTTTTAATGTAATATTTGCAATACCTGGAGCTGGTTTTCGGCCCCCATTGTATTCTAATACCATTAACCCAAATGTATGGCCAAGATCACTCCCTCAAACCACTTGGAATCATCCTATTGATCCTAACTTACTATAAATAGCAACTCCCACTTCACTTCATTCTCACACTTGATCTGAAATCAGCTCTAAGTTGGGGTGTTTGCACTTCATACCTGAGCTATTTTAGATCAAACATCCTTCTTGGACCCTTTGTAAGTCCTCTTCTTGCTTGTTCTTGAGTTTCAAGCATGAAAGTCAAACAAGTTTGACTTTCAGCTTTGACCACTCAATGGTCAACACAAAGTTCCGTTGAACTTTGCAACGTGAGCGTAATCACGATGGTTATAGTCCCTTGTGACTATACCTACTGATTACCACGTTGACTAGGCGTAGTGATGAGTCGTAATTTCGGCCAAAATGCGTATTTATTCGATCGAGTTGTCTGCTACCCTGACTGAGACCGGTGTTAATCCTACTACCCTTCGTAAAGAAGGTGAGTCGTCGAAGAAATCGAGGAAGCAAAAGGGTGCCCAGAATTTTGCTGTTACGGCACAGACTGATCAAAACCCACCGGCTCAACCTTCTACGAAGAAGGCGTATGCTGGTTCCGCACCTCATTGTGCTCGCTACAACGGTCATCATGTTGCACAGCAAGCTTGTAAGCAGTGCACGACGTGTGGTAAACTTGGGCATTTGGCCAATGTTTGTCGTTTAGGACAAAATCAAGTTGCCCAGGTTCAAGCTCCAGTACAAGGGAATGCTGCTAGATTCCCACCAGGTACATGTTTCAATTGTGGAGAGTTTGGTCACTTCCGCAACAACTGTCCGAGGCTGGTGAATGCAAACGTGAATGCTAATGCGAACCCGAATGCGAACGTCAATGCCAACGTGAATCCTGCTCGAGGGCGAGCATACAATTTGAATGCAAACGAAGCGAGGGCTGACAACGAGGTGGTGAATGGTACGTTTCTTGTTAATAATCGACCTGCATCTATTCTCTTTGATTCTGGTGCCGATAGAAGTTTGTTTCGTTATCTTTTGAACCTTTGCTTGCGATACCTAGAACTAAATTGAGGAAACCATTATCTGTCGAAGTTGCTACTGGTAAACCTCTTGTTCTCGATTCTGTGATTCGTGGTTGTCAGTTAAACCTTGATAACCATCTTTTTCCTATTGACCTCACGCCGATGCAACTTGGGAGCTTCGACGTTATCATTGGAATGGATTGGTTAACCAAACACCACGCTGAGGTGGTTTGCTTCGATAAGATTGTTCGTATCCCTTTGTCTTCTGGCGAAATTCTAGAAGTTCGTGGAGAGAAACCTTCAGGTGGACTGAAGCTTATGTCATGTATGGAAGCTCAGAGGTATTTGAGAAAAGGATATGTTGCTTTTCTAGCACATGTCACCGAGGAGAAAGGCAAGAGCAAGAGTATTCAGGATATTCCGATTGTTCGGGATTATCCAGAGGTGTTTCCTGACGAAGTGCCTGGTTTGCCTCCAGTTCGTCAAGTCGAATTTCATATTGACCTTGTACCCAATGCCAACCCGATCGCGAAAGCACCTTATCGTCTTGCACCGTCAGAGATGCAAGAGTTATCGAAACAGTTTCAAGAGTTATCTGATAAAGGATTCATCCGTCCGAGTTATTCACCTTGGGGAGCTCCTGTCCTCTTCGTGAAAAAGAAAGATGGGTCTTTACGAATGTGTATCGATTATCGTGAGCTTAATAAGCTTACCATCAAGAATCGATATCCCCTACCTCGAATTGATGATCTCTTTGACCAGCTGCAAGGTGCTTCGTGTTTTTCTAAGATTGATCTGCGTTCTGGGTATCATCAACTTCGTGTTCTCGAAGAAGATATTCCCAAAACTGCTTTCCGCACAAGATATGGGAATTACGAGTTCACTGTCATGCCTTTTGGTTTGACGAATGCTCCAGCTATCTTTATGGACTTAATTAATAGGGTCTGTAAACCTTATTTGGACAAGTTCATTATTGTGTTCATCGACGATATTCTCATTTATTCGAAGACTCGAGCCGATCACGAGCAACACCTTCGCTTAACGTTGGAACTCCTTAAGAATGAACAATTTTTCGCTAAATTCTCCAAGTGTGAATTCTGGCTTAAAGAAGTTCAGTTTCTGGGTCATATAGTCAACGAGCAGGGTTTTCATGTGGATCCATCCAAGATTGTTGCTATTAAGGATTGGAGTACGCCGACGACACCTACAGAGATTCAATCTTTTCTTGGTCTTGCTGGTTATTATCGTCGATTCATTTCTAATTTCTCGAAGATTGTGGTTCCACTCACTGCTTTGACTCAGAAGAATAAGCCTTTTGAGTGGGGACCCAAGCAAGAAGAAGCATTCCAAACGCTGAAGCAGAAGTTATGTAATGCTCCTGTTCTATCTCTGCCCGAGGGAAGCGATGATTTCGTTGTCTATTGCGCTGTGTCCAACTTAGGCCTTGGTTGCGTCCTCATGCAACGAGGTAAGGTTATAGCATATGCATCTAGACAATTGAAAGTTCACGAGAAGAACTATACGACTCATAATCTTGAGTTAGGAGATGTGGTTTTCGCGCTTAAAATCTGGAGACACTACCTCTATGGAACGAAGTGTGTGGTTTTCACAGACCACAAAAGTCTCCAGCATATTATTAATCAGAAGGAGCTGAACATGAGGCAACGATGTTGGGTTGAACTCTTGAACGATTACGATTGCGAGATTCACTACCATCCTGGTAAGGCGAATGTCGTAGCCGATGCGCTTAGTCGAAAAGAGCGAGTCAAGCTTCACTCTGTCCGAGCTCTATCCGACATCCAATCTCGTGTCCTTCAAGCTCAACGATCCTGTGTGATCAAAGGTTTATTGAAAGATGAGCTACCGATTCAACTTGAGCTTGAGCTCGAAAGGAAAGACGATGGTTTACTCTACTTCAAGGATCGTTTGTGGATTCCGAAACAAGACGATCTTCGCACCCTAGTGATGGACGAATCTCACAAGTCTCGATATTCTATCCATCCTGGAGCTGATAAAATGTACAAGGATCTTCATACTCAGTACTGGTGGCCTGGTATGAAGAAGGATGTTGCCTTGTATGTATCAAAATGCCTAACTTGTCTCAAAGTCAAGGCTGAACATCAACGACCTTCTGGTTTTCTTGTACAACCAGAGATACCGGTTTGGAAGTGGGAGAACATTGCGATTGTAACACCTCGAAAATTCACGTCCTATAATGTGTAGACACGTGTCATATGTTTAAACGTGTGAAAGAATACTATAGAAGGACTAAAGTTGACAATCATGGAAAGTATGTGGATATACGTATTCTAAATGTCAACAGTGAATAAATATATTGTATATTAACCCTACAAGATGCTCATACCTTCAAACGAATAAATCATGGATCATACGGAGCTAAAAGTGAGAGATTACAAACTACAGGGGCTAAATGTGTCAACATGTTTAAGTTATACCTCTGAGTGACCTTTTGACAAACCCGAAGCTTTGTAACTGTTAATTATGCTCACTAGAATGCACGATATAAATTTCGTAAAGTTTCGTTATCGTATGAGAAAGTTATGATCAAATTCGTGTGCGAAGGGTTAAAGCGTAAATGTTGAAAGTTAGGACTTTTCGGGTAACAATAAAGTTAACCGGGGACTTAACAAAGTAGGTATATGTTTTAAAGCCCTTATAGATCAATTATGAGGGTTCATAATGTCACACCCCAACCGATGGCGGAAACATCGGAGTGAGACGAAGAAAGATTGCTCATCACACATAACGCTGAATTGTGACAATAGAATTAAAGGTAAATTGATTTCTTTCATAAATAAATGTTACAATACATGAAATTTGAAATACAACATGTTAAATACAAAAGGAACAATACGACAACAATTATGATATTCATACAACGTATTTAATCTAAACGTTTATATGTGTATCTAGGTATCAACGCTACTTCATTTCATGGCATCATCATCCTCAACCTGTAACATGTTTAAAATAAAGTTCAATGCAAAAGCAAAGGCGAGTATACAAGTTTGGTACGTACATAACAAAAGATAAGTTTTGAACAATTCCTCATAGCAAGCATGTGATTCAAGATAAACAATAAATATGGCATGTGTCTAACATATCAAACCAAGGAAACGCAACAGGCTCATGACATTACCTCAAGTTTACGGGCGGGTCGTTAATCCTATAGCGCTACATATGTCACGGTTTGGCTCGTACGAAGTTAATGATAAGTTCAACACATAAGATTCACCCAAGTTTAAAGTATCAAGCCATCACGTATACAAGCATGTTAATAGGAATGTTCATGTGTTTAAGCAAAATGTTCATGTGTAAGTTGTTGATAAGTAAACATGTTACACCCCAAAAGTGGTAAAAGTAAAAGGGGGAAATACGAGTATACTCACAAAGTTTGCATATGCTTTCCAATTATCCAATTATTGACGAGTTGATGAGGTTAAAAGATTGAATGCGTAAGGGTTTAAGTTCAAGTATGCTTAGAGTCGAGATTCGGTGTTTAAAACAACATAAAAATAAGATATGAGAATAACATGTGAAAATAATCATTTTCAACACATAACACTTGTATGACACTTGGTAACCACAAGGGTTATGATAATGTTTTCATGGGTTGAACACCCATAAGAATCATAACAAGGTTTAGGTCTTAAATGATGTTCTACTACTTTAACATGTAAACACTAGTTCAACATCAAAGGTTCGAATGAGTGTATATATATATATAGGTTAAGTATTACATATTATTTAGTCCAATAATTCAAGTAGGAGGTAGAAGATTAAATCTTCATTTAGGCACCTCTTGTATCATAGAAGTCATGTATGGGGTAGGAAGGATAAGCTTCCGTTTAGGAACCCCTCGAATGTTCACCACTTCACTTGATGTAAAAACAACCAAGGAGGGTCAAGAACAATGATTAGTACAAATATGTAAAGAATCTAATCTAAGAGAAATCATCAAATCATGTGAGGATTTTATGTTGGAAGAACCCAAGTTGTTCCATAATCACTCTACACCAAGAACTAAGCTTGAACATGACTTGTGGGTGAAATATCCTAAGCAAAACAGAAAGTATTTGAGGTTTTAACCTCTGATTTATAGTGTCTCAACCTTGTTTTTAAGCTTAACCAACCATAAGAGGGTTGTAAGCATTAGGACATAGGTGTGAGATGTGTTAGACACAAGTTTGATAAGTTTAAACAAGTTTTGAAAGAACATGCAACAAAATAGAAAGTTTGTGGACATTTCAGGGGATTTCCAGGTCTGATTTCTCCAAGGAGAAGTCAAGTAATCATACCCTATGATTATCCAAGCAAGTAGGAAGAAGAATCGAGTGATTTCGTTGAGAAATGAGCAAGTTATGCTCACTTTAGTGCAAGTGTATGAATCTGTCCGAAAATGCATATTTGCAACTGATTTGAGAGTGAATTCGAGAGTTGTAGAGAGTTGTGAAAGTGTCAAAATGCTTGGAGAGGGTGTTTATTTATAGTGGATGAGTTTAGAGGTGATTGGAGGTGTTTAGAGGTGGCTAGATGGTGATTGGGGAGGGTTAGAAGATGGGATTTCGTGCCATAATCGCGTATATCAGCAGCTGAGTTTGGATTCTGCGAACATAGAGGCCATGCGGCCCGCCTGAGACCTCAGGCAAGTTAAAGCGGGCCGCCCGCCACTTCTGATTCGTGTATAAGTTTCAAAAAAATACAATTTGGCCCCTAGAGTTGTGTATTTGGTGATTTTAGGGTTTTTAAGGACCATTCTTGCCACAAAAGCATATTTTAAGATAAATCCAAGTGTGAGGAGTATAAACCAAGTATAATTTAACGCATGAGTATCAAAATCAAGTGTCGTTCTCGTTCAAAACACGTTTTATGCATATGTTTAGATTAATTACAAGTTTAGCACTTAGTTTCCAAGAATAACAATTAAACGCCGATTGATTCACCAATTCGAACATACGAGCATATATAAAGCGTGTACAACATTTTTATAACAAAATACAAGTTTCGTTAATGATCCAAGTCTCGGTTTCTCAACAATTACAAAGGAAGAATGATTACAAGAAAACAAAGTTTCCAAAAATAGCTTTACAAACGATGGTTTCTAAATATAGAAAGTATGAAAACGCGGGGCGTTACACATAATGCAAGAAACAAGTGCCTAATCGAATTTTGAAGAGCCAAGGATCAAATCACAAAAATCTAAAAATGTTGATTTTGTGCAGAAGGGGGTCGCGCGACGCGAAGCCCCAAGGGGGGGGGTCGCGCCACGCGAGGGCCTATCTGGTCCGACTTTCTTGCTTCTTTGTCTGCCATGGCTCTTGTGTTCGACTTTTAACTGATTTGCCTCATCTTGGACGACCCCTAGGCACCCCCTAGGCACTAGGAACATGTGTTGATCAGTTGTGGTGGGTTGTAGACTCATGTGTCAAAGATTTGTGGTGGATTAAACACTATATAAAGGACCATGATGTGCACCATTGTTCTTCACACCTTCCTCTTACAATCTGATCATTTCTGGAGCTCCAAGGCACTCTCAAGTGGTCACTAATCAAGCTTAGGACTTTTGTAAGTTTGCTAATCCTTCTTTAATAATGTTTAGCTTAGTTATTTAGCTAAAAGTCAAACCATCGTAATTACGGTTTGAATTCGAGATTAATTAATAATGGCTCAGTCAAATCTCGAATTAAAAGTAGTTATAAGTTGGTAATTATGTGGGTAATAAAACCTCAAAAGGGTTCCCCCTGATTCCCACTCTAACTAGGTCTAATGTTGGGTCAAACGTGTAATTAAAAAGTCAACAGAATGTTTAAATTGCAATTTATGCATGATTAGCAATGTAGAACACATATAACATGTTTGATCATTAATATAACTTGGTAATTAGTGTAAGGACATGTCTAAACATGTTCAACCCGACAATTTCCTGTTTAGACCCGGTTCGGAACCGAAAGTCGCATAGTTTGACTTATACTTTGACTTTCAGTTCTGACCCGTTATGGTATGTTTTAGAAATACCTAAGAGCTTCATTTGGACCAGGTTACATGCTAGTATAACCCTCTGTGATTATACACCATGGTTCATTAGTTAACCGATTAATACGCATGGTTCCGTTAATTGCTCATATGTAGACCATTATGCCCTTTTCACCTTAAAACGTGATTTATGAAAATGTAAAAGTGTAGAAACCTTAATTACTGATATATAAACTTGTATGCAAAGTTTGACATCAGTTTGAGGAGTAGAATAAGAGTTATGCTCATTAGCGCAAATTAGAAGCTTTATGTTAATTAAAAGGCGTAATTAACGTATAGCCTATTTAAACATACTTTTTGATATCAAATCTTTTACCCACTGATGTATTATATTATTTTGGGAATTTTGAAGATTTTTAATTAATTTTAGGCTGAGCATAACTCATAGTCGTAGGCTTAATCCGGTAATTGTCGGTTTTGCCCTTACGGGCCATAAAATGAGTTTTTACATATCTAAACGACTCCAAACCTTTTGCTACTGATCACACTTGATAAATAAATTATTTTAAGCCTTCTGGAATAATAAAAATATCAGCCTTATGTATCGAACCCGGAAATGGCTTATAATCGCCTTTTTAAGCGTTTTTAACGCATAGTATGTACTAGAACTATTTTAAACATACCAAGGGTGATACCTACTGATATTTGAGGCAAATTATAATATTATAATAGTAATCAAAGGTTGATAAACTCAGACTTCAGTTTTGAGCTTTTCGGCTTATGTGAAATTACCAAAATACCCCTACGGGGCATAGTTTGGTTATAATTGATAAATTTCACTTATATACTTTAACCTACTGATATAACTTAGAAAATTGAGTATATTTGCTGATTAAATCAGGCCTGTAACTCAGGTTGACACTTAAACTCTTTTACAACCTTTAAAAAGACCAAACTACCCCTACGGGGCATCGTTTGCGATTAAATTCAGTTCGGGCATTATAAATGACATCTTACTGATGTCACAACATATATGAACCATATTAACTTAGGAAACCTGTAAATGGCTCTCATTACTATCCGTTACGCTTATTACGCGTTCGGTTCGGTTTATGTAACTAGTTTACATAAACTAGCCTAAACGGGTCAAACCTTATCGGTTTTATCTCAAAATACAGAATGTGCATGAAGGACCCATATTAAACAAGTCTCTAAACTTTTCGGGTCTAAATCACATTCTATCCGGTCTTCGCTTAATCATGCGTACGAACCGTGTCTTTGAAACTAACCGGTCTAAGCTTAAGCTTAACTAAAGACCCGTTAGGATTCTAATAGGTTATTATAAACCTTCGTTCCAGATTAGGAGGACCAGTAAAAGCTACGTGCAATTTGCTTATTGTGAATTATACTTTGCTCAGGTAAATACTTTTAACTTATTTTCCCTATACGGGCTTGGGTTACGGTATATAGAATACCGCTTGATCGGGCATCAAATCCTCCACCGTTGAGTGGGTAATTGAATAAATTTGATTGGCTCGTTTAAACAGTCTTGTTACTTAAAGCCTTTGGGGGGTTAATGACCATGTCCTGGATATCCTTGCCATCATTTTACGAAATGGCCACGACTTAAGCGCGGGGTGTAGGCGTACACCCGTCAGTGCACAAAAGAACATTGTGGTGTGTCTATTGATCTTTAACCCGGACTAGATCCGGGCTACTGAACGCACAAGGAACATGTAATTCGTTCACAAGATTATATATTTAAATAATTCTCCCAAGTTAAATAAAATGTTTATGCCACGTGCATCCAAACCAATTTTCAATCATTTTCCAAAATGAGTCAGTTGATTGTATTTACCAGTGTAAACTGACGTATTTTCCAAAAAGGCTAAATGCAGGTACTATACGAAATTGGCTGGATATTTCTCCTTAGCATCAATAGAAGTCTCGCAAGCTTAAGATGCCTAAAAGTCTGTTGAACTATTGTTTCCATTTTATTTTCGATCCGTCTGTGGATAAACAATCGACAGTTGTGATATTTGATATTACAATATTATATTCGGTTGAATTATATCTTTTAAATTGCTTCCGCTGTGCATATTAAATATTGTGTTGTTTTACTATTACGTTACCAACAATGACGTCACGATACTCCCCACCGGGCCCACCGGTGACACGTGGAAATCGGGGTGTGACAGCGATGGATCTCATCACTAAGTTACCGCGTATGTCTAAAGGTCATGATGCTATTTGGGTTGTTATTGATCGATTAACGAAATCAACTCATTTTATTCCGATTCGCGAGGATCTATCTGCTGATAAACTTGCAAAGATTTATGTTGATGAGATAGTATCTCGACATGGTGTTCCTTTGGATATCATTTCTGATCGTGATGCTCGATTTTCATCTCATTTCTGGAAAACCATGCAATCTGCTTTAGGAACCCAACTGAATCTAAGCACTGCTTATCATCCCCAAACAGATGGTCAATCAGAAAGGACGATTCAAACTTTGGAGGATATGCTTAGAGCATGCGTGATAGACTTTGGTGGTAATTGGGATTCTCATCTGCCATTGATCGAGTTCTCTTACAACAATAGTTATCATGCTAGCATTAAAATGGCACCATTCGAAGCTCTCTACGATCGAAAATGTCGTTCACCTGTCCGTTGGAACGAGACCGGTGAAGCTCAGCTTACTGGACCTGAGCTCGTTCTGGAAACAACAGACAAAATCAAGAAAATTCGCGATAATCTTGTGACACCTAGATGCCGTCAAAAGAGTTATGCGGATTTACGACGCAAGCCCTTAGAATTTCAAGTCGGAGACCGTGTCCTACTCAAGGTGTCACCTTGGAAGGGAGTGGTGAGATTTGGAAGGAAAGGAAAACTTGCACCTCGATATGTGGGACCATTTAAGATTGTGGAAAGAATTGGGAAGGTTGCCTATTGACTAGAGCTACCTCCAGAGCTTGGAAATATTCACCCGACTTTTCACGTGTCCAATTTGCGAAAGTGTTTAGCTGACGCTGATCTTCACATTCCTCTCGATGAGATCCGAATCGATGAAACGATGCACTTTGTCGAGAAACCAGTGGAGATCGTGGACCGTACTTTCAAACAGTTGAAGAACAAACGGATTCATTTGGTTAAAGTTCGTTGGGAGTCCAAACATGGCCCAGAGTTTACATGGGAACGTGAGGACCAAATGAAGGCAAAATATCCGCATTTGTTTTCACAAGCTTCCTCTAAATAAAATTTCGGGACGAAATTTCCTGAAGTAGGGGAGACTGTGACAACTGTACTCTGTAATCGATGTACGATGTAAAACAATGATGATTATTAATAAAACAATGTGATTTGGTGTTACTATATGTGTTTTGATGTTATTATGTGTGTATTTGTGTTTGGTGAAATTTCAATTAGATTCGACTCCAATTTCAAGCTTTAAATCGCCTTCTGGAAGGTTATACGCAAACTGGTGCGTAAACGCAGTCAGTATAACGTGACAAACACTTTGGAATAGTGACATAGGCTTAACATACCTTAAATAACCTCCACATAACTTAGAAATAAATTTTGAATGGTTTGGTGTGTTGAAATCAACTTTGTTCGATCGCAGGGACTATTTGTGTCAAACTGCAAAACTATACTGATTTGTATAGTAACGAACACTCCGGAACTTGATCATAAGTTAAACATACCCTAAATATCCTTTACATTGCTTAGAAATAGGCTTTGAGGGGTTCGCTATGCTAAAACAAACTTTATTGGTCATTCAGGGACTAAAAGCGTCAAAAAGTGCACAAGTTTGCATTTTCGCGCATATCTTACGTTCTGAATATATCCGGACATCCAAAAATTTATGTAATTATTAAAATATTTTATTTTAGTGAATGGCATGATAAAATTTCATTCGTCGCTTAATTTGGATCGTTTTTGCGTTCGTTACGACTTCCATCGTAATTAACCGAACAACGCAACCGTACGACCAAACGAGCCAAAATCTGAGATATTTTTGAGCATGTTTTGAGTTCCCTATACTTTAACTTCATTTTAGAGCCTTGAAATGAGGTTAACGGGGCTTAAACGTGTCAAAAATGAGCCGAAATGCAAGATTCTGAAGTGCAGGGACCTGTTTTGACAATCTGTGAAACATCCTTAAGCGGGCCGCATAAGGTTTCATGTGTATCTACGTGGGACGTGTGGCCTTGTCAGACAGAATGTTCAGAAACAGCAATCTGGGCTAAATTCAGGGGTTTTAATGTAATATTTGCAATACCTGGAGCTGGTTTTCGGCCCCCATTGTATTCTAATACCATTAACCCAAATGTATGGCCAAGATCACTCCCTCAAACCACTTGGAATCATCCTATTGATCCTAACTTACTATAAATAGCAACCTTCACTTCACTTCATTCTCACACTTGATCTGAAATCAGGTCTAAGTTGCGGTGTTTGCACTTCATACCTGAGCTATTTTAGATCAAACATCCTTCTTGGACCCTTTGTAAGTCCTCTTCTTGCTTGTTCTTGAGTTTCAAGCATGAAAGTCAAACAAGTTTGACTTTCAGATTTGACCAGTCAATAGTCAACACAAAGTTCCGTTGAACTTTGCAACGTGAGCGTAATCACGATGGTTATAGTCCCTTGTGACTATACCTACTGATTACCACGTTGACTAGGCGTAGTGATGAGTCGTAGTTTCGGCCAAAATGCGTATTTATGGGTATTTTGTAACCAAACAACTCTTGGGTATCAAAACCGTTTGTTTTGATATCAAAACCTGCTTTCTAACTTAACTAAACATGTTCTAGCATGTTTAGCTCGTCACTTTTAGTTTAGTGCTTGTGTAGAGTCGTAAGTCAAGCGGACTAAACACCCGCTTAGACTTTCGAACTCGACCCGTTTGGTCGATCATTAGGATCCGACCAAACATGTTTAGTGACCATAGTTGCATAGGGAATAACCTTCTGAGGTTATACCTTATGGTCACCTAGTTTAATATAGTTGTATGATAAGTAGTCTATATGCCTTAGGTAAATGACCAAAATGCCCTTTTCATGCATAATTGGTAATTAAGCATATGTAACATAAACTTTTGTCACGTAACTGATTATGCAACATATTTAGGCATATAACACTCGTCATAGGGCTAGTGAGACGTCTCGAATGAGCTTTTGCGCGCACGACGCGTTAAAGTAGCGTAAGCTATCTTAATGGGTCGCAACGGGTCGAAAGCACTTAGGTTAGGTTCCGATTTAGGATGTAGGCTTTGTTAAACCATATCACATGAGTTCCAACACTCATTTGGTTTACAAGACCTCATTCTATCCGATCTTTCGATTTAGGTGTCTATTGTTTGACTAGTGATTCGATTACTAGGTGCTGTTTGATTTCTCTGGTTTGCTCGTGTTTGTTGAAGTTCTATTGATTGAGGATACTTTGCACTCCAAGTGAGTACATAGTTCCCCTATTTTACTGTTTTCAATTGTTTTGGGGTGATTCATATGTACAAAATGATTTCAAGGTTTAAACGATGATTTCAAAAACGATTAAGATGGTTTATACTAAACTAATAACGATTTCAATAAAGTGAATAAACTAGTTGGTTGTAATTACATAACGAATGGCATTCATTAGCATTGATCAAGCCGACCAGTATTAGGTTATGGTACCATAGGATCTGACAAATCCCATTATCGTACTGCACCTATGGTTATGTGTGGGTTAGGTGGGTAATGACTGAATCTGAATGTTAATTTACCCTTTGGTGGTTTATTAATGCGAGAGCGAGATAGTCGAGTCACGAAGGTTTGAATGTTATTAGCGAGGCGACCACAAATAGTTTTCACACTTAAAACGAGGATGATTTAAACGATTTAAACGAATTAACGATTTGGGAACGATTCATACAAGATTAAACGAGTTGGATAAACGATTGGTTCTTGGTTAAGTGTTTAGATAACGGGACGGGGGTAATGTGGTGAAAACATGGTAGATACGCCGCTAGTACTTCTTATATATAAGTGTTTTCATCGTATTACATACCGTGGCGTTATTTAGTTCACTTGGGTAAACGATTTTGAAACGATGTCACACAAACGAGGTTTTCGAAATGATGTAAACCATACGAGATTTATTAACGAGTTTTATTAACGATTTAATACGAGATGTTTTACAAATTGCTTTACTAAAACAAATGTTTTGGGTTAAGAATCATGGTTACGAGATTTTATAAACTATAGCCCGCTTGATTTGAGTTGGTTAATTAAGTTGCAATATTATACTCTTTTCAAAACAAGGTTTTTAGTAAAGTATTGCAACATTTAAACTAGCCATGAATCCGACACTCCTATAAAACCTATGTACTCGCCAGCATTTCTTTGCTGACTTTGTTTTTACATATGTTTCAGGTGTTGATGCTTGATGATGATTTCTAGGATGCATGAGTCACATAGGATCTGGACGAGGCCTTAGTGACATAATAACAATATTAGTCGATATGTAACTTGTTTGTTTTGTGTTAAGACAATGTTAATGTTTAATATTATCAATAAAACGACACACTTTTTGTATCCATGGTTATGAAATGATAATTCTGCCACGACACTCCCCGACGTTTCCGCCGCGGTTTTGTTTTTTTAACGCGGTCGGGGTGTGATAAATATCGTGAGCGTCTGTCCGCTGAGGCTAAGAAGTTTGTGCAGATGAAAATTAAATTCCAAGAGGAGAAAGCTTCTTTTGATAAAGAGAATAAATCTGAGGAGTGGGGGCGAGAGGGTTTGAGGAGCAAACTCCAGGCTTGTGAAGATCTTCTTACTAAGGAGCGTAAAGAGTGGCGGTTAGGTTGTGAAAATGATAATAAGAAGATGTTTGCCTCCCGCACCAAGGTCACAAACTTGGAAGCTAAAGTTTCAAGTTTGAAGGAGAAGATTGAGGAAGCTAAGTCTGATAGAGAGCGCGCTGAGGTCTAACAGGCTTGCCCTATTTTCTTCCTATACTTATTTATTGTTGGAAATATTCTAACTTAGGTTTTCCTGATAACTTGCAGGTTGACTTAAATGTGCAAATCGTAAGTAAAAACAGAGATTTGGCTAGTAAGGATGCTGAAATTGCAGAGCTTAAGCGTAGGTTGTTTGAGGCGCATGAGAAGACTGAGTCTTTAGAAATAGATCTGGCCGCGTAAAAGGTGAAGGCTGATACTGCCGAAGAGGCACGTAAAGCTGCCGAGGAGGTGCGCAAGACCAGTACTTCAGCCTTGAATGTGGCGCACACCAATTATGCTGAAGCTCAATCTATTGTAGATACGCGTATATCAGAATCTGAATGGATGCAAAACCACGGAGTAGCTGCTGTAAGTATCTTGTTTTACATAATTAGTTTTTACTATCTTGTTTTACAATCTCTCTTGGATAGGATGCTAACTCCATCCTAAATGCAACGGAGCAGGATGAAGCAGTTGTTGCTCTCACAGATGCTGCGCGTGCCGTTGGGCATCGCGGTGGCTACCTTGAATGTGCTCAACATGTTGAAGAGGCGTTGCATCAGCATTTCAGGACTCGCCACTGTTCCGCGACTGACCAAGCTGATGAGATGCTGGCCCAAGCTGAAGAGGTTTATGATCACCTATCCTTGCCAGTTATGGAGTTGGTCACAGGCGCTGAAGCACGATGACTATGTGGCGCGATTGAAGTATATCCTCGTGGCTCCGGAGACTGTTTAGCTGTCTAATGAGGAAGAAACAGCTGGAGATGGTGGCGAGTAATAGATTGTAGGATGTTTAGGCTGTAATGCCTTGTAATTTTTATGACTTGTAAATATGTAAACGGTGCGCGGCTGCGCTTTTTATGAATGAAAGTACCTTTTCTTTTTATTCTGTCAATGTTACAATTATTGCATTGTTGTTAGAAACTTTGTTTAAGTTAGCGCGAATAAATGTAAGTGTGGCTCGTTATGAGTATAGTTGCCCGACCTCGCGCTATGCAACCGGAAACCTTGGAGGCTGAACTCAAGAGCTCGTAAATTAATGAAGTGTTTTCGTGCTAATCAAAAGTTTAACATGCATTTGTAACTTAGAAGACATAGAATGTATAATCATAAAACGTAGACAACTTTTGCATTAAATAACTGAAATTGACGCGCGGCCAACATACATAGAAAGTTGTTACATGTAGCGTTTGCGCAATTGTTGCGCGTTCCATGTGCGCGGGATGATGTGACCGTCTAAAGTGTGCATTTTGTACGCCCCTTTTCCTAGCACCTCATGGACTAAGTATGGGCCCTCCCATTTGAGTGCTATTTTTCCAGGGCGCTCGGCATTAGAGGCGTCGTTGTCCCTGAACACATATTCTCCTGGAGTGAAGGTACATATGCGCACCCTCGCATTGTAGTATCGCTCCAGCAGAGTTTTGTACTTGGCCTCTTTAATGTGCGCGATCTCACGACTCTCTTTAAGTAGGTCCAAGTCTAACTGATGCTCCGCCTCGTTATCAATTGTGTTAACTGCTGTTAAGCACGGCGAGGGGAGGCCGATTTCTGCTGGGATAACCGCCTCCGAGCCATAAACAAGGCTGAAGGGGGTCTCACCATTGCTTGTTTTAGGCATGGTACGATGAGCCCATAAGTTGCTGGGGAGCTCATCAACCCATCCTCGTCGTTTGGTACCCAGGAGAGCCTTTATCCCTGCAACTATGCTTTTGTTAACACTCTCCACTTGACCGTTTCCTTGAGGATGCGCAACGGAAGAGAAGGTGTGCTCAATGTTCAATTCCTTCATCCATTTTTGAAGATCCTCGGAGGCGAAATTTGTGCCATTATCAGTCACTTTTTTGAGTGGGAGGCCGAATCTGCAAATGATATGCCCCCAAATGAATTTCTGCACTATCATTCCTGAAGTTGATGCTAGGGCCTTTTCCTCCAGCCACTTAGTGAAATAATCGACAGCAACGATTCTGAACTTAACTACGCCTGGGGCCTCAGGAAAGGGTCCCACCATATCGATCCCCCACTGCTGAAAGGGCTAGGCTGTCGAAACTGGGATCAAATCATTTTTTGGGCGCAGGGTCTTCGGCGCATGCCTTTGGCAGGCATCACATTTGCGCAGTTCGTTTAAAGTATCCACGTGCATCACTGGCCAATAGTAGCCTGCATTCATGATCTTTGCCACAACCATGTGAGGGCCCGCATGTATCCCACATATGCCTTCATGAATTTCTCTGATTAAGTAGCTTGCATCTTGGGGGCCCATGGTGCGTAATAGTGGCCCCAAAAAAGATCTCCTGTAAAGAATGCCACCGTTCATTTGATAGAACATCGCTTTGTTTTGGATCTTCCTAGCTTCCGCCTTGTTTTCTGGAAGAATCCATTCTTGGAGATATTGAATGACAGGGGTCATCCACGAAGGTGGTCCTATCTCGATGACATTGACCTGGCACAGCAGCATGAATGGGTTTTTCAAAACTTCAATTCTGACATCTTTTGCAAGGTGTTGAAACGCTGTTAAGGCTAGCTTACATAGCGCGTCAGCGGGCTTGTTTTTTGATCGGTTGACGTGAACAACCTTATACGATTTAAACCTTTGGAGCAACTCTTTTGCCTGTTCCAAATATAAAGCCATTACCTCGCCCTTTGCGTCATATAGCCCATTGATCTGGCTCGCGATTAGCAGAGAATCAACATGCGCTTGTAAGTTTTTTGCCCCCATCTTGATGGCTAGGCGCAATCCTGCCAGGAACGCTTCATACTCCACTTCATTGTTGGTATTCTTGAAATCCAACTTTATAGCATAGGTAAACTCATGCTTTTCTGGGCTGACTAGGCGCAGACCTGCTCCTACGCCGTCTTCATTTGAAGCCCCATCGCTAAATAACAGCCACAGTTCATCCGATGTGTTCTGTGCGGGTGTATCTATTGCCTCACATTCTTTGATCTTATCTTCTGGAACTTTTGTAATGAAATCTGCTAACACTTGGCCTTTAATAGCTGGGTGCGGCCTATACAAGATGTTATGGCCCTCCAGTTCAATTGCCCATTTTGCCAAATGACTCGAGGTTTCCGGCTTTTGTAAGATAGTGCCAATGTGAAAATTGGTGAGTACAGTGGTGACATGACCGGTGAAATACCTGTGCAGCCTTCTAGAAGCATGTAGCAGCGCGAGAACCAACTTTTCCATGATCGAATAGCGCGTTTCCGGGTCAGTGAGCACCATACTAACATAATAAATTGGAGTTTGAACTCCATCCCTTTCCACTAGAAATACTGACCCAGTTGCCTTGTCCGAAGCAGACAAGTACAATATGAGGGGTTCCTTTTCGAATGGTACTGTTAGAGTAGGGAGTTTGATCAAGCATTCCTTCATCTGCTGGAAGGGTACTTCTGCTTCTGCTGTCCATTTAAATTCTTGCTTCTTCACACAATTACGCAATGTACTGATGAAAAGATAAGATTTTGCCGCGTGATTCGATAAGAAACGATTGAGCACGGGTAGGCGACTGGCTAATCTTTGCATTTCCTTGATGGTTCGCGGCGATGGCATCCTTTCGATTACTTAGACTTTTTCTGGGTTGACTTTGAAACCACCATTGGTAACCATGAACCCCAACAATTTGCCTTCCTCCATTCCAAAAGAACATTTGCTCAGGTTGGGCTTCATGTTCATGCTTCGCAGGGAGTTGAACGTCTTCTCGATGTCTTTCAACATTTGGCCCTTTTCAGGACTCTTGATCACAAGATCATCAATGTATACCTCGATGTGCTTTCAAATGTCATCCCCAAAAGTCGTGTCCATCAACCGCTGATATGTTGCGCCAGCATTCTTGAGCCCGAATGGCATCTTTGTATAGAAAAAATACCGACGTCGGTGTGGAAAGTAGTTTTACCATCATCTTCTAACTTCATCTGGACTTGATGATAACCTTTGTAGCAGTCCGAAAAATATTTCCACCTGAATGGCGTGAGGGAGTCTATTTTCTTGTCGATCTCAGGCAATGAAAAACAGTCTTTGGGACATGCCTTATTGAGATCTGTGTAGCGACGCACATGCGCCACCCACCTGTAGACTTCTCGACCATTACAGGATTCGCGACCCAACTCTGGTAGCGCACCTCCCACAATATCCTAGCCTTTTACAACTCACAAACTTGTTCGTTCATGGCCTTTGTCTTGTCAGTCCCTAGGCTATGCTTCCTTTGGACTTTAGGCTCAACAGAAGGATAAGTGTTCAAACAATGTTCAGTGATGTCGCACGAGACACCCTGTCACACCCCAACCGATGACGGAAACATCGGGGCATGGCACTGAGCGAAACAGATTGTCCAAGAGAAATTCCATAACAACTACTTTACCGAATAGTTAATATTATGTCCCACACCATAACTATTAAGCACAATCAGTTATTACAGACAACGATATCTCAAAGACGAATAACATGTTCCGACAACTCAGATTTAAATAAGAATAAATTGTCTTTGTTGGTTTCTACACTCTCCTAAGCTCGATTCCATCACATAGCAAGCAAGCATCCTAAGCACCTGTCACATACGTTTAAATAGAGTCAATACACATAGTGTAAAGGTGAGCATACAAGTTTAATAGTAATAGTAGAGTTCGAAAGCGTTTACGCATAACCAGCATGTAACATGTATAATGCGAAGCTAGTAGGTTATCGACAATGAAATATGCACAGACTAGAATACTAGTTGTAGAATGCGCAACACATATCACCATTGTGACACGTGAAGATGTAGCCTTAACAACCCCTGTCCACGATAGGTGCTGAGTCCAAACAAATAGTACTATCGTTGCTAAGGCGTCAGGCAACAATCATTGTGTTAACATAACATACAAGCATTCATCGAGTGACAAGTAACATGCATTAACGGTCAGCGTATAAATAGTGTTTGCGTTGTGTGTTTGATTGTGATTTAGAATATGCAACGTATGTAACACACAAAAGTTCATAAAGCAAAAAGGGATCGAGTATACTCACAGAGATGGAAATGGATTGAAGGGAGCGCTAGTGTGATTAGCCTGGACAGTTAACGATAGCATAAGCGAAGAGCGGTGGGTAAAATGGTGGAAAGTGACCAAGTGTTGAAAGGTAATCTGGTCGGATGCCAATCCGATCGGATGGTCACTCGATCGGATGTCAATCCGTTCGGATGGTCATCCGATTGGATGGCCATTCGATTGGATTGACATTTATTTGGTAAGGATGTGTTTGTGTATGATGGCTTTGAAGTTTTCGTTGTAGCATTTTGAAAACAGAGAAGTGTCTCTACCCTTCAGGTCGATCGATCGAACGGCCGTTCGATCGGATTGCGATTCGATTGTCGAGGCTTCTTTGTTGAGAATAAGTTCACAGCAGGACGATCACTCGATCAGATGGCAATCCGGTCGGATGGCAATCCGTTAGAACTGACTGAACATTGAACATGTTGAAAATTGTTAAGTGTTGATCCTCAAGGGCAATCCGGTCGGATGACAATCCGATCGGATGACAATCCGATCGGACGGCAATCCGATCGGATGACAATCCGATCGGACGGCAATCCTTCCCAACGAATCCAATCGTTTTGAACTTGATTATTTTGAAAGTTTGCGGTTTGTTCAAGACGGTTTGACAACGTATTAAACAACAGAACTTCGTCGAGCCCCAAGTCGTCCGATCGAACAGGAATCACCCAAATCCGATCAGTTTACTGGTTCGTGACGGTTGTTCTTTGTTTAACCCGAAATCGGTTGTCTCCTTGATAGTTGTCACGACCCCCGACCCACCCTGGACGGAATCAGGAGCCGCGAACAGCCCAGTGGTACCGGTGATTATTTTTGAAAAATATTGCAGCGGAAATTTCATCAGGACCGTGAGTTAGGAAAAATATCAGAGTTTAGAAAACACCGGATTTTATTTATTAAATAGATGGGATAAACCCAGGTTTTACAAAGGTAGCTTTAATAAGGGATAAACCCAATTACATAAAACAATATTTCTTAATTTGATTTAATTAATAAAATAAGCCACTTCTTGAAGCCTTTCAGTGCCGTATCCATCTCTTACTCCAATCTACTGTAATTACCTGAAACGCGTTTTAAAAAGGTTTTGTCAGCAGGAAATACTGGTGAGTTAATTCATTTTATGAAAACGACTCGTTTGTTATAATCTACAGTATTAAGAGAGATTACAATGTTTCTGATATCAACCAACTACCCACGGTATTTGTCACTCGACCGGATCTGTGACTATGGTCATACCACTATTGGGTCCTGTCACCCAATAGTGAAGAATATCACTAATTTTAGGCTCGCCCACCTATAGTGATAAAACAACAGTAATGTGCACAATACCCCACATACCGGCTGTAATTTGGTGATTACATAAACTTAATCCCTGTAATTATAACCTTGAAAATAAACATGATTTTGTAAACAAATTTGATAAAAAGAGAATGACTCACTTTATAAGCATGTAGATTCATACGGCCAAAGTTTAGTCTACAGATAAGCCTTGATATGTTGCAGATTTATACAGGCAGAGCTTAGCCTATTGATTTAGCCTTGTAACCTAGTGCACACGAACTAGGTAGGTAACTTAATACAGCAATTACGATAACTCACGAGATTAAAACCCTCACAACGAATGACAAAGTGCAATCACTTAAACATCCATCGGATTCACAACGAATAACAGAGTATTCCCCGAGTTCGGGTGGTACTCAAACATCCTGTCGGAATCACGACTAATGACAAAGAATAGCACTTAAACATCCGGTCGTATAGTTTCAATCGATCGGACATTGAATCGTAGCAGCGATCGAGTTAATACCCTGTTATCGCGGCAGAATTCGAGCTAGTGTGTGTTTTGTAGTAATCGGATCATAACTCAGTATGTATAACGAATTTTCTCGTCGTTCAAATGCCAGAATTCAAGTCCCAATGCCTGCTATTTATACATGAAAATTGACCCCCTCGCGTGACGCGAGGGGCCACCTTATCTCATATGGTTGCCACGTGTGTTTGGAGTTCAGCTACGTCGACGGAATTGATATTTTCGATTTTGACAGCAATTTATGTGGATAAGCGTAAAATAGGAAATATCCCCCCTGAGTTTTAGGGGCCCTGATCCTGATTCTGATCGTTCTGGAAAGTTTAGGGTTTATACAGGATCACTTAGGGGTCTTAACTAGGGTTTCTTTTTAAACAAAATATAATAATAAATAATAGTTTTGATGAGAGTTGTTATGGTTTGGGACAAAAAGGAAATAAAAATAATGAGAAAAAATAGACTCACTTTGTAACTTTAGGGTTCAATTAGAAAACCTCCTGGTATAAATTTTGGGTATAACTTCTGAGCTATAAAAAAATATATAATGCACTCGTGGTAAGTATAATACCCCTCATTCAACCTTATCCCGATGTCCGAGACCGAATCCCAACAACTTAGTCGGGCAGAGCCCTGACATACATTATGAGGCTCAGATCAATCGGAAAAAGGGTAGCAGTGATCGGGAATTAAAACACTTAAAACGGTACAGAACTTTATTGTAGTATTTAGAGTAAAATACTAAAAGAAAATATGGTCTAAAAATTAACAGAGACATGGCGAGTGAGAGTAAGAAAGAAGAAAGATGGTATGAATTTGAATGCCTACTGACCTATTTATACTACAAGGAAATTTAGTGATTATGTAATTGATGGACACCTATCTTTCTAAGTGTACACGTACACCCTTCAAAAGATTCATATGGACACTTATTTCTTTTTAATAAATATGTAGACAAGACATGCAATTTGTTTTATGATTCTAATTTCAATATTTTAATGTTTCACGAAAACATTTAACAATGTTTTAAGTTTTGAATATTTTATTTATAATTAATTTAACAGCTTCACTTATTTGGCGCGTATAACTTCTAAAATATAACGTTTTAAAAAACAATAAATATGTTATTAGAACGAGAATATTTTTGTCTACAATTTGAACCAAGTTTCATTAAAAATAGAGTAGGTTCAAAGTACAATGTATTTTATAATTTAATTTATTATACGGTTCCTAGGCCCATCTAGGAACTTCATATTTCTTACGGTCAACCTACCCGTAAGTTACCTGTCTAATAATATAAGTTTTTATAGACTTTTATTTTATTAGAAAGGGTACTCATATACAAGCCAATTAATTAGTATAATATTTCAACCAACTATAGAAAATAGTGTTTAAAACTTTTTGGGTTGAATATTTATATTAAGAATAAACTAGTTACTAGTGGTTAATAAATTTAACCAAACTTATAATTCTTATATAAAAATAGGAATGTTACAATAGTAACCAGATCTTGAACCAACTCATCACTAAGAAAGAGTAGAAGATCAGAACGAGCTCCGGTTCTATCGGTTTTGAGTGCATTAAGTGTAAAAGAGTGGAAAGAAAGTTGGAAAATCATCTTTCAATCCTTTTATCTTTGAAAATGTTTAAATCTATGAAAAATCGTTGTTTATTCATGTGGAAATCCTTCAGATCCGAGTTGTTCTTGGTGGAATGAAGCCAAATCTTGAAGTTCATAAGAACTCCATGATGACGTCACCCTAGAACACCTCAAATCCAGTGATTTCACGGTTAAAAGTTAAGATTCAAAGGTGAAAAAGATGAAGGAGTGCGTGTAGATCATATACGTACAAGATTTGAGTTGATAATTTACAAGAATCGCGAGAAATCGAGAGAAATAAGGCTTGGAACGAGCTGGTCGAGTGAGAGGGCTGTCAGGAGGGTATTTATAGGGTTTCCAAAAGAGGAAAGTGCATAAGTATCAGATTGGGCACCGATCGGATGGCCATTCGATCGGTTGGCCACTCGATCCAGGTGTCCGGCGCGTTTAGTTTTGTCGTTTCGATTCGCGTGTTGAGCCTTGCGATGCGATTCGAGTGAGCGATGCGATGGTATTACCCAATAGTCACACAATTAACCTAACTACTATATCTAACATACAATCACTGTAAATAACTTGAGTTTAGCGTTTGTAATTAGATTGCGATTGCGATATAATTGCGACTGTGATTGCGATTAACACCTCAACATAAACGTAACATGCACAAGTAACACATAATGGCACACACACGTAAAACAATATTCAGAACACATAATTCGAGTTGCAAATGCGATAACGATTAGCGATAAGTCGATTAGCGATAAACATGCGATTAAACCTCGATTATTAATAGATACTCCACATAATACAACTAAAGCGAATAAATAAAAGATTCAATTACAAGTCGAAAGTACGATTTAATCTGTCAAGCAAGGAGTGACAGATCGCAATTAGCAATCTTTTCTTCCTTTGACTTTGACTTTCCAAAAAGCGGGTTGTTACAGCCTCCCCTTCTTTAGAAAATTTCGTCCTGAAATTTAAGAAGTAGGCGTAAAAAACAGTTGCGGGTACTTCGCCTTCATGTCACTTTTGAGTTCCCAGGTGAACTCAAGGCCTCGTTTGCCTTCCCAGCGAACCTTCACAATGGGAATACGCGAGCGTCTGAGCACCTTGGTTTCTCGTCCCATGATCTCGACAGGCTTTTCCACAAAGTGTAATGTTTCGTCCACTTGTAAATCTTCAAGAGGGACATGTAATTCTTGGTCGGCCAAGCACTTTATGAGGTTCGAAACGTGGAAAGTCGGGTGGACGTTACTCAGTTCCTCTGGTAGTTCGAGTCTGTAGGCCACTTTTCTAATCCTTTCCAGAATTATAGAGGGTCCAACATGTCGAGGCACGAGCTTTCCTTTCTTTCCGAATCTGATCACCCCCTTCCAAGGTGCAACCTTTAGGAGTACGTGATCGCCAACGTCAAATTCAAGGGGCTTGCGGCGTATATCAGCGTAACTTTTCTGTCGGCTTCGAGCTTTCAATAGATTGTCTTGAATTTATAGGATTTTGTCAGTCGTTTCTTGCAACAGCTCAGGACCGGTAATTGGCGCGTCTCTGATCTCGTGCCACACAATAGGCGATCAACATTTCCTTCCATATAAAGCCTCAAACGGTGCCATTTGTATACTAGAATGATAACTGTTATTGTATGAGAATTTGACTAAAGTTAAGTGCGCGTCCCAATTACCACTGAAATCTATGACACACGAGCGAAGCAAGTCTTCAAGGGTACGAATCGTTCTTTCAGTCTGACCGTAGGTTTGGCGATGGAAAGCGGTACTTAGATTGAAACGTTTCCCAAAGACGTGAGGTAAACCGACCATCGCGGTCAGAAATGATGTCACGAGGCGTCCCGTGTCGAAAAACAATCTCATCGGTGTAGATTCGGGCTAATTTTTCAACCTTAAAGTATTCTCGTATCGGCAGGAAGTGAGCTGACTTGGTCAAATGGTCAACTACAACCCAAATGCTGTCATGACCTGATTGAGTGCGCGAGAGTTTCTTTATGAAGTCCATAGCTATACTCTCCCATTTCCACATCGGGATTTCGGGTTGAACGAGCAAGCCAGAGCTTTGATGCTCAGCCTTGACCTTGGAACAGGTCAGGCATTTCGAAACATAGAGGGTGATATCCTTTTTCATGTCGGGCCACCAATACTTGTAGCGCATGTCCTGGTACATCTTGTCAGCACCGGGATGAATAGAATACCGAGATTTGTGGGCTTCGTCCATTAGAAGTTGTCGCAAATTCGTACGCTTGAGAATCCAAATTCGGTCCAAGTAATGAAAAATACCATTCGATTTATTCTCGATTTGGGCACCATCGTTTAGAATCCTTTCCTTCTTCAAAGTTCGTTCGGTGAAACAAGCATGCTGAGCGTCACGGATAAGCGTTTCGAGATGATGCTGGGCTTGGACGTTACGAATTCTATTCAAATAGCTTCGTCGACTGAGAGCATCGACCACGACTTTGCCTTGCCTGGATGGTAACGAATCTCACAGTCGTAATCGTTGAGCAGTTCTACCAACCGGCGTTGACGCATATTCAGTTCCTTTTGGTCAAAGATATGTTGTAGGCTCCTATGATCGGTGAAGATCATACACTTGGTACCATAAAGGTAGTGTCGCCAAATCTTCAATGCAAAAACAACTGTGCCAAGCTCGAGGTCGTGTGTGGTGTAGTTTTTCTCAGGGATCTTGAGCTGTTGAGAAGCGTACGCGATAACCTTATCTCGTTGCATAAGAACACAACCATGACCAAGGTTTGAGGCATCGCAGTAGACTACGAAATCGTCGTTTCCGCCAGGTAGTGAGAGCACGGGAGCGTTACAAAGCATAGCTTTGAGAGTTTGAATGGCGTCCTCTTGTTTAGTTCCCCAAACAAAAGGTATGTCCTTATGCGTAAGCGAGGTAAGCGGCACAACGATCTTAGAAAAATCTTCGATAAATCGGCGATAATAGCCTGCCAGTCCGAGAAAAGAAAGAACTCCAGACGGGTTCTTGGGTGTAACCCAACTCTTAACAGCCTCGATCTTCACTGGATCGACATGAATTCCTTGACTATTGACAATGTGACCCAGGAATTGGACCTCCTCTAGCCAGAATTCGCACTTAGAGAATTTGGCATAGAGACGGTTTCCCTGGAGTAACTCAAGAACCAAACGTAGATGCTGCGAGTGTTCGGCTTTTGACTTGGAATAGATCAGGATATCGTCGATGAATACGATGACGAAGCGATCGAGAAAGGGTCTACACACTCGATTCATTAGATCCATGAAGACTGCGGGAGCGTTGGTCAAACCAAAAGGCATGACAACAAATTCATAATGACCATAGCGGGTTCGATAAGCGGTTTTGGGTATATCTTCCTCTTGAATGCGTAGCTGGTGATAGCCTGAGCGTAGATCGATCTTAGAAAAACACGTAGCACCTTGTAACTGATCAAAAAAATCATTGATTTGAGGCAAGAAATAGCGATTTTTAATAGTCAGCTTATTCAACTCCCTATAGTCGATGCACATCCGGAACAATCCATCCTTCTTTTTAACGAAAAGGACAGGTGCGCCCCATGGAGAGGTGCTAGGGAGAATAAAGCCTTTATCAAGTAGTTCCTGGAGCTGACTCGAGAGTTTGCGCATTTCAGAAGGAGCGAGACGATAAGGAGCTTTGGCAACAGGATGTGCTCCAGGAATGAGGTTGATTCGGAAATCGATATCACGGGTGGGAGGTAATCCCAGAAGATCTTCAGGAAATACGTTGGGAAATTCACGAACTACGGGCACCTGGTCTACCTCCTTAACTTCCGTTTTCTCCGCTACTACAATATGTGCCAAGAAAGCTTGGTATTCCTTGCGGAGATACTTGCTAGCCTGGACGCATGACATAAGTTTGAGCCCTTTCGAAGGAGTTTCGCCATACACACAAAGTTGATCACCATTAGCGAGCGAGAAGCGAATCATTTTATCGAAGCAAACAACTTCAGCACGATTTTTGCGAAGAAAATCCATGCCTACTATGATGTCAAAACTACCGAGCTGCATCGGAATAAGATCGATAGGGAAGACGTGATTGTTAAGTTCAAGCGTACAATCACGTAGAACAGAATTGACTGCGATGATTCTTCCGGTGGCAACTTCAACATCGAACGTCGAGTAGAGATGAGCGCGCTTACGATTAAGGAGCTTTTCGAATTCAAACGAAAACAGTTATCTGCTCCAGTATCAAACAAACACGAAGCATATATACCATTCACAAGGAACGTACCATTGACCACATTATTGTCTGCTTGAGCCTGACGAGCGTTAATGTTGAATGCCGTCCGTGGGCCGCTGGCTGTTGCTGCTGTTGTTGTGGCTTCTGTTGGGGCTGCTGCTATTGTGGCTCTTGCTTCACCACTCGATTAGGGCACATGTTTGTGAAATGGTTGGGATCACCACACGCATAACAAGCACTAACATGGATCGCGGGTGCAGGCGCCGCTTGTTGGCCTTGAGGAGCAGGAAGTAGAGCTTGTTGAGCAGGGGCTTAACCTTGTGGTGGAGCTGGGGTTTGACGTGGACCTGTACGGCAGTTTGCAGTGAAGTAGCCGTACATATTGCAATGAACACAGAACCGGCATGCGATACCCACTGGGTGATGATAAGTGCAAGTAGGGCAGAGCGAGTGTGGCCCAGTGTATGCACGCTTGGCAGGCGGTGCATTGACCACAGGTGTCGCTACTTGGCGGTGTTGAGGTTGCGGTGGTGTTGGTACTGTTTGGAGCGGAGCTGCAGTAACTGCGTAGTTCTTGTTGCTGGAACTGCTGTTGTTCTTCCTCTTGCGGCGAGAGAGCTTGGATGACTGTGGTTTCAGCGGTGGCAGCAGCTGTGACTTGATGCAGATTCTTAGAGGTTTTGTCGAAATAACCCGCCCTGACTCGCTTGTCATTTATCTCTGTAGCGAGCAGGTAGGTTTCCTCGATTGTTGTCGTCTTTGCAGCCTGAACAAAATCTGCGACGCAGTCTGGAAGAGCACGGATATACTTCTTGATCGTGATATCTGGGGTAGTAACCTGACCGGGACAGATAATACTCAACTGCTTGAAACGGGCAGTCAAACCAGCGTTATCTCCAACATCCTGCTTTATGTGCCAGAATTCATCCTCAAGCTTTTGGAGTTCATGGGGAGGACATAACTCTTGCATCATTATGTTCTTCAACTCATCCCAAGACAATCTGAAAGCTACATCGTTTCCTCGTTTGTTCCTTCCGGTCATCCACCAATCAAGAGCGCGGGATTGGAAGACGCCGGTAGCATTAAAGGTGCGCAGGTTTTCTGGACAGCCACTCTGGCGCAATGTGACTTTGATAGAATCAAACCATTGAAACATGGCCATAGGACCATCTTCTCCGGTGAATTCCTTTGGTCCGCAGGCTTTAAACTGCTTGAAGCTAAAAGCAGCCTTAGGAGTATCAGTCCTGGACTCTTCTGAGGACTTGCTTGCATTCTCGTTCAGTTCACTGACGATCTGGGGGATAACTTTCGCCATTTGCTTCAAGACGAGAGCGGCGATGCGTTTGTCATCGTGGTTTCGGCGAGCGGCACGCGAGTGGAATGATCCAACCGACGACATTGTCTGCAACAGACATCGCCATAGGACTCAAACACAATTTTCGATTAACCCTAGTATAGTCTAGCGATTCATCATAAACCTCAGGAACACAGCCATTCACAAAATTCACATAGGCACAAAATCATAGAATCACATAAACACGTAGACACATAAGCACATAAGCACATAAGCACACATAAGCTAACCTAAACACATATGTTGCACGTATTCACTTATCCTTCACAGCACGTATAATGTTTAAGTATAGCGATTGTGGGTAACACAAGCGATTTGTCAGCGTTTTGAGATAAATCTGCAGTGCGAGTGGTGCGTGTTGATCAAAGCGAACGGCGAAAAGCGAGTAGATCACCAAAACCGAACGCATATATCACATAAAATTCACATAAAATCGATAAATCACAGAGTTAGCGGCGGCAATTCCAGAATCGTAACACATAAAATCGAGGAGAGATTGTCTCGGGTGTGTGTAGGACCTTAAGTGCACACTTTGGCCTTCTGGACTGTGCTCTCGCTTCAATTTGAGCGATCGGCACGCATCCTTCCAGTTACAGCGTGACCCAAGTCGTTGGAGTCCGTCGAGACTTTGGTGAGAGTTTTGTAAAACTAATAGTATAGAGCGGAACGAGTCATCAAGGTTCGGGTTTCACCCCTAACTTAGCGACTACATCCCTGTTGGTATGATAAAATCATGAGACTGATTCAACGCAAATTCTCTTGTTTTATAATAAAATAGCGAGTCGAACGAGTAATATGGTCGAGATTTTGCGGTTTTCACACCTAATCTTAACCAGATCATTCGCTTGTGTGTGTAATCAGCCTTAGGAAAGGCTGATCTTGCGCAGAACTGTAGTACGCGATGTTCGCGCAAGTGTGTAGTGTACAGCGAGTTCGAGCGAGAAATAGCGAATAAGCTCGTACAAACCCATACCGGGCATGCACAAGTCGGTCTGTTGGTACTTATACTATATACTTGGTCGTCTCTAAGACATCGACCCGGACTAGGTCGAGTCTTGCCTAATTCCCTATAGTTATGGCTCTGATACCAATCTGTCACACCCCAACCGATGACGGAAACATCGGGGCATGACACTGAGCGAAACAGATTGTCCAAGAGAAATTCCATAACAACTACTTTACCGAATAGTTAATATTATGTCCTATACCATAACCTATTAAGCACAATCAGTTATTACAGACAACGATATCTCAAAGACGAATAACATGTTCCGACAACTCAGATTTAAATAAGAATAAATTGTCTTTGTTGGTTTCTAGACTCTCCTAAGCTTGATTCCATCACATAGCAAGCAAGCATCCTAAGCACCTGTCACATACGTTTAAATAGAGTCAATACACATAGTGTAAAGGTGAGCATACAAGTTTAATAGTAATAGTAGAGTTCGAAAGCGTTTACGCATAACTAGCATGTAACATGTATAATGCAAAGCTAGTAGGTTATCGACAATGAAATATGCACAGACTAGACCGCGAGTTGTAGAATACGCAACACATATCACCACTGTGACACGTAAAGAGGTAACCTTAACAACCCCTGTCCACGACAGGTGCTGAGTCCAAACAAATAGTACTATCGTTGCTAAGGCGTCAGGAAACAATCACTGTGTTAACATAACATACAAGCATTCATCGAGTGACAAGTAACATGCAATAACGGTCAGCTATAAATAGTGTTTGCATTGTGTGTTTGATTGTGATTTAGAATATGTAACGTATGTAACACCCAAAAGTGCATAAAGCAAAAAGGGATTGAGTATACTCACAACTATGCAAATGGATTGAAGGGAGCGCTAGTGTGATTAGCCTGAACAGTTAACGATAGCATAAGCGAAGAGCGGTGCGTAAAATGGTGGAAAGTGACCAAGTGTCGAATGGTAATCCGGTCGGATGGCAATCCGATCGAATGGTCACTCGATCGGATGCCAATCCATTCGGATGGTCATCCGATCGGATGGCCATTCGATTGGATTGACATTCGTTTGGTAAGGATGTGTTTGTGTATGATGGCTTTGAAGTTTTCGTTGTAGCATTTTGAAAACAGAAAAGTATCTCTACCCTTCAGGTCGATCCAACGAATGGCCGTTCGATCAGATTGCGATTCAATTGGCGAGGCTTCTCAGTTGAGAATAAGTTCACAGTTGGACGGTCACTCGATCGGATGGCAATCCGTTAGAACTGACTGAACATTGAACATGTTGAAAATTGTTAAGTGTTGATCCTCAAGTGCAATCCGGTCGAATTGCAATTCGATCGGATGACAATCCGATTGGACGACAATCCGTCCCAACGAATCCAATCATTTTGAACTTGATTATTTTGAAAGTTTGCGGTTTGTTCGAGACGGTTTGACAACGTATTAAACAACAGAACCTCGCCGAGCCCCAAGTCATCCGATCGAATAGGAATCACCCAGATCCGATCAGTTTACTGGTTCGTGACGGTTGTTCTTTGTTTTACCCGAAATCGGTTGTCTCCTTGATAGTAACCAGATCTTGAACCAACCCATCACTAAGAAAGAGTAGAAGATAAGAACGAGCTCTGGTTCTACCTGTTTTGAGTGCATTGAGTGTAAAAGAGTGGAAAGAAAGTTGGAAAACCATCTTTTAATCCTTTTATCTTTGAAAATGTTTAAATATGTGCAAAATCGTTGTTTGTTCATGTGGAAATCCTTCAGATCCGAGTTGTTCTTGGTGGAATGAAGCCAAATCTTGAAGTTCATAAGAACTCCATGATGACGTCACCCTAGAACACCTCAAATCCGGTGATTTCATGGTTAAAAGTTAAGATTCAAAAGTGAAAAAGTTAAAGGAGTGCATGTAGCTCATAGAAGTACAAGATTTGAGTTGAAAACTTACAAGAATCGCGAGAAATCGAGAGAAAGAAGGCTTGGAATGAGCTGGTCGAATGAGAGGGCTGTCACATCACAAATGAGCTAGTCGAGTGAGAGGGCTGTCACATCACAAATGATGTGACAGGAGGGTATTTATAGGGTTTCCAAAAGAGGAAAGTGCATAAGTGTCGGATTGGGCACCGATCGGATGCCAATCCGATCGGATGGCCACTCGATCAGTTGGCCACTCGATCCAGGTGTCCGGCGCGTTGAGTTTTGTCGTTTCGATTCACGTGTTGACCATTGTGTTGTGATGCGATTCGAGTGAGCGATGCGGTAGTATTACCCAATAGTCACACAATTAACCTAACTACTATATCTAACATACAATCACTATAAATAACTTGCGTTTAGCGTTTGCGATTAGATTGCGATTGCGATAGAATTTCGATTGCGATTGCGATTAACACCTCAACATAAACATAACATAACATGCACAAGTAACACATAATGGCACACACACGTAAAACAATATCTAGAACACATAATTCGAGTTGCGAATGCGATAGCATTAGCGATAAGTCGATTAGCGATAAACATGCGATTAAACCTCGATTATTAATGGATACTCCACATAATACAACTAAAGCGATTAAATAAAAGATTCGATTACAAGTCGAAAGTACGATTTAATCTGTCAAGCAAGGAGTGACAGATCGCAATTAGCAATCTTTTCTTCCTTTGACTTTGACTTGTACTTTGACTTTCCAAAAAGCGGGTTGTTACACGCCCGTTATGTCGGACAGTATCCAAGAGAATATATCCATGTTTCTGAACAGTAGTTATTTGAGGTGCGTCCTGTTGCTTTGGAAAATTACGTGGTCGATCGTCACCGTCTGATTTGGGTATTTGCGATTCAAGACCCATTTCTCCGGTTCAGTTGATGAGACCCTGCTGGCTTTAACTGGGTGAGCATCTTCTGTCGCTATCGCTTCTTTCTTTGAATAAATAATCGCCACCCCTGTTTCAGTTGGGAAGCCAACCCTAAATGGGGAGTGGAGGTTACCATGTTCATCTCTCCTTAGGTTTCTCTTCCGATCAGAACGTCGTGTCTCGACTTTACTGGCATCACCATGAAGTTGACGTTTATTGTTCTTGAGTGCTTCCCGTCAGATAGCGTGATGGGGAAGCTAATCTGACCTAACGGGAAGACTGTTTCGTTGCAGAACCCATACAGTGGATAGTCGACTGGCTCGAGACACGCTTTATCTTTAGGGTCGAACTGATTGAAACACTGTTCGTAGATTATGTCGATCGTGCTTCCAGGAACGATGAAAACATAATCTGTTTCATAATGGCCTATATGTCTAAACTCTTTACACATGGAATTATATGTGCTTCCAAAGATGATGTCATCAACATAAATTTGGACAATCATCAAATCTTTTCCTGCCAGTAATAACGACGGGGCACGTGGCGCGTGGTACCCCACACACTACTGGGATGATGACTTGCTGCTCCTGCCAAGCTGGCTCAAATGGGCGCTTGCCCTGTCTTTTCGCGCTGTGTCTCGGTCCATCGACCATGTGAGTTTCTAAACGCCTGACCTTCTTCTGGCCTCCATCATCATTTCTTTGAATTTGAATCGTCTCCTTGCGCACGTTCTTGACTAGATGGCTCAACTTGCCGCTTTTTAAGGCCTTCTCAATCTCTTGCCTCAAGCTGATACAGTCATTAGTTAGATGGCCTGTATCTTTATGAAAGTCACAATAGAGATTAGGGTCTTGCCCCTTTTTGTTTGTCATTGGTTTTGGCGCCTTAAAATCAAGATTCTCCGTCATGAGCACCCCCTTAGGTGTTTTAATGAGCGGAGTCCAATGTTTTTATCGGTTTTCATTCTTGACGGCTTTGCGATAACCAATCCGATCAATTGTATCATGCGTATCCTCCTTGAAGCGAGGTCTCTCTTCATAACCGCTAGACTGGCTTGCTTTCCAGCCAGGGTTCCTGTTTTTGTTGCGCCTGCCAGAGTCACGCGTGTTGCTTCTCGAATAACGATCCTCAGAATAAGTATTCTTGCCCCCTGCCCAACGATTCTTTTGTCTGCGCGACAATCTTTGGAGCTGCCATGAGCTTGTCCCATTCTTTAGGCATGTCGTCTTTACCAGTGATAGTCTTGATCAGACTGTCACAGCGGATGGCCTTTTTGAAGTGGGCGCGCATTAAATCTTCACTTACACTTCCAATTTCTAGACACTCTTTGTTGAAACAAGTGATAAAATCTTCTAACCCTTCATTCTCCCTTCGCCAGATAGCCTTTGTTGGCTGAAGTGTGTTACAAACTGGTCTCTAAAATCGACCCAAGATTTGATTCTTCCAGGGGGGAGGCTGTCGAACCACGCGCGAGGAGCTCCCGTGAACGTTTGGACAAAGAGATGGCACCACATTGGCATGGTCCATTGTCCTAATACACCAACACTTGTGAAGAGTCGCACGTGATCATCAGGGTTAGTAAGACCGTTGAACTTTCCTACGGTTTGTGGCAGTTTAGTTTTTTCCAGCGGAGCTAGAGCGATGCTCCGGATAAACTTTCAATGTTCGGCTGCCTCCGCTGGTCTGTAAACGAGACTGAAATTGTGTTCCGCTGCTTCATTATAGACGGCGCGTGGCCTTGGTTTGTAAGACTCATGATTTCTCTGCAAGCGACTGAAAGCTGAAGAACCTTCTTCTTCATGCCAAGTGGGATCATCCTCATCCGTGTTGTCCCATTCATGCCGGCTGTGCAACGGGCACCTTTGTTGCGCATTGGACGGATGATCATAGTAACTGCCTGTCTCCTCATAAGTATCGCGCGTGTCATGCACGCTTGGTCTTCTTTGGGGAGGAGGTCTCTCGAACTGTCTTTGCACGTTTTGCTGAGGAGTTGCCAGGCGCGCCCCCTGTGTTGGTGCAGGGGTTGCCACCAGAGATGGTTCCGCTTGCAATACTGCTTGTTATGCGCTTAATGTTTGGAGAACCGTGTTCACAGTAGCAATCTGCTTGGCGTACCAGGAGGCTAGGGTTTCACCTTCTGGTAAACCTAACAACGATGATATGTTCGAAGGTGCTGGGTTTGACGGACCAGCGGTGTTACTCGTTGGGATAGCCGCCTGAGTGCTGCAAGTGATACTCGCGCGGGGTCCCCCAATGTTGTTGCTTCGCCCTCGGCTAACTCGTCAATGGGAAGGGGTTGAACGTGCAAATTGTCCTTCCCCGTTCCCACTTGAGAGTGTGTACCGAAACCGAAATCCGGTATTCCCTGACCAGCCATGATCGAGAGAACAGAATAAGCTTAGAAAAAGAAGATGAGGTGATTGTAAAAATCGATGGGCGCCAATGAAGAAACAAGGAACTAATTTTAGGTTTATTAGTTTGGTTTATGTTTCGACCATAGAGGTTAATCTTCTTAATCCTTCCTGAGCTAAAGCCTTGATCCTTCCTGCAAAACAATCAACACCCCGTTAAGCTCGTTAATAGGGGAATATGGGGGTTTCCCTCTTAATCACTCTCCAGCGTGAAAATAAGTATTTGTTTTGAGGAAATAAGTGTGTGTTTAAGAATGAGAAAACAGAGAACAGAATGAATTAACCTATACATGAAGGTACCTATTTATAGCATGAGTAGTGTAGAAGGAGATGGGCCGATGGGCCTGGAGTCGACAACAAGGAATATCCCTTCTGTCTCTTCTATGACGACCATTAGTGTTTGTAGAAGGTTACCGTAGCTGGCGCACCTTGAGTGGAGCCACGTGTCCGGGTTATCGTCCTTGTTGTCTCCCTGACATCAGCTGGTGAGTGGAGATCATGGGGCAAGTGTCGCCGCCCCCTGATTGGTGCCACGTAGGCGTCCTTGTATACCTTCTTGTTTCCTGCATGATTTTTTATCATGGAGCACGATAGGATACAGCCTGTTGGACGCTGTTGGTTCGTTCCTCTGCCACTCGTACCTTTCGTGCCGTCTGGCATGAACCTGCGCCTCTACCCTCGCGCGGCCTCTGGAGCATATCCAAACAGCCGGCGCAAGGTCTAGGGAGTGAGGGTTTTCATCCAGGACGCTAAGTGTGGGATCTGAGCTTTAACCTTGCTTGGGCCTCGCGCGCGACTTAGGTTTTACCTATTTAGTCGGCACGATGTCTGTAGGTTTGTCAGATTGATGTATTAGGAGTATGGTCTTGCACACGACCTGATTGGTCTGCGCGGCTTTTTGGGACCATACCCCTTCAGGGCTCTATTGTGCCACCTTAGCACCACATCACCAATAGAGCCCCCTCTGATGGGATAAAGCCCCATGTATCAATAATGCCCCATTTTCATTAAAACCCTCCAGCCTCTCACACACTCAAGCTCGTGATTCATCACTATTGAAATGGCGAAGGGACAGTAGCGCCCCCTAATAGCGCCGACGGTATGGGGGTGTGGGGCGCTATTGATGTTTTCCGGCTGAGGTAATGGGCTTAGCGCCCTATACTGCTTATCCTTATGATGTTTCTGGAGATTTAATCCATATTTCATACACCCTTTTAAACTGTGCACATAAACTCCTCAAACTGACAAATAATACTAAATGTTGGAAATTCCAATCAATGCCACAAACACATAACCTATGAAATTTGGGAAACCAGTATAATGAGTATCAATTTAGCATACAATACATTTTCCTTAACCAATCTAACCATGAGAACAATTGTCTATTTTATCTTTTCAATCTCTAACAAATGGATGATAACAAATGACAACATCAAGAGAATGAAACGAGTTAAAGAGATAGGGTCCAAGACCCAACCGAATTAGAGGTGCACAAACTGGGTATTTTTAATAACCGGTTTCGATTATGGAACCGGTTTCAATTTAAGGGTTGAAACCGGTTATTGTTATAACGGGTTCAGTTCCGGTTCTGGTTATTTGACCAAAAAACTATACCCTAGGTGCCCGGTTTCGAGTAGGGATCGGTTCCGGTTCTTAAGAATCCGGGTATAAAGTACCCTATTTTATACCCTATTTCTGAGTTTTTTTTTTATATTTTCGTATTTTTTAATACTCTATTTGCGTTTTTTTTGTTTACTGTTATTAAATATGCATGGTATGATGTAAGAAAATTAAAATAAATGCACTAACATAAATTTAAAAGAAAGATATTAGAATCATGTATCGGGTATAGCCGGGTATAATCGGTTTCGGTTCTGGTTCTCATCCGGTTTCGGTTATTAATCAGGTATGATCGGTTCCGGTTTTCAAGTATTGAGATCAAAATGCATACCCTATTTATACCCTACAAGTAGGGTCGGTTCCAGTTTCGGGTAAACAATACCCAGGTATTAAAAAATCCAGTTCCGGGTTTTTTTACCGGATCCGATTCTGGGTACGATTTTTTTTGCACCTCTAACCCGAATATACAAAAAGTCACATCCCAAAAAGCCCAACACAGAATCAGAGGTTGGGCCCACGTAATTACCATTCGATCGTAATGATCTATTGAAAAGGTACAATCATGATAAAAAAGAATGTTCCCTCTCGACCAGTAGGATAACATACGTCACTATCAAAACGGTTCGAAAGGTACCACCTTATGTAACCATAATGTCAGCCCTAAAAACCCTTCTACTCGATTTTTTCACCGATCAAGTATTTATTCTCATGTTGGATGATGGTCACAGGGAGACCCTCTACCTATGGTGAGTAGGGCTGGTAATTTTAGTCACGTACACGAATACACGACACGAATCTACACGAAGTTAACAGGTATCGTGTATGGCCTTAACAGGTAACATGTACTAAACAGGTAGACACGAAAATACCGGTTAATTTTCATGTCTAAACAGGTAAAATACATGTTTACCTGTTTAGTACATGTTAATACATGTTAACAATTTTAATATAATTTAGTGAGACCATGTGATTTGAAAACCTGATCTTATTACTTATCTCTCTAGTTTCCCTAATCCTTTCGGCCCGTTCCCATTCCAATGGACATATTAAAAAACCCTAATTCTTCCCTTCTCCAACCCCACTCCCAGCGACACCACCCCAACCACTGGCCGTTGAGAAGAAAGACCCATGTGAACTTTGAATTGAAGATTTGAGAAGAAAGACCCATGTGAACTTGCGTTTATGCATTATTTAAGCCTATTGTGAACTTTTGACAACTTTTCATTCACTAAACATGTTCCTATATATGTAATTATTGAAACATTCGTAAACAGGTATTAACAGGTAATTATCGTGTATACCTCTTAAAAATATTTCGTGTTCGTGTATGGAAAACTGGACACGAATCGTGTCGTGTTCGTGTATGGGATTTCATATATCGTGTATTATCGTGTACAAGTATACACGATATGCCAACCCTAATGGTGAGGCTTACGGTGTCTTGTTTTGTAGGATTCTCTCGAAGAAACAAGCTTAATACAAACAAAGAGTGAAACTCATACTTTAATCTCGTGGTACTCGGATTCCCTCTTCACGAGTTAAAAATATATTATTATTTTCTAACATCATTTTAGTTCAATATTATAATTTGTTGTATGGTAAAGGTGAATTCAAGATTCTTCGGTTAACCATAGGTGATTCGAATGTGTAAAAGAAAGATGGCGTACATTGAAATAATAGATTAGTTGAAGATGAAATGGTGTTTGGAGGAACTTCACGTGATCCAACTCATGGTCTTGTCACTACCTTATTTTGCTACTTCTATTCCTACTTTTTGTCCCCTATAGTTTTAGAATTTTACATTTTTTTAAAATAAATAACACAATAAAATACTATAAAAAGTGTTTGATAACAAAGTGTTTACAATATTAAAAATATTATGAATGATTGAGTAAGTGGTAGACATACACCCCACCATTTTTGTTTTATTTTTTTTTCTTTTCTATATAACGAATGTAATAAATTCGATAGAATTAAATTGTGAAAAAGAGAGGAATATAGAGAAAGATATATTGAGAAAGTTTTAATCTCAATCTCTTTGTTTTATAACACGTTATCAGCACGAGGGTTCTCTACCAAGCAAATCAACAAAAGCAAAGGAGCTATTACCATACTCAATGTAAGAATTTCATACATTTAAATACATACATATGTGTACATATATAGGTTGAAAGCCTAAGGGTGCACCAGTGGATTGTAAAACCATACACCTTTAGGATGATCTTTTAGATTCCGTTTCTCCTTTATATATATGTATATTTATAATATAGTTCTTTGATAAATAAAAATGAGTACAGGGTACCTATTGCTATGGGAATATAATAATAATGGGACTACTAACCATCTAACATTTATTTATGAATTTAACATTTATACATCTAACGTTTATTTACGCATCTAATATTCATTTATGCAAGCTAACATTTATTTATGTAACTAACATTTTAATTATGTGTATTGTTATATTTTATCTCATTTTAATAAGTATGTAATCCTAATATTTATATATTTGTATTTAGTAACAAAATGGCAAACATCGCGAAACTTGAATTTCCAGCATTGAATATCTCCGGAGAAAATTATATGACTTGGACAGCAAATGTCAAAAGACACCTAAAAGCAATGGGTGTAATAGAAGTCATAAATGAAGAGAATAATTGTTCGGATCAAGAAAATGCCAAAGCTGATGTGTTTATTCATAAACACATTGATAATTTACTACAACATGAATATTTCAATTCTGATGATCCATATGAATTATGGACGGATTTGAAGAACATATTTGATAATCAAAAGGAAGTTTTACTTCCTACAGCTAAAAATGAATGGAACAATCTGAGGTTCCAAGATTTTACAAAAGTAAATGATTACACATCTGCTTTATTTAAAATATGCTCAAAATTAGAGTTTTGTGGGCATCCTGTTACTAAGGAAGAAAAATTGGAGAAAACTTACTCCACATTTCATGCCTCACATATAAGTTTAGCACAACAATATCGATTGTTGAGATTTTACAGATACTCTGATTTGAATGCACATCTCCTCGTAGCAGAACAGCATAACATACTTCTGATGAAAAATCATGAAGCCCGTCCCACAGGATCATTAACTATACCTGAAGCAAATGTTGTTAATAATTATCAAAATAAAAGGGAACAAGGCCGTGGGCGAGGCCAAGGACGAGGCCGTGGCCGCGGTCGTGGGTATTTTGGTAAAGGTCATTATAATGGTCACAACCATACTTTCAAAGGTAATAAAAATTACCGAGGTCGTGGACGCGATCGTGGTCGAAATCAAAGAACTACAAATTATCATGCTCCACAAGAAAATACTTCCAATTTTCATAATCAAAGGAATGAAGCCGGTGTGTCCGAAAAAAATGATAATTCTTGTTATAGATGTGGAAATATAAATCACTGGTCAAAAACTTGTAGAACAGATCCACATCTATGTGAGCTTTACAAAGCCTCCCTTAAAGGAAAAGAGAAGGAAGTAAACTATTTGGATAAACTCGATAAAAATGTTGAGCTAAACGCCGCGGATTTTGATGAAGACATTTAAACAAAATGTTGCTTGATCTCAATGATTTTATGTAACAATTAAATGTGTATTTTTATTATGTCTTTCTTTCATATAATGTTTTTTTTTAATAAAGTTATTATTAATAATTATAATATGTTAATCATACTCTTATTATTTTTCTTTTTATAATTGTAAGATTAAAATGGATATCATTGGAGCTCAAGATCGAATGAATGAAGCGAATATTTGTATAGCGGATAGTGGAGCCACACACACTATATTTAAATCTAAAAAATATTTTTATGAATTGAAACCAACAAGGGGAACTGTCAATACAATATCAGGTCCTAAGAACTTGATAGAAGGAGTGGGAAAAGCTAATATAGCACTACCAAATGGAACAACACTTGAAATAGAAAATGCTTTATTTTCCCCCAAATCAACAAGAAACTTGTTAAGTTTCAAAAACATATATCATAATGGATATGATACTCAGTCAAAGACTGTTGATAATGAGAAATATTTGTATATCATGAACAAAGATCAGATATTGGAAAAACTGCCAATGTTTCAATCTGGTTTGCATTATACATATATTGATGTGCCTCAAGCACATATGGCAGTAAAAGAATTTTTTTGTGATCCTGAAACATTTAACTTATGGCATGACAGACTAGGTCATCCAGGATCTACAATGATGAAAAGAGTGATTGAAAATACTCATGGACATCCATTGAAGTATAAAAAGATCCCAAAATCTGATAAAATTCCTTTATGTGTATCTTGTTCTCTGGGAAAATTAATTACAAGACCTTCGCTTGTAAAAGTTGAAAAGGAAATTCCAATGTTCCTTGAAAAAATTCAAGGAGATATATGTGGACCAATCCATCCACCATGTGGACCATTTAGATACTTCATGGTTCTATTAGATGCATCAAGTAGATGGTTTCATGTGTCTTTGTTATCAACTCGCAATATGGCTTTTGCAAAATTTCTTGCACAAATTATTAAATTGCGAACACATTTCCCAGATCATACTATTAAAAGGGTGAGACTCGACAATCCTGGTGAATTTACATCACATGCTTTTAATGATTATTGCATGTCTGTAGGAATTATTGTTGAGCACCCTGTTGCTCATGTGCACACACAAAATGGTTTAGCTGAATCATTAATTAAACGTCTACAACTAATAGCTCGACCATTAATAATGAGGACAAGACTTCCTGTATCCGTTTGGGGTCATGCAATCTTACATGCTGAATCATTAATTCGCATAAGACCAAGTGCAAATCATGAATACTCTCCCCAACAAATTGCATCTGGCCAACAGCCAAATATTTCCCATATTAGAATTTTTGGATGTGCAGTTTATGTCCCAATTGCTCCACCACAACGCACAAAAATGGGACCTCAAAGAAGATTGGGAATATATGTTGGATATGATTCACCTTCTATAATAAGATATCTTGAACCTTTAACAGGTGATGTCTTTAGAGCACGGTTTGCTGATTGTAAATTTAATGAAACAACTTTCCCTGTATTAGGGGGGGAGAATAAAGATAAAAATAAGGAAAAGGATGTCACATGGTGTGAACCTTCATTATTATATCTGGATCCAAGAACTAAACAATGTGAGACAGAGGTTCAAAAGATAATACACTTGCAAGAAATTGCAAATCAATTTCCTGATGCATTTACTGATATAAATAGGGTTACTAAATCTCATATACCAGCTGCTAATGCTCCAGCTCGAGTTGAGATCCCTAATAAGGCAATAGATAATAATATGACTCATGAGTCTCAGAAACGTTTAAAACGTGGAAGGCCAATTGGTTCGAAAGATAAAAATCCTCGAAAAAGAAAAGCGCTTATAAATGAAATTGACCAAAAAGATAAAAATCTTGATCAAGCGGTAAATACCGAAACCTCTCATGAGGAAGATGTTGATGATACTAACAAAGAGATATCAATCAACTATGGTCATACACATATAATATGGAACCGAGATGAAATGGAAAATATGGGTGAAATATTTTCATATTCGGTTGCCAGAGAGATTATGAGCGGAGATGATGCTCCTGAACCAAAGTCTGTCAATGATTGTAAAAATAGACATGACTGGGGAAAATGGAAAGATGCTATGCAAGCTGAATTAAATTCATTAAACAAACGAAAGGTTTTTGGGCCTATTGTTATCACACCTAAGGCAATAAAGCCTGTAGGGTATAAATGGGTTTTCGTACGGAAACGAAATGAGAAAAATGAGATTACAAGGTATAAAGCGAGACTTGTAGCTCAAGGTTTTTCGCAAAGGCCAGGGATTGACTATGAAGAAACATATTCTCCCGTGATGGACGCGATAACCTTTCGATACTTAATCAGCTTAGCAATATCTAAAAAGTTAGAAATGCATCTTATGGATGTTGTTACAGCTTACTTATATGGATCACTTGATAGTGACATATATGTGAAAATTCCTGAAGGTTTTAAACTCCCTGAAGCGTTAAGTTCAAAACCCAAAGAAATGTATTCGATCAAATTACAAAGGTCTTTATATGGGTTGAAACAATCTGGGAGGATGTGGTACAATCGTCTGAGCGATTACTTGATAAGTAAAGGTTATACAAATAATCTTATCTGTACATGTGTCTTTATTAAGAAGACAACGTCAGGATATGTGATCATAGCTGTATATGTTGATGATCTAAATATAATTGGGACTCAAAAGGAAATTCATGAAGCAATTATTCTTTTAAAGAAAGAATTTGAAATGAAAGACCTTGGAAAAACCAAATTTTGTCTTGGTTTACAAATTGAACATATGAACAATGGAATACTTGTTCATCAGATGAATTATACTGAAAAGCTATTGAAACGTTTCAATATGGACAAGGCAAATCCTTTGAGCACCCCAATGGTCGTTAGATCACTTAATGTTGAAAATGATCATTTTCGTCCTTGTGAGGACAACGAAGAAGTTCTTGGTCCAGAGACACCATACCTTAGTGCAATTGGAGCACTTATGTATCTTACTAACTGTACGAGACCTGACATTTCTTTTGCAGTTAATTTGTTAGCAAAATTTAGTTCAGCTCCCACTAAAAGACACTGGAATGGGATTAAACGTATTTTTCGATATCTTCGAGGTACTGTTGATTTAGGCTTGTTTTATCCTAACGATTCAAAAGAAGGGTTAGTTGGTTATGCAGATGCAGGTTATTTATCTGATCCCCATAAAGCAAAATCTCAAACTGGATACATATTCAAGACTGGAGGAACTGCAATTTCATGGCGTTCTCAGAAACAAACACTCGTTGCAACATCTTCAAATCATGCCGAAGTCATTGCACTACATGAGGCTTCAAGAGAATGTGTATGGTTAAGATCTATGACACAACATATACTAACATCTTGTGGACTAGAGAAAAACATAAATCCAACTCCAATCTATGAAGATAATGCAGCTTGTGTCGCGCAAATGAAGGAAGGGTATATCAAAAGTGATAGAAGAAAGCATATACCACCAAGATGCTTTGAATATACTTGAGACCTTATTAAAGACAATCAAGTCGAGATGAGATATGTCCAATCCAGCAACAATTCAGCCGATCTTTTCACAAAAGCACTACCTACAGCAACTTTCAGGAAACACGTTCATGATATTGGGATGCGACATGTACGGAAAATGTGATAATCCACACATGACAATTTGAGGGGGAGCATTATACACGCTGCACTCTTTTTTCCTTAGCTATGGTTTTATCCCACCGGGTTTTTCTTAGCAAGGTTTTTAATGAGGCAACATATCTGATCCACTGTGTATAATGCAAGCTGCACTCTTTTTCCCTTAGCTATGGTTTTGTCCCACTGGGTTTTTCTAGCAAGGTTTTTAACGAGGCAGTATTTCAAAGCTAAGCACCAAAACAGAGGAACAACATAAAACAAAGAGCTAATGATTTATTCATCAAATAAATAAATGGGCATATGTCTGAGGGGGAGTATTATGAATGATTGAGTAAGTGGCAGACATAGACCCCACCATTTTTGTTTTATTTCTTTTTCTTTTCTATATAACGAATGTAATAGATTCGATAGAATTAAATTGTGAAAAAGAGAGGAATATAGAGAAAGATATATTGAGAAAGTTTTAATCTCAATCTCTTTGTTTTATAACAAAAAAAATACTATTTTGCCTATATTTTTCAAATTCTTGCAAAATATTCTAAAAATTTGTTTTATTTTCCTTGCATTACCAATAATGAGAGAAATAGCTAGAAATATAAAGAGTGGCGACCATTTGTTTTATTTTCCTTGCATTACCAATAATGAGAGAAATAGCTAGAAATATAAAGAGTGGCGAACAAAAGGCCAAGTGGGGAGACCGGAGAGGGAGATACACGCAACTCAATTTTAGCTAGTAACAATGTTTTTTTCTTAAATCCAATAATATGTTATAAATTTGTATATTTATACTTTCTCTAAATTTACAATGATTTTTTAGATTCCTCATTTGTCTAATAATGGTTGAATTAATAATTTAATGGGTGTTGCTAAATGTACTCCCATTTTTTTTAATTTTGCTGGTTGAACTCCCACCTGAAGTTTGTAAATAAATACAATCAACCCTTATATTTTCTATTTTTCAACGCATGTGAAAGAAGGTTAGTCAATACCACCACAATAACTCGATTTATTTTTAAATATATATTCACTATTCCAATATACAAAAAAATTAATAAGTTGATTTTTTTGTACGCAGAGCGGTGTATTCCATTGGATTCGATCGACATATTTTGGAGGAAACTTGATATATCGCCGTTAAAACATGAGGAAGATGGTGACATTACTTGTGATGCTGAATTAATAATGTTTAAAGAACTCTTTGACAAGCAGTCCAAACCAGGAAGAAAGTGTTGCTAGAAAAGCTAAAAGAAATAACTGATCCAAGTAACACATCATTTGAAGAACCTGCTGTTCGAAAAAAATACTCGTGGACGTACAAGCTTAAAGAAACAACAACAAAAAAAAGGTATTGTGCTTGAATATAATTTTATGGATTTGAAACCATCGCCAAATGTGGTTGAATATAATTTTATGGATTTGAAACCATCACCTCCAAGACATACTTCCTACGCAAATGATTATGAGCCACTAATGAAAGAAAGGCCGAGCATCTTTCACCTGTACATTTCATGTATAAAAAATGCCGATCCCGATGGTAATTATGGGTTTCGATCTGTCGCTGTGGGGTTGGAGATGGATGAAAACTTGTGGAGTTTTACTCGAACTGGACTTGTACAAGAGATGGACATTAACTCAAAAAATTGGAGGCAAGTTTTTTACACAGTTGTCACCGGAGAGTATAACCGTCTACATCGCAACATAGATTTTCAAGGAAAGGGATTTGCAAGCGCTGATCATTGGATGGATATGCCCCACACTGGACTCCTTATTGCTCAAAGATTTGGTGTGATTGTTCACCTTTTAAGCATCGTAGGCAATCAAACTTTCTTCCCACTATTGACTGCTCCAAACCAAATTCGTAGCCCTCATCAAGTGGTGCCGCTTGTTCATGTTCATGGAAACCATTTCATCCATGTTAGATTAGAGAGAGACTATCTGATGCCTCTACCGAACAGTCTTTGGAGTAGCAACCGAAGTGATGCTGCAACAGATTGGGAAGTTATGTACAGTTCTCGTATAAACCGGCATAAGGAGCTAGAAAATCCTAATCCGGACCTAACTGTACAATATGTTGGTTAAACTTCAGTTGTAATTTGTTTCAGTAAACTTTATTTGTTTTAGTTAAATCTAAAATTTAATTTGTTTTGGTTAACCTTCATTTGTTTTTTTAATGTGTTTACTCATTTATTTTTAAATGTAACGAACTCATCATAGTCTTAATCTTATTTTTTTTTGACGTAATAGCATCAAAGGCGCTGCTTCTCCGGCCACCAGAAAGAAAAAAGGGTCGGAGTTTTGTTTGATCTTATTTTCAAAAAATAGAAAAATACCATTTTCACTCTTTTTAAATTTCAGTGTATAGATAAAATAATAGGTAAATTGGATGATGATAATAACCAAGATAAGCCAGACATGTTAACCGCATAGAAAATAATGTGTGCTTGTTTATCATCTTTTCTTTAGAAAAAAAATCTTGAAATAGGAATTTGTCACACATTCTTCTATCTTCATTGTACTATTTGATTGGTAATTTTATAAAGTTATTTGGATATTAGTTGAATATTTAAAGGGATTGAACGAAGAACATAAGAATTTATTTTCAAAAAATAGAAAATTCAAGGGTGGAATTTAAAAAAATATAAAAATGATGTTTTTGGAAAGGGATGTATAAACAGTAAAAATTGAGGTGCATTTAGCCACACCCTAATTTAATCCATCCTACCTAATAAACTCCATACTTAGGGGACACATGACATCCATCTAGGGGCCTCTATTTTATATTTTCCCGCCTAAAACACCATTCCCTTTGGTGCAGGGGTCATGCGGACCAGTTTTGTAATATGGGTCAAAAATTAGTTCTACGTATAAATACCTTATAACCCGAAATATGCGTCACTTTTTCATCTCGCATCTAGGGTTCCCAAATTTCTCTCTCGCTCTCCTCTCTTTAGCCGTCAATAGATCTTCATATTTACCATCCGAATCAAGGTTAAATCATCAGTAGTTAACACATACTGATTTACCATTCTTCAACTTTCAATCTTTGTTTTCATTGTTCATTGATTTGATGTTCATTATGTTTTACCTATGGGTTTTCTTGATATTCCATATTCATTTGATCTGTTTACCTCTCTATCGCATAAATGTCGTCTCTAAGAAGGTATGAATCTGACATTTCATATATTATTCTGATTTTGTGTTTATATCATACCAAAATTAGGGTTTTAGGCGGTTTATTTTCAAGGATTATTAGCTTAATTCACTTGAACATATGTTTGTTTGCAATATTGTTGATTTGTTTATGAACTTAATGTTTTAGTTTTTTTTGTTTTCAAGGATTTTAGGGTTTTATATTTAATTGTTATGGATCCTGTATGAGTCTCAATTCAATTCACTTGAATGTTTTGTTAATATATAAGTATATATATATATATATAACCCTTCTAGAACCCGTAACATGACCCTAAAGGTTCCTATCATACCTCCTATACGCGTTAAACGGCCCTAAATATCTTAATATTTATAAAAATCAAGAAAACAAAATCTAGGAATCGCTCGATGGGCGCGACCCCCTTAGCCACATCTGTCGCGGGCGGCGACTGGCTTGGATTGCTGGTCAAGGCATTTAGCCACATGTCTCATGCGTGTCAAGGCTAGTCTGCTGACTAGTCAAAGCTAGATCCTAACCTACCCTCCTCGAAGGGCCGCGAGAAAGTTAGAAGAAGGTTACGCGGGCCGCCTTCGGATCAGCCTATAAATAGGAGTCGAGAGCTCATTTGATTCTCGTACAAAATTCTATTCTCTCTCAAACTTTCTGTAAGCTATTATACTCGGGAAATAATACCCCTATAAAGTGAAGCTCTGCCTCGTTGTAAGTATTATAACCCTATTAGTTACCCTACATGATCGATCTAGGGCTCTGTAACGCATGTCAAGGCTCTCCCTGACTCAGTCGTTGGAGTTCTGTCTCGTGTTATACCTGATTGATTTAGGACTCCGTAATGCATTTCAAGGCTCTGCCTGACTCAGTCATTGGAGTTCTATCTCGAGTTGTACGGTTAATATGATTTGGGCTATTTTACTAACACGTGTGCATTGTTTAATTTTAATAGATTATAACCAGGAGATACACCAGGAAGCCTTAGTTTTACCTAAGTAAACAAAGTGAGTACATTCTATTTTTGTCACCTTTTTGTACATTACTTTTGTGAGTCAAAATGCTTTACTAAAACCTCAAATGTTTTAAATTACACTTAACAGTAATTGAGTATTTGTGATTCTACAATTACTACCGGTATGTTAGGGTTTTGTATACATTACTTGAAACTCGTTACTATCGAAATAGTAGCATGACCACAAGTCAGGATTGACAATACCAGAAAAGGGGTAATTGGATAGATATAAGCAAATGTAATTGCGGATGCCCTCAATACTGTAAAGTGATAAAAACTGTTTTGATTAAACTGGGATGCACTCACCAGTATTTCTTGCCGATAAAACTTTTTAAAACGCGTTTCAGGTAACTTAATGTGAAGCTATTAGAAGCCAGCTGGAGAGCATTGAAGGCTTGGAAAAGTGGCTATAAAAGTTACCTAAATAAAAAGAAGTTTTGTCTTTCGATAAACTAGGGTTTATCCCTATAAATATATTGTATTGAAAACTTGGGTTTTATCCCATTTGTTTATTATAAAATTTTGATGTTTTAACTCTGATAAAATATTTCCTAACTACGGTCCTAATGAAAGTTTTCCGCTGCGTAATTAATAAACACCGATCGCCTCCCGGGGCAGGGGTCGGGGGCTGCGACAATATATATATATATAGGGGAATGCTAAAATGAGAACCACCTCGAGTTGTAAGAACCGTGAGAACTACACCGTAGGGGGCGCGGTGGACCAATTTTTTTTTCAAAAACGTAGATGCATGTATTATAACAACATTTGTAAAAAAAATTCAAAAAAAAATTCCGTGTGTGTAGGGCTGTTCATAAAGCTCGCGACTCGTAGCTCGCTCGAAAGAAGCTCTAGAAAAACTAGCTAAAAAACTCAATTTGAGATGACGTGAACCAAGCTGGCTCATTTTGTAACCAAGCCCAGCTCGAGCTAAGCTCGGCTCGGCCCATGGCTCGACTCGTTGGCTCGTTCTTAGGCTCGTTTAACTCCGACGTAAAACTCAAGCCAAGTTTAGCCTCCTGAATTAATTTCGAGCTTGAGCTCGACCCCACCCTGGCTCGACTCGGCTCGACTCGTTTACAGCCCTACGTGTGTGTAGTTTTGAGCACCACAAGTTTGTGTTTACGGGTACCGTAAATTTAACCGGAAAATTTACGGTACCCGTAAACACAAACTTGTGGTGCTCAAAACTACACACACGACATTTTTTTTTTTTGAATTTTTTTTTACAAATGTTGTTATAATACATGTATCTACGTTTATGAAAAAAAAATGGTCCACCACGCCCCGGATCAAGTAGTTCTCACGGTTCTTACAACTCGAGGTGGTTCTCATTTTAGCGGACACTTATATATATATATATATATATATATATATATATATATATATATATATACCATCCCCAGTTGTAAGAACCGCGAGAACCACTCTCAACCAATAAGAAAAAAGGGTAGTTTGGTCATTTACCCCAAATGTCAAATCTTACTCTCTCTCTTCATTTAAATCTACCATACATTCTCTCTCCTCATTTTGTCTTCTTTCACTTTCCTCTCTCTTCTTCATCTTCAAAAACCAATCTCTCTGTTTTGTCTTTTGCTTTAAAAGTCTCACAGAGACTTACACATAATCTCTCTCTCTAAAAATTTGAATTCCCTAATCTCTCTCTCTCTCTAAAAATCGTTCCACCATACTCAAATCAAGGAACAAGAAAGAATCCTACTTCTGGGTTTTCTCATACTCAAATCAAGGAACAAAAAAGATGGTTTCTGCTTCTGGGTTTTCTGCGACGGAGATGGGACAACGACGGAGATGGGACGGCGACGGAGGTGGATGGCGGCGGAAGACGGTGGTGGGTGGCGGCGGAAGATGGAGGTGGGTTTTCTGCGACGGAGATGGGACGACGACGGAGATAGGACGACGACGGAGGTGGATTGTTTCTGCTTCTAGGTTTCATCTTCTGGGTTTTCTGCGACGGAGATGGGACGAAGACGTAGGTGGATGGTCGGCGACGGAGGTGGATGGACGGCGACGAAGGTGGATGGCGGCGGAAGACGGTGGTGGGAGGTGGTTGGTCGACGACGGAGATGGGACGACGACGGAGATGGTTTCTGCTTCTGGGTTTTCTAGTTAACCTGCATTTTGGTATGTTGTTTGTGTAAATATTTGTGTCATGACCTTGTTGGTTGAACTTAGTTGACTTGTTTACATATTTGGGTGTTTTGGTTAGCTCTGTTTCTCTTAAACAATTTTTGTGGGTCTTGTTGGTTGAACATATTTCAGGTGGCGGCAACGGTGGTGGTCACCACGGCGGTGCCGATGGTGCCGGTGGTGCCCCGTTAGCTCTGCATTTTGTAAAAAAAAAACGTTAAACGTAAAACTTAAATAGTTTTACGTAACACGTTAAAGGTTTACGTAACACGTAAAAAGTTTTACGTAAAACGTAAAAACGTAAAACGTAAAACGCAAATTTTTTTACGTAAAACGTTAAAAGGTTTACGTAACACGTAAAAAGTTTTACGTGAGCCGTAAAACGTAAAAAGTTTTACGTAAAACGAATTTTAACGCGAGACCAACTCACCTGAGCTACTGGGACACGGGGCTACCCTATGATAGGGTAGTACCCCTCGCGCCACGCGAAGGCCCCTTGCGCCACGCGAGGGCGCCCTTTTTCCAGTATATATTCAGGGGTTTGGCACTTGCAATTACGCGTTGGTTCGACGTTAAAATTCGATTCATGCACTGAGATATCGTATAAACAGTCCCAAAACACACACAAATCACAAATCGCTACCGCAAAACAGGGTAATAACTCGATCGCTGCTACGATTCAATGTCCGATCGATTAAACTATCCAATGGATGTTTAAGTGCTGCCCACATTAGGGTTATGCTTTGTCATTCGTCGTGAAATCGATGGATGTTTAAGTATCGCACTTTGTCGTTCGTTGTGAGGGTTTAATCTCGTGAGTTATCGTAAATGCTGTATTAGTTACTAACCTAGTTTCGTGTGCATTATGGTTAAATTAGGTTAACCGGCTTATCAATAGGCTAAACTCTGCTCGAATAAATCTGCAATGTGAGTCCTTCTCTTTTTATCAAACTTTGATTTTAAAATCATGTTATTTTCAAAGTTATAATTACAGGGATTAAGTCTTTGTAATCTCCATATTACAGCCGGTATGTGGGGTTTTGTATACATTACTTGATAACCGTCACCATTGGACAACGGATTAGCCAAGGGGTGATATGACCATAATCACAGACACCATTGGACAACGAGATAGCCAATAGGTGGTCGAGTGATAAATACCGTGGGTAGTTGGTTGATACAGAAACATTGTAATCGCTCTTAATACTGTAAATTATAACAACATGTCGTTTTAGTAAAAAGAATGATTCACCAGTATTTCCCCGCTGACAAAACCTTTTTCAAACATGTTTCAGGTGATCTGTTGTGATCCAGGAAAAGTGCTGCGAAGCACTACAAGCTTAAGGAAGTGGCTCAATATAAATAAAGAAACATGTTTTGTAAAAATAAAGATTTCTCAGTGAAATCACCTTATTGTAAACTACCGGGATTTTATCCCGAATTATGAATTAAATTAATCAGGCATTTTAAAGAGTCTGTGAAAATCTTCCGTTGTCGCCTTAAATAAATAAATACCACGGGATTTTTTGTCCCGCGGCTCCTGAACCGGGTTAAACCGGGCCGGGGGGCGTGACAGGAAAAGGTGGTATCAGAGCCACTGATTTAAGCCTATTAAGTATTTTAAATACTTAATTTTCCTGATTATCATTTTTGTGATTATGTGTATTATTATTTGAATATTTGTTTACAGTATGGGTAAGCAAAGACTTTTGGATATCTACCATAAATTAGATATTTCACCGAAAGAAAAGGGAAGTTCATCCCAATCAAATTCCTCAAGATACTCAGTAGATACTGAGGAAGGAATATTTGTTCGAAAGGCACAATATGAGAAGCCACTTTCTCCTAATAAAAGAAGTTTGATTATTAGGAAAAGTCAGGAGAAAATAAAGAAATCACAATCAAAAGAAAGGAGAGTTAATCAAGAAACCCAGAATTTAGGCAGTAACCCACCATGGGAAGACAAGTTAGATGAAAAATGGGCAGATCTCTATATACTAGCTGCTGTAGCAGTAAATACAAATCTTTAAATAACCTGACTCAGTTTTAGCATCCTTATCATCTACAAGTCAGAAACTTTACCCAGTAAATAAATAAGTTTACAATAAACCCTAAAATTTTTTAAATTTCAGTTATCCTTTGTATTTAAATTAGTCACACGGTATGCAATAATACTTGAAGGTTATCTGTGAATTTTTGTTATAAAATTTTAACTTAGCTTTTTGTGTGCATTTTTGCATATATACTAAACAGCATGAATGAGTTATTAGAAGCCCTTCAGAATCTCAACCTTTATCCAGTGAAAGTGGAAGTTTCCAATGACTTTACTGGTTACATAGCCGATGTAGAAGAACCTATGGAATTTTGTGCTCCACCTCCGGAGAAACCAAAGCCTAAGAAAAGGAGAAGATTCGTAGGCTGGAGGCGTGTACGCAGGAGAAAACCAGTAACTAGAAAGGTTCCCAAAATAGAGAATCCCATAGATAAAAGGAAAGGAATTGAGATCGGGGAAGGATCTAGGCAAGTAAGAATGGACATTGGGGAGAGTTCTAAACAAATCGAGGATTTCCATTACAGGAAGAAATAGATCGCATATTGACAAGCTGTGAGATCATCAGACCTGTCAACACCAACCTTTACCCTTATCCTGCTGAAACTCAACTTCCAATAAATTTGGAACCAGCCATCCCAGAACCTCTGATCCACACGCAACCTCTAGGAATGGACGAGTGGTGGACTAATGACTGGCAGTTTCAAAACCTTCTTAATAATTCTTATACCTTTTTCCCTCAGTTCGACCCAGAACCTATACCAACCCCACCAATGAGCAATGAAAATTTAGCTGAACTCCGCCATTTTGGCGAGGAGCTGATAGGTGCAGGGAATAGGATTCGGGAAGTGGGAGAGCAAATCTCCTGGAAATACGACGAGAGGGAACGTCGCTACTAAAGTGCCCAAGGATAGGATGGTGGTGAAGCTATGATTATATAATAGTAATAGTAATAATAAAATAAGTCTGTAAATTAACCTACAAATAAAACCTTTGTAAGATAACGGTGTGTATTGATGCATAAAATATATATAAAATGGGAATCGAGAAATCGATAATTTTGGATATATATGTCTGTTGTGAAAATTGTATGATTGTTTTGTGTATAATTGTTATTTACTCTATACTAATAAATTATATATATATATATATATTAATTACCAGATGGAAAACGCTAATAATGAACCAGTTAACGAGGTTAACCAATCTGAGCAACATCAGGAAGATCAATTTCTGAATAGGCAAGATATCGAGAATATCGTTGCTCAAGGAATAGCCAATGCTATTCCAGCAATCCTTGCTGCTGCCCAGAAACCTGTTGAACCTCAACAAATCATTCCTAGTAAACGTACCCAAGAAGATAACTTCAGTAATAGTGTAAACGGAGGCGGCAACCATACTAATCACGATAATGATCCACGGCAGGCCCCACTTCCTAAGAAAATGAAAGCTGCAACACCTGGTTGCACTTACAAAGAATTTCTTGCTTGTAAACCAACTGAATTTGCAGGCAACGAAAGGGCGACTGCAGCACTGCGTTGGTTAGAGAAAACCGAAGCAGTAATTACCATAAGTAAATGTGCTGAAGAAGACCAGGTCATGTATGCGTCGAATCTTTTTAAAGAAGGGGCGTTAGAATGGTGGAATACAGTTCTACAAGCTAAAAGAAGAACTGTGGCATATGCCATGCACTGGGAAGAATTTAAGAATCTTGTAGAAAGAAAATTATGTCCCGAATACGAAAAAGAACAAATGGCAAATAAATTCCTAAACCATCGAATGATGGGTGTAAACTGTCGAGGATATACTTCGACATTCTTCGAATATGCTAGAGTGGTACCAACACTGGCTTCGCCAGAACCGGTACTTATTTCTCGCTATATTTGGGGATTAATTAGCGAAATCCGTAATATCGTGAAAGCTGCGAGTCCTCGCACTATTGACGATGCGGTAGAATTAGCTAACACCCTAACTGACGAGCTGATACGTACAAGAGATGAAAATAGGAAAAAGGAACTGGCTCATAAAATTACCCAAGGATTTCGTATGGGTAATAATAGCAACTTCAAGAAAAGAGGAACGGGACAATCTTCAACTCCGCCGTTCTGCAGCAATTGCAGAAAGAAACATTATGGAAAATGCAATGTAACCTGCAACTTTTGCAAAGTTGTTGGACATCGTGAAGAAGACTGCAGAAAGAAAACAAGGATCTGCTATAACTGTGGAGAAGCAGGACACTTCAAACCAGAATACCCTAAATTGGTCAAACCAGCAGACAATAAAACCAAACCGGCCGACGGAGCTACCAAGAAGAATGTTCGAGCCTTCCAATTAACTACTCAGGAGGCAGAACTCATTCCATATGTGATAGCTGGTACGTTCTTAGTTCACAACGTTTACGCAAAAGTATTATTTGACTCTGGTGCAAACCAAAGTTTTATAAATACTTTATTCTGCCAAGCTCTTAATTTACCTTTAACCAACCTTAGGCAGATTTTTACAGTCGAAACGGCAAATGGAAATTCTGTTAAAATAGATAAGGTTTTGCAAGAAGGAAATATAGAACTTTCAGGTCATAAATTTCATGCAAACCTATTACCAATGAATTTAGTTGGATTCGATATCGTGTTAATGGATTGGTTAGTAGCCAACCATGCTCGAATTCTTTGTGACAAGAACTCTATAGAGATTCGTGCACCTACCGGAGAAGTAATCATTATTACAGGAGATAAGCCACGGAAACCCATGAAGTTCATTTCAGTAATGGAAGTTGCTAATTATGAACGAAAGCAAGGAATAGTATATATGATTTCAGTAATCATTAGTACTAAGGATAAAGAACTTAAGGAGATTCCTGTAGTCTCAGAATACCCAGATGTATTCCCAGAAGAACTACCTGGATTACCACCCAATAGGGAAGTTGAATTTAGAATTCATTTAATTCCTGGAACTACACCGATAGGAAAGGCACCTTATCGGTTAGCACCCACAGAAATGCTAGAACTAAAGAAACAATTAGATGAATTGTTAAGTAAAGGATTCATACAACCTAGTTCATCCCCTTGGGGAGCACCAGTGTTGTTTGGAAAGAAAAAGGATGGTTCGATGCGAATGTGTATCGATTATAGAGAATTAAATAAGGTTACAATTAAGAATCGATACCCATTACCTAGAATTGATGATCTTTTTTATCAACTTCAAGGAGCTAGATATTTTTCTAAGATAGATTTACGCTCCGGATATCATCAGTTGAAGGTACAAGAAGAAGACATACCTAAAACTGCTTTCAGAACTAGGTATGGTCATTACGAGTTTACAGTCATGCCCTTCGGACTAACAAATGCTCCTGCAGCATTTATGGACATGATGAATAGAATATGTAAACCGTACTTGGATAAATTTGTAATTGTTTTCATCGACGATATACTTATTTATTCCAAAATTCAGCACGAGCACTGTCAGCACTTGCATGCACTCTTAACTTTGTTAAGAAAAGAAAAGCTTTATGCCAAATTCTTGAAGTGTGAATTTTGGTTACAGGAAGTGCAATTTTTAGGACACATGGTGAACCACGAAGGCATTCATGTAGATCCCTCTAAGATAGAAGCGATCACCAAATGGAAGGTTCCACAAACAGCTATGGAAATTAGAAGCTTTTTAGGATTAGCTGGATACTATAGGCGTTTTATTAAGGATTTTTCCAAAATAGTTGTACCATTAACTAAGCTAACCTGTAAAGCAGTTAAGTTTGAATGGAGACCTAGGCAAGAAGAGGTTTTTAGGATTTTAAAGCAAAAGTTAACAAACGCTCCAATCCTAGCCTTGCCAAAAGGAACAGAGGATTTTGAAGTATACTGTGATGCTTCAAAATTAGGATTAGGATGTGTGCTAATGCAACGCAAGAAGGTAATTGCGTATGCCTCAAGACAATTGAAAAAGCACGAAGAAAACTATACGACTCATGACTTAGAGTTAGGAGCCATAATTTTTGCCCTTAAGATTTGGAGACATTATCTATATGGAAGTAAGTTTACTGTCTATACGGATCATAAGAGTTTAAAATACATATTTGGGCAAAAAGAATTAAACATGAGGCAAAGAAGATGGATGGAGATCCTAAGCGACTACGACTGTGATATTCAATATCACGAAGGAAAGGCAAACGTAGTTGCAGATGCCTTAAGTCGTAAGTATCATGAGAAACAACGACGAGTCCGTGCTCTGAGATTAAATCTACAGTTAGATTTAATGGAACAACTAAAGAATGTCCAGGAAACAGCAATCAAGGATGATGCCGAAGGAATGAAAGGAAGAATAAAGGAATTGGAGCAAGGAGCTGATGGAATTTGGAGATTTCATAAGAAAAGGATTTGGGTACCTAAGTAATGAGATTTAAGACATAAGATCTTAGAGGAAGCCCATAAATCTAGGTATACCATGCACCCGGGAAACAATAAAATGTACCAAGATTTAAGAAATAATTTCTGGTGGATAGGAATGAAAAAGGACATAGCTAGATATGTTTCTAAGTGTCTTACTTGTTCGCAAATTAAGGCAGAGCACCAGAAACCTTCAGGTCTACTACAACAATTAGAGATGCCTGAATGGAAATGGGAACTCATAACAATGGATTTTGTTACTAAGTTACCCAAAACCAGAAAAGGTAATGATGCAATTTGGGTAATTGTGGATCGATTAACCAAGTCAGCTCATTTTCTACCCATAAAAGGAAGCCTTTAGCATGGAAAGGTTAGCCAAGTTGTATGTAGACGAAGTAGTATCCTTACATGGAGTTCCACTCTCCATTGTATCAGATAGGGATAGTCGTTTCACTTCCCATTTCTGGAAAAGTTTCCAAGAAGCAATGGGAACCCGACTATATTTAAGTACTGCATATCATCCACAAACAGACAGGCAAAGTGAAAGGATAATACAAACCCTGGAAGACATGCTCCGAGCATGTGTGATAGATTTTGGTGGAAACTGGGACGATCACTTACCCTTAATTGAATTCTCCTATAACAATAGTTATCATTCAAGTATTGAAGCTGCCCCATTCGAAGCACTATACGGACGTAAGTGTAGAACTCCAGTATGCTGGGTAGAAATAGGAGAAAGTCAATTATCAGGTCCTGAAATCGTGCAAGAAACCACCGACAAGATTACTCAAATCAAGGAAAGACTAAAGACTGCTCGAGATCGTCAAAAGAGTTATGCCGATAATCGACGCAAGCCACTGGAATTTCAAGTCGGAGATAAGGTACTTTTGAAAGTTTCTCCTTGGAAAGGAGTAGTTCGATTCGGTAAGAAAGGAAAGCTAAGTCCACGATACATAGGACCATTTCCAGTAATCCAACGTATAGGACCAGTTGCCTATCGCTTACAATTACCAGAAGAACTAGCTGGAATACATGACGTATTTCATGTATCTAATCTCAAGAAATGTTTATCGGACGAATCTCTGATAGTACCTCTTCAAGATATAGAGGTAAATGAAAAGTTAAAATTTGTTGAGAAGCCATTACAAATAGAAGATAGAAAGATCAAGTTTCTTAAGCACAAGCGGCTAGTACTAGTCAAAGTCAAGTGGGAATTGAAGAGAGGATCTGAATACACTTGGGAACTGGAATCAGAAATGAAGCGAAAGTATCTTCACTTATTCCAGTAAATCTCGAGGACGAGATTTTTATTAAGGTGGGGAGGATGTAACAACTCTCACCAAAAATATTATTTATTATTATATTTTGTTCAATAGGAAACCCTAATTGAGACCCCCAAGTAATTCTGCATAATCCCTGAAATTTTCAGAATAATCGGAATCAGGATCAGGGCCCCTAAAACTCAGAGGGGGTAAACCCTAGTTGATATTATCTTGACAGTTTTACGTGTACAACGAATTTTAACGCGAGACCAACTCACCTGAGCTACTGGGACACGGGGCTACCCTATGATAGGGTAGTACCCCTCGCGCCACGCGAAGGCCCCTTGCGCCACGCGAGGGCGCCCTTTTTCCAGTATATATTCAGGGGTTTGGCACTTGCAATTACGCGTTGGTTCGACGTTAAAATTCGATTCATGCACTGAGATATCGTATAAACAGTCCCAAAACACACACAAATCACAAATCGCTACCGCAAAACAGGGTAATAACTCGATCGCTGCTACGATTCAATGTCCGATCGATTAAACTATCCAATGGATGTTTAAGTGCTGCCCACATTAGGGTTATGCTTTGTCATTCGTCGTGAAATCGATGGATGTTTAAGTATCGCACTTTGTCGTTCGTTGTGAGGGTTTAATCTCGTGAGTTATCGTAAATGCTGTATTAGTTACTAACCTAGTTTCGTGTGCATTATGGTTAAATTAGGTTAACCGGCTTATCAATAGGCTAAACTCTGCTCGAATAAATCTGCAATGTGAGTCCTTCTCTTTTTATCAAACTTTGATTTTAAAATCATGTTATTTTCAAAGTTATAATTACAGGGATTAAGTCTTTGTAATCTCCATATTACAGCCGGTATGTGGGGTTTTGTATACATTACTTGATAACCGTCACCATTGGACAACGGGTTAGCCAAGGGGTGATATGACCATAATCACAGACACCATTGGACAACGAGATAGCCAATAGGTGGTCGAGTGATAAATACCGTGGGTAGTTGGTTGATATAGAAACATTGTAATCGCTCTTAATACTGTAAATTATAACAACATATCGTTTTAGTAAAAAGAATGATTCACCAGTATTTCCCCGCTGACAAAACTTTTTTCAAACATGTTTCAGGTGATCTGTTGTGATCCAGGAAAAGTGCCGCGAAGCACTACAAGCTTAAGGAAGTGGCTCAATATAAATAAAGAAACATGTTTTGTAAAATAAAGATTTCTCAGTGAAATCACCTTATTGTAAACTACCGGGATTTTATCCCGAATTATGGATTAAATTAATCAGGCATTTTAAAGAGTCTGTGAAAATCTTCCGCTGTCGCCTTAAATAAATAAATACCACGGGATTTTCTGTCCCGCGGCTCCTGAACCGGGTTAAACCGGGCCGGGGGCCGTGACACCCAAGAACCCAAACCGCCATCCCACCCCATCTACTTGTGGCCCACTCTCCAACCAAACTGCCCTACACCCTTTTTTATTCCATAAGTTACGTAGTTGCATGTTATTTTGATTAGAGTTCCTAAAACCCTAACCTACGATTAGGGCTGTAAACGAACCGAATGAACACGAACAAGGCCTTGTTCGTGTTCGTTCGTTAAGAATATTGTGTGTTCACGAACGGTTCATGAACACTTACCGAACGAGATTTTTTGTTCGTATTCGTTCGTTAAGGAAATGAACGTATTCATGAACGGTTCACGAACACAAACGAACACAGATAAAATCGACAAAGTTCAGTTGTATTTTTCGATGTGAATAATAAGAAAGAAAGGTGGAGGTAGGGTTTCCTATTTTATTTGTTTGGGTAATGAGATAAATAAGAATTAAGGAATATAAAAGGTTTAGATACAATAAATAAATGCTAAAAAAATATTTAATGAACAACATAAACAAACGAACATGAACGAATGTTCACGAACACGTTACGAAACGTTCATGAAAGCAATTGAACGAACGAGACAGTTGTTCGTGTTCGTTCATTTAACTAATCGAACGGAATTTCTTGTTCATGTTCGTTCATTAACTAAACGAACGAACGTAAACGAATTTCCCGCCGAACGGTTCACTAACTGTTCGCTGAACGTTCGGTTCGTTTACAGCCCTACCTACGATCCAAGAGTTCCTCCTCTGACCTCTCTATAAATCGAAGAAGCAGGATCAAGAAGTCTCTCAGGTTATTCGGTTCAAGTGTCTAGCAACTCACATCACTCTCATATCTTGGTAATCCTTACAATATAGTTTTGGTTCTTGATTAATCTTGTTTATTTGGCTGCGTATGCTTGATATTCTTGATAATATGATGATAGTTGTAGTTCTAATTGTTAAGGATCATGTGTATATGATGTTTAGGTCGTTTATGAGTCCGGTTAGTCGTTAGGGTTTCGTTTCTTTGCATGATCTTGATGTAAATCTTGATGGTTTTAATGAACTAACTGATACATGACTTAGATTAGGATAGTAATCTGTTGTGATTGATGATTTTAGGTCATTGGGTTCGTTAGATAGTCGTTTGTGGGGTTCAGGTAACTAATCAGAAGTTGTCTAGAAAGTTACAACCGACTTTAATCGGCTGTAACCGGGTCAAATTTTATCGAAAACTGATGCCTCTTGAGTCTATGATGAACTTCTAGGAAAAACCTTTCAAATCCAACTGAATCGCATTTTTCGACGTCGTTTGATATTTTAAACGAATTATTTCGTTTCAGTGGTTAAAGCTGCCTTTTTCTGCAGAATTTGTGTGTTGTGTTTTACGTCATATCTCGGTGAATACTTGGAGTTAGGTCATGAAATTTATACAGTAGATGGTATTAGGTGTCTGTACGAATCTCCAAGTAGAACCGGGTTAATTAGGTAATCGAGAATTTTAAATGAATTTTTCTGTAAGCTGCAGTTAGAAAGTGACGAATCTGGCCACTACATAATAAATGATTTTTCTAAATTTTTCAGTAAAGAGTTAGGCCTAAAAAATTTAACACAAGGACAAACCCATCAAGGGGTATGTCTTTTGCAACTCTGTAAGCATGGTAAACGAGCTTTCTAAAATAGCCAAATTTCAGTGAATTTGATATGCGTGTTTATAAGCTTATAAGAGTCGAACTTGCTATTTTTAGTATCCGCACTTGGTCAGTGATTGTGTAAATGATATATGACATGTCGTAGGTTTTATTATGAACATGTGCATGAAAACCACACGGTAAAATATCTTGTGACAACTTGTTCGCGTGCTATGTATGCTAGATGAGTGTAGAACTTATGAACTTTGCATAAACACACTAATAACCCTGTGGGTATCATAATAGGTCGTGGTTAACCACATCAACTTATAACACATTTAAGTCTTACCGAGCAAAACTAAGGTGAGTTCACAATTCTTTACTAAAAGCATGTGTCCCTGATTTGGGACAACACACTTATTTCCCTGGTTTGGGAAACAAATAAGGTACCCATGGTTTGGGGCTACACACGCGTTCCTTGTTGGAAGCACTGAAACATACTATCCACTAGAGGTGGAGCATTACACTTGGACTAAACGAAAAACTCTATCCTGAAAGTCCCTACACATTATACCGATTAGCTTGTCGGGTTGGCAGACGAGGCATTAGTTGATAGCGCTATTAGGTTTGACAAACCTCACACTGTGCTGGGAGCTGGGCGTGAACTATTGACCTTTCCTATTGCATCAATGCGGATAGACATTAATGAAGGTCACAAAAACTTACTACGTCAGTTTTCGGTATCGACACAGTTTAGTCATGTTATGAGGGTTAGCTACCCGAGTCATTACTTATAACGCTTTTACATGTGAACTTTCGCTTACGCTCTACACTTAAGTAAAACTGTGAACCCACCAACTTTATGTTGACACGCTACAACATGCTTTACAGGTTGTTAGGTACTGCAAGGGAGATTGCAGCATTTGGACTGTCGTGGTTGCAATAAACTTTTGGTTTTAAATTTTATTAAACATTGTGGTTTTAACTCATGTTTGGGTTTTTACGTTTAGCTTCCGCTGTTGGTTTAAACTATGTTTTGGACATTTAAATATTAATCACTAATCGTGTTGATTGTGATGGTTTTTAATAACTTAAATATTTGTTCAACATGATTAGTGGCTTTTGATCTTGGTCAGTTGCACGCCTCACGGTAAAACCTCGTATGTGGATTTTGAGGGTGTGACACTTCTTCTGTTCTCCAATAATCTTCAAATCGCGGATGTTCTTCATATCATTGGTGGTCTTCATAGCGACGCTCCATTTCCCCGATCTCTTTCTTTAGGTAACTTTGTCTTAAGTGACTCCTCTTGCTGATACTCCAATCTCCAAAAACCTTGTTTTGACATGTGCAGAATCGTATTCAAAAATCATAAAGCGCGGGCCATGTGGCATAGGAAAACAAAAACAACAACAAAACATAACGTACAAAAAATGTTAGCAGTAATATGCTTAGAACACAAATTGTTGAGAAAACTATAGTAGTAACAAATAACAAGTAGAGATATATAAACTAGGTAGTACAAATACGCTTGAAAGCACTTATACGTTCCTTCAACGAATTTACGCACCAAGGTCAAACTAAGGCTAAGACAACTAAAAGTGTCGAAAATTAAGGCCACAAGAAACAAAATGAGAAAATTTGTATACACTCCCATAAAAATCCATTACCTTTGTTAGACTTCTTCAAGAATTCCCATCTTTGATCACGTCCTCATAGAGAAACAAGCGTAGCAAGTCTTGTGGATCTCACTCAAATCATATCAGTTAAATCCCGCTTCTCCTCCCCTCTAATGTAATAGTTTCTAGGAAAAAATTTACCGAAAACAAGTCAAACAAAAAAGATGATAAATGTCAAAATTACATGATTTTGATGTTTCAAAAAAGTCAATAAAACGATGACATTTGCTCAAATTACATGACACCGACTTTTTAAAAAAGACGTTTTGTGTTTTGAAAATACAATATCTCCTAATTTATGTTATATAACCCTCGAAAAGACGATATAATATAATATAAAATCACATATTTCTTCGTCATTTATAGTCTTTATTTCTGTTAATCGTGTTTTTTTTTTCGAAGTGATTCCCAAAATTTACATTATGCATTGAATTTCATAGTTAATTATATTTATTGATTATTTAGCTATTTTTAATTTTAAGGAAAAAAAAGTGAAAACGAGGATGGTCAAAGGGAAAAAAACAGCCCGATCATCAAAACGGCGCAACACACTCGTTTGCTACTTGGATGATGTAAGCTTACGTATCCCACACGTGAACTTATTATTGTCTTGTCGTTTGTTTGGCCTTCACGTGTGACTATTTATATTATTCGTTATTAGATTATAACTTAGGCATTAAATAAACTCTCAGTTTATTAATATACTTGTAATGTAATAGGTTTATATATTATATTATATATTTTTTTTTCAAATTTTATCATGTTAAGTTCGTTGATCGTTTTCATATTTGAAGCTAGATTGTTTTAAGTAAAGTTTTATTGAACATCTAATTTTTTTATGTTTTTTTAACTGGATCAGTTATCAAACCAATCGTCTTACTGGTCAGACCGAGCATACAGTTTTTAAAACCCGAATGACGGTTTCAAAACCCTATGGGTAAAAAAAAAAAAGTTTGGAGGCAAAAGTAATGAATGAATCAATTGTAAAGATTTTGGAAAACACAAAATAAAAAATATATATATTTAGAGTATCTGGTCCAACCACTGATCCGCTCGACGGTTCATCTGATTGGACTAGAAATTAGTTGACCCAAGCGAAAATATTGGTAATACTCAATCAGACTAGTTATATAGACGATCATCAATCTTACCACCAAGTCCTTTACGGTTATGTGAACATTATCTTCAAATAACAACTTAAAGGAAAGGTTATGAAACGGTATTTTAATAAAACGCTGAATTTAAAATTAAACTTTGTTTGTCAGTATGAGATAGCCATTTGGTAGAGACACATGCCTCTTAAAAGAAAGGTCTTAGGTTCAAAACCTGAATAAAAAAAAATAGTGTAGAGGGGTAACATTTATAGTTAAAAAAATTAAGAATTTGTGTTTCGTGATATTCAGAATTTGATGAAAAAATTGAATCTTTGTGTTGTAATCCCTATGCTTTTAAATATTATAATGTATTAATAATTTGATTAAAAGAAAAAAAAAATAGTGGGTAATGGTAAATTGGTAATATAATAGAGAATTAAAAAAAAATAGGGAATTAAAACAATGCCAACTCTTGCGGCACTTCAATGGGACATTCATTCAATGTTTGGAGCCATGTTTGGTCTACCATGTGACCTCTGCCTGTTTCATTTTCCACTTTACCCCTTCACTTTTCACTTATTTACACTATTCCACCTTCTACTTTCTTTTTAGATATTTTCTCAACTATTAAATATAAATTTCACTATCTTCATCTTTACCTTTTCATGCTTGGATCTCACTATTTTTTATGACCATAAATTTTTTATGACTATAACTCTTGAAGGGTGTAGCGACGCAACTTATTGCCCGTCTATCTGTCATTAGTCTGTAATCGTCTCTGTTTTAATGAAAATTAATGATGAATAAATACAAAAGTTTGGTTAAAAGATAACAATCAGTTTGATATAAAAACAAGATTGATCAGTGTTTAAACTTCTTAGTCGGAGGATCAACACATATTTATTCTCTCGAGTATAAGCCGTTGGTTAAAAATGCACGTTTTATTAAAAAAATACTGTTATAAAGGAAATTTTGACGAAGTTCACTATTCTAAGAGTAACCTAGGCCTTGCTGACCTCTGGTTTCGTCACTGTTTTTTTTTATATACCATAAGTTTATTTTAACTTGTTGATAACCAAATTTTTTAACCAGTTACTCTATTGACAAAACTTGATTTTTTTCAGACGGCATAATCATTTTATATATATATATATATAGAGAAAGTATAATGTACTTCAGGGCTTAACGTACATTAACGTACGCGACCAAAATAGAACGCTCGTAATTATTATTATCCCATGCGTGATTATCACATTTTTTGATCAATTTAACTTGCGTAATTATGATCCCATGCGTGATTATCTCCAAAAAACTGATCCCATGCGTGATTAACTGCTCCCATGCGTGATTAACTGGCTCCCATGCGTGATTAACTGATCCATGCGTGATTTTTGCCCTGATCCGATGGTTACGCGCGTCGCATACATGAAGTATGATAAGGCTTTTTGTATGTTAACCTTTCCCTATATATATATATATGGTGGTCAATTTATCTCACCATTTATATATTACTACGAAATTCCTTTTTTGGCTTTTTCCTGCTTTCTCCAAGCGTGCACGATATATCGACTTTTTTATATGTGTATTTTTATAATTATCTTCAACAACCTTTGCTGTTTCTAATAGTGACTTTTTAACAAAAACCCTATAAATAATATATTCTCTTTATTTCACTTTAATTACATAAATATTAATCATACTGTTTTAAACAAAAAACAATCTAGTTTTCATTAACCACAAATTTCACAAAAACAAAATTAAATTAAGAATCCATATTGCTCAAATCCGTTGATATTGTTAACCTTCTTGCTGTCTTCAAAAACTCACTGTAAAAAATAAAAAAATAAAAAAATCACTGTACATGATTAAAACATTTAAATTTGCAAAAAAAAAGGATCTTGATCTCACCCAAATGGTTCATCCCCAATCTGTTTTCGGGTTCCGGTCGAATCCCAGTAACGAACGCGATTCGGGCTTACAGATCTTTCGATTTCGAACATGTTACCGAGTTTCTTACATAACTCTTCGTAGGAATCGAGCAATGAGAGATCAAGCGTTCGGCCTACATCTTCGGACTCCATGAAAACCTTACAGTGGCCCGTATCAAGGTTCGGGCTCAGGTCCGTTTCTTGGCCCGATCCGGACCCTGACACGTTCCGGTTCTGAGAGATTTGTTGCTCGGTAAGAATGGGCTGACCGAAGAGTAAAAACTGAGATGTTTTAGCTACTTTAGGAGTTTCGGGCTCTTTCGAGCCTGTGGTTGAGTTCCCGATTGTTAACAAACATGAAACGGGCTCGGATTGGGCTTTGTTGAACGACGGGTTGGAGTGGGAGGGTTTCATTGCGGTTGGGGAATAACCCGAATTGAGTTTGGTATTGACTTGGATATCTGAGAGAGATAAACCATAATGTGTGTGCCTGGCTCCCTGCATGCTAGCAGGATGATGAAGGTTCAGATTCTCCGGGAGTTGGTAACCGAAAAGTCCGGTGGTGGGCCCGCCAAAGAGGTGCGGATGCGGTCTGCACAATGCAGGAATCGGGATCGGGATTTGGGGTTCTATTTGGTAATCCGGGTGCTGCGATGGTCTACATTTCTTTCGGGGCGGTGAGAAAGGAGACATGTGGATCGCGGGCATTGTTGATACTAGTTCCACGAGCCACGGGTTGACCCGTTTCACGTTTTGTAGCAAATCGGGCTCGTCCCATGTTACCTGCATTTCAAAATGTAATTTCATATTGTTTACATGATTAACATCTATACACAAAGAAGTCGGGTTCGAATTGTACCTGCAAGAGTCTCCATGGCGAATCGGGCCAACGGATCGGGTCAGCGACCTGGACTGAAGAAATGGTTCCCATGAACCAACTGATTCGTGACGAATCCTCGGTTTCAAACGGCATCTTAAATCTCATCCCCGGTGACCACCGGATCTGCATTGCGTTCTTCACAAGGGACGCCTTCACGCAAAACTCCGGCGTGCTAGCTCTCGGGTAGAACTCGACCTCAAACGGTTGCCCATTCGTCGCTTGTTTAACCGCTTGAATCACAGAATCAGCTTCCACTTTCGCTTTTCCAAAAGGATCACCACCGCCACCGCCGTTGTTACCGTTTCTGACTAACGAATACCCACCATACGGAACGACACAATTGCCGCCAGCCGGATTCCAACCCGAAGAAGTTTCAGGCCCGCCCCCGATTCCTCTTTTGGCCCGTCGGATTCCTACGCATAGATCGCCATTCTCCGCTCTTAGAAACACAATCGAATCTCCGGCAACGAGTTTCTTATGGTTCACAAACGTGCTCCACCCCGTGGTGAGCAAATGCCTCCGCGGCGTCCCTCGGTAGATGTGCCGAAACTTCCACGTGTCGCCGTGAACATCTTTCGCTAAAATCGTCTGCACGGGCGGGTCCGCCGAGTAATCAAGCCGCGGAAATATCGTCTCCGCGCAGTACCTCGGAACCGAAAACCCGCCACCGTTATTCGCATCCGATTGCGTCAACGTCTTCGCAAACGACGTCGGCTTACCTTGCCCGTCCGAAGCCCCTCCGTTCGGAGAACCCACATCTTCATCATCAAAACAATTAAACTCACCGGATCCACTAACCGGAACCAACCCGATTTTCGCGTAAACCTCATCGGTCTCCGTATCCGCCATAAACTTTACTGAACCAACCCGACACGGAATCCAAGCCGGAACCCTCGACTGAGGGTTCCGGTCTCTGAATTCCACATTTCCCGCGGCATGCTCCGCATGACCCTGCGGGAAATAGTATACTTTCGTGTTGACCGGCGGCATTTGAATCATGCTGCCGGCACACGCATGCCATAACTGCGAATCTAAACATCTCTCAGATTCTTTCAAACCCTCTTTTGATTCCATAAACGTAATCATGTTTGGTCTTTTTCGCCTATCAATCAACAAGCTTTATACCTCTGCCAAAAAAAAAAAAAAACCCTCTTCAGTTTATATGATTGCATAACCTCTGCTTCATAGTAAATGCTGTAATCAAACAGTTTCAAAAAAAAAAAAAAAAAAACAATATAAAAAAAATAAACTAATCAAACAACAATATATATTCAGTTAAAATTAAATACCAATTGCATCACTTACCTTTCAAAATCTCCTAAAAATTGCATGAACAGTAGACTCTCATTTTCTTGAAATTACATTTTGCATCCCCAAATTCCTAAAATTTAGGGCTCAAAATCTTGAATTTACACAAAACCCAGAAATAACTGAAGCTAATTCACAAAACCCAGAAAGGATTGAAGCTAATTCACAAAACCCACAAAGAATCTTGATGGAATATTCACCTGTCAAGAACAGAACACAAGTGCATCATCAACACCTACAGCTACACCTACTACACCACACACACACACTCATGCATTCAAACCCACAACAAAGATTTCACAAGAAAAAGATTCATTCAATGCTTTTCTCTCTCTCTCTCTTTCTTCTCTCTCTAGACTCTGTTTTGGATCACTACAAAAAGTCCAACTTTATATATATATATACACACACACACATTAACAGTACAACTCTTAACACACAGTGGTGTGTGTAATTTAATTTTATCTGATTCTATGTGGGTTAAAAAAAGATTAAAAATTTAATATTTTTTCTCACCTTTTTCTTCGGATCTGAAGAAACTCTGTTGTATCTTCAGAAGCCAGCATAACAACAAATCCTTTTCTCCCTTTTTAAACTGATTTTAATAACCCATTATTTATTTATTCATTATTATTATTATTATTATTATTTATTTATTGTTTATTTCACTATTAAAATATCACTTTATTTATTCTCTGTCATCAGCTGAGCAGATTTCAATTCTTCTTCAAAATATCGCGGGATTTTGAGTTTTTGAATTAATCGCGAGATTTTGAAATTTGGGTGAGAAATTGAAAGTATTGTGAGATGACGTGGAAGTCAACAAGTCTTTGTATGCAAGAACAAAAAAGGTCCAGAATGGGATGAAGATGTTTAGATTAGGGATAATTGTTTTGCTTGATTTGACTAGTTGAAGTTTTTAATAATTGTAAGGGTTTGTTTGTCATTTGTGTAAACTTCAGGGGGGTGTTTTGCAAATTGGTGATTCTTGAAAGTAAGAGAAAACGGGTTTGTTTGACAACCGCAACTGTTTTTCCTTCTTGTCTGCAGGAAAGAAAGGGATAGACGAAGCCCACTCTCCGAGTGACGCGCGTGTAGCCACGTCACTCTATCTATTTTTATTGTTTATTTGAGGTTAATATTATGTTCACGTAAAGAATCTATTTTTATTGTTTCTTTGAGGTTAATATTAGTCAGATCACATGAATGAGTTCTTCTAGTAATCGTTATTTGGCGTGAGAAAAAGTATCGATTTCAAGAGAGCAAAGTGTACGAGAGAGTGAATTAATGGTATTTATATAGAGAGAATTAAGGTTGATGTTACTATCATGTGATGTGGGTCTGAATAAATTGTAACGACATTGATATGGACATCTTTAATTCTATAAGATGGAATGAACATTCCTTTTGTCATATAGTGTTGTATTTGTTAGGTAGGCATAACAAAATTGTGAAGGGGTTTAACCCGGGTTTAGCGAACGAATAGTGTCTAGAGTGTAAATGGACTAAATCCGTGATGTGCCTCTTCATTAAGAATTACTAGAAGGTAACCTTGCATTGCGGCGGGTCGTGAATTTCATAAGGGGTATGTGCCCTTGGTAAAAAAAAAGTTTAACAAACAAAGACACATCTAAAGACCATCCACAATTAAGCTAGCAATTATCATTGTCGGTTTCTAAAGTTAATTCATGATAATCAATGAAAACAATTTTTAATGGCAATTGATCTAGCAGTTATCATTGTCGGGTTCTAATGTTAGTCTAACTTATAATAAAAGACTCCAAATAATGTCACATGACATTCTCTCCTTTAACCTCATTAATTTTATTTATATTTATTTAATAAATTTCTTTTAATATTAATATTAATTAATAACCAATATATAGAGATCACTTATTTTTATCCTTATATTTATCTAAAATTAATAAATAACTTCAGTTTTACAATTTAGACCCTTTGTTTTTTACATTTGACCAAAAGTTTTTCATCTTTTGCAATTTAATCCCAACTCTTTTTTATTTTTAATTTTGGTCCACCATATTTTTCATCTTTCCCAAGTTTTTCGTTTCATTCTAAATTTTATGAGTTAACGCACCGCAACGTGCGTGCGTGTGGGGTTCAACATTTTTTCGTATATTTTTTCCCGTTTGACTGACCCATAGCGTCACATCTATTTTTCTGCGTTTGACAAGTTCGTCCAACACGCGGGTCCTGGATGGACTTAGTTCTTTTTTTTTTCTTCTGTGTTTTACGTTTCGGTTTAATTTCTCAGCAACGAGCGTGCGTGATTCAAAGATTTTATTTCTGTTTTTCGCTCGGCGTTATTTTTTCCCCGTTTTTATTTATTTTGTTTTTACGAGCTTTTCCGGAGTTGGTGGTCACTGACAATGGTATAGTATTGCTACTGCTTAACACAGTTTTATGACAAAAGCTGCAACGCAAGGGCTTAATACAAGTTCATAATAAACAATGTAACTCTTCTAATTTGTTTTGAATTCAAGATATACATGTGATTTATAAATCAAATAAACGATTTATTATTCTCATTAAGTTAATATCCTAACATAATTAATAACTCAACTTCATTCATTTCCATTCTACTTCATTGATTAATAGCCCAACATTATTACTAAGTCAAATATGAAATTACATTCTTGTCCATCCAATATGTATTATATAGTAGTAAGTATAGATGTAGATTATGTATATTAGAGTTTAGGGTTGGACCAATAGGCTTAGCATTCTAAGCGAAGGCCTAGGGCAACCCAGAAATAGGGGCCTCCATTTTTTTTATTTTATTTTTTTCATATATTACATATGTATGTGTATTTGGCCCAAATGAACAAACACATAATGACTCAAACAAACAAATGGTCTACACCCAAAACTTGAAGGATTATTGGCCAAATCCCTTTTCTCTTGAATCCATAAGTTACCGGGTCCTTTTTTCTTGAACGCAATTATGCATCCTCTGCCGATGGGGGATAAACTATGGGTAATTGATTGCTGCCAATAGTTGGATTTGCGATTGATCAATAACCATAAAAAAAACAATTTTGTGATTGATATTCACGATTTTACGACTTGATATTGCGATTTGCTATCTTCGTTTGATATTTTTTAATGTTCAAGTCTCACAACTGAATTTGTACTTCAGTTAGGGCCTCCAAAAACATTGGATCGGCCCTGTTAGAGTTGAAAATTTATGACACCGACTCAACACAAAGTCAAACAAGTTTTTATGATAAATGATTGGAGTCATAAATGAGTTCGAGTCTAAACAAGTAAACCCGTTTAGGTAGCATATGACACATATAACACGTTTAACCTTTTGTATTAAAGAAGTTGATAGGTCAACATGAGACGTTTATGACCGGTTTGTTAAAGCGACATACTTTTATAAATAATATTTAAATCATAAACAATGATTATAACTTTTGGTAACTTTTTATTTTAATCTGTTAATTGTGTCTTTTTATTTCTCGCCGTCGTTGTTTAGTGAGGTATGTCAATTGAACCGCTTATATATAATCATGTTAAACATGGTGTGTCAGATCATTCATGTTATTTTACTGTGTTTATTGATTCATGTTAAACGTACGGTGCTCTACAATATGATTATTAAAGATGTTCGTCTTGGTGTTTAAGAAGTGGACACTTTTAAATAAGCATGTCGTGTTGAACGTGACCATATTAACACAAGAAACATGTTTTGCCAACTTTATTATACTTGTATACGGGTGTAGAACATTATATACTATAATACTGCAAGATTCTAAAGATTTTTTAAACAATTTATTTTCCCGATCATAAAAAAATAAAAAATAAAAGAAAATCGTGTAAAGGTAATGTTTATTGTTTCTCACTTATTTATCACGAAACTTAAAAAATGTTAACAATTTAGCTTGGTGGATATACTACTATAACATGTTCCTTGAAACATTTTAGGTTTATTTTTTATAAATCATTCGTACGACCTAGATACACAACGTTTCCTTCTCCGTTCCTTCACCGTATTCAATAACATTTTCTTTTGTCGACACAAGCTAAAAGTACCCTTTGGACCAATTTGTTACCTTCTTCGATATGAAGACGAACCACAAGGCGTTCCATCATCATCTCTTTTCGTTTGTGCTTATTAATATTTTTGAAATCCACTCACCTTTGAGTCTGCTTCTTAACCATCGGTGCAAGTAGAAAAAGTCTTGCTAACCTTCATACCCTTGGCATGAATGTGATCTAATATAATTTGTAGCTTTTGAATTTGATTGGTCAAGGTATTTGAATCGGTCTTCTTAGAGTCTAAGAACGGCTATTCATATATTTCTTAGTTGATGTATCATGTTATATACTTATCAAGACTCCTATGATTCTTTGTCCGCTATGAATAAACACATCTAAGTACATTTATGTTGATGGTATTATCCTTAAACACTATGTTGATGGTATTAACACAACACGCGATTCGTGCAACTCCGATATAGTGGAATCTTTTGATGACAAAGAACCAAGGGACGATTTTGGTACAAAGTCAGTAGTTGAACTACTATAAATACAAATTTAATGGACAGGGGACTGAAAGTGTCTTTTAAACATACATGAAGTCCATTTTTGTAATTTTGTGTTAAGAGTGTGAGTGGAGGTGGGACAGCCAATGAGACAGTCTTTGGTTCCTTTAGGTTTCTAAAGTGGTGAAAAAGCATTTGTTGGTCTATGCCAGAAAAGATATGCAATAAATTCAAATGCACAATAAATATTTGTGTCATATTTATAACATAAAGATAAATTTAATCAGTTAATATTTACACACTCCTTTTTTTTTCTCTCTTTATACATACATAGATCTATACTATATTACTAGTAGGGTGCCCGCGCGATGCGGCGGGGGTGGCACTTTGCATTACGTCACTCATTTCTGATACTTTTCTTATTCGTATAATATTTATGGTAACATTATTGTGGTGGATATATGTCATAAGTATTACACATCAAGCGGGTTCAGCAGGTAGCAAGCAGTAACACCACTCATGTTAAGGGGCAAAATTTTGTGTTTAGCAGGGTAGGGTTTGCTATTCAGAAGGGGTAGCGGCGCAACTTGTTGCTCGTCTACCTGCCATTAGTCTGTAATCGTTTTTGACTTGAGATTAGAAAAAAAACATAGGTATCGACATTAATAAAACTAAAATTATCAAGTACTTCAAGAACCATTGACACAATAAAGTAACACACGAATAAAAAAAATAAGTCTTAAACATAAATAAAAGTTATATAAAGTAGTACACGAATAAGGAAATATAAGTCTTAAATATAAAAGTTGAAAACTAAAAGCTCAAGTATCAAGTACTTTGCATCATGATGAGATCAATTTAGTAATCATACGGCTTAAACATCTCAAGGATGTCATCTATATTGTCACACCACCATTTGTCATCATCGAGATCAACGTCCTACGGAATTTCTTGTATCTCTTCCTGTTTGATTATTACATCCTTTGGATGAAGAGTTTCTTCTCTGTTCTCATCTTTAACTGATACATCAGTAGTAGTTGGAGTAGTTTGGGGAACTGAAAAAAAATGTTAAGTATTTTAGATACATATTATATCATGTTACCGTTATAAATAATATAGGATAAAAAACGACGTTCACAGTTAAACATAATATAAAAACAAACAATATATTATGTTTTAGAAACATACATAACTGTGTAAGATCTGAAATGATGAATATTGAAGCTCCAAAACCACTGAATAATAAATTAGATGAATGTTAAGTATGAGCATAGAAGAATAAATCAAAGTTATACACAACAGAAAATTGAAATACATGTAAACCAAAAATTCTAAAGAACAAGAAATTTCTTGAAGTGAAAAAAAAATGATGAATTATACTATATATATAGAACCTATAAACAAATGAATTGAATAACATGTAGTTTTTTTCAACTAACTATTATTATCTATAAGAGTATTTTTGTACTTATAATCCCTAAAAAATGCAACAGAATCTGGTATTCAGTTTTTGAAGATGTATTATGTTTAGATTATAGAGTTTTTTCCTAAAAGTTTGTTGGTAGAAAACTTATTTACCAAACTTCTAAAGAAAAGTTTTTTTTATAAAAAAAGGTTTTATAAAAACGAAAATGCTTCTAAAAACGTTTTATAATTTTTTTTAAGAAAACTAAAATTCCATTTTGTTGAATATGGCATTATATAAAGTTTTTTAATACAACCAATTAGATAAAACAAGTGAGCTTGTTTGATATCAATCTACTACCTGCTAACCCATGTAAGTGTGTGCACTGAACCAAGTAAATACACAAACATACAGAATACGAACAAAGCTCATATTAAACCCGTATCTGCAAAGTTTCGAAATTTAATCTAGTCGCCATAACAAATTGGTGAACAATCTTAATCAAATGAAAATCGGAGTGAAAATGGTTAGAATATTATTAAACCGATGCTAATGACAACAATGTAGAGAGTCTTGAGCATTTGAAATGTGATAGGACACATTGCTTTAATCACTTGTACACTAATGCATCATCTACTTGTACATTTTAATCCGCACAACAATACTGACCAAGATAACTATCGAAATATCAACAAAAATGAGTAGGTTATCACGGTAACTTTGGATTTTTTTTTTTAAATAATATAGTTTATAAAATATGATAAGAACACTTAAAATAATTATAAGTTTGTTGTGAAAAGGGTAAGTGTAACTAATTAGCCATATTTTTGTTAAAATAAAGGGATTTAAGTGTAATGATATGAGGGACTAAAATATAATTAGTGTTTAAAAGACCAAGTTACCCTCATTTTAAGGGTGTTTTTATAAATAATGAGGGAAGAAGTTCTTATTTTTTAGGTATCTTAAAATACCCTTTCCTCATGCATTATAATATATAGTATAGATGTACATTTTAATCCGCACAACAATACTGACCAAGACAACTATCGAAATGTCGACAAAAATGAGTAGGTTATCACGATACCTTTGGATTTTTTTAAAATATTATAGTTTATAAAATATGATAAGAACACATAAAATAATTATAAGTTTGTTGTGAAAATGGTAAGTGTAACTAATTAGCCATATTTTTGTTAAAATAAAGGGATTTAAGGGTAATGATACGAGGGACTAAAATATAATTAGTGTTTAAAAGACCAAGTTACCCTCATTTTAAGGGTGTTTTTATAAATAATGAGGGAAGAAGTTCTTATTTTTTAGGTATCTTAAAATACCATTTCCTCATGCATTATAATATAGTATAGATAATGCATGAGGAAGAGGTATTTTAAGATACCCAAAAAATAAGAATTTTTCCTCCCTTTATTTATAGAAAGACCCCTAAAATGAGGGTAGTTTGGTCTTTTAAACACTATTTATTTTTTAGCCCCTAAACTTATTACACTTAAATCCTTGAGGTTTTAACAAAATTATAGATAATTACTTACAATTCACCCATCCACAAAAAACTTATAATTTTTTAACGTATTTTTGACATATCTTATAAACTTTATTGTTTAAAAAATCCAAAGATAACATGACGACCTACACATTTTTGTTGATGTTTCGGTAGTTGTCTTGTTCAATATCGACACTCGGATTAAAAAGGTACAAGTTGATAATGCTTTAATGTACAAGTAATTAACACTTGTGATCTAATGCGCCTAATCTACAAAGATGGGATCCATCTATGCAAACAACAAAAAGAATTAAAAGTATCGTAACATAAAATGAAGATATTATGTGTCACATTTTATTTTATTAAAACTGCCTAACATCTATACTTAGATATATCTTATAAAAACATAAAACTAACCACAACAAACTTCCTAAATAAAGGGGGTGACAAATCTAAAATTAAACCCTAATGCACTTCCATAGTTACGACTATAAATACACAACATGACACCCCTATATCTATTGCTAAACAAAGTTAAAAAAAAATGGATCTAGTTCTAAATTCAATTGTTGCGAAAAACCAAGCATGCGAAATTGAAAATTCTAAGGTCAGTTCTGTTATATCGCAACACTGAATAATTGTTTTCTTTTATTTACTTTTATGTGAATGTTAACTTATTTGATTTTTCAGATTCAGTTGCATGATGAACATGCCAATTTATATTCTTTTATAAACATTTTTTTGTAACAAGTAATATATATAAATACTCTAGAAATTTACAATCTTTACTAGATAAATACTAAATTGTTTTGCAATTTTTTAGGAATTATAAGTTCAACTATATTGTTATAGATAATATTAGTCAGTTTTAAAATAATTATTTACGAGCTTGACTAGATATATAGTAGACTGTGTTGCATATTTTTAGGGATTATAAGTTAAAAGTAGACTCATATAGATAAGATTAGTTAGGAACTAAGAATCCGAACTTAGTATGATATAAATTCTTAACATTCTATTTTTTTTTTTATAAAAACAGTTCTTGAAATTTTATAAAAATATAAATTTTTTATATCTGTAAAAAAACGAAATTTAACAATTTAAGTTAAAGGTCTAAAACGTACTTACAAGTCAAATACTATTTTTTTTATAAAAACAAAAATTTAGAACATAAAGTTTATTGGATGAGTACTATGTCGATATTTAAAAAAAGTTATGAACTCTAAAAAATAAAATTATACTTTATAATTTAACCAATAAAATAAACATATTTTACAATTATAACAACTTATCTTTTATTTTTTGTCTTTTGTTTATTAATTTTTATAAAAAAACAATATTTTGTCTTTTGATTATTAATTTTTATAAAAAAAAAAAACAAAACTTTACATATGTGTAACACTTATGACATATATCCATCACAATAATGTTATCATAAATATTATACGAATAAGAAAACTACCAGAAATGAGTGCCGCAATGTAAAGTGTCGCCCCGGCGCATCGCGCGAGCACCCTACTAGTATATATAGAGAGAAGTAGAGTAAAAAATGATGTGAAAATAAGATTTAAAGGTGTAAGAATAGTGAAAGCCTAAATTTATCTTCACTAACTTACTTAAAAGACATTACACATATACACATACTAAGTTATAACCACATGTAATACACGGGTTGAATAAATGAATTTTATATACTAAATAATATAATAATATATTTTAAAAACCTCATTTATTGAATGAGTTGAATAAATATAATTTTATATATTAAATAATAAAAAGTTATATCTATAAGAACCACATGTATTGTACGGGTTGAATAAATGTAATTTTATATACCAAATAATAAAAAAGTTATATTTTTAAAACCATGTGTATTACACGGGTTGGATAAATATAATATTGCTTACCAAATAATAATAAAAGTTATATCTTTAAAAACCCCCATGTATTACATAGGTTAAATAAATATGATTTTATATACCAAATATAAAAAAACTTATATTTAAAAAAAACTAACGGATATACTCGGTACGCGATAGATATGATGATTGCGAATATGCTTATTGAAAAGAAGATACAGTGGTCAAACATGTTATTCAAGAAGAAAATAAGCACCCATTGCGTATTACACGGGTTGAAGAAAATAACCCTCGTGTATTACACGGGTTGAATAAATATGATTTTATATACCAAATAATAAAAAAATATATTTAAAAAAATAACGGATATACTCGGTACGCGATAGATATGGTGATTGCGGAGATGATTATTGAAAAGAAGATACAATGGTCAAACATGCAGTGGCAGATCTAAGAACTTTTTTCACTGAGTTTCTTTTGGTAGATTCTTACTAATTCTCACTATTTTTTTTTCAAATCATATGAGGTTCTCACTAATTTTTCTCATTTTTTTTGTAAACCGAATAGGTTCCTGGGAACCCACAAAAGTAACCTAGATCCGCCCCTGCAAACATGTTATTCAAGAAGCAAAATAAGCAGTCATTTGAGTGATAAAATATGAATTATATTTAAAAAATCCCGTAATAAATCTAATTATATATATAAAGTAATATTGAAAGTTATATACAATTTGTTTAAAAATTATGTAACAAAAGCGATATAATAATTTTTTTAATAATGAAAATATAAATAAAGAATATAATAATACAAAGTTTGGTTTTGGTGATAAATAATTTGGTTATTTAAAAATATCTTAAATTAACAATTTAAGTTAAAGGATAATATTTTTATTAGAAAAATAGATGTATTCTATTCGACATTTAAAGTAGGATTAGATTTAATATTAATTTTTATTTATTTGGTTAATATAAGATAAAAAAAAATTAAATGATTTAATAGCTGGGAGGTTGTATGATGATAAATTAGTTAACTGTATTTTAATGTCATGTGTTTTTAGTTAAATATTTTTTGAAAAAAATTAAGACTTTGTTATTGTTAGTAAAATCAATGATTTTATATTTGTAATTTTGTTTGTTATTATTTTATAAAAGTGCATATTATACATATAATTAGATAATGTCTTAAGTTATTGATGTCATCCAAAATGTTATTCGCTTTTATGTCTAGCATTATATATGCTATGATAAAAGTTTAAAGTTTATTAGAGATAATTACATCATCGAAAAGAATTAAAGTAAATTTGTATATTACAAATAAAAAGCAGGTGTCTGTAAAAAAGAAGTAATAATTTGAGTAAAAGAAAACTAAAAATTGTAGCTGTTATATAACACGTTAGGTAATATAAACAATGAAGATAATATGATATAGAAAATCAAATAAATAATATTATAATTTAAACTGAATAATAATTATCTATAATTACGTAGTATAGATTAAACTAAATAATATTTAGAAGGAGAGTTATCTATAATTAATTTGAAGAAATTAAACTAAATAATAATTATCTATAATTAAGTAGTAGAGATTAAACTAAATAATATTTAGTAGGAGAGTTATCTATAATTAGTTTTAAGAGATTAAACTAAATAATAATCATCTATAAGAGTTTGGTAGGAAAATCAGAAGATACATAGCCTAATACGATGACAAATGTCCCAAAAATGGTTTCTTTTATTATATAGTATAGATATTGATATCAATTATGAACATTTTTTTAAATTAATAGTTTCGGGAGTATGAGATAACAATATATTTCGGGATTAAGACTAGCAAACTAGGCGGGTTGGATGACTTTGGGTGATAGGTCAAAATAGGTTTGGTTCTTACCAGTTTGGGCTAATCTGGGGTTTAAGCAAAATGGATTTGGGTCAAAACGAACCATTTAAATTAGTATATATTTGGTTCAGATCAATATGGATTCGGGTTGAGTTGAGTAGTTTAGAAAAGAATACCAAAACAGTTTCACCCGCTAAATTTTTTATGTGGCAATGGAGGCAGTGACAGAACTTGAACGAAAACTCGGCGGGGGCCGGGCTCTTAAAATTCAATATTTTACATTACTAAGAAGCTTCGCTATTGAATGGAGGAGGAGATATGAAGGTGGCGATGGGTGGTGAATAAGGGGTGTGACATTGGTGGGGACAACCGCGTGGTGTTGACACTGATTGTGGTGATGGTACCGGTGGAGGAGACGGATGCGACAATGGTGGTGGGTAATGGAGGCGGCAACGATGATTGTAATGACATTGGGGGAATGGTGGTGCCAATGACAAGTAGTTAAGTAGATGGTGGAGACAAACAATTGTCATGGGTAGTGCCAACTCATTTTTTGAACCTTTTTAAGTTAACAAATTTTATAATACTACTCGTTTTGACCGATTGTGTCACACCCCTTTCTAAGGCGGAAGCACAAGGTGTGATCTTGAAAGGTTCTCATTGCATACGAATGGTAAACATACTACATGATCATAAAATAACCCCAAATGCCATTAACATTACATAACTAAAAACATAAGTTAAGTTTTGAGTTTACATCACAGCATAAAATATTGTCTGAAAAGTTTACAACATTATTCAAAGACAAACATAAAGGTTTTGATCCTTATATCACCACACAGGGTGGGACATAACAACCAAACCCAGCAAAACGGGCATAGGACTCTTGACACATAGTAACTAAAAACACAAACGACATTCTTGAGCAAGGGTGAGACCGCACGTACATCCACTTTAGTTACCTGAAATACATGTAAGTTTTGGAAAATCGTCAACATAATGTTGGTGTGAATTCATGCAGTTTTGTGTAAAACAGTTAAGCATTCGCTGTAGAAAACATGGTATGTAATTGTACTGAAATAAGTGCTTCTGTAAATGTAAGGAATACGAGATCGCTAATGGTTAGCTAGGCCATCAACATGTGTAACGACATAGGAAGCATCTAAACCATAGGCATTTTTACTTGTCGATTCACGACTAGAGACACAAAAGCACTTCTTGGTAAAAGAGTGGCCAAGAGTGTGGTTGCCTGAAACCCATTAGATCTAACCTTTTGTTCCGCGGTCTAGGTATGTAATTGATTAATGGTGCTTATGGCACCCTATACGTCACATGATATATAGTATCATTCCTTAGTTTTTGTAATCAACATACCATAGTACATGTATTTTCCCCAAGTTTAGAAAACAAGTAAAAGTTTAAAAGTGGGGACATGAACTCACAATTTTGTGTATCCTGCGTCGTAAACTTCACTGTGTTTGCTTAGAGCGTCGTATCACTACTACTAGCTCTAATGGCTAGGGAAGTGGCACAAGAATGATGATGATGTTTATGGAAGGAAATGAATGGTTAAAGACTCCACAAAGAGGTCCTTTAAGTTCCTACACTTCAAGCCTTCTTAGATGATCTCCTTACACCTTGTAGTGCCCTTGAAATGGTTGTAAATGAAGTGAAAAAGGTGGTGGTAGTGTGGTGTGTTTGAGCCGAGAGCAAGGGGAAGAGGAAGGGGTGTGATGGTGAGTTAGGAGGTGATGAATGATGGAGTGGTATTTGTTTATGATTTTTATAAAATTCTCCAAATCTTCATGGTATATGTGTTGGAATATTCTCCAACATATCATATAAAATATATCAAAGAAATCCCTAAGTGGGACCCTTGTTCCCAACCGTCCAACAAAGGGGGGGGGGGTAAAGTGTAACATTTCAATTACTAGTTTCTTGATTTAGTTGGAATGTAATGGTATTAGTTAGGTATTTTGTGCATTTAATGTTTATGAGATGTAATATGATGTTCGGTGATCATAACTAGCTCCGTAACACTAAAACATTACTTCTAGTGAAAATTTGGTGTTTCGGGTAGTGTCCGATTGTTCGTTTCGTTACGGTTCGTTAAAGTGCTAAATTGCGCAGTTTCACCAAGTATAAAGCACCCTTTGTGACAGTTTCAATTCCCGACACTTTGTAAGTTATTCTGGACACTAATTCATAAATTCTGCATGATATTTTGGTATTAAAAGCTGAATTATAGCTGAATTATGGCTGAATTGTGCAAAATTCTGCATTTAAAGTGAGTTTCGGGTGCTTTTTAGTGCATAGTTTAGCTTCCGGGAAGTTTATGTGTTAACCCTTGTATCCACACGTGGGTTTTAATGTATTTTAGATGTTGGACCTACTCCTAGGCCCTAATTCTATTGTCTGACTGCTTTCTGCAGAAATGCTGACACAGTGTGTCTTACCGGTGAGTTTACTAGTCTTTCTGGCTCAACGCTTAAAGTAACGCATAAAGCAATATTTGAAGTATAAAACATGCATGAATTCACATGTATAGCATGTAATCAGACAATGTTGACATTTAAGCACATAATTGCAGATATTGAATAATAATTAAACTGTACGGAAATGACCGGTTTTATGCCAGTTGTCACAGTCTCCCCCCATTAAAAGAATTTTGTCCCGAAATTCAGGCTGAGTTATCTCCCGCAGGAGCTTTCTCGAACAGATGGGGGTAATTGGCTTTGAACCGGTCTTCACGTTCCCACGTGTACTGGGGTCCGTGCTTAGAGTTCCAACGTACTTTGACAAGCTTAATGCGACTCCTCCTTGTTTTATGGATCTTCCAATCCGTTACCTCAACAGGTTGTTTTGTAAATCGGAGTGTGTCATCGATATGCACCTCATCTGCAAGGATGATAACTGTTTCTTGGGTTAGACTCTTTTTAAGGTTGGACACAAGGAATGTATCATGAACACCATTAAGTTCTTCCGGTAACTCTAACTTGTATGCCACGGAACCGATCTTTTCCATGATCTTGAATGGTCCAATGTATCGTGGATTCAACTTTCCACGTTTTTCGAATCTTGCCACACCTTTCCAAGGTGAGACTTTCAGCAAAACTTTGTCTCCCACCTCGAATTCTAGAGGTTTTCGTCTTCGATCAGCGTAGCTCTTTTGTAAATCACGAGCCACTTTAATGCGCTCTCGGATCTGCATGATCTTATCTGTCTTCTCTTGAACAAGTTCAGGACCAATCAACTGTTTGTCTCCAGCGTCTGCCCAACACAAAGGTGAACGGCACTTGCGTCCATATAGAGCTTCGAACGGTGCGGCTTTTATGCTAGTCTGGTAACTGTTATTATAGGAAAACTCAACTAAAGGTAGATGAGTATCCCAGCTGCCGCCCAGATCCATAACACATGCGCGAAGCATATCTTCTAGTGTTTGTATGGTCCGTTCGCTCTGGACGTCTGTTTGCGGATGGAAGGCCGTGCTTAGATCTAGCTGAGATCCAAAGGCCTCCTGGAAGGATTGCCAGATCCTTGATACGAAACGCCCATCTCTGTCTGAAATAATCGAAATAGGCACTCCATGTCGTGCCACAATTTCCTTAAGATACAGCTCAGCAAGCTTTCCAGTGCTATCCATCTCTTGGATTGGTAGGAAATGCACAGACTTCGTCAATCGATCAACTATCACCCATATCATATCATGCCCTCTAGGGGTCCTGGGTAATTTTGTTATAAAATCCATCGATATTTGCTCTCACTTCCACATGGTTATCTCTGGTTGTTGCAGTAGGCCGGACAGTTTCGGATATTCGGCCTTAACCTTAGCACAGGTTAGGCACTTCCCAATATAAACAGCAACATCGCTTTTAAGCTTCGGCCACCAGTAGTATTCTTTCAAGTCTTGATACATCTTGTCCGATCCTGGGTGGATCGAGTATCTCGACTTGTGAGCTTCATCAAAATGACTTCTCGAATACCGCCATAGAGCGGAACCCAAATGCGTCCCATAAAGTATAAGGTTCCCTCTTCGTTTGGCACCAATTTCTTCTCCATACCTCGGAGACATTCAACTCTAAGGTTCTCCTTCTTAAGAGCTTCTTGTTGTGCGTCATAAATGCGTGCAGTGAGATTCGTTCGAATAGTCATCTCCAATGCTTGAACCCTTAGGGTCTTAACCCTTTCTTTTCGACTTAGAGCGTCTTCTACTACGTTTGCTTTTCCAGGATGGTACTTAATCTCACAGTCATAATCATTTAGCAACTCAACCCACCGCCACTGACGCATATTTAATTCCTTCTGATCAAATATGTGTTGTAGGCTTTTGTGATCTATGAAGATTGTACATCGAGTACCATATAAATAATGTCGCCAGATCTTCAAGGCGAATACCACCGCGCCTAGCTCCAAGTCGTGGGTGGTATAGTTCCTTTCATGAACTTTCAACTGTCTTGAGGCATAAGCGATGACCTTTTGGTGTTGCATGAGCACGTTGTCACACCCCAACCGATGGCGGAACATCGGGGTCCCAGCACTAAGCATTCAGATTGCTCATGAGAATTCCATAACACTAATGTTTCAATATAGATTAATAGATTTCATGCAAAATTTGTCTAACAACACAACCATACCAAAATAACCATAAGTTCCAACAAACATCGAGTATTAAACATTGTTCATAGACTAAGTTAACTAGGTGAGTTTCTAAGCTTCATCCTAGCTCGATTCCATGTTTTCAGCATCCTATCAGCCTGCAACATGTATTAAAATAGAGTCAGTACAAAATGTACCGGCGAGTATTCAAGTTTGAATAATAGCATAATAGATTTATAACAACTCAAATAAAATGGTTTCAGCCGTGCTAGTGTCGCAGTCCACGCAGTGATAGCCCAAGTATCCCGATGCTTTAGTGTTTACCCAAGACTCAAGGTAAACTAGAATCCTCCTAACAATACCCCCCGAAAATAATGGGAGAGGTGCACCTCCTATAGCGCTACTATTGTTAAGGCGGAACTACACACCCTGGATTAAACGTCACATAGCACAAATAGAATACTAGAATGCACAAGTTTTCACATACACGTTGGATAGAATTTAGCTTGCAAAAGTATCAAGTTTCGTAGTTTATAGAATACATGTTACATCCCAAAGTTTAAAGCAAAAAGGGATCGAGTATACTCACAGTGATTGCTTAATAGTTACACTGTTATTGGATCAAAGGGAGCTCTTTTTAAAATAAGCCTGATAGATTACAACAGATAAAAGTCGGGCAGAATAACGAGATTACGCAAAGTGTCAGAATAGTCACTGGATCGGATGGCTGTCCGATCGGATGGCTATCCGATCGGATTTCTAGTCGATCGAGTGGCTAATGTGAGAGGGAACGGATGACTGCCCGATCGGATGGCTGTCCGATCAGGTGGTCACTCGATCCAAGTATCAAGTTTAGTGTGTTGGTCACCTCGATTGGATGGCAGCTCGATCGAATGGCTATCCGATCAGGTTGCCACTCATTTGAGATTTCCAAAGTTCCAAATTTATGAAAAAGGTACTAAGTCCTGAATGCTAGACAACTGCTACCCGATCGAGTGGCTGTCCGATCGGATGGTCATCCGATCGGATTGTCACTCGATCGAGTGATCCTTGTCTTGTTTGTAACTTTGTGAAAATTTATAAGTTTCTAGATCAACGATGACGGCTCAGGACGTACTGCGACAATGGTAAACTCACCATCTTACATCCGTTCTGATCTGATGGGAATCACCCCTGTCCGTTCAGTCGTCCGTTTACAGCAGTTTATGTCAGAATCTGTTCCATGGTCCTCTTTTTTGGTAACAATGTGTTTCCAAACCTACTCTAGACTACCCATCAAGTCTACAGTCCGATTATGCCCGGATTTCACCGTTTAAAATGAAAGATTGAAGAAAGGGTGAATAAAAACTTAAGTTTTATTATAAAAATCCTAGATCTAGCTTAGATTTGGTGCAAAACACCTGAAATTCCTTAGATCTGAGCCAGATCTTGTTAGGAGTGACATCATATGACAGTTTGTACAAACCACCATGATGACATCAACCTCAAGAGCTTAGATCCGAGAGATTCCACGGTGAAAAGCATGATTTTAAAGGTGAATCTCATAGAGAATGAAGTGTAGATCAAGAAAGTACAAGGATCTAGTGTAAAACGTACCGAAATCACCAAGAAAATGAGGAAAAGTGGTGTGCGTGCGTCTGCTCGAGTAAGGCTGTCACATCAGGGAATTTGGTGATGTGACAGGCCTATTTATAGTGTGTGAGGAAGTTAAGGCGGTGTGGCACGGATCGGATGGCAGGCCGATCGAGTGGCCGTCCGATCGAGTGGCCGTCCGATCGGGTGGCCGTCCGATCGGGTGGCTATCCAATCGAACGGTCATCCGATCGTGTTGCCACTTGGTCGATCCCATCCTTTCCGCGTTCCCGTCTTCGATTCGTCTTACGAGTTAGATTAAGCGTTGCGTATTATTTGGTAATAGAATGACCGGATTACATTATCAACACCAAAAGTTTTCAAGATTAATAGATTCCGCCAGTGACCAGACTCAAATCTCTCGTTCAACCAAAAATCAAGTTTCACGGGTTTAAAGAGTCAAGCACCAAATAGATTTTGACATTCCAAGTATATAGTTTTAGGCATTCCAAACATAGATTTAGACATTCCAAGCATATAGATTTAGGCATTCCAAACATAGTTTTAGACATTCCAAGCATATAGATTTACCAAGATATCAAATACCGCACATCATATAGTACAGGGACTAGACTTGCAAATAGCTAAAGTTCATGGACCAAATTTGACAAAAGCCTAAAGTTTAGGGACGCTGGCCGTTACAGTCTCCCCTCCTTTAGGAGATTTCATCCCCGAAATCTTAGAAGAAGACTGCTCGAAGAGTTGCGGATACTTGGCCTTCATATCACTTTTCAATTCCCAAGTGAATTTGGCGCCACGCTTTCCTCCCCATCGAACCTTAACAATGGGAATTTTGCTGCGCCTCAGACGCTTGACAGTTTGATCCATGATTTCGACCGGTTTCTCCACAAATTGCACCGCTTCATTTATTTGCAAGTCTTCAAGGGGAACCTGCAGTTCCTCGTCTGCTAGGCATTTAAGTAGATTGGACACGTGGAACACCGAATGTACGTTGTTTAGTTCTTGTGGCAAGTCGACTAGTCGAGTCTGTATGCCACCTTGCCAATCCTTTCGTGTATCTTGAAAGGACCCACATAGCGATGAGCGAGCTTTCCCTTCTTACAAAAACGAACTACTCCCTTCCAGGGAGATACCTTGAGAAGAACTCGGTCACCAACATCAAATTCCAGAGGCTTACGCCTAACATCAGCATAGCTCTTTTGTCTGCTCCTAGCCTTGATCAAGTTATCACGAATCTGAAGAATCTTATCCGTTGTCTCTTGAATGATATCATGGCCAGTAAACTGCTTGTCACCAACCTCATGCCAGCTGAGAGGAGATCGGCACTTGCGGCCATACAAAGCTTCGAAATGAGCCATCTGAATACTAGAATGATAGCTGTTGTTGTACGAGAACTCAATCAATGGTAAATGTACATCCCAGTTACCACCAAAGTCGATGACACAAGAACGGAGCATATCCTCTAGGGTCTGAATAGTACGCTCGGTTTATCCATCCGTTTGAGGATGAAAGGCCGTGCTAAGATTCAAATGTGTACCCATAGCGGATTGAAAGGTTTGCCAAAGACGTGAAGTAAAATGACCATCACGATCTGAGATTATGTCAAGAGGTATGCCATGACGGCATATAATCTCGTCAGTATAAATTCAAGCAAGATTCTCCACCTTATAGTCCTCACGAATAGGAAGAAAATGGGCGGATTTGGTCAAACGATCAACAATCACCCAGATACTATCGTGACCAAACGGTGTTCGAGGTAACTTAGTAATAAAGTCCATAGCGATGCTATCCCATTTCCAAACTGGAATTTTGGGTTGTTCTAAGAGTCCTGAGGGACGTTGATGTTCATCCTTAACTTTCGTACAAGTGAGGCATTTAGAAACATACACGGCAATGTCCCTCTTCATGTCAGGCCACCAATAAGTTGTACACAAATCGTGGTATATCTTATCAGTGCCCGGATGAATGGAGTAATGGGATTTGTGGGCCTCCTTCATAATAAGCTCACGGAGATTATCGCGATCCGGCACCCAGATGCGATTGAGGTAATATTGCAGTCCGTTAGGTTTAGTTTCAAGCTGATCAATTCTAGCGCCGTGGATTTCTTTTTTTAGACTTCCTTCATTTGCTGATGAATACTGGGCGTCACGAATGCATGCATGGAGATCATTAGAGATACAAATAGCATTGACATACGTTTTACGGCTAAGAGCGTCGGCCACTACATTTTCCTTGCCAGCATGATAGCGGATTTCACAGTCGTAGTCGTTAAGCAGTTCCACCCAACGTCTCTGTCGCATGTTCAGTTTCTTTTGGTCAAAGATGTGTTGAAGGCTCTTATGGACAGTGTAAACCACACACTTAGTACCATACAGGTAGTGTCGCCAGATCTTTAACGCAAAGACAACTGCACCAAGCTCTAAATCGTGAGTAGTATAGTTTTTCTCATGTACTTTGAGTTGACGAGAAGCATAAGCGATAACCTTGTCCCGCTGCATGAACGCACAGCCCAATCCACGGTTTGAGGCATCACAATATACCACAAAATCGTCATTTCCATCGGGTAGAGTAAGTACAGGAGCGTTAGACAAAAGGGTCTTAAGAGTCTGAAAAGATTCCTCTTGCTCAGGACCCCAAGCAAAAGGTCTCTCTTTTTGGGTTAATAAAGTGAGAGGTACTGCAATCTTAGAGAAGTCCGAAATGAATCGGCGGTAATAACCAGCCAATCCTAGAAAAGAACGAATTTCGGATGCGGATTTTGGCGTACTCCAATTCTTCACAGCTTCGATTTTAGACGGGTCAACATGAATACCTTTCTTACTAACGACATGACCTAGAAATTGTACCTCATCAATCCAAAACTCACATTTAGAAAATTTAGCATACAAACGTTCACCACGTAAGAGTTCGAGCATGAGACGCAAATGCCGAGCATGATCAGCCTTAGACTTAGAATAAATAAGAATATCATCAATAAAGACTATAACAAAACGATCCAAATAGGGTTTACACACACGATTCATGAGGTCCATGAACACAGCGGGTGCGTTGGTCAGCCCAAAAGGCATAACCACGAACTCGTAGTGTCCATAACGAGTACGAAATGCGGTCTTTGGAATATCATCTTCAAGGACACGCAACTGATGATATCCAGATCGAAGGTCGATCTTAGAGAAACAGGACGCGCCTTGTAATTGGTCAAATAAATCATCAATACGAGGTAAAGGGTAACGATTCTTCACGGTAAGCTTATTAAGTTCACGATAGTCGATACACATACGAAATGAACCATCCTTCTTCTTGACAAATAAAACGGGAGCACCTCACGGGGAGGCACTTGGACGAATAAAACCTTTGTCGAGCAGTTCCTGTAATTGACTGGATAATTCTTGCATCTCGGAAGGTGCAAGACGGTAAGGAGCCTTGGCGACAGGAGTTGCGCCAGGTACAAGATCAATACGAAAGTCAACGGTTTTCTAGGAGGAGGAAGACCTGGAAGATCTTCGGGAAAGACATCAGTGAAATCACACACCACTGGAACGTCTCTTATGCTCTTCCCCTTGCCCTTTTGTTCTACCACGTGGGCCAAGAAGGCAAAGTTCTGTTTACGTAAGCATCTGCTCGCTTGTGTGCATGACATCAACCTTAGTCCTTTTGATGGTCAGTCTCCATAGACATTCAGAATGTCACCAGACGGAAGAGGAAGACGAACAAGCTTATCATGACAAACAATCTCGGCATGGTTCTTACGTAACCAATCCATGCCGATAATGACATCAAAACTACCCAAACGCATGGGTATGAGATCAATAGAGAATACGTGATCGTTAAGAGTCAGGGAACAATCACGCACAATAGAATTAACAAGAATCAACTTACCATTGGTGACCTCGACAGAGAACGACTCAGGTAACTTAGAGTGTGTACAGTTATCAATGACTCAAATTCCACAGACATAAAGCTTTTATCGACACCAGTATCAAATAGGATCGAAGCGTAAAGGTTATTAACGAGAATCATACCATTCACCACATCACTGTTGTTGCGGGCCTGATTAGCATTGAGATTGAATGCTCATCCGCGAGCGGCTGCTTGTTGTTCTTGATTCAGCTGGGGGCAACGATTACGAAGGTGGGTAGTATCACCACACTGAAAACATGCACAAACAGCGTTAACTGGACCTGGATTCTGCAGAGGTACTGGAGGTGCTGGTAGAGCTGCCTGAGCTGGGGCTTGTTGAACCTGCTGGGCTGGGTTAGCTTGGCGACAGTAGGGAGTCGTGTGCCCATAGCGATTACAGTTGGTACACAGACGACATGCAGAAGTAGTAGGGTGATGGAAATTGCAAGGCGTACACTTGGGGTAAGATCCAGTGTACTGTTTCTTAACTTCTGGGACAGCAGGATTAGCAGCAGCAGTAGTAGGAGCAGGTTTTGCAGCAGGGTTTGCAGCAGGAACAATAACATTGCATCCTGAACCCTGAGATTTCCTTTTCTTGTTCTTGCTGCCACTTGACTGCTGGGTGACTTGATTTGCAGACTTGGAGGTCGTAGGAGTAGCAAACTGCTTATCACGCACACGGTTGTTGTTCAAACTTGCTGCCAAACGATAGACTTCTTCAATAGTGTCGAGTTGAGCTGCTTCGATTAAATCTCGCATGGCAGGAGGTAGGCCGTTGATGTACTTGGTTATCATCCGCTAAGGAGTAGAAACCAAGTGAGGAACGATCAAGCTAAGCTGCTTAAAGCGGGTAGTATAAGCCAGATTGTCATCACCAACCTGCTTCAGATGCCAAAACTCTTCTTCAAGCTTCAATTATTCATGAGGAGGGCAGAACTCAAGCATCATGAGTTCTCGCACCTCAGCCCATGGAAGTGCATAGGCTTCTTCATTGGAACGGATGTTTCTCTTATTCGACCACCACTCCAACGCTCTGCCTTGGAACATTCCAGTTGCACTCCTAGTCTTTAGATGATCTGGGCATTCGCTGTTAATGAAGGTAACTTCGATGCTGTCGAACCACTCGAGCATAGTAGTCACCCCATCACTGCCTGTGAAAGGCTTAGGGTTGCAAGAGATGAAATGTTTGTAGCTGAACTTAGTAGTCTTTTGCTTTTCGGCCTTTGAGTCCACAGATGATGGAGGAGTGTTTGATCCTTGGAGCTCAGAGATGATCTTTGGCATGACTCGAGCAATCTGGTCGGCCATGAAAGACATCATCTTTTTCTGAGACTTCTCCCTAGATCTCTTGAGAGTGTCGGATAACTTTCGAGAAGACATCTAAAAGATCCAACAAAAGGATCATATAAGTCTAGATTAACATAGTATAGACTAAGACTCAAGATTCACAGGATTCATATAGATACCGCAACCACGACCTTCGCATGGCACGTTGTAAGAAGTTTGGAATTGTGTCAGAATCGCTTATATATAGGAAGTACCAGCGGCGTATCCACCACGTTTCGGGCACAATCGCTTCTTCTTTGTACTCGGTGTCATGTTACGTGTCGCAAAACACAGTTATCATTGTTATCATAGGTTCATGTAGACTTCAGTAGGTTACGATAGTTCTCAAATAGTCTTCAGTAAACTTAATAGACTTCAATAGAATTCAATAGATTTCAATAGGTTAAATAGACTTTGATAGACTTCAATAGACTAGCGTTAACAATTCACAACCAACGAAACCTCACATGGCACGTGCTACGAAAGTTCGACAACATGACAGAAGCACTTATATATATAGGAAGTATCAGCGGTGTATCCACCATGCTTCGATCATGCCACGCCCGTCTCGTCATTGGTGTCATGCTTCGTTAACCACAACATTAGAATTTACCACAAGATTTCCACATAGATTGATCAGATAGATTCAGCAACATAGATTAAACTAAATAGACTTCACAACTTCATCCCGAGTCTACAAAACTACGAACTTCACTTAGCGCATGGTACGAGGGTTTGGTAACATTCCAGAAAGACTTATATATAGGAAGTACCAGCGGTGTATCCACCATGTTTCGGACATGCCACTTCCTCCTCGTCTTCGGTGCTAGGCTACGTTTCGTATTTTGTTTCTCAATCCCCTCATATGTAGTTTACATCTAGATTTCACTAGAGTACACGATAGTGTTCACATAGGTTTCACATAGAGTACACAAATAGTCCTTTCGTAGTCTTAGAATTTAGTAACATCATCCCCGATGCACAGACACTAAGTTTCGCATGGCACTTGGTACGAAAGTTGGTAACATGCCAGAAACACTTATATATAGGAAGTACCAGCGGCGTATCCACCATGCTTCCGGACACGTCACTTTTCCCTCGTATTCCATGCCATGTTACCTCTAGTGCCTTACAATCACAATATCACATAGATTGATTGACATCGTAGATAAACCTTGTAAATTTAGTTTGACCCTGAAGGGTTAATTGTTTTGGATTGCGGACGTACGTGCGATTCATGTAAAAGTATACCAAAATGAACGAAGAATCGAGTTTAAAATCACATACATAAAATCTTAAAAGATAGGCTTATAAAACATAGGATTGTTCCGAGTAGAGGAACAGCGACTAACCAAAGCGATTCAAACCCCCTTTCGAATTGAGGTAACGTGTCCTGACTTACTTAGACAAGTATGTCATCGATGTTAGGCCTACGATATTTGTCCTTTTGGTCATTCCACGTTCCTAATTGAATGGAAGTTTTGAGACTTTGGCGAGACATAAAATCATCAAGGAGTGGGACTAGTTATCAAGGTCTGAGTTTCACCTCTAACTTGAAAACATCGTACCCTGATAGCGTTGGTACTTATCCGCAGACAAGACCTATTAGAATAGTGTGGAGATTTTCCCATCAAGGTTCGGATGTCACTCCTGTCTTGAGGGCAAACCTCGTGCAAAAATGCAAACACTGGTGAACAGTGTTCTCAAAGTATCAAGTGTATATTATGTTAGCCTTAGGAAAGGCATGTAAGTTTAACAGGAGTATATGAGCTGCTAGGAAGCAAATACGGTAGAATGCATAAGTCTTAAACAACAAATAAGAAGCAAGATTTCCTAGAACTATAGACTAGGGCAAGTATTCCTACTCATCCTAATTCCCTATAGTTATGGCTCTGATACCAATCTTTCACACCCCAACCGATGGCGGAACATCGGGGTGCGAGCACTAAGTGTTCAGATTGCTAATGAGAATTCCATAACACTAATGTTTCAATATAGATTAATAGATTTCATGCAAAATTTGTCTAACAACACAACCATAACAAAATAACCACAAGTTCCAACAAACTTCGAGTATTAAACATTGTTCATAGACTAAGTTAACTAGGTGAGTTTCTAAGCTTCATCCTAACTTGATTCCATGTTTTAAGCATCATATCAGCCTGCAACATGTATTAAAATAGAGTCAGTACAAAATGTACCGGCGAGTATACAAGTTTGAATAATAGCATAATAGATTTATAACAACTCATATCCACAGTGTAAGAATAAAATGGTTTCCGCCGTGCTAGTATCACAGTCCACACAGTGATAGCCCAAGTATCCCGATACTTTAGTGTTTACCCAAGACTCAAGGTAAACTAGAATCCTCCTAACAATACCCCCTGAGAATAATGGGAGAGGTGCACCTCCTATAGCGCTACTATTGTTAAGGCGGAACTACACACCCTGGATTAAACGTCACATAGCACAAATAGAATACTAGAATGCACAAGTTTTCACATACACGTAGGATAGAGTTTAGCTTGCAAAAGTATCAAGTTTCGTAGTTTATAGAATACATGTTACATCCCAAAGTTTAAAGCAAAAAGGGATCGAGTATACTCACAGTGATTGCTTAACAGTTACACTGTTATTGGATCAAAGGGAGCACTTTTTAAAATTAGCCTGATAGATTACAACAGATAAAAGTCGGGCAGAATAACGAGATTACGCAAAGTGTCGGAATAGTCACTGGATCGGATGGCTGTCCGATCGGATGGCTATCCGATCGGATTGCCAGTCGATCGAGTGGCTAATGTGAGAGGGAACGGATGACTGCCCGATCAGATGGTTGTCCAATCGGGTGGTCACTCGATCCAAGTATCAAGTTTAGTGTGTTGGTCAGCTCGATCGGATGACAGCTCGATCGAATGGCTATCCGATCGGGTTGCCACTCGTTTGAGATTTCCAAAGTTCCAAATTTCTGAAAAAGGTACTAAGTCCTGAATGCTAGACAACTGCTACCCGATCGAGTGGCTGTCCGATCGGATGGTCATCCGATCGGATTGTCACTCGATCGAGTGATCCTTGTCTTGTTTGTAACTTTGTGAAAATTTATAAGTTTCTAGATCAACGATGACAGCTCAGGACGTACTGCGACAATGGTAAACTCACCATCTTACATCCGTTCTGATCGGATGGGAATCACCCCTGTCCGGTCAGTCGTCTGTTTACAGCGGTTTATGTCGAAATCTGTTCCATGGTCTTCTTTTCTGGTAACAATCTGTTTCCAAACCTACTCTAGACTACCCATCAAGTCTACAGTCCGATTATGCCCGGATTTCACCGTTTAAAATGAAAGATTGAAGAAAGGGTGAAGAAAAACTTAAGTTTTATTATAAAAATCCTAGATCTAGCTTAGATTTGGTGGAAAACACCTGAAATTCCTTAGATCTGAGCCAGTAAGGCTGTCACATCAGGGAATTTGGTGATGTGACAGGCCTATTTATAGTGTGTGAGGAAGTTAAGGCGGTGTGGCATGGATCGGATGGCAGGCCGATCGAGTGGCCGTCCGATCGGGTGGCTATCCGATCGGGTGGCTATTCGATCGAACGGTCATCCGATCGGGTTGCCACTTGGTCGATCCCATCCTTTCCGCGTTCCCGTCTTCGATTCGTCTTACGAGTTAGATTAAGCGTTGCGTATTATTTGGTAATAGAATGACCGGATTACGTTATCAACACCAACAGTTTTCAAGATTAATAGATTCCGCCAGTGACCAGACTCAAATCTCTCGTTCAACCAAAAATCAAGTTTCACGGGTTTAAAGAGTCAAGCACCAAATAGATTTTGACATTCCAAGTATATAGTTTTAGGCATTCCAAACATAGATTTAGACATTCCAAGCATATAGATTTAGGCATTCCAAACATAGTTTTAGACATTCCAAGCATATAGATTTACCAAGATATCAAATACCGCACATCATATAGTACAGGGACTAGACTTGCAAATAGCTAAAGTTCAGGGACCAAATTTGACAAAAGCCTAAAGTTTAGGGACGCTGGGTGTTACACACGCAACCCAATCCTTCACGCGAAGCGTCTTAGTACACCACGAAGTCTTCGGTACCTTCGGGTAAAGATAGTATTGGTGCATCGCATAGCTTGCGTTTGAGGAGTTGGAAGGCTTCTTCCTGCTTATCACCCCAGTCGTACTTCTTATCCTTCTGCGTGAGGGAAGTCAACGGTTGGGCTATCTTGGAGAAATTCTCGATAAATCTGCGGTAGTAGCCTGCTAATCCCAAAAATTGTCGAACTTCAGTTGGCGTTTTGGGGGCTTCCCAATTCTTTATCGCTTCTATCTTGGCTGGGTCTACATGAATACCCTTCTCGTTGACAACATGACCAAGGAACTGTACTTCGCGAATCCAGAATTCGCACTTTGAAAACTTTGCATAAAGTTTCTCTTTCTTCAACAGTTCCAGAATGGTCCTGAGGTGTTACTCGTGCTCTTCTTTCGTCCGTGAATAAATCAGAATATCATCGATAAATACAATCACGAATTTATCGAGATATGGTTTGCAAACACGATTCATCAGATCCATAAACACTGCTGGTGCGTTCGTCAACCCAAATGGCATCACAAGGAACACGTAATGCCCATAATGCGTCCTGAACGCAGTCTTCGGTATACTCTCTTCTTGGATCCTTAACTGATGATATCCAGATCGAAGGTCGATATTGGAGTAGTAGCTCGATCCTTGTAACTGATCGAATAAGTCATCAATCCTCGGTAGTGGATACCGATTCTTGACAGTGAGCTTATTCAATTCTCTATAATCGATACACATCCGCAGTGTTCCATCCTTCTTCTTTACGAACAAAACTGGAGCTCCCCAAGGCGAAAAGCTCGGCCTTATGAATCCTTTATCCAGCAACTCTTGGAGTTGTGTAGATAATTCTTGCATCTCAGATGGCGCAAGTCGATAGGGTGCCTTGGCTACAGGAGCGGCTCCTGGAACCAAGTCAATATGGAATTCGACTTGTCTTTGCGGAGGTAGTCCTGGCAGATCTTTGGGAAAAACATCAGGAAATTCCTTCACCACAGGAATGTCTTCGAGTTTCGGCTCCTCAGCCTTCTTATCTACAACGTGCGCCAAGAATGCAACACATCCTTTCCTTAAGCACTTCTGCGCCTTCATATAATTGATGATTCGCAGAGGCGTGTCTCGTTTTTCTCCATGCACGATGAGAGTTTCATCATTCGAAAGAGGGATGCGAATGATTTCTCGTGACATACAACTTCAGCCTTGTTCTCGGACAACCAGTCCATTCCGACCACCACATCAAAGCTACCCAATTGAACAGGTAAGAGGTCGATACTAAACCTTCGCTCACCAAGTTCTAACTTACATCCCCTAATAACTTCGCCCGATTCAACAAGTTTACCATCGGCTTGTTCTATGGAATAAGGAATGTCTAATCTACTAGATTCTATTCCAAGCATACGTTTAAATTCCACAAACATGAAACTATAATCGGCACCAGTGTCAAATAGTATGGATGCAAAGTGATTGTTAACGAGAAACGTACCGGTGACCACATTAGGGTCCTCGCGTGCATTCCTTGCTCCAATCACAAATGCTCGAGCCTGAGCGTTGTTTTCCCTTGGGAAATCTTTCTTGAAATGCTCTTTGCTACCACATCCAAAGCATCCTTGGTTCTGCCCAGTTCCATTACCATTCCGGTTACCATTACCATTGCCATTACCAGCACCGTTTCGGTTTCCATTCCCGTTCCTATTACCACTTTCATTTCCTTTTCCCCAACAGTTCTCAGTGCGGTGACCCAGTTTTCCACACTTGTCACATTTTGGAATGCGACAAACTCCTTCGTGGTGACGCTTGCACTGATTGCATTTGGGCAGAGTGCCCTGGTATCCTCTGGTAGGAGCGTCATTCATAGCTGCAAGGGCTTTCGTTTCCTTGGGTGGATTGGGTTCACGTTTCTTATTGCTGGAGCCCTTGTTGTTGTTACGCATTGCTTGGCACAGATTCGAATGTTTCCTCTTCTTGTCACCAGACGACTCAGCACGCGTCTCGGTTTTCTGAGTAGGGTTCAGCGATAACTTCTTCATACGGACAGTATCTTCAGTAAGGCTGACAGCCAGAGTTACAGCCAGAGTGATTTTTGTGGGTTTAGCCGCAGTTACTATGCTGCTAAATTCCGGAGCCAATCCCCAGATGTAGCGCTCAATGCGCTTGAATTCAGGAGTCACCAGATAGGGGATCACTCTTGATAGATAATGGAACCTTCGAGTATAACCAACGATGTTCGCACCTTCCATGGACAGGTTCCAAAATTCAGTCTCCAACCTTTGGAGTTCAGCACGATAACAATACTTCTCCCTCATTCTTTCCTTCAACTTGTCCCAAGTCATACCATACGCAGCATCATCACCCAGAGTTTGGACTTGCAAATTCCACCAAGTCAAAGCCTCATCAACAAACAACCCAGTAACAAAAGTGACTTGATGGTCCGCGGTACACTTGCTCATGCGGATAGTTGAATCAGTCTTCTCCGTCCAGCGCACAAAAGCCACTGCACCTCCAGTGCCGTCGTAGTTTAGTGGCTTGTAGTCGAGAAACTGCTTGAAGGTGCAGCTTGGAATTGATCCAACCAATTCACACGTGAGCAGTTAATGAAATAATGAAACAAAGACCGTTCATAAATTTCACCATGTTTAACAAATCATCTTAAGGTTACCTTGAGTTGTGTTTCCTCAAGACGAATCTCCATGTCCATTACGTCTAGTACCGCTTAGTCCTCCACCGTGTTCAGTACGGTTCGCCTCGTACTGGGCGATAGCTTCGGAGATCCTTTCTTCCAGTAGGGAGTTCAGTTCTTCAGCAGTCCTCGACATCGAAGGAGGAGGGGGTTGATCAGAATCCTGATTGTTCACAGCTCTTCTGGGTGCCATGTTCTTCCAAAACATAACACAATAGAGTTAGGCATTTGTTTGATATCATCACACAAGACAGTGGTAGTACGCATACAACCACATAAGTAACATCAAACAATCCGCCAAACATATAAATCAATTCATACAGCAACAAGCATGCATAAACAGATAAATACTGATGTGTCATAAGATATTCACCGAGTCTTTATACATATCAGGACAACTTGTTACATCATTGTTTGCGAAGAAAACAAAATGCATAAGGGTTACATCACCCCATAGTACAAGTTTAGTACATATAAAAAACAAAATATCTTTCTTCACATTGGTGGTTCTTGTCTTCAAGTTGTACCCAAGCTCGGTTGAAGTCTTCATACCCAAAAATACTACTCCATCAAGGTACCTGCAAAGAAAACTCAATAGGCTGGGGGAGAGGGTGGGGGTGTAGGGAAGATCAAACGATGAAAATGGGTCACTTCCTCCTCAAGGTCATGAATTCGACGGGCGAGGGAGCTGATCTGAGTAGGAGTGTGGGGAGGTGTGGAAACACGGGTAGGAGTGGATGGCTCAACAGGCATAGTGTCATCATCAACACCAGTCGGGTAAACTCTCAGCCCAGCAACAAAAAGGGCCAAAGATATCACTGAATCGAAGGAATCGGCATCAGACTCAAGGCCAGAATCAGAAGGAATATCGATGACGAACCCGACAGGAGAGACCACACTATAATCCAAGTCATCAACGAAAGACCAGTCCTCAGCAGGGATGGTGGCAAAAGGAATAGCATGGATGGGAAGAGGCTCAACGAGGTGCTCTCCATTAGGATGTCCGATGATCAGCTGGCCATGTAGGGGTAAATGAAAAGCTAAGACATCGCCGGAATCATCATCGTCGGTTATCATCTCAGGGTCGGTCTCGAAGTCAGACGTGAACGTCTCCTGTGCTGAAGAAATCTCGTCGTCAAAGACAATCATCATCGGGTCACTTTCTTCAGATAGGCCACTGCTTTCAGACGAAGACATGTGTACCTGTAATATTTTATTCATAGTATATGTATATATTAATTATTACTTAATTAATATACAAATAATTATACACATTGTTGCAAGTAATTCTCAGTCAAAGACAAGTGCTACTCCAGTGCACCCTAAGTCTCGTAATGTCCTTACTTGACTCTTTGAAAACAGTTTCAGGTAGTGGATGTCGCGGAAAGTTTTATGCAATGAAAACTTTTGAAAAAAATTGTTTTTCGTGAGAGGATCCTAAAGATTGTAGTCTAGACTCGAGAAGGAATCCTGGTTCACTACAATCGCAGCTCTGATACCAATCTGTCACACCCCTTTCTAAGGCGGAAGCACGAGGTGTGATCTTGAAAGGTTCTCATTGCATACGAATGGTAAACATACTACATGATCATAAAATAACTCCAAATGCCATTAACATTACATAACTAAAAACATAAGTTAAGTTTTGAGTTTACATCACAGCATAAAATATTGTCTGAAAAGTTTACAACATTATTCAAAGACAAACATAAAGGTTTTGATCCTTATATCACCACACAGGGTGGGACATAACAACCAAACCCAGCAAAACGGGCATAGGACTCTTGACACATAGTAACTAAAAACACAAACGACATTCTTGAGCAAGGGTGAGACCGCACGTACATCCACTTTAGTTACCTGAAATACATGTAAGTTTTGGAAAATCATCAACATAATGTTGGTGTGAATTCATGCAGTTTTGTGTAAAACAGTTAAGTATTCGCTGTAGAAAACATGGTATGTAATTGTACTGAAATAAGTGCTTCTGTAAATGTAAGGAATACGAGATCGCTAATGGTTAGCTAGGCCATCAACATGTGTAACGACATAGGAAGCATCCAAACCATAGGTATTTTTACTTGTCGATTCACGACTAGAGACACAAAAGCACTTCTTGGTAAAAGAGTGGCCAAGAGTGTGGTTGCCTGAAACCCATTAGATCTAACCTTTTGTTCCGTGGTCTAGGTATGTAATTGATTAATGGTGCTTATGGCATCCTATACGTCACATGATCTATAGTATCATTCCTTAGTTTTTGTAATCAACATACCATAGTATATGTATTTTCCCCAAGTTTAGAAAACAAGTAAAAGTTTAAAAGTGGGGACATGAACTCACAATTTTGCGTATCCTGCGTCGTAAACTTCACCGGGTTTGCTTAGAGCGTCGTATCACTACTACTAGCTCTAATGGCTAGGGAAGTGGCACAAGAATGATGATGATGTTTATGGAAGGAAATGAGTGGTTAAAGACTCCACAAAGAGGTCCTTCAAGTTCCTACACTTTAAGCCTTCTTAGATGATCTCCTTACACCTTGTAGTGGCCTTGAAATGGTTGTAAATGAAGTGAAAAAGGTGGTGGTAGTGTGGTGTGTTTGAGCCGAGAGCAAGGGAAGGAGGAAGGGGTGTGATGGTGAGTTAGGAGGTGATGAATGATGGAGTGGTATTTGTTTATGATTTTTATAAAATTCTCCAAATCTTCATGGTATATGTGTTGGAATATTCTCCAACATATCATATAAAATATATCAAAGAAATCCCCAAGTGGGACCCTTGTTCCCAACCGTCCAACAAAGGGGGGGGGGGGTAAAGTGTAACATTTCAATTACTAGTTTCTTGATTTAGTTGGAATGTAATGGTATTAGTTAGGTATTTTGTGCATTTAATGTTTATGAGATGTAATATGATGTTCGGTGATCATAACTAGCTTCGTAACACTAAAACAATGCTTCTAGTGAAAATTTGGTGTTTCGGGTAGTGTCCGGTTGTTCGTTTCATTACGGTTCGTTAAAGTGCTAAATTGCGCAGTTTCACCAAGTATGAAGCACCCTTTGTGACAGTTTCAATTCCCGACACTTTGTAAGTTATTCTGGACACTAATTCATAAATTATGCATGATATTTTGGTATTAAAAGCTGAATTATGGTTGAATTGTGCAGAATTCTGCATTTAAAGTGAGTTTCGGGTGCTTTTTAGTGCATAGTTTAGCTTCTGGGAAGTTTATGTGTTAGCCCTTGTATCCACACGTGGGTTTTAATGTATTTTAGATGTTGGACCTACTCCTAGGCCATAATTCTATTGTCTGACTGCTTTCTGCAGAAATGCTGACACAGTGTGTCTTACCGGTGAGTTTACTAGTCTTTCTGGCGCAACGCTTAAAGTAACGCATAAAGCAATATTTGAAGTATAAAACGTGCATGAATTCACATGTATAGCATGTAATCAGACAATGTTGACATTTAAGCACATAATTGCAGATATTGAATAATAATTAAACTGTACGGAAATTACCGGTTTTGTGTCAGTTGTCACAGATTGACTGGCCCAAATTAACTCGTTGACTGTATCTGGTTAACCAATTGAACCCTACAGAATTTATGTTTGCCCAAATATACTTATTGTTTGAAGGATAAGTCATGATTGTCACTTATAACATTAGTCATTTGTTTGGTTTGTAACTAGAGATCATTATCTTAGGGGTGTAAATGAGTGACGTTTATGCTTGAGCCCTTATTTTTGAAGCTTGAGCTTGGCGTATGAGTGTTTTCATTCCGGAGCTCGCCTCAACCTTGCTTGTTTCTTATAGTTAATTACTTAGCTATTTATTTTCAACAAAATTACTTAACTATTTATATACTATTAATTTATAAGAATCTTAGGCATCATTACTTGTAAGTTGTGCTAGATATATTGTACAAGTTATTTTCCATTTATCCTTTTATTGCTTTTCTTGAGTGGTGGCTAGGGGTGTGCACGGTTCGGTTCGGTTTTTGGGTAAAATCAAAACCGTAACCGAAATTCGGTTTTTGAAAACCATTCGGGTTCGGTGTTTTCGTTTTCAGTTATTACGATTTTAACAACGATTCGGTTCGGTTTTTCGGTTTATTAAACAAATTAAGTCAGATTAAAAAATTAAAAGTATAATTCAAAGTTTAAAAATGTTTCTTAAATGTTTACATTTAAGTTAATATATTTAGTCTTTTTTTATTAATAGTGTTCATATAAACATAACCTTCTAATCCATTTTAATGTTTTTATTAAGACGTTTTCTTTTATAATACTTTGAAAATCATTTAATTTTTATGTTAAATTTAGTTATTTCTTGTAAACAATGGATAAATCATTTTAATGATACATAAACATGTTATGTTCTTATTATAAATATTTGACAATCAAGAATAAAATTAATAATAATTCTTAGTATCATGGATTAATCACTTAAACAACTTAAACATAAAAATATATGGATTTGACATACTATTATAACATATCGGTTCGGTTCGATTATTTTCGGTTATTGAAAATGGTTATCTGAAAACCGAACCAAAATTTTCGGTTATTAAAAATCTAAAAACCGAACCGTCGAATCAGAAATAAGGAGATGTTGAGTGCATAATGAGAGGGGGTGGTCCTAGGAGGCAACAACAACCCTCAACCAGTTTTCTGGCGAGGCGGTGCCAGTGCTTAAGTGCTCTGATGATGAGGTTTTGAGATGGTGGGGGTTGGAAATAACTTTTAAGAATTTGGACATAGTTGAGGGGGTTACATATACAGATACATATTATATATGTAGTAGGTATAACCTCATAAGAAGAAATTTATGTAAAGATTCTTGGAAGACTTGAGGTTATGTTATACAACATTTATGAAATCAAATATTGAAGGAAAAATTGAGTTTAAGAGAGTGAGAAATAGAGGAAGGTTTTGGGGAGAGATAAATATAGTGGGTAACTAGTAATAGTTATACATATAGGTAAGCAACAACTCTTTTATCGAATAAAAAATTAACTTTGGTAAAACTTTTTGTTTATTACTATCACAACCACCGTCAAAAACACCACCAACCACTATGAAGTAAATTATAATCTTATTTCAGTTTTTACTCGATGTGTAATAAATAGTAATTTAAAACATGTTAATCTATACTTAAAAGAAGATAGATTAATCCCAAACTTTTATTATTATTATATATGCTTTGAGGTACTTTTTAAAAAAAATAAGAAATACGTAGACATGAAAGGAACACATATCACAACGAAGGCGAAGTTGGTATTCCTGGTATACGTTACACCTAAATTTGTAAGCCCTAGCCGCAACACGGCGGGGCTTACATCTAGTTTTATTTATTTACGTACGTATGTAGCTATTTTTTATTATAATTTGTGTACATAACATATATTGTTTAGTTATTTTTTCCACAATATTATATTTTGAGTATTATAATTTGTGTACATAACATATATTGTTAGGTTATTTTTTCCACAATATTATATTTTGAGTAAATTACTGTTTTGGCCTATGTGGTTTAGCCAGTTTAACCATTTCAGTCCAAAAGGAAATCTTTTAACATATCAGACCCCGATGTTGTATTTTATAATAGCTTTGGCCCCTGACACTAACTTTATTACTTTTTTGCAGTTAAGTGTAACAATAATTAGGTCATTATATGCCTTAGGGGTTGTTTTTAATAATTGCAAAGCTCTTTTAATATTTAAGAGATTATTCATGCAATTACTCAAGTTTTTTTATTATTTCATTATTTAACGATTATTATTTAACAAAATACGTTTTAAACATACAAATAAATATGTATTTTCAATAACCGTTTGTTTTTATAAAAGTCGTTTAAAAAATAATTTGTTTTTTTACATTTTGTTTAAACCATCTATCGTTTTTAAAATTGTTCCTTTTTAAACCGTTTGTTTTTTTAAATCGTTCTTTTTAAAGTCGTTTATCTTTTAAAGTTTTTAAACAGTTCATTTTATACCATTCATTTTAAAATCATTTATTTTTAAAGATTTTTAAACAACTTACGTGTATAAAAAACAAAAGAAATGTAAGATTTGAAAAAAAAAGAAACATTCTAATAAAAGTTTGCAAAAGATCGTTCATTTTTCAACCTTTTTTTGAATAGTTTATTTATTTTTCAAATCTTCAATTTCTTTTGACCGTTTGTTTATTCAAAATTCGTTATTTTTTAACCTTTCATTTATTAAATTCGTGCGTTTTAGTACCTTACACTTATTAACTTATTTTATTAAGGTTTTGTTTTTTTTTTATAAACGTCCTTTTTCTTTAATCTTCGTTTTTTAAACCACTCGTTCGTTTAAAATCAATCGTTATTAAATTCCTTCGATTTTGAAAGCGTTAACTTTCTGAAGATTTTTTTCCTTAACGACTATAAGTAAACTAAATACAATGTTTAAAAAATGAACGATTTCAAAAACGGTTCTAAAAGGAACAGTTTAAAAAGAAATGCTTTTAAAAATTAACGATTTAATAAAACGAATTGTTTAAAAAAGTTTAAAAAATGATTTTAAAAAGAACTTTATAAAATGAATCGTTTAAAAAAATTAAAAGACAAACAACTTTAAAAAGAACGAATTTAATAAACAAGCGGTTTAAAAATTAATAATTTTAAAGGGTTAAAAAACAAATGATTTAAAAAAGACATTTATAAAAAAACAAACGCTTAATAATACATATTTATTTGTGTATGTAAAACATATTTTGTTAAATAATAATCATGAAAATAACGAATTAATTAAAAAAAACTTGAGTAATTGAATTAATAACCTCTTAAATATTAAATGAGCTTTGTAATTATCAAAAGAGTAAATTACAATTTTGGAACTTGTGGTTATATCACTTTACCCTTTTAGCCTAAAAAGGAATTTTTTAACATCTGAGCCCCAACGTCTTTTTTCCTAACTCTTTTGGCCCCAACGTCTTTTTTTAACCCTTTTGGCCCCTAAAAGTAAATGGATTGGTTAGTGTTAGGGGCCGAAAAGGTTAGAAGAAAAGACGTTGTGGGCTCAGGTGTTAAAAGATTCTTTTTTGGGCTAAAATGGTAAAAGTGATATAACCACAAGGGCCAAAATCGTAATTTACTCTTATAAAAAACAGCCCATAAGGTATAAAATTACCTAATTATCCGTACACTTAACTATAAAAAAAGTAACAACGTTAGTGTCAGGGCCAAAACCGTTATAAAATGCAACATCGGGGTCTGATACGTTAAAAAATTCTTTTTAGGCTGAAAGGGTTTAACTACCTAAACCACCAGGGCCAAAACAGTAATTTACTCTTATATTTTTAATAGAAGTTATACAAGAATTAGGGTCACTTAGGCTAACTAGCCTAGTAAAACTTGATATTTGAAACTCAGGTTCTTGTCATTTATCAAATGAGCTTCAATACAGGTTCAAATTCGTTTCAACTGTCTCGACTCGAGAATTTAACAAGCCAGTCTTAAATAGCTCACGAGCAGCCCGACACACGCAACTATGAGTTTTAATAACATGCCTTGACTTTTCGGCTTGATGTCCAATTTTATAAGTTAAACGCAATAATCAAACACTTCTGTGAGGAATGAAATTGTCACACTCATATAGCAAACACCACCTTAATGTGTATGTCATGTTCGAATGGAACCATACAGAATTATTTAACTAGGGGAATAAATCTAGCTAGGCCTTTAAATTAAAAAAAAATATATATATAAAGGGCCCAAATTACATGTGATTTGTTATTCAAATGTGTGCATGAATGTTATATGGTTCTAATCACATATGATATTTCACACATGCACATATGAATAGTATTAATGCATTTGAGTGTTATTCGTTGAACCGTGTTTGTCGTTTTCGTGTTCTAACTTGGTTTAACTTACCCGTTTGGATTCCGTACTCTCGGATTCGTCAGAAAACAGGGAAGAGGTTTAACTCGATCCTCCGGGTGGACCTACAATTGGTATCAGAGCATTGGCTCGATTCCTTGTTAAAACCAAGTTGTTTTCTTGATTTTTCAAAGATTTTCATGCGTCTTTCTTGAGTTTTGAGTTTAAAGATCATACATTTCTGGAAAAATTGTTTAAAATCATTGAAAATCTTGGTATTTTGCTATTAGTTTTTATAAAACCTTTGTTAAAATACATGTTAGAGATTTGGTTTTTACTAATAAATCTTGTAACATAAAGGAAAAACCACCTTTACTTCGACAAGTTAACAAATAATATATATAATTCAGTTTGAAAATTTCATACTGAATTGAACTTAGAATTTGAGTGTGTTTTTTCGTCTCCAAGTTAAATTGCGCTTCAAAATTTCAAAAATCGAATAATTCTATTCAGTTAACTTGAGGAACTCGAAATTCGATTTGTTAAGCACTTCTATGTCATTTCATTGTAATCTTTATTGGATACCCGGTGTTATCTTATAGGGATGAGTTAAAATGAGAACAATCTTGAGTTGTGAGAAGAGTGAGAACTAAGGTTTCCGAATTTTTTTTTCTCAAAAGTCATAAAAAAAATCACTTGTTTCAGCAATTTTTTTTTAAAATGTCGCATACCCACATTTACATGAGGCGTAAAAAAATATTTATATGCGTACAAAATTTACACCAACGCGTAAAAAAAACTTGCATCAGTCAAAGCTACCGACTCGACAATGTTTTTTACTTTTTTACAGATGTGTTTATAATATTTTCATCTATGTTTGTGCAAAAAATTTTGGCCCAACTCACGCGGGAAGAAAAAGTTCTTACGGTTCTCACAACTCGTGGTGGTTCTCATTTAAACCAAGCTCTAGCGAGATATTAATATAGCATGCTACTTTTAAGTTGGAACTAAAAAAATATTAAGTTTATAAAGTTGTTAATCAATCACATATCATATTATCATGACTTAACTTTGTAATCTCATTTACACTAGAAATTATTGATTAAATATTTAATTTTATTTGAGGGTAGATTTGGTACCATGGTCCCAAGTTATAGCAGTGTTTCTTTTAATCAAATGATGTTAACATGTTATGTCTCTAAAAGTGACTACTATTTTACTATTATACAACTGTTTAGTAAATGCATAGTTTAATGCTTACTTGCACACTTTAGAGCCTGCTTTTGTAGGATGTTTGTCGTCAAGCTACTGTGAATGATTGTAAGTAACAGTGGTTTATTTGTTTGAATTTGTTAGCAGTTATCGATGATGTTCAATATGATTTGATCGTTCTCCTGATTAACTCGTTAAGGTATGGTAGTGTAGCAACTATAAGATGCCCAAACTCGTTTCATAAACGAGCTAGAAACAGGTAACTAACACCTGGGATCGACTCACTAAAACCTCGAATCAAGCCAAAACTCGTTTCATAAACGAGTCCGAACTCAAGCTTCTTACACCCAGCTTAGTCAACGAGCCCAAGCTCGTTTCGTAAACACACTTGAACCCAAGCTTCATATGTCTGTCTTGACTAAGCTTGCAAGTCTAAACAGGCCTATTAATTATATAAATATAATAATTTATGTTTAATATGATAATTATATATATAATTGATAGTAAATAATATAGTAAAGATAATATAATTGCATATATATATATATATATATATAACATTATAGCTATTCATGTATACAAAAATATTCATTTATGTATGTGAATGAAACAAATTAATGGTTATGTATGTGAATAAAACAAACTAATAGTTAAATTTAATTTATAAACAATTCGAGTCCGAGCAGAGCTCAAGCTTGAAAACTTTCTCACGAGCTGAACTTGAGCCTTAGGCAATGGCGGATCTAGAAAATCCACATAGGGGTAACGTTTTAATAAAAAAGGGTAACGAAATCGAAAAAACGTAAAATTTTATCCAAAATTTACACTATCGTCGGAGCGTCACCGGAGCATCAAGGGGCAACGGAGGTTACCCCTTCTATCACTGTAGGTCCGCCCATGGTGGCGGACCCAGAAATTTGTTAACCATGATAATCATGAGAATGATAAGGAATGGACTGAAAAGCTTTTTGTATTTCTTGTATATTTCGAGATACATACATTTTGCTAAACAAGGAAATGTAATAATAGATATTGAAAAGAATAGCTGTAACTTAGCCAAGCATAGAAATCAACATTAATATTGTGATCTTGATTGTAGCTGGTCAATGGATTTATTTTAGGAAGTGATGGAAATTGATTCTATTGAATATTTCAACATTCCCCCTCAAGTTGAGTAGTGGGATTTCCAATATTCAACTTGCCAAGACAGTGCATAAAAACTTCCCATTGACCGCCTTTGTTAATATATCTGCGAGTTGTTCTTCTGATCGGACAAATGGAAGCTCAATGATCCCATTCTCTAGTTTCTCTTTGATGAAGTGTCGATCCACCTCAACATGTTTTGTACGATCATGTTGAACTGAGTTTTCTGAAATCTGAATGGCCGCCTTGTTATCGCACATAATTTTGATAGTTTGAGTTGGAGGGTATCCAACTTCATCCAAGAGCTTCCGTATCCACAGTGCTTCTGCTAGGCCTCGTGCTATCCCTCGAAATTCTGCTTCAGCACTTGAGAGAGCTACCACTTTCTGTTTCTTGCTTCTCCAGGTAACAAGGTTTCCACCAACGAGAGTAAAGTAACCTGATGTTGATCTCCTATTTCCTTTGTCTCCCGCCCAGTCTGCATCAGTATACACTTGGGTCTCTAAGTGTCCATTTGCTTTGAACAGAACTCCATGGCCGGGTGTTCCTTTGAGGTATCTGATAATTCTTAATACGGCTTCCATGTGGGAAACTTGGGGCTGATGCATGAATTGGCTCACAACTCCTACTGCATAAGCAATGTCTGGACGAGTATGTGAGAGGTAGATTAGCTTCCCTACTATCCGCTGATACCTTCCCTTGTCGGCCAACTCCGCCTCTTCCTCCATATAGAGTTTTTGGTTCACCATCATAGTAGTATCCACAGGTTTGCAATCAATCATCCCTGTTTCTGCCAGCAGGTCAAAGACATATTTCTTTTGGCAAATAAAAATTCCTTGTTTAGATCTTAGGACTTCAATTCCAAGGAAGTATTTAAGTCTCCCCGGATCTTTCATTTCGAATTCTTTAAATAGGCTTGTTCTCAACCTTGTCATTTCTTCCTCATCATTACCTGTGATTATCATATCATCAACATAAATGATTAAGCAGGTTACGAGTTTACCCCTCCGTTTGAGGAATAGAGTATGGTCCGAATTACTCTGTTTAAAGCCATATTTTTTCATGGCTAGAGTAAACCTGCCGAACCAGGCGCGAGGAGACTGTTTCAATCCATATAAGGATTTCTTCAAACGGCACACTTCTCTTGGATTAAAACTTTCCACGAATCCCGGAGGGAGGTCCATATAGACTTCCTCCTTAAGTTCTCCATGCAAGAAAGCATTTGTTACGTCAAATTGATGGAGAGTGTGACAACTGTGTTCTGTAATCATCGTGTAATGTAAAACAATGTCAGTTATCAATAAAACAATGTGCTTTAGTGTTATTATATGTGTAATGGTGTTTAATAAATTTTACAATTTGATTCGATTCCGGTTTCAAGCTTTAAATCACTTTCTGGAAGGTTATACGCAAACTGGTGCATAAACGCAGTCAGTTTAACACGACGTACACACCGGAACTGTGACGTAAGCCAAACATACCTTAAATATCCTTTACATAACTTAGAAATAAGTTTCTAAGGATTCGGTATGGCAAAAACATGTTTATTTGAACTAAAGGACTATTTACGATAAAACTGCGAAACGAACACTGGTAACCGCCCGGATAATATTTAAATCCCAAAAATATTCTATTATGATTAAAAATTTATTTTTAATCAGGTCCATGTTGAAAAATAAATTAAAACGCCTAAAAACGTTATTTTTCAAGTTTAAGCGCGTACCGCGTGTCTCTGCGCAACACAGTGTTTATACTGCAAAACGCAGACAACGCAGCCAAGTCTTGGCAACTGAAATTTATTTCAGTAATATTTTGGCAAGTTTATTTTTATAGAATAATAAAAATAATTTAGTACGCCATAAACCGGGATTTAAACGCTAGATAAAATACCCGGTATCCAGTTAAACACCCGTTTTAGCCTACTTATGGCATATTTATATAAAAAAAAATTTCACATGGAGCCCTACCCCATCTAAATATCGGTCACCATATTTAGATGGACTCCACCATTATATTTTGTCTAGATTTTATTGATTTGTTAATTTGATATGATTGTGTTTGTGCTTTTGTTAAAGGAACTTGATTTATAATTAATCATCTCAACTAAACCAATACCCCCTCCCCCCTAATTATGACCGTCCCCTAGGGACCCCATCTCCACAAAATTGAGCTAAATCTTCTTGTCACCTTCTTGGACTTAGTGGGATTTGAATGATCATGTTGGTACTTCAAGGAACATATACCTAATAGCCACTAAAGATGGATTATTAAATAATCATTTTACCTTCACATTAAACACCCCAAGAATTTCTTTATCCCTCATATCCTCCCTCCCACTCTCGGCTGATTTCCCACACACACACACCACCCATTTATGTTTCAAGCTCAAGCATTCCAAGGCCCTCACAAGGTGTAACAAGGTGATTAACGAAGCTCGGTGCTCACGGAACTTGAAGGACCTCTCTTGTGTGCTTTTATCCACCCAATTTCTCTAGTGTTTCTTCCCTAGCTTCAAAGCTAGTAGTAAGCTTCTTTGATCATCTTTCATTTTATATTTATGGTGATCGTATGTGTGCGTTTTAGTAATATTTAAGCTAGAAACAACATGCTGATTAGCGTTTTCAGCCAACTTTAACGGGCTGTAACTGGATCATTATAAATCAAAAAAATTGATTTTCTGAAGCCTAAATTATGTATTTTTGAAAAACGGATCAAATGGCACTGGAATCGTAATTTTTCGAGGTCGTTTACTATTTTTAAAGGACTGTTTTTAGACAGCAGCTCAAGTTGAGTTTTTACGGCAGTAAATGGGCGAAATGTTTTTAGTCATAACTTGAGTTCTGTGTAGAATTAACTCATGAAATTTATACTGTAAATGACCACTAATGTCGTAGTAATTCTCCCACTGGAATTTCATCAATCGAACTTACGATAAATTTTAAATTAATTTTTCCGTGAACTTCAGTCAGAAAGTGACGAATCTGATTTCAGTCCTGTAAATGAATTTCTATAAAATATGGGTAATGAACTGGACCCCGATATTTTTACACAATAAAATTTGAATGATATTTGACAATCTGTAAAAATTTGGGAATTTTTGGAGAATGTTAACTATTTTATTAAAATGCTCGAAAACAGTCCAGTTTCATATATATTAAAACAGAAATGACATAAGTAGTATTTTACATGTCAAAGTGTGGGTATTTGATTATTAAAATCATTCTTATTTAATGTAGGGCGGATAAACAATTTGAGGGATTGTGTTAACATTTAAAAACGCACCCGAAGGTGAGTACATATATCCCCTCTTTTTACTGTTTTCGATTGTTTTGGGGTGATTCATATGTATCAAAATGATTTCAACATTCTAACGATGGTTTCAAAACGATTGAGATGGTTTATACAAAACTAATAACGATTTCGATAATGTGAACGAACTTGTTGGTGGTAGTTACATAACGAATGACATTCATTAGCATTGATCAAGCCGACCAGTATTAAGTTATGGTACCATAGGATCCGACAAATCCCGTTATCAGACTGGACCCATGGTTATGTGTGGGTTAAGTGGGTAACGACTGAATCTGATGATTGTTAACTTACCCTTTGGAGGTTTGTTAATGCGAGAACGAGTTGAACGATGAACGAGTCACAAAGGTTTGAATGTTATTAGCGAGACGACCAAAAGTAGTTTTCACAATTAAAACGAGAACGATTTAAACGAGTGAATGAATTGAACGATTTGGAACGATTTGAACGATTTAAATGAATGAACGATGTTCTATAACGAGAACGAATTAAACAATATTACACAACGATGTTTACGAAACTATATAAACCATACGAGTTTTATTACAAGAACGATTTATGATTTGGTTTACATAAACAATTGTTTTGGGTTAGGATTCATGGCATCGAGGTTTATAAATTATGACCAACCTATTTTGACTCGGTTATTCATTTACAATACAAACATTTTACAAAACAAGGTTTTCTAATATCAATTAACAAAGTTGTACAAGTTGTTTCAACATACAAACGAGCCATGAATCTGATACTCACACAAAAACTATGTACTCGCCAGCATTTCTTTGCTGACTTTGTTTTTACATATGTTTCAGGTGATGTTGCTTAATGTTGATTGCGAATAGGATGCATGCTCACTTAGGACCGAACGAGGCCTTAGTGATTTAATAACGATGATAAACTATGTTTGAATTGCTTGTTTAACTTTAAGACAATGTTTAATATTCAATAAAACGAAACTCTTTGTATCCATGGTTTGAAACAATAATTCTGTTACAACACTCCCCGACGTTTCCACCACGGTTTGTTGTTTTACGTGGTCGGGGTGTGACAGAGAGGCCATTCTTTATTTGCAGCTATAGAGAACAGAACTCTGATTGTGTCAATCTTGGCTACTGTAGAAAACGTCTCGGAATAGTCGATCCGTACGTTTGAGTGTATCCCTTTGCAACTAGCCGGGCTTTGTATCTTTCGATGGTTCCATCCGACTTGTGTTTTATAGTAAAGACCCAACGACACCCCACTGTTTTTTCCCATGAGGAAGAATACATCTTTCCCATGTGTCGTTTTTGCTCAGTGCATCCATTTCAGTTTTCATTGCCTCTCTCCAGTCTTTGGACTCTAAAGCTTGTTCTATGGAAGTTGGAATTTCTTCAGAGTACATAGAGGTGGTAAAGGTCCGGACCTCTGGTGATAGGTTCCCTTTTGCCATATTTGCCATCGGGTATCTGGAACTTCGAGCTTCTTTTTCAGGGGAGTATCTTTTTGGAGGTACACCCCTGTTAGTTCTTGGTGGGAGTTCATATCTAACTGGCTCTTCTTCAGTTTGATTCTCTTCCTCAACCTGTGATGACTGCTGCTCTGTCTCATTGTTAGACGAGTCAGGAGATTCACTATTTTCATGTGTTTCACAGTTAATGTTTGTAGTATGAGAGTCAGTAGAGGAATCAACATGCTCTTGAGTTTGAGGATTACTTACCTTAGACGTTAGGTTGGGGAGATCGTTGTTTGTGGTACTGTTTCCTAGGCCAGTGGATTGTGGTAGTGACGTGTGAGTAATTTCTTCAGTTGATGGCATCCATTTCAACCAACTCAATGCGTCATTGTACTCATTTTCCCCCTGACCAGTGTGTTGGGTGTTGTAGAAGTATTCTGTTTCAAGAAAGTTACAGTCCATTGTGGTGAACATGTGACGTTTGCTCGGGCTGTAGCGCCGGTAACCATGTTGGTTTATTCCATAGCCCACAAACACACATTTTTCAGCACATGGATCAATTTTGGAACGTTCCGTTTTGGGTATATGAACGAAAACCGAACATCCAAAGACACGAGGTTCAAGGGTAAGTGTAGATGGGAGTTTATGGAATTTGGACAGAACTTGGAGTGGGGTTTTCAAACTAAGGGCTCTTGTTGGGAGACGGTTTACAAGGTAGGTTGCAGTAGTAAGAGCTTCAGGCCAAAAATATTTTGGAACTTGGGATTCAATCATGAGGGCACAGGTTATTTCTAAAAGAAAACGGTTTTTCCTTTTGGATACTCTGTTTTGTTCGGGTGTATGAGCACAAGATGTCTGATGAATTATTCCCCTTTTTTGACAGAACTCTTTCATGGGGTTATTTACAAATTCCCCTCCATTATCAGACCTGAGAATTTGTATGTTGCTTTTAAATTGGGTTTTGACCATGGCACAAAAATTTGTGAATTTTGTTAATACTTCGGACTTATTTTTCAAAAGATAAGTCCAAGTCATGCGTGTGCAGTCGTCAATAAATAGTAAAAAAATAACGAAAATTTTGTCCCCCTCCCCCAACTTTTGCTGGACCCCACACATCCGAATGAATTAATGAAAAAGGAAGGTCAACCTTAGTATCATTCGATTTGAAAGTATGTCTATGACTCTTGGCCAAAACACATGTCTCACAATTCAAGACTTTATTTGTAGGAAATAATTTAGGAAACAAGCGATGTAAATAACCGGTGGATGGGTGTCCTAATCTTCGGTGCCATAACCAAGCCTCCCTATCCACAGATCCATGAGCTGAATATTGGAAATCCCACTACTCAACTTGGGGGGAATGTTGAAATATTCAATAGAATCAATTTCCATCACTTCCTAAAATAAATCCATTGACCCGCTACAATCAAGATCACAATATTAATGTTGATTTCTATGCTTGGCTAAGTTACAGCTATTCTTTTCAATATCTATTATTACATTTCCTTGTTGAGTCACTACTTCATCCACATAGTACACCCCTTGGCGCTCAGTACCACGCCCAATGATCTTCCCCGTCCTGATGTCCTGTAAGATACAAAAAGTAGGGTGCATTAGAACTATACAGTTTAGTTCTTTCGTAACATGACTGATTGATAATAGTTTATGAGATAGGGAGGGAACGTAGAGACAGTTTGATAATTTCATGTCTTGCGTTACTTTAATTGTCCCTCCCCCTTTTACTTGAAGAATCTCTCCATTTGCGGTATGAATCCGAGATTTCCGAGGTTTTGACATTGCACATATGTCGGAATTCTCATAGGTCATTGTATCAGTGGCGCCGCAATCAAATAACCATGAGTCATTTTTTTCACCACTTGCTGCCATATTAACTTCCCCACTAGTACAAGGAATATTTAATTCTTCTTTAGAAACATCAAGGGGTTGTTCTGTAACTTCTTCATTTTTGGGTTCATTTATTAATTCAAGTATTTTATGAGAAAAATACTGTGGGTTTAGTACTAGAATACCAAAAGTGGATTTATAAGAAAGAGAAGGATTTGAGGGATACTCCTCAAACCCTATACCTGTTACGGTTTCTTCCTCATCCTCATCATCTCCCACCGCCGCCATGAAGCCAGCTCCTCTGCCCTCTTTTCCAGTAGCTTTCTGGTGGTTGTTGTTGTCACTGCCGTTGCTGGTGGTCTCTTGACTGCCCACGGCGGCGGCGCCCTTACCCTTTTTGTGGCCATCGGTCCACCACTCAGGGTATCCTACAAGTCTGAAGCACTACTCTTTCGTGTGCTTAGCCATACCACAGTAATCACATTTAAGCTTACTTTTGTCAACCCGGAATGATGACTGATTAAGTTTTTGGTCTGACCGGCGACTCTTTGAAACAAGTCCTACCCCATCCAGGTCGTTGGTCAGGTTCACCCCTGGTGCCGCCCATTGCTGTGTCACCCCGAGTATGTTCTGGTGAGCTGTTTCTTTCCGAACAGCTGCGTATGCAGCTTCAGCTGTCGGCAAGGGGTCCCATCGGAGTATCTCCCTTTTTATGGGGTCATACTTCCGATCAAGGGCATTAAGAAATTGAAACAATTTACTTTCTGACCTGATTTTGTTGTACGCAGCAATGTCGGTAGGGCATGTCATAGGGTTGGGATCTCTTCGTTCAATCTCTCCCCAGATGCCCTGCATCACGATCCAGAACTCCTCTAAAGGTACGCCATTTTGCTTCAATCTGTTTGCTTTGACATGGAGATCAAAAGTCTGAAGTTTATCCTTGCCACTGCTATACGTAACTGTAAGAGCATCCCACAACGTTTTTGCTGTTGGGAACTCTGTTAAGTTGCTAGCAATGACCGGCTCAATATTTTGAATGAGCCATGAAAACACGACCAGATCATCCTGCTCCCACTGGTCATACTGTTCATCAGTAGATTCCGGTGGGTCTTTGTTAAGATGGTTTAGAAAGGCTTTTGATTTCCCCCCTATGGCGACTCGTATCATCCGAGCCCATAGAGGATAGTTTTGGCTTGTGAGTTTGAGGCTGATTCTTAGGCTATCGAACTGATTTGGTTTGGTGTTCTGGGTTGGGGTTTGGTTTTGGACTCCATTTTTAAGGAGATTGGCAATCTGGATGGCCAGACTGTTGGTATTTTCTTCGGACATTCTCGGTAGATGATGAGCACAACTGGTGTTTTTGGATCACAAACACTGCTCTGATACCATGTTAACCATGATAATCAGGAGAATGATAAGGAATGGACTGAAAAGCTTTTTGTATTTCTTGTATATTTCGAGATACATTGAACAGTGAATAAATAGCCTTCTACATTTTGCTAAACAAGGAAATGTAATAATAGACATTGAAAAGAATAACTGTAACTTAGCCAAGCATAGAAATCAACATTAATATTGTGATCTTGATTGTAGCTGGTCAATGGATTTATTTTAGGAAGTGATGGAAATTGATTCTATTGAATATTTCAACAAAATTATTTGCTGGGGTTCAGATTCAATCATATTTTCAAGAGGTGCGGTCAGTTTTTTGTCTAAAATATACACTATTTTTTTAAGAGGTGCGACCACCCATCCACGACTATGGGTAGGTCCACCACTGGCTTTAGGTATAAAGTATGAAACAATTGAGCTCAAGCTATGTTAAGTTAACCAAGGCGATCTTGACTCGTTTACACCCTAATATATGTATCCACCAATCGTTGTAGTCTGGAAGAATTGAAGGTGATGGCCTACTAAGGATGGATTATGATCATGATGTATATAGGTTACGTGTGGTTGCCTACTCATAATTCATATTACATCTTTGTTTAGAACGCGATGATTTTTTTTTACTCAGTGTTATAAATAAACCGACCGTGCAAGCAACTAGACGGAGAAAAGAGAAACTTAGGAAAGCATCATCGGTTTCTTTAGCCACTCTATGAAATCAAACTCGACTTAACGAAATCAAAAGAACAAATTATGAACACTAGGATCAAATATAGTGTGTATAACATTCATGTTCTTCTTGAATAATACTGTATTGCTTCTGAATCTCCATAGGACACACCAAGTAATTAGGATGATAACTTAACCAAAGAGATAGAATCAAGTCGGAGAAGTAAATCCGAAGAAGCTCGTGAGGCAGGGAAAACCAAATAAATCCATCTCCCAATAACCTCCCAAGTTATGTTTAATAGTTTTTGCATATGGTTTTTTAGATTATCTTTCTTGAGTGTATGTTGATTATTCATAGTAAATATTTAACTAGTTAGATTCCCCCTGCGCTTCGCGGCGGGAATTCACGGGAATTCTGTCGGTATATGTTTGTTTCGTTACAGTACTGGTACCCCCAATTGCCTATAGTAATCGGAAGAGAAAACCTTATATCGATCGAAAACAATAAAAACAGATATCGATACCGGTACTTCAATAAAAACGAATATTAATACCGGTACTGATGTTGTTCAGTAATATTGGTTCAGTTGGTTTGCATTCTGTGTTTATTTTTTTCGACTTTGCGACATAAATTTTATTGATAACGAATATTGTGTCGTGTGCTATCATACCAAACTGAACCGAAACCAACTGAACAACATCTGTATCGGTACTAGTATACGTTACCAGTACTGTGACACTCTGAACCGGTCGGGGCCGTACGAACAACATTGGTGCTAGTACTGTGTTCGTTTTTATCTTTTTCGGTTATGTAAAACATGTGTTGATTTCTATACCAAGTGAATGTATCATACCGGTATTGTAAAGAACCGAAATGATACCGATCTAATGCGCGCAATAACGTACCATCACAACGTGCAAGAAAATAACTTGGAATGTTAAAAAAAATTAATAAACATAGATCCGGATTTTATAAAAAAGTTAACACTAAAAACTCATATTAAATAAGCAATAAAAGTAAACACTAAAAAATCTTACTGGTTAGTATTTATTACTAAAAATAACAAATAAATACTTAAAAAATGTTATTTACTATTCATCATTTATTACGAAAAATAACAAATAAATACTTAAAAAATGTTATTTACTATTCATCATAAGTTTCAGTTAATATGTATAATATAATTATGTTTGCATTTCAACAAGGGCGTAGGATAGTGGGGGCGGGAGGGGGCGGACGACCCCCCGAACTTTTCGCTCAGTAGTGGAGAGTAGGTGGTTTTCGTATAGAAATTTTTAGGTATATACGTTTTGGACCCCCCGTTTTATAGAAATTTTTTGGTTTGTACGTTTTTACTAAAAATAGGAGTGTCTAAAATTTATACATACGTATATATAGAGAGAGAAAGTGTAACGTATAACAGGGCTTATCGTACGCCCGTATGCGATAGTGAAATCGCATGTTATAAAAAAGCAGGTTGGAAATCGCGTGTTGGTTTTTTTGTACCAATTTCGCATGTTGATAAATATGATGAAATCGCATGTCGGTATATAAAACAATTTCGCAAGTTGGTTTTTCCGCACAAATCGCATGTTCAAGAGTGAATTTGCACCAGATCGTACGGTTGGGATGATCGCGTACATTTTTTACGATAAGAGTCATTGTGCGTTAACTTGCCTCTCTCTCTATATATAGGGTGAGTTAGTGTACAAATGGTGTTTTGTATGAGAAGTGTAAGAAGGAATATGGTAAGGACATATGACACTAATTAAAATTATGACTTGAGGGTGCAATTGTAAATGCATCAACAATTCAAACATGGTAATGAATCTATAGTTACGAATCTGAAAAGAGAGAATCCTTGATTTCAAGGTTTGATAATCGTTCATAACATCATTCGTACTTCAATTCATAGTGTTTTGCATCATTCACAAACATCAGAACATATTCACAACATGGTGTTTTAAATAAATTCGTAGTTCAATTCATAGTGTTTTTACAACCCAGAAGATGCTCTTAGCATGGTGTTTTAATCGTGTATGGTGTTTTGCATCATTCACAAACATCAGAACATATTCATAGCATGGTGTTTTAGATAAATTCGTAATTCAATTCATGGTGTTTTTACAACATGTGTTCCAGATGTTAAAACACCATGTCTTGAATCACATTGCAATGTTTCCTGCTGTTTAAAACACCACGCCTTGAATCTTATTACCTTTAAGATGTTAAACAGCATGACTCGAATAACAATATACAATCATTCTAGATGTTAAAACACCATGACTTGAATCATAATACAATGTTTCTAGCTATTAAACACCATACCTTGAATCTTAAAATATTTCTTTCGGATATCAATCAAGAAACACTTGCGTGAACACATGTTGTTTGTACCCAATCAGAAACTAGCAAGGAACGGTTAGGAGATGGGGAAATCGTCGAAGAAATAAGTCGTGGACTTTGTTAGAAGGACGTCTAGGGTTTTTTTCGATAGCCGGGGGTGGAAGTTCGCAATGGATTAGGGTGGGGAAGGAGATAATCCCTAATGTTTAGCATGAAAATTGTGGATATATGATGAAATTGATACACGTTCTTAATTTAAATGATATTTATTGACACTTATAGCCCTATCAAGTCAAATAAGTCATAAAAAATAAAACATAATTTACGTTTTCCCCATTATGATCTCAGCTATTAAAAATTAGATCTAAGGGTATAAAACACTTCTTAGATAAATGGCACTTTGTACAGGACCTTTACACACAAACACACACACACACACATATATATATATAGGGTCAGGATTTAGAGAGAACGGTGAGAACGATTTTGGAGTTGACATGTGGCATTGATGTTAAATTACACTAAGGGGTAATATTGTTAAAAAAACTCACACACGTGAACTGGGTGTTCAAATAAAACGCCATAAAAATATCAAATTCAGAAAAAAACGCCATGAAAATACCCAGTTAAAACGCCATAAAACACTCAATTCAGAAAAATGGCATGAAAAAGCCTAGTTAAAACGCCATAAAAACACATAGTTCAGAAAAACGCCATAAAAATAACTAGTCTAAAACGTCATAAAACACCCAGTTCAGAAAAACGTCATAAAACCCATTTCATTTTTTCGAAAGTATATCAATAGTATACTCGTTGGAAAGATAAAAAACGCTAAGTTTTATGGTGTAATTTTTTTAGAAAAATAATCACGTATAAAAAAGTTATTGGTGTTTAAATATGATGGGGGAAAATGACATGTGATTAGCATGTGCACCATTGTTTGGATCTTCCAATTTTACCCCTCCTAGTAGTTATATGATTCCCATTATTTACAAAAATGCCACCGCATCATCTTAGCCACAAATCACAAAGATCTTATGGATGATAATCGTTCTCACTGTTCTCACACTTCAAATCGTTCTCTCCTGATCATGTTCCTATATATATATTTATAAAACCAAAATATATTTTGTTTTTATTATGGAAGCAACTTAGTTTGAAATAAAATTTATGTTGAAATGTATATAGGGTTAGAATCAAATACATAGTTTTCTGAAAATAGAAAGTTGTAGGAAGGTTATCAAATAGACTGCGATTGAACTCATTCAAATGACATTAGAATCGTCTCATGCAACTCTACGTTATAAGATTTTAGGTTTTCGCTTTTTGATTTTTAGCTTGTATATTTTAGAAAATTTTTAGATCAATGTGTTTTTCCTTGTGTCATTGTGTTTTATTTCTTGAATTTGTGTTATATTTATCAGTATTATGTTATATTTTGCGATCCACTGTGTCTTTGTACCTTTTATAGATTTAAAAGACTTTGTATGATAACTTTACCGAGTCTATATAAAAATAAACATAAATGTGTCTTTATATTTTTTTGATTGTTAAATATTACGTATTATTGAGAAAACTATATATATATATATATAGGGAAGGGTTATCTTGAGAATGCTAAACATTGTGAGAACCGTGAGAATGAACGAAAAAAGAATCAAAACTAATCTTTTTAATACAAACCTCATTGTAATTAAATTACAACATCAAAAAAAGAATTTACAACATCAAATAATTCATTTCTTCTCTCAAAATCACTCTTATTAGATTTTTTACACATGTGTAGATATAACAAATTTACACATGTCTAAATGACAAACTTACACGTGTGTAAATTTTCTTTATTTACGAATTTACGTAAATTTAAACGTTTAAATTAAATTTCCAACATTGTATTCGAATAATAATGATAAGTGAAAAAAATGAATTTGCATTGTTTTTGACCAAATTCCCGCGGTTTTTTCATTCATTCTTACGGTTCTCACAATATTTAACGTTCCCATTTAAACCTTCCCCTATATATATATATATATAGGTCAGGATTTAGGAAAAACGGTGAAAAGTTTGAGAACGGTGAGAAAGCTTATGGATCGTCAGATCTAAACAATCTATGGACTAGATTGGCGCGATGACGTTTTCATAAATAACATCATTTTTATTACTTGAACGTGCTTCATTAAGGGTAAACATCCTTTCTTACATAAAACACCATTAAATATAAAACGCCAATTTTATTACTGCATAGTTATTTTTTGTGTTTTAGTTAAGGTCTTGGCCTACAAAAACGCCATAAAAATATAAAACGCCATAAAATATAAACGCCAAGCTTGAAAGATGGGACGTGTTACAGACTTAACAGATAAAGCTAAGCAAAATCGGATACTTTATTAATTTCATTTATTATTAGGGTTATTGGATTTTATCACCCCTAACTATTGGCTATTGGCCACTGCCACCCCCAACTATCACTTTGACGCCCGCCACCCCCAACTTAACACTTAGTGTGTTCTGTCACCACGTCGTTAACTGATCACTAACTATTGATCCTGTTACTATACATTTGGGGTGTCCTAAGATCCCTAGAACCTTCCTAAGATACCTATGACACCCCCAATAGTATAGTAACATCTAAAGTTAGTGATCAGTTAACGATGTGGTGACAGAACAAACTAAGTGTTAAATTGAGGGTGACGGACGTCAAAGTGATAGTTGGGGGTGGCAGCAGCAAATAGCCAATAATTTGGGGTGATAAAATCCAATAACCCTTATTATTATAATAATATCCCACCTAAATACGCCATCATGCCACAAACGCCAAACTACCAAACTATAATAGAATTACTTTGGACAAGTATTATTAAAAAAATAAAAAAAAAATGTATAAAACAATGTGCAAGAGAATAGAACAAAGTGCCATCTTCATCTAAACGTCATTAAAAATACAAAACGCCAAAATCTAAAAAAGATGGGACGTGTTACAGCCATAAAACAGATGAAGCTGAACAGAAAGTAACTACAAACAGTAAACTGAAACGACGAAAACTTTATTACTAACATTTATTATATTAAAAGCCACTCCATAGGTAAATGAATTTATTTATCTTTTCAAAATGTCATAATTACCTGTCACGTTATAGGACTGCATCCTACATGGAGGAAAAAAAAGTAATTATAAAAGTAGAACATGTAAACACAACTTAACACTCCACACATTATCTAAAACGCCATACATTGTCCAAAACGCCATACAACTTAAAAAAATGGCTAAGGTTATTGCATGAAGGTTTGAGAGGTCGGAGAGACCTTTCATCATAAAGTTCTCTGATAGGAGAAGGGTGAACGTCAAGACATATAAGGTCATACTTAATATGGATGAAGCCGTTCAGAGGGATATTCTGGCCCTTGGGATTGACGATTGTGAAAGGACTCGAAAGGTAATAAGAAGATTGAATAGAAAATTTCCAGCAGATGATGATGATGATATTGACGATACTCCTCTACCAACAGTTAGCAGTTGGGGGTTGGATGAAGAAGCAAGAACGATTAAAGTGACTTATCAAGATGGGGTGGAATATTCATTGCCGATGGACGAAATGCTGAAGACAGAGAGACTACATCTTCTTGAACAATTCTGTGATTTAGCACCTTCGAACGATGCAAGATCCTGGGTTGTAATGATATTTAAGTATAGGCTGCAGCAAATAAGAAACGAGATGATGGCGTTATACGCCAATGCAAAATATGATGATGATGATGATGATGAATATGAAGAAAGTGATGAACAAAACGATGGGTACATCTCTGATATAATCCCATACACAGAAGACTATTAGTTTGTTTTGATTTCGTCTTATTGTAATCTTATGAAAATATTAATGAATTATTAAGAACGCCATGAATGCCAAAAAAATTTACCTTTATAACATATATGAGATTAATTCACCTGAGAACGCCATAACGCCAAAAAAATTATCTATGTGACACAAGAACAATTAATTCAACGAGACAGATCCAAAAAAAAACCAGTAAAACGCCAGGTAGTTATCGAATCTAACTAAACGCCAAAAAAATCTTAAACGCTAAAAATAAAGCAGTATTGTAACACACGAATTGGGAAAAAAAGAAGATTAAAAAGACAAAAAAGCCCCTCCCACCCTGATTATATCCCGCACCACGTGTTCCATCAGGATACGTTATCACCGTTCTCACACTTTAGGGCGTTTTCTCCAGATCCCATTTATATATATATATATATATATATATATATATAGAGAGAGAGAGAGAGAGAGAGAGTGTGTGTGTAAAATAGCGTACGAGATGAGTATTCCGCATGTTATAGCTGTCCGGGTTTGTGAGTTTTAGGAATTCCGCATGTTATATTTCCGATATGGTGTCCAGGTTTAGTGAATTTAGTGAATCCGCATGTTATGGTGTCTGGGTTTAGTGAATGTAGTGATCCGCATGTTATATAGGTTGTCTGGGTTTAGTGAATTTAGTGTATCCGCATGTTATGGTGTCCGGGTTTAGTGAATTTAGTGAATCTGCGTGTTATAGGCTGTCCGGGGTTAGTGAATCCGCATGTTTTTAGGTTGTCCGGGTTTATGAAGCCGCATGATATAGGTTGTTTGGGTTTGTGATGCCGCATGTTATATTTTCATAGCGTATGCATCGTACATTAAGGCTAATTGTACAATAATCTGCCTATATATACATATGTCAGAAAAAAAAAAAACTACATAACATGAGATATTTCAAATAACAAATTCAAACTCAACTTTTCATTTCCAAAGTCCTAAATTCATCTTTTTAGAGTAGTGAAAACTCTAAAACATTATTTGCTAAAAGAATATCATATGTCAAAGACCATTTATAAATAACTCTATTTAAAAAGAACAGATAATTTACATCGCCACGTGAATATATTCAATTGGAAAATGTAGTCCTTACCTAGAGTAGGGTTTTGTGAGATGCATCCTATGATATTACACTTTTAAAATGGGGTAAATTACAATTTTCGTCCTTTGTGTTTGTATCGAATTGCAATGGATGACCTTTAACTTTAATAATTACATTCACAATCCTTTATTTGTAAAACTCACTACACCTTACGTCCTTTAACACTAACCTAATTAAAATTTTCAGTTAAATCTGAACATGCGCCTTGCACAAAAGGGTAAATTTGTAATTTCACTCGTTTGTTTATGTAAAACCCTCTCTTCAGTCTTCTCTGATCTCTCAGACATCTTTCTCTCCCTCTTTTTCTCTCTCCAGCCAACTTCCATCACCACCACCGTATCCCAGCCACCACCACCACCATCGAATCGAGCCACCACCGTCAGAAATTGATAACGGAAGGAAGCTGCAGCTTCGCTTCTGGAAGAACGGCGATTTCATTCCAGTTCTCTGGTTGAAACAATCCACCGACGGCGAAGGTTTTTCTGGTTTTCGTAAAACTGAAAGGCGACAGTTCTCCGGTTGAAACAATCCACCGACGGCGAAGGTTTTTCTGGTTTTCGTAAAACTGAAAGGCGACAGTTCTCTGGTTGAAACAATCCACCGACGGCGAAGGTTTTTCTGGTTTTCGTAAAACTGAAAGGCGACAGTTCTCCGGTTGAAACAATCCACCGACGGCGAAAGTTTTTCTGGTTTTCGTAAAAATGAAAGGCGACGGTTTCTCGAATTGTTTAGTTGAAACTGAAATTACTTGGTTATTGATTGGGGAAATTATTAGTTGTTGATTGTGGAACTAAAGCTTGCAGATCTGTCATGTTATCCTTGAAGTGGTTTGTAGCTTTGGCAATGGTGGTGTGTTGGATGAATCGAAATTCATCACCAGGGCAAAAGGGCATTTTTTGGGTTTATCAATTAAGATATTAGTGTTTGACTTGAATAGGGATTTCGTTGTAGGTATGGAGGTTTCAATTTGGGTTAGATGAATATGAAGGTTCTTATTCATTATTTTATTTAGTGTTTGAATTTGTTTAAGAACAGATAAAGTAATAGTATAAATATGGGTTAAATTTATGTATTGGTTAAGCAATTATAAGTGTGCAGTAAACAATTTTCTTTTCATCCTTTGTCCCTTTCAACGCAAACCTGCTGTTGAGTTTTGTGTTCTTGAGTTTTACCTAAGGCTCTTGATATTCATTATGATTGATGGTTAGATTAGGCGTAATGAAGGTGGTGGTTAGGTCACGTTGTGGCGGGGGTGGTGCGGTTAGGTCAGATGGGTGGTTTTATAGATGGCAGTGGTTGGTGTTGGTGGTGGTGGTGGGAGGTGGTTATATGTTGGGTAAGAGGAAATAATATATATGTTTTTTTTTTTATTTATTAAACTGTTTTATAATAAAATAGTAAAAAGACTAAATTACCCTTATATGATCTGACTTAACTGAAAAATTTAACTAGGTTAGTGTTAAAGGACCTAGAGTGTAATGCGTTTTTCAAATAAAGGATCGTGACTGTAATTATTGAAGTTAAAGGTCATTCATTGCAATCCGATACAAACATAAAGGACGAAAAGTGTAATTTACCCTTTAAAATGAGTACTATTTTATGATTATTTTTCAACGATTCATTTATGTTTCTTTAAAACATCTTTCTTTTTATGATGAAAGTTATTTGAGATGTGATATTTTCTCATGAATATTAACACTTCTAAATATAAACCAAATTTGATCTCTAGAATGTCACATTCTCTTTTAGTTTTGACACATCTTTTAGGGTTGGTAAGTTCTAAAATAAGTACTTGAAATGTTTACACGCATACACATGTGATGGTCCAACGAAAATGGGTTTGGGTAGATTCTCCCTAAAGTAGCTAACATAAGAAAGCACTAGTATTATCGTAGAAGAAAGGCTCTTGCAAACAATTTTCAACTTAAGAATAAGTATGATGTAAAAATATTAAGGGCACTTCCCTTTCATGAAATTCTACCCTATAATTACACTAATAACTACATTTTCTTTCTTTGTTTGATTAAATAATATTTTTTATATTTTTATCATTACCTTTTATCTCTCATCCACTCACAACAACTTTCAAAATATACTACAAAATTACAGGAGGGTGAACACTGTCTCAAAAAAATATACAAATGAACATTTAGATTTTCTATCTCCTTTACTTACAACCACTTTTTATAATATAAAGACCACTCTCACAGAATATAGGGGAAGGGATGTGAGTGCTCTAACACCAGGATTTTCAGATCGACTAAATACTTAAAACACGTGTACGAATCCAATCATTAACAAGCTCCAATTTATCGAAGAGTCGTTGATCTAGGATGATCTAGCCTGAGATTAGGCAATGGGAAGCACGAATCCCGTTGTCAATACTCCACAAGCAGCGGTGATGGTTCCAATTCGGATGCAGTGGGCAAGTGGTGGTGTTAGGGAGACAAATTGGAGAAAGCAACTAGCGTTGGTGAAGTCCATGGGCCAAATCCATGGCAGAAAGGGTGTCACCAACAACTTCCAAGAGCCGATTGGTTCTCCGACAAGAATCCGACCACCCTTTTTTTGTGGTGGATGTTCTCGCTTTGTGTAAATCGGCACTCGTGTGAACATTTGTGACTGTTTCAACAACTTTTTTTTGGCATAACTCTTGCAAGGTCCTATTAACGTAGATCTTGGTTACATATTCATATTTTGTACCGATATACAATTGTGTTGATACAAGTGTTTGTCAATTTCCCGCGATCAAACGTGACGTATAGCAATTAACACGACTAGCACAAGGGGAACTATATAAAAATGAATGTACGCATATATTTATTGGATAATAATTACAATGATAGCAATAACAATAACGTGGCGTACAAGGATTTTAGCTACAAATGTATATGTACACACGGCGGTTATATATATAACTATGGTAATAGTGGAATTATTTTGAAAACTATACAAATAATTGTTCTAGGTTGTGAGATTTCAAATTCTTACTATTGCATGTCATAATCTTGAGAGTTTGAACTTTTGCTACAACATAATTTGATTTCTTGACCCGATCGGTTCTAACATGATCCATTATTGCCCCTACCAAAAATTCATGGATTTGGCACTGCTCATAGGTTGTTGTTACCTCGGTAGGTGAGCTTTTGTAAGATGATCGACCAGCATGATCAACATTCTATTTAGGTCATCAACAACAATAGTATTAGTAAATATCAACGATTGGAAGAGGCATGGAGTGAGCCACAAACCATATCTCTGATTATGTTCATTTCATTTGACTGTTAATCATAAATGACATTCAATTTTTTTTTTTTTTGCGATAAGAAAATAAATAATTTCATTACCATAGATCCACATAGCATAAATTAGGGGTTAATTCTTTTTATTTTCTTTTCTATAATCTGTACACCTTTACCTTATTACACAATAAGGTAAAGTGCTTCACCGGTACACCTTTCTAGTCTTCATTCTGAGTCATGATCAATACCATAAAAAGAAAAATGAAAAGCGCTAAACCAGACCGTTCTTTACCATAAAAAGAAAAAAGAGCTTTCACCGCAATTCATTACTTACTTAGCCTTCTTAGTTTAGCATTCTACCAAAAAAATCTTCTTTCTCGGGGTCAATCTAGTCCTCTTTGAATTGATCTCGTTTCTAGTCGAGAAATGGAAGCCTTTTATAAAAAAGATGAAGACATGGCATTGGAACTAAATCATTATTTTTTCGTCGACTATGAAGTTTGACACCTTTAGCTTCATATTAGAGAAAGTCAAAAGAAAAGCATCATTCACATCTTACATTAATTTCTTAGGGACTCTAGATCATAGACTGGGATCACTCGAGATCCATGGCTATGCACTCACCCGGATGCAAACATTGGCTTGTTAGATTTTCCTTAGAGCAAGTAGTTGGCTACTATTTACACTAGAAATGAAAGTAAGAAAACATGCATTAAGAAGGGTAGTTCGGGCGACAGTCTGGTTTTTTGTTATTGGCACAAGCAGGTGCCTACTACTTAAGAACACTAGCAATGAGATCTCATCTCTTTGACTTAGGTTCCGAAGCTTTTCGCAAAGAAGAGAGGGAAAAAGCGGAAAAGCAAGTTTTCATCAATAGTTTTTCTTCATTCCGAAAAAAGTGTGTTCACTTATTCTTCTTTAGCTTTGAGCTTGGTTCAGATAGGACTTGTCCTCACGCACTAGCTAGCCGGACTAGTGGGGGCCTATCTAGAGACATACTGAAAACCATGCCTTTCGAACCAAACGCAACGCCCGTCTTCCAAATGAAAAGAAATAAAAAAGGGTAGAAAGATGTCGTGCAACATGTAGAGCACATGTAACGTAGACTTGTTTCATATTTTTGAACTAAGTGGCAGGCCTAACACGACTGACAGATAAGCCAACGTTAATAGCAGGTCTAATTCCTCGATAAAAGAACTCTGTTTCTGAACAGATTTGTCCATCAGTAACGGGGATCACATTAGTGGGAATATATGTTGATACATCTCCAGGTTGTGTTTCAATGACAGGTAAGGTGGTAAAGCTACCTTCGCCTGTCTGTCCAGTCGTTTACCGACTCTTTCTAAGAGACGGGAATGTAAATAGCACTCGTATGACAGAATTGTCCAGTCGTTTACCGGCTCTTTCTAAGAGAAAGGAATGTAAATAGAACTCGTATGGCAGAATTAGATCCTGGTCCTTTTTAGATCAAGCAAAGCAAAGAGACTAGAAGTAGATAGAAGTGCAAGGGCATTTACTCAGTTGATAGAAGAAAGAGTGCAGCTCAGTGCTACGGCTTAGTTAAGGGGCTAAGAGCTATGATTGACTTATAAGGAGAGTTACGGTAAGTGAGAGAGTTCACGACACCTATGTTATTCACATATTAAGATTGGTTAGTTGTCTTTGATTGTGAGACTAGGGAAAATTAACAGATGACTGGAGAGACGCGACGTCGATAAAACTATAAAGAAAGAAAAAAAACTAAAGGAATTAAACCCAAGCCTTTGTTTAAAAGTGCAAACTCACTTACCACTAGACCAACGTCCAAAGATCTGGCAACATCCTCACAACAAATGTAATATATGATATAAAAAAATAACTATTCATGAAACCTCACTAATAATAATAACTAGTGGACTTTCCCGCGCGTTGCGGCGGGAAGTCGGTAACGGTTCAATTCATAAGGTATCAGTAATGTAATTGACACTTTGTATAGTGATCAAAAGATAAACCCAAAAACATAAAGTCATTGTATACCCTAAAAGATATCGACACATATTTTACATCGATCAAAAACTTTAAAAATGAATATTGATAAAGGTTTCAAAAGTACAAATAGTGGTACCGATGTTCAGTAGAAATCGACATGGTACCGATGTTGTTTGAACGGTATCAGTTTTGTTCGTCACTGACACTCGCTGTAGCTTATGTCTTATAATATAAAAAATACTCTATACCGATATCGAAGTTGTTCGAGCAAAAAAAATCAATTATAATTGACTCATTCAAATTTTAAAAAGTTTTTATCATAACACCCATAAAATAAGTATGTCGCAACGGTATATTCAGAGTTTTATAAAGCATTACAATATTATTAGAATAACGAAAAATGAGCGTTACTTTATAAAACATTGTATCTTATAAATTTTAAGAAAAAATAAAATATGTTTGAAAATAACTATAATATTAAAAACTTAAAAAATAAGAAGAAAAAAACTATATCTTATCATTTATGTCCACTCAAGTTAATATATTAAGCTCTTATATACATAGTATGGTATTATAGTAATACAATATTAAAATAGCTCTTATATATAGTATGCCATTATAGTAATAAAATATTAAAAAAATACTATAATAATATTTAAATATTATTTTACTATTCATGACCAATTAGATTTAATATGTATAATATAATATAATAATAATTAAGTCACATTTACACACAACTAATTGGTTGTATGAACTATATAGATTAACTAAAACCTTCTAAGGCATTATGTATCATGAATTATTATATGCAATAAAGAGAAAAAAAAATAAAATTATGTATCCTATTTATTTAATAGTAATAAAATATTAAAAAAATTCTATAATAATATAATAATATTATTTTACTATTCATGATCACTTAGATTTAATATGTATGTATGTATGTGTATAGAATGTGAACAATAAAGAGAAAAAAAATAAAATTATGTATCCTATTTAATAGTAATAAAATATTAAAAAAATTCTATAATAATATAATAATATTATTTTACTATTCATGATCACTTAGATTTAATATGTATAATAATATAATATAATATAATAATAATAATAATAATTATTATTATTATTATTAGTAGTAGTAGTCGGACGACATTTTAGAGAAACACAATAAATGTGAAGGCATGGATGTGTAAATTTTCCCTAACCACTTTACAAGAAAAGACCCTATGTAGAAGAAGTATATTTTGTTATGTAACATCTACAACCCCCACTTAAGTTATTTATCTTTGCCCCACCCTATCCCCACCCCACCCGACATATACTTGTTTGGTGTTCATGGCTAAATTATCATCACATATAGTCAATGTCCCACTCATCAAATGTTGTTTATTGTTTTATACGTATACCCCTTTTAATCGTAAAAAGTATGATGATTCAATTGCGTATCTAACTTCAAGTTTTATTTTTAGTTTTGCACTTTCCAAACTCTATTTGAGATCATATCCACGGGTTACCATTACTCACATATTTATTTTAGAACTTTCATCTTTAAACACTCAGCCTTAAGATTATTATAACAAAATAGTTTTTTTTTTTAAATTGTAGGATCTAATGAATTTAGGAATATTGAATTTTAATAATCCCAACTATTCATCGTTGGCGTCAAGAGTCCCAACTTCAAAAAATAACCACTATCAGTCCCAACTATTGACATGTTGGTCACCAATGGATCCTGACTGACAGAATCCTAACGATGTTAGTCTCTGGTCGCCGGAAAACCGTTTTTGGCCAGTAAAAGGTTTCTAAAGGTCCGATCTAAGGATGCAAAGAGGTTTGGGACGAGGATGTTAAGTTTTTCGGCCAAAAAGTTGAGTTTTACAGCCAAAAATAAGTTTTCCGGCGAAAAAAAGAGTTTTCCGGCAACTTCAATAATTGGGGCATTTACTAGAAAAAAGTTCATAAAGGTCCGTAATAAGATTACAAAGAGGTTTGGGACGAAAATGTTAAATTTTCCAAATGAGTTTTCCGGCCAAAAAAGTTTTTCCAGCGACAGGAGATTAACGGTGTTAGGTTTCTGTTAGTCAAGATCCATTGGAGGCCAATAAGTTAATAGTTGGGACTGATAGTGGTTATTTTGAAGTTGGGACTGTTGGCGGCCAACGAAGAATAGTTGGGTTTATTAAAATCCAATATTCCATGTGTAACGCCTCACTTTTTGAAACTTACTTTAAATAGAAGGAATATTCATGTACCTATTTTTGGGAACTTACATCCGTATCGTAATTGCTATTTCGTTCCGTACCACTGTAAATCCGAGACTTCGATCGTAATGAAATTCTATTTTTTTATACATGCTTATACGTGTTGCAATACTTGGATTATACGTTACCAATCTCAAATGCATACGCGCAACCGATACTCGACATACTCGTATTCACAACTTATGCATGCTTGTTGACTATTAAATACATGGTTAAATTATAATAATAATAATAATAATAATAATAATAATAAACTTTACGTTGATATAGTTGTTACTAGTAAACAAAAAAAAATATAATCAAGGCTATATACAATGAATTTCTTTGAATGTTAAAACACCACACATGGTCACTTCTAACTAAATGGAAATATTGTTTGATTATTTTAGCCTACCAAATACAATGAATTAATCTAAAATGTCACACCAAAATAGATGGGTATGGGCTGTGAACAGCCTCTTCGGCCGCAAGGTTCAAGGACAGCAACAACTCCCTTTTTTTATTATTTTATTAGTTCAACCCTCAACTAACCTCTTAAATGCCAACCAATCTTAACCCTAATCCTTCCCTATAAATACCACTCTAATCCCAGTCACTTTTCCACTTTTGCAACACTCTAATCACTCTAAAACTCTAAAAAAACGCAGCTGAAATCACAGGTTCGAGCAGATTGTTCAGCCTTCACTAAAGTGAGCATAACTCACTCAATACTTGTCTGATTTAGTCTATTCTTTTTCCTATGTGCTTGGATCGACCTTAGCTTCGATTCCATGGATTTTTCACAGTAAATAAGTCCCTGGAACTCCGGCAAAAAGACTCCAAAGTTCACTGTTCATTTCTGATTTCATCTAATCTTTACTAAACTTGTTCAACTTGAGTCTAACTCATCTCAAACCTATGTCCTTATGCTTATAACCACTTCTATGGTTAGTTAGGCTTAAAAACAAGGTTGAGACATACAAAATCAGAGGTTAATCCTCAAATACTTTCTGTTTTGTTTAGGGTTTTTGACCCACAAGTGGTGTTCAAGCTTCAAGCTTGATAAATGTGTGATTGTGGACTAACTTGGGTTGTCCAACATAAAATCCCCACATCCCTTGATGATTTCTCATAGTGTAGATGTTTCTTATTCTTGTATTGATATTAGTTCATGACCCTCCTTGTATGTTTTTACATCAAGTGTAGTGGTGAACCATAAGAGGTACCTAAATGGAAGCTTGTTTTTCCTACCTCCTACATGAATTCTATGACACAATAGAGGTACCTAAATGAAGATTAATCTTCTACCTCATGCTTGACTAAAGGACTAAATAATACATATAATACTTATACATATATATACTATTCGAACTCTTGATGGTGGACTTGTGTTCATTCGTCAAGATATTAGAATAACATCATCTAAGACATAAGACTTGTTACGATTCTAATGAGTATATTACTCATGAAAACATTAACCCTTGAGGTTTCATAGTGTCAAGAACAAGTACTTGGTGTTAAAGGATGATTACTTTCGAATACATATATTCTTGTGTTTTAACATCCTAAATCCCTACACGAACATATTCAACCTTCTAACCTCATCAACTTCGTCACATTGGATAATCGAAAAGCATATGCAAATTTTGTGAGTATACTTGCAACCCCTTTTTTTATGTTTACCACTTTTTGGGGTGTAACATGTTTAACTATTAAACTACACTTAAACTTATTCTCTATGCAATGCACGAAAACAATCCTTATACATGAATACAATGTTATGATACTTGATGCTTACGTGGACCATACTTATGTGATATGCTTTAGTCATTAGCTTTCACGAGCCTCCATTCGACATATATAGCGCTATAGGAGTAACGCACCGCCCGTAGACTAGTGGTCATGTTGAATTATATCATTTTTGCGTAAACAGAGGATTGGCTAGAAATATTGCATGTCATGTTAGGTTGATCTTGTATAAACTAAGTTGCCATGTGGATTCGTTTTTTTAAAACTTTTATACTTATACTTATTCATAAACTTGTATACTCGCCTTTGCTTTTGCATTGAATTGTATTTTAAACATGTTACAGGTTGAGGATTGATGATGCGATGAAAATGGACTAGTAAAGAGGCCTAGATACTCACTTAGACGTTTAGGTTTAAAGTGTTGTAACAATTTTGGTTATGTTATGTTGAATAATGTTGTATTTGGATTTCTTGTAATGTTTGACAATTTATTTATGAAATGAAATCGGCTGAATTAAATATTGTCACAAATAGTGTTATGAAGTCTCTTACAATCTTGAACAAGTCTCACTCCGATGATTCCGCCATTGGTTGGGGTGTGACAGATTGGTATCAGAGCCATAACTATAGGGAATTAGGTAGAATTGCCATGCCTTTTTACCTAGTCTAAAGTTCTAGAGCCTTATTCTTATGTTTTGCTTGAACCACTTGCATGATACATTGTTTACTCCTTATTTATTTGCTTTTGGCCTTTTAAACATATATGTCACTTTTGTGTTAATACTTGCTTTGTTTGTTAATACTTGTGGTATCATTCCATCCTTTATGTGCTACCCTTGAAACGTCTCTTACGTATTATTTCTTGAGATACTTATTATGCTTATACTTGTTATTATTATTTTGAACATACGTCTTTTACTCGTTTATACTAAAATCAAAACCACTCGTAATACACAAACGAGACAACTTCACCAAGCTAGGCGTGAAACCCACAATTTGGTGAACGGCTCTCAATCTACCCATTCTTTTCATACGAGATTCATCATCAAGTTAGGAGTGAAGTCCTCATCTTGATGAAGAATTTCAACTTCAAATTCTAGTGGACCCTCGACAACGTGTCGAAATTAAATTTTAACCCGACGAGTAACAACCACACTTAGGATACGAAATCGCCAAGTTAGGGGTGAAATCCGCACCTTGTCGACTAGTTCCACTCCTTGATTTTCATTAAGCCCGCCAAGTCTCGAAATTTCAATTGATTTTGGGACATGTAGTAACCGGAAGGGTAAATACCGTTAACCGACTTGTCGGCGAGAGTATTTCACCTATTAGGCCAAAGCATGCTCCTCAAACTCGAAAGACTTTTCGACCACTTTGGTTAGTCAAAGTTACGTTTTGGAACAATCCCAAATTTTAATCAAATATGTGTTCTACTATTTATTTTATACGATGCAATCTTTCGAATTCGACTTTACTTTCGATATTTACTCCTCACACACACACAACATATTAAATCTTTTTCATACATTTATACATATGCATGATTTCAAAACGTCACTCAATTTTGTTTACATTCTTTGTAACACCAAAATGGAGGCATACCATCGAGATAGGAGTGATTTCCTTACCTTGACGATTAGATCCACTCCTTCTTTTCTTAAAACGACCCCACCGACGAGTTAGGGGTGATTCCCTTACCTAGGTGATCGTTACCAAAACGTCTCTTCAAAATATCTTATTATGCAAACTCGATCATATTTTATACCTAAATTGTTTATCATTATTCACAATACCTACTTATACCGATTTCAAAATACATTGTTTTATCAAGTGTACTTTCTATACTACAATCTATTTTCACTCAACACATATACACGAGATTCTTAATCATGTCTTAAAACGTTTACTACACGAATTTTCAAACCTTACGAAATGCTACCTATCAATTTAATCGGTCCAATGAATCTCTTGCCCATGAACTTCATATCCGATTTAATAACTAAAACACGTTCACATTATACCATCATACTAGGGACTTCTACTCTTAATCAAAATCAAATCAACCCTTCTCATACACTTATAAGATATTATGGATGTTATATGATCGTTTTACCAAATACTCTTTTCAACATCAACAAATCATTTGATAGAACTTTTAACTATCACTAAGTCCTTTTGCTAAATTTCCTTTCTAAGAATCCTCGTTTTCACAAGAACCTCCTAAATTCATAATTTCTTGTTTAATGAAACGAACTTACTTTTTATCGAAAACCTTTTCCTACACTAGTTTACAAAACACGTGGGCAAGAAGACTTCATGGGGACCGACCATCTTCAGATTACGTAAACTCTATTAAAACAAAAGTAGCATTTCCATTCATTACAAAATACATTATGCTTAACCAATGAGTACTTTATATCCTCTTACATATGCAAACTATATTCTACCTTTCAAACCAAGCTCAATCTATTTTTGATTCGATAAACTCAACGTTCTGCTTAAACAACTATACATGCATATCATCGTACACGTTTTAGTCGATATCTCGCGATAATTTCATTTATATTGTTCGTATTTACTCACTCAACATTTTGAACGCTTTTATACGCTTAAATCCATTATGTTCCAACATATACTATATCCGTAATCCTTATTAATCGTACCTACACTCCTACTCATAACGATACATTTTGTGTCTATACCTATGCTAACACTACTCATACGTTTTATGTTTATACTCATACTTACGTGTATATTCATACTTAAACTTATATTTATGCTCATACTTTCATTCATACTCATGATTCATACATTCGTACCCGTACGCGAGCGTAATCCGAGGGATTCGCTTACGTGGGTCCCATACATACTTAAACATGGACTTGCTTATATACTACATTCTTATACGTACACGTTCTCATATATTAAAATTTCATATACCCTGATTCATACACAATTAGTACAAGCTATGCGGATCATGCGACGATCAAAATAATCGCGGGTGCACACGGGATTATAGTGCTAGGCGTGTGAAAACCATAGAGTGTACTACTGTGTATGGTAAGACACGGAACGTAACATGACACTGAATACGAAACAGACGTAATGTGGTCAAAACATGGTGGATACGCCGCTGGTACTTCCTATATATAAGTGTTTTCATCATGTTACCAAACTTTCGTAAAACGTGCCATGAGAAATTCAGTGTTTTACAGACCCCTTAGACCTAATTCAAACTTTAAACAACTCACAAATGCATTACATCCGATTATCCACGACGAGACCTAATTCTTAGCATACTACTTTCGTCTAATCAATACCTATACCATCCTTATATTCATGTTTCGTTTATTAGTAGTTAATCGTTCTTCATTCTCCATTATTCTTTTATTCTATACGAACCTCGTTCACAATCAAGTCTGTTTAAACGTTTAAACCCTAACTTATCTCCTTACCTTAAAACTATCTTCCTATTCTTTATCCTTGTGTAAGCACTTAGTAGATCGTTAGCACTTTATTTAAAGTACCAAACCTCCTCGCTCCTCTTAAATAAGCAATTTTTACAAATGTATGACTCTATAAAAACTTCCTATGCAAACTACCTCATTTTATTGATTACAAACCGTTTTATAAGGACCTCCCTCGTAAATACAATACAGTTGTAAAACAACTCCAAATTTAGCTATTCAAAATCGTTTTACCTATACACGTTTCACCCATGCTTATGCCTCAAAACCATTTTAGCCAAACAAATCCTTTTACAAACCTATTTTGCTATTCTCCCAAAATTTCGTACTTTTCAAAACATTTCAAAATTGCCGAGTCTCAGTTTTAAACAATCACCTATTGCCAAAACTCTTTCAAGTCTTCCTCTTGAATATAAATTTCGGGACGAAATTTTCTAAAGGAGGGGAGACTGTAACGCCTCACTTTTTGAAACTTACTTTAAATAGAAGGAATATTCATGTACCTATTTTTGGGAACTTACATCCGTATCGTAATTGCTATTTCGTTCCGTACCACTTTAAATCCGAGACTTCGATCGTAATAAAATTCTATTTTTTTATACATGCTTATACGTGTTGCAATACTTGGATTATACGTTACCAATCTCAAATGCATACGCGCAACCGATACTCGACATACTCGTATTCACAACTTATGCATGCTTGTTGACTATTAAATACATGGTTAAATAATAATAATAATAATAATAATAATAATAATATTAATAATCAACTTTACGTTGATATAGTTGTTACTAGTAAACAAAAAAATATATATAATCAAGGCTATATAGCCCCCCTCATGCGAACAGCCTTATTGGTTGTATTCATTTAATTTCTTTGAACTAAATGAATTAATCTAAATCACATGGTCACTTCTAACTAAATGGAAATATTGTTTGATTATTTTAGCCTACCAAATACAATGAATTAATCTAAAATGTCACACTGTATGGGCTGTGAACAGCCTCTTCGGCCGCAAGGTTCAAGGACAGCAACAACTCCCTTTTTTATTATTTTATTAGTTCAACCCTCAACTAACCTCTTAAATGCCAACCAATCTTAACCCTAATCCTTCCCTATAAATACCACTCTAATCCCAGCCACTTTTCCACTTTTGCAACACTCTAATCACTCTAAAACTCTAAAAAAACGCAGCTGAAATCACAGGTTCGAGCAGATTGTTCAGCCTTCACTAAAGTGAGCATAACTCACTCAATACTTGACTGATTTAGTCCATTCTTTTTCCTATGTGCTTGGATTGACCTTAGCTTCGATTCCATGGGTTTTTCACAGTAAATAAGTCCCTGGAACTCCGGCAAAAAGGCTCCAAATTTCACTGTTCATTTCTGATTTCATCTAATCTTTACTAAACTTGTTCAACTTGAGTCTAACTCATCTCAAACCTATGTCCTTATGCTTATAAGCACTTCTATGGTTAGTTAGGCTTAAAAACAAGGTTGAGACATACAAAATCAGAGGTTAATCCTCAAATATTTTCTGTTTTGTTTAGGGTTTTTGACCCACAAGTGGTGTTCAAGCTTCAAGCTTGATAAATGTGTGATTGTGGACTAACTTGGGTTGTCCAACATAAAATCCCCACATCCCTTGATGATTTCTCATAGTGTAGATGTTTCTTATTCTTGTATTGATATTAGTTCATGACCCTCCTTGTATGTTTTTACATCAAGTGTAGTGGTGAACCATAAGAGGTACCTAAATGGAAGCTTGTTCTTCCTACCTCCTACATGAATTCTATGACACAATAGAGGTACCTAAATGAAGATTAATCTTCTACCTCATGCTTGACTAAAGGACTAAATAATACATATAATACTTATACATATATATACTATTCGAACTCTTGATGGTGGACTTGTGTTCATTCGTCAAGATATTAGAATAACATCATCTAAGACATAAGACTTGTTACGATTCTAATGAGTATATTACTCATGAAAACATTAACCCTTGAGGTTTCATAGTGTCAAGAACAAGTACTTGGTGTTAAAGGATGATTACTTTCGAATACATATATTCTTGTGTTTTAACATCCTAAATCCCTACACGAACATATTCAACCTTCTAACCTCATCAACTTCGTCACATTGGATAATCGGAAAGCATATGCAAATTTTGTGAGTATACTCGCAACCCCCTTTTTTATGTTTACCACTTTTTGGGGTGTAACATGTTTAACTATTAAACTACACTTAAACTTATTCTCTATGCAATGCACGAAAACAATCCTTATACATGAATACAATGTTATGATACTTGATGCTTACGTGGACCATACTTATGTGATATGTTTTAGTCATTAGCTTTCACGAGCCTCAATTCGACATGTATAGCGCTATAGGAGTAACGCACCGCCCGTAGACTAGTGGTCATGTTGAATTATATCATTTTTGCGTAAACAGAGGATTGGCTAGAAATATTGCATGTCATGTTAGGTTGATCTTGTATAAACTAAGTTGCCATGTGGATTCGTTTTTTTAAAACTTTTATACTTATACTTATTCATAAACTTGTATACTCGCCTTTGCTTTTGCATTGAATTGTATTTTAAACACGTTACAGTTTGAGGATTGATGATGAGATGAAAATAGACTAGTAAAGAGGCCTAGATACTCACTTAGACGTTTAGGTTTAAAGTGTTGTAATAATTTTGGTTATGTTATGTTGAACAATGTTGTATTTGGATATCTTGTAATGTTTGACAATTTATTTATGAAATGAAATCGGTTGAATTAAATATTGTCACAAATAGTGTTATGAAGTCTCATACAATCTTGAACAAGTCCCACTCCGATGATTCCGCCATTGGTTGGGGTGCGACACCATGAATTTACATACACTATCACTATCACATATGAATCTACTAGGTTATCACCCGGGATTGCTTCCCGGGCTCGAAAAATTAATTTTAAAATACTCACAAGTGTATAATTAAAATAAACTTAAATAATGTGACGTATTAGATAAGTTAATGACAAAGTGCATACTTTGATTTGGAGCATTCTATATGACAAACACAGGATAGTAATTAGACATTTTCAAGAATGTTTCTTACTCAACAACTTGATCAAATCATCAAAATCCAATCGAAGACATATACCCATGCCCAATACAATCAGAACAATATGCCCAATACAATCAGAACAGTAACAACCATGAAACCTACAACAATAATCAATCCAAAAAGCCTTGTTGTAATCGCGCACCCTCCCTTCATTCCCGACTAACAATTTATCCTCCTTATAATTAATTTACTTCAATAATGGTATAATTCCGTTCATATATATAAAAACTTCCTTTCAAAAATAGAAGCGGGCAGTCCGTTAGTAACACATACCCGAAAACACGTATAAAAATTTACGCGGTCGGAACAACAGCAACAGATAAACTTTAAAGCACCCAAAGGTCTGATGCAGCCAAGCAAACCCAAATGTGGATATCTATTTCAAACCATGCCTAGCATATCAAGAGAGAAATCACAGGAGCCAACTAAAACATATATTGTTTGGTATAACGTACATGGCGCGTATAATGCTTAATACTAATCAAAATGAGATAGTGTTTACCTTGAAAAGGGTAGTGAGGGGCTGACTTTGTGGTGATACAAATTATAGCTAATTTTTGCCACCCTTTCAACCTCCAAAAAAAATGTAGCTATTCAAAAATCTTCAACTGAGAACATCCACCTGATCCAAGAGGCGTTCTGATAATCCAACATTAAAGTCAACCTCAGTTTTAGGCTTTGAGTTACTGTTGGGTTTTCCAGGTGTCCCATTTGTAGTTTTAGCTTGGCCCTTTGGACCAGACTTTTCCTGCACAAAAAAATAATTAAAAAATAAATAAATCACTAAGTCAGACTCATAATGCGTTATTTGCATAAATGACAAATGGTGAACAACATAGTTGTCGATTCACATAGGGCTCTAAGAGTAGTCGAAAAAAAATCATAATGCGTCTTAAATTCACAGAATCAGGGAAACTCTAAAAAAAATGCTTGGTTGTTTACAATAACAAACCAACACAACTCAGCCAGTTTGAGATCCAAACAGTTCAGTTCACGGTTTGGTTTTCGTAATTTGCCAGTTCTGTCTAATTTGGAAATTGGGAGTTAAGACTGGATGTGTAAACCGAACAGGCCGTTTACCTTCTATTATTTATAAATATTTTTCATTTTTGAATTATATATATGTATTATACTCATGACCCATGTTAAACACTTTAAAACTTTAATTCAACCTAAGGTTTTGAGTAAAAACATTATACGAAAAAATCGGTTCAAACAGTCAGAACAGTTAACCATCAGGTTCAGCCACGGTGGACATCCTTGAAACAACTGTTTGACCAAAGTCAAACCACTGTTTCAAACCTACACCAGCCAAACAACTGTTTGACCAAAGTCAAACAACTGTTTGCAAAAATATGATTCTTAGTGGTTCAAAAGTCTGTTTGACCAAAGTTAAAACACTGTTTGACCAAAGTTAAAACGCTGTTTGACCAAAGTCAAACTACTGTTTGGAAAAAAAAGAAAAAGAACCACTGTTTTCTCCACAAAACACTGTTTTAACCCAACAGTGTTTTGAAACCACTGTTTAACCTAACAGTCATTTCAAAACACTGTTTAACCCAACAGTTGTTTCAAACACTGTTTAACCTAACAGTGGTTTCAAAACATTGTTTAACCGAACAGTCGTTTCAAAAGTGGTTTCAAAACACTGTTTTAACCCAACAGTCATTTCAAATTTTAAACTAATTAGCTGACGAAATTCCATAACGCCCTCAATGCTTCCTAAAACAGCGATAAAATTGCAAAAATAGAAATATCAAATCATTAATCCCTCTTTTCAAAACTTACAAACATCCATAACGTGCGTTTTATCTAACAAAACAGATATCCACAAGAAACATAATGTACCTGATGTTCTGGAATCGAACAATCATTGGTTATGTCTAGACGGGTTTGCAGCCTTTGTAAGCAATGTTCCTGTCAATGGCAAATAAAACACTGAAAATCAGATTACTATGCCAATAAATAACATCGTAAGCCATAACTCATTTGTACAAAATCGGGCCATAATGCAATAATGCATACAATCTTACCTGAGCAGGAGTCAAATCAAATGATGCCAATAAATAACATCGTAAGCCATAACTCATTTGTACAAAATCGGGCCATAACGCATACAATCTTACCTGAGCAGGAGTCAAATCAAATGAGGGGCGTGAATCGTCGTCACGCCCCTGAACGCAAACACACGAGAGGCCTCTGCCAAGCCATGCTGCTGAGCCTGCAACAACATCAGCTGCACACATATGAGAAACATTGGTCAAAATTAAGGTAATAAGTCTTACAGAAGTTAGGGTTTATCACTACGCGATGGTTTAAATAATTCATCACATAATAACAAAAGCAGTAAAATTGAAGAACCCTAAACCATAAAGGAGCACAAAAAAAATCGAGCTAAAAGGATTATTCGAAGGGACATTACCTTTGAACGCTGAGTTGTCGATCTGATCTAATCGGGCTGAGAATTGCAACTCACCGACGACAATAAACACACCTAAACGACAATTAGAAAAAAATATTCAAAGAGTGCTTGTAGCAACCCGGAAGTTGACAAACAAAACCCGGATAACCAAAATAAACGCTGAAGCTGACAGACAAACCATAGCAAGTTTACATCAGAAGTATTGCGATTAAGGCTACTCCAAATTTAATACACACGTGTGATGCTTGATCCTATATAAAGAGTGCTTGTAGCAACCCCCACGCCCTCTGGGTTATGATTTCGTCCACCAACATATTTTAATGCCACTGTGTGCACCAATGGTCTTATAGCTCCGAATATTTACGACCCGCATTAATAATTTGTTATTTTTATGGTTTTTGCGCCTTAATCACAACGCAAATAAAGCATTATGAGTCTGACTTAGTGATTTATTTTTTTTAATTATTTTTTGTGCAGAAAAAGTATGGTCCAAAGGGCCAAGCTAAAACTACAAATGGGACACCTGGAAAACCCAACAGTAACTCAAAGCCTAAACCTGAGGTTGACATTAATGTTGGATTATCGGAACGCCTCTTGGATCAGGTGGACGTTCTCAGTTGAAGATTTTTGAATAGCTACATTTTTTTGGAGGTTGAAAGGGTGGCAAAAATTAGCTATAATTTGTATCACCACAAAGTCAGCCCCTCACTACCCTTTTCAAGGTAAACACTATCTCATTTTGATTAGTATTAGGCATTATACGTGCCATGTGCGTTATACCGAACAATATATGTTTTAGTTGGCTCCTCTGATTTCTCTCTTGATATGCTAGGCATGGTTTGAAATAGATTTCCACATTTGGGTTTGCTTGGCTGCATCAGACCTTTGGGTGCTTTAAAGTTTATCTGCTGCTGCTGTTCTGATCGTGTAAATTTTTATATGTGTTTTCGGGTATGTGTTACTAACGGACTGCCCGCTTCTATTTTTTAAAGGAAGTTTTTATATATATGAACGGAATTATACCATTATTGAAGTAGATTAATTATAAGGAGAATAAATTGTTAACGAGGCTTTTTGGATTGATTATTGTTGTAGGTTTCATGGTTGTTACTTTTCTGATTGTATTGGGCATATTGTTCTGATTGTATTGGGCATGGGTATATGTCTTCGATTGGATTTTGATGATTTGATCAAGTTGTTGAGTAAGAAACATTCTTGAAAATGTCTGATTACTATCCTATGTTTGTCTTATAGAATGCTCCAAAACAAAGTATGCACTTTGTCATTAACTTATCTAATACGTCACATTATTTAAGTTTATTTTAATTATACACTTGTGAGTATTTTAAAATTAATTTTTCGAGCCCGGGAAGCAATCCCGGGTGATAACCTAGTATATATATATATATATATATATATAGAAAAAGTGTAAAATACATTACGGCTTAACGTACATCACGTACGAAAACGTGCGTGATTATAGGTATAACATGTGTGATTAATGTTTTCAACATGCGTGATTAATGTTTTTCAACATGCGTGATTCGGGTTTTTTAGTTTATAACGTGCGTGATTTTGAAATGAACGTGCGTAATTACCAGTTGCACTGGTCGTACGTTAAGCCGTAATGTACGTTAACTGGCCTCTCCCCTATCTCTCTCTCTCTTTCTATATATATATATATATATTAGGTTAGTTCCCCATGTGTTACACGGGTTGAACTTAAACTATATAGTAAATATTTCCTGTAAATGCAAAACAAAGACGGAGACTTTTATATACTAGATTGACATAAATGAGTTAATATAAATGTGATGTTATTTGATTAATAATAATAAAAAATAATGTTTTAAAAAAAATATATGCATTACACGATTGAATAATAATTGTAACATATAGAATTGTCAAGATATGTATTTAAGAAAATAAACATTCACGTGACAATTATAAATTTTGTTAAGTCTAGTTTTTAAACATTTACCACCTATTTGGGTGTGGGGTGGGGGGTGGGGGGGGGGGGGGGGGGGGGAATATTGCATGGTCCTCCCAACCGCTGGAGTGATCTCACTCCACAAGCTAGCTTAGCCTCATACCTGCCTGGTGGTTAATACCAACCCGAAGCGAAAGCCTGGAGGTTGTACCTGCCAGGATTCGAACCTGTGTCCTCTGCGAAAAGGTGGGTGAGACTGGCCACTGGGACACCCCAAGTGGTTATTTACCACCTATTTTTTTAATACTATTAGTAACAATCAAGGTAAAAAAAACCTGAAAAATATTTTTTAATACCATTAATGCTATGCGGTTGATTTGCTTCTGGTTAAATGAAAGGTCAAAAGAGGTCAAGACCTAACAACTGATTATTCAAATATTTTGATGTCATCATCTTCCTCCTCATTTAAGCTCATAACCAGAAGCTAGATAGAGTCGTTGCAGCTTACCAGAAAAATTTTCGTATCAATTCTTTACTCAGAGTTACAAACAAAAGTGGTTAAACATGGAAAAGTAATAAGAATTGTCATTGGGATGGGTTAAACATACACCTTGTTACTTGTCAGGCCCTCTGCCTAAAAAAAAATTTTAAAAGTTGTAAAATTTCCCCTTAAAAAATCTTAATTTTCTAATAGGTTTTGTTAAAATAAAAATAAAAATCCTTGAAAACATGACACAACTTTGGTGATAAAATTAGGATCTTCCCATATGTAAATAATGAAAATAACTTGTATAAATTTTGGCTATAAAATTAAGATTATCATATAATAATGAATATATAACTATAAATTACACAATTTCCAAAATCAAAAAAGGGTCCCCATCAACTCGTACATATTAATTATTATGAGTCCGGTAATAGTTAAATATATAACTAAACAAAAGTGAGGTTGTTTGTTTAGTTCTTAATGGTTCAGACCTCTTTACTGGTTCAACACTTAATGGTTCAGACTGTTTGTTTCACAAGCAGATGTTTGAATGATTAAAACATTTGCCTCTGAATAGTTAAGCATTAAACTGAGCCTGAATGGTTAAGACTTCTTATCTGAATTGGTCAAACATTTGTTTCTGAACAGTTAAACATTATACTAACTCTTAATAGTTCAGACATCTTACTGATTTATCACTTATCTATTCAAAAGTTACCAAACAGCCCCTTAAATCTATTAACTATACACTCCGTGTAATACAAAACGATTAATCTGCTCATCCTAACCTTAAAAAAATCGATATTAGATTCAACTTATTCCCTCACCATCGAAGCAATTGACTTACATACCCTTAGGTTACTTTTATTTGTCACGTCAAAACCAATATATTCCAACATTCATTGGTGGATTAGAACATTATAAATTGCTTCTTCAAACACCAAAATATGTTTTCAACTTTATAATATTATTGCATGCGTATGTTTTCAACTTTATAATATTATTTTAACAAAAAGTCAAATTAGATACAAATTAACCGTTCTCTAAAAGGGTATCATATATTTAGGTTAGGTTAAAAATGTTTTTAATGGATCAAAGAGGTTGTAGAATGTGGCCATGGTATTAGTGTGTTGAATTGGTATTTTGTTTGAAACAGTAAATGTTCCAGTCTTATAAAAGATAAGTAGTGTAAATATTAAAATTACTATTCATAGATCTGCATTTTACTATTAATTAATTAGTTAAATGTTCCAAACGTCACCCTATTATCTGGAGTTAGGTTGGTGTTGATGTTAGGCTCTCTCTAGTGTGGGTCGTGGGATAGACAAGAGAATAGATTATAGAGTAAATTGTCATTTTAGCCCCTGAGTTTTGGTCCAAATTGCCATTTTAGTCCAAATACTTTTTTTTATCCTCTGGGTCCCTGACTTTTCCATGTATATGAAAACTACACACTCTCCACTACTGGGCGAAAAGTTCGGGAGGTCGGCCGCCCCCACTATCCTTCGCCCATGGTTTTAATCATGGGCATAGCCTACTTGTGGCCCGGGAGTGGCCTGACCCCCACCAATTTTTCGTTCGTAGTGTTAAATTTTTCGAAAAAATTTATTTTGTAGTCTAAAATATTGAATTTTTAAGAGTTTGGCCCCTACCGATTTGGATTTAAGAGTCCGGCCTCCATTGAGTTTTCGTTCGAGCTCTGCCACCGGTTTTATTAAATTGTAACAAGTGTTTTAAAATTGTGGGATAAAACAAAAATAACATTTAGCTTGCAAAGTGTACAAAATGAAGAAAAACAGACATGGTGGCTTTTTTACAATAATTACAATATTCAACCAATAATTATTGTACAACAAAATTATACTAGAGTAATAAAACTACGTTACTTGTAAATTGTAGCATAATTTAGAGTAATTACGAAAATGTCAACGCGTAGATTTCACCTTCATTTCATACAGTATCCATACTAAAACTTATTTGTATTTGATACAAACTCTATATACACACTACCTACAAATACATTTTTTGATTAATTTACACCTCCTTCAAAGACTATTACTAAACCCATAGTCCTACATTGATCCTTGATAAGCACCCGACCCGAGCGGTCTGGTTAGGTTAGCTCGATCTAGAATCATGTCTATATACGTCAGGCATAAAACATTTGTAATTTAGTCTTCGTTTCACTTATTCAAGCGTGACAAACAAACTTGATGGTGTCACATAAATGACATTTTCAGCAACAAAAATGTATGAAATGACTAAAAACAATCATCATGTTGTGTGAAGTTTGTATTTTTCTCAAACGCACATTTAAATTCCAAGACAAATGAATTGCAACAAATGAACCTTTCAACCACCAATATGGCTGTGTGTCTCGACCTAAATAGCTTGGTAACAACAATATAAATCCAAGCAACAATGAAAAGGAAGTTAGAAAAAAACAAATAATGGGCCCATCATGCCACCCAATGGAATAATAATAATAATAATAATAATAATAATAATAATAATAATAATAATAATAATAATATTATTATTATTATTATTATTATTATTATTATTATTATTATTAAAACAACTAAAAAGACGCTGAGACTTGGACACAACATTATAATTTTAGACACATTGTTGTATCATGTTTGAACGCACCGTTAGTCACAAAGTGAATCAGACATTTAAAAAAAGAGTTTTTATAAGGAATAAGAATGAAATATATATGAAAGTTAGTTAAGTTTATAAATTAAAAATTGATAAAACTATATTTAAATGAAAAGAGTCACAAAAGAGGCTCATTCAGTTTTTTACCTCTCCTGGCCATTAGTTGTTTTTTTTACTTATAATTCTAAACCATTGTTAACCGTAAGACTCAAATCCTCGACCTTTTAAGGAGTGACATCATTTTACACATCTCAATACAGCTATACACCAAGTCAAAAGCCCTTTGCTTTTACTTGCAAGTACACCTGATTAGTTACGAATCGCTACAACATTAATTTTAACAATAGGATTGCTATGATCTTAGAACACTAGCTACACTTTTTTATAAGATATCCATAATATCTTTTATAGCTGTTTGATCAATCTTTTATTGATGTGTTGTTAATATATTGAACTTTAATATTTTTCCATTTTTTTATATTTAAATGTTAGCTATGGACAGGGATGTGGGTCGGACAGCTTTTGGTTGGATTGTTGTTGGTTAACACGGTTGTTTCTGCTTAAACCTTAATAACAAACTTTTAAGGAACCATATGATTTGGTTAAAACATGTCTGCTACATATTTGGGCCATGTTTCATCTGTCACATAGCCTGTAGCCCACACATCTTTCATAAATTTCAATCTTAACTAAAAACTTTCTAAATAGTATTATAACAAAAAAAAAAAATAAAAAAATTGACTTATACACCACATATCTTATTTGATACATGTTTAATACAAAACAATTTTAAGTAATAAACCGCATAAACATTGTACATTTTGCTTTAACTTTGATACATAAAACGATTATGTAACGCTCCATATTTGCTATTAAAAAGGCCCATTAGTTATATAAATTACTTGATTTCACTATTTATCCTGCAAAACATAAATGATAATTCAATTAATCTTGCAGAAATATGAATTATGGTTATTTAATTAAAATTGGTTTACTATTAAAAAGGCCCATTAGTTATACAAATTACTTGTATTTACAAAACAATAATAGTAATTCAATTAAGCAGTAGAAATTGCAAAATGTTTAGAATCTTGCATTATTTGATCAAAGATGTGAAACTTAACCCCTGCTTCAATTACTATCATCGTCTAGAAACTCAGGATCCTTCGGTTTTGGCATGGGACTGCGAATGACATCATCGTCATTGTATCCTTGTCCTCTTCTTACGCTCGTTGCCAATATCGATAAACCATGTTTCTTTCTACTCGACTTGTTGTTGATGCTATGAGTGCTCAGTTTCTCTTTAACTCTAAGAAGTCCAACCTCTTTTCGCCTTTTATATCGTTTCCAAGCTGCTTGTATGAAACAAGCGGCCCAAGTTCGCCATTGGTGGGAGTGAACTCTAAACGTGTGCCTTAGTTTCTTGTTGTTAAGTTTATGAAATTGTACGGCCACAAATCTTAAGTCTTCTTTGGTGAGAGCAAAAGCTTCCACCTCAGAGATGGCAGTGACTGTACGTGTGGATAATGGAATGATGACACTTGGACATGGGTCCAAAGCCCATGTTAGTAGTTCCTCACCACAAAAGTCTCCTGGGCCGATCTCACATTGGTTAAAGAAACCAGATCGGCCCCCACCAGTAGTATGAGAATCTAGGTGACCCCGCATGATAAACAACATTTCATTTGTGGGGTCACCTTCTCGTACTAGACATGTTCCTGGTGTTGAGATCACGGGTTTTAGTCTTTCACATATTGCATCCACAGTGAGTTCGTCCATTTGATCAAATAAAGGAACCTATTCAAATTCACATAATCATATTTAGGGAAAGGTTGGAGATAATAAATAAAAAATGTAGAGATCAAAGAACTCACCCTTCTAACCAGCTCGGCGCATACATAACGTTTGATATCTCTTTTAATATCGAGAGGAAGGGGTCGAAGAATTTCTTCTTCGTCAACCCCTCAGGTTGCAATCCATTTGTGGAGATCATGTTTGCGTACACGTTCCCTCAATTCGTGTGGTAGATGCCTGTGGTGCATCCATTGCTCGGTATCCATCCGCTTCACCCGATATTCCTCGAGTCGTTTAGTTCTTGACTCTAGATATTGCTGTTTCAATAAAACAACATATAGTTTGTAACTCAAAACTTAACACTTTTAAACCATGAAACATTGAAGATTCCCGGCTTACTTGCATGTTACCAATGAGCAAAGCAAAGAGCACCAATCCGGTAATTCCAATGAGTATGCAAAAGTGTGATTCCGCGATAAACGGGCTCGCTTGAAGTTCTTGACCTGCTGAACTGGAAAACCGAAACACACAAACCAGTTACTTGTAAAATACCTACATTATTAAATCGTGGGGGCATGTTTTACTGGCCAAAATTGTTGGGCCAGTAAAGAACGCCCTCACCTTATAATAAAAGGTTTATATATGTATGTTTAACGTTACCCTAAGCCTCGTAGACCCCACCACAGACAATAAGCATACTTCTTATAGAAATTAGCCGAAGCGATACTGTATATAACAGCGTCTTCAACGAGTCCATATTTGAAGTTATCAGCACTCGCACATATACTCGAGACATTACTCGTTGGATACCATGCTTCTCGACTAGGAAGATTCACATTAACACAATCAAAATACCGATGTTTGCATTCGGTTTCCATGTCACATACTTCCACCCAACATAGCCCCTGCCTCTCAATCGATAAAAGATACCACATCGCACCAATCACCTTCACAACAAAAAACATTAAACAACAATGTTAGTCGTGTCCTACATCGGGCTGCAGTTTCAACTTTCAAGCATAGTTAGGGACAAAACATACATGAGAAGCCAACATAAACAATAATAGATTGTAAGCAGCCCCAACCCACGCTACATTAGCCACAAGACCGGCTTGTTTTGATATATGTGACCCGAGTCTAAACGTTAGAAACAGCCTCAACATGAACTGGATCATGATAAAGTATAACACGCTTGTTTTCGTGCTCATCATTTCGGTCTTATCGACAATGTGGAACCATGTCATGACTTGTGGAATAGGAAGTGTGGCCAAAAAATCAAGCCAAAACTCACCCCTGAAATACCTCTCAGAAATACTAGAAGAATCCAGAATCAACTCGCCTCGCCCAAGTAAACGTGACGAAGGTGCCACGTAAGCCGTACGAAACCGCACATAAATCTTGATCCCATAGAAGATATCAACGATCGAACGGATGATAGTGAGTGTGATCTTGAGGGTCTTGTCCTCATCAAGACACATGTCCTCTTTGGTCACAGGCAAGTAGAAGAAAAGCGGGTCTACCGCAAGTGAAATCAAGGCTGCAATGAGAAACAAATGGTTCCATCGGTTTATAGCTGCGCCTCGAGGATCAAGAACTGTCGGGTCAGTTTTCACATAGTCCTCGGAGAAAACTCGTGAAAGCTTTTTCGCGAGTTTCGTGTCGCCTTTTTTCAGCGATGTGTTCGTTGGTTCTACGGGTTCCGTGTCAGCATCACATCTAGTTAAAAAAAACCATCAAAATGTTTAAATTTATGAATCATATCATCATACTGACATGAACTATGTATAGAAGAAAAATGCAATTTTGTCAACCTGACATATCTTTTGGAGTTACTCATTGTGTGAACTTGATATGTGAAAATTGTTGGATGATCTAATGGGCCAAAACTGGTATTTTATAGGCTAATTGAAGAGTGTTTATGATAGTATATTACTAAACTTGGCATCTTATGATTGGTTTGGGATGTTCTTATACTTGTCTCATATGTGCGCGTGTATTGTTTTTCGTCTTTTGAATGGCTAGAAAACAGAACTGGAAATGTACAAGAATAAGAATTTATAGATACAAACCAAGGTATCATTAAATCTCAAGATCATGCCTGATATCTTCTTTTCCTTGGATCAGGAAAATTTTAAATATAACTATTTTAATTAGGGATGGCATTCGTATCGGGTTGGTGGGTCGAATTGTTGCGGCGCAGCTGGTTGCCCGTTTACCTGTCATTCTTATGTAATTTTTCTATCGTTAAACCTTTAAGATGACCAATTTAACTAACATCAAATTAGAATTTCGTAAAAATATATATATGTTTATTCGTGTCAATTACATCGACCCTAACTTGAAAACACTTAACAATCGTGCATCCTAAACATATTTATTTAAACAAGGCAAACGGGTTGGCACGTTGTAAGAAATGGGTTACACACGATCGGGTGCCTAGTGGAAACTAAGACAACAAAAATGATCAGGCCCATTTCCTGAATTCAACTTTGCATTAGCATGCTAACCACCACAATTTAGACCATTCTTCTTGTAAGAGGCCGTCCATCTAACTCGTGGCTTGTAACTCGATCAGATAAATTTTGTTGCTAATGTAAGCGTGGTTGGTAATGGTAACTCGTTGCTGACTCCTCTATATGGAATGTGGTTTGTATATTTGTAAAGCCCAATTAGAGGGTCCAGCCCACAAACATGTGAATCATTCCTTAAAACACCAGGCAACAATATAATGTTGTCTGACATTTGGACTAAAAATGTCTAAAAGCTTTTCTGGGCTAAAAATGTATTTTTGATAACTAAAATCCAATAAGCCAAAGGTTGTGAGGCTAAATAAGGGTAAATGAGAACTACTTTCATGTCTGGATATTAAGAAATGAAGTCACATATTTTCATTTCAGAGAACTCAAGTGTGTTAGAGTTTTTCCTTGTATGTGTGGTTTTGGGAGTAACATTAAACCATGAAGAATATTGTCATTCATCTAAAATATTGAACCTTTCAATCATCTTTAAATCTTTATCCTAATCTTTCCATGTGTTAGTTCCAAGTCTTTTAATCTCTTCAATATGGTGATTTCGAGTGATATACGAACACCGCTTGTGATTGTCATGTTCGTAACATACGATTGTTTACATGCAATCACCATAACATTCTTCCCACAAATCATACACCAATATATGATTACAAATCCATATCTAATTCGAAAGTTTACGGTTACAAAACTTAATGACACTTGCAAGACCTATTAGCCCTTACAAGCATGCCGTCACAGCTTCATAATAAGCATCACCTTCCTCTTTAAACTAGTGTAACATGCTCACCCGTTTCATAAGAATTCGCATAACCAAATAAAACAAATTGTTTAAAACACATATAAGTAAGTGCATCATCACACCTTTTAATTGTTTAAAACTGACGCCTTTGTGGCGCTTCAGCAACGCTTACTCGGATATTTCTGCCATCAAGATCCTGCACAACAAGTTTCAGTCAAATTCATGAATCTTTTGCAATGTTTTGAAAACCGGTCGAACCAGGAACCAAGGGTCTGACCGATCCGGTTCACCCTATCAGACCAGTTTTGACTCAAACAGGCCAGTTGGACCGGTTCGACCAGCCCAACTAGTGGACCGGTAAGGAGACCAATTCGACGTCTAGTCTGGTTCTGAAAACGATGCTTATGTGCACATACAACGATTCAACAAATGACCCTTGAAACATGGATAATTTACTTACAACGCCATCCAACGAGTTGACTGCGCTGTTGACCTCATCAGCAGAACTGAACGTAACAAACCCGAACCCCCTTGACCTACCACTCTCCCTATCGTAAACGACTTTCGCTTCCACAACATTTCCCTGCTCTCTGAACAACGTTTCAAGAGCAATATTGTCAACACTCCAAGCGAGATTTCCGACGTAAACCCTGTTGGTGTTGTCGAAACTTCTCCCACCGCCACCACGACCGCCTTCTCTTGGCCCGCCAAACGATGATTCCTCCCTGCGTGGCGGTGGAGGACCCGAGTTCACCCTCAATGCCCGCCCATCGAGCTCCTGTTAATCTTAAAACGGTTTAAAACAATCTTGAAATATATGAAGCTTTCGAGTCTATGTATATTTTGCGATTTTACGATTACTTACATAACCATTGAACTTCCTGACAGCTTCCTCAACTTCCTCAACTGATGACATTGTTACAAAGCCGAAACCTCTGCTTCTTCCAGTAACTTTGTCATATATAACCTGCCAATAACACACACAACATATAAAGATACAGAAACCTTTGTTTCACATACTATTAAGCAGTTATAACTCAATTGTGTTGGTGTTTATCTACTACAAACAGGTGCCCAATTTCACTGAATTCACCTTAGCTAAAAAAAAATATAAAAAAACCCCCCCCTCAAATAAACACAAAATTTGCAATAAAATTACATCAAATTTAGGTTTAAGAGGAACATTTATACAATTAGGAGTGCAAACGAGCCGAGCCGAGCTTGAGCTCAATTAACTTGTGAGAGCTCAAGCTCGAACTCAGCTCGTTTGTTATTTATTAAATTATTTATATTATATTTAGTTATTTTATCATAATTTTATCAATAATGACTATTACTATATATATTTAAAATATTAAATAAAAATTATATGGCTCGAGCTCGATAAGTGAAGCTCGGGCTCGAGCTAGTTTACTAAACAAACTTATTTTTAGGCTCGGGCTCGTTTAACCTCGGCTCGATTCGGGCTTTTTTTTCACGCTAATCTCGAGTAGCTCATGAGTAACTCAGCTCGTTTACAACCCTATATATGCCTCTTTTTTTCACATACTACCAGAAACAGGGGCCCAATTTCACTGAACATCAAAATAATAATTTGGAAAGTGTGAATTCAAATTAGGTCTAAAACAGTAGAAATAATAACACCCTAAAACACACACACACTCTGTTTTACATACTACTAGAAACAGGGGCCCAATTTCACTAAACTTCTTCAAGTGAGGTAAAAAAAACAGTCAAAATTCCTCAAATGAACACAAAATTTTCAACAAAATCACAACCAATTTAGCTTTATGAGGAGTATTTATTCCTCTGTTTCACATACTACTAGAAACAGGGGAAAATTAAAAATTCAGACAATTTGAATCCAAATTATGTCAAAAACAGTTAAAATTCTCAACAAATTCAGACCCAATTTAGGTTTAAAACAAGAGATTAACAGCCATACCTCAACCATCTCAACATTTCCAGCAGTCTCAAACAATCCAGCAAGAGCAGCACTATCAACACTAAAGGGCAAATTACCCACAAAAATCTTGAGGTCAGGGGAGAAACTCTGTTCCTGTTGATCCTCAGACAATTCCTCATCGAGCTCGAACCCGGACGATACGGAGACATTGCGGGTGATTCGAGATGATGGGGCGGGTTCAAAGAGGGTGGTAGAACAGAGGAGCTTTGGAAATGGGGTTAAGGATGATGGGAAGAGGTGGAGTGAAGTGGGTGTTGGGGTTTTGGTGGTTGAGGATAGGGGTTTGGTTGAAGATAGGGGATGGAGTTGCAGGGGAGAGGCAGAGGAAGCCATGGGTTTAGTGGAGGATAAGGTTTTTGGTAAGGTTTAGGGGGAAGGGGTGAGGGTGGGTTTGGGTTGGGTTGGGTTGTAGTTATATAGGGTGAGGGAGGGTGGTGGTGTGGATATGGGTTGACCCGACCCGGTTTCATCTTATCTCATACTTAGGGGTGTCCAAACTGCTCGGCGTTCGAAGATCGTTCGACGATCATTCGTAAAAGCTCGGAAATTTGCTTGTTCGATTCCTTGCTCGGTTAAAACCAAGCCGAGCAGCTCGGTTCGGTTTAAAAATGAACCGAGCACGAGCATAGGTACGCTCGCTCGTCGCTCGTTCGGTTTCGATCGAATTTATTTTTATTATTATATATATTATTAAATATAATAAACATGTAACATATCCAGCCCCTAGAATCCTCATATCTTCGGTTCAAAAAAAAAAACCCTAATCTCTCTCAACTCTTCAGTTCAAAAAAAAAGAGGGGTGTTTTATGGGTTTGAATTGATGTTACTGTATCAAATTTTATGTTTTGAATTCAATTTTTGATTGAAGATGTCTGGAATGACTTCAACACGTGTTTTTGAAGTTATTTTGCATTTTAGATGTTCTTAAACATTAAACATTTGGATGACATTTTGTGTTTATTTTTGTGGGACTTTTTATGTTTGTATTTTGTTAAATTGTTAAAGTGTGTGTGAGACATATAAGTTGGTGAATTTTGGTGAATGAATGGCTGTGTAGGAATGCTAAATAAAACTGAGCAAAAGCGAACTGAACCGAGCGGCTCGGTTCTAAACCGAACCGAGCACGAGCATAAGATTTCCGCTCGATTTCCTAAATCCGAACCGAGCACGAGCAGACCTCCGTTCGGTTCGGTTCGGCTCATGAACACCCCTACTCATACTTGTGAAATACACCAGGGTTGTGTGTTTGTGTTACTTTGGTGATGTTATATTGTTTGATCGGTTTTAAAAACCGGATAATGTTAGAATATGATAGTGTTTTATCTTGTGTTTATGTATGTACTTGTAATGTTAATAAAATGTCTAAAAAGTAGAGGATAAATTAGTACATAAATGAATGAATATGACATTGAAAAGAAAGCAATTTGTTCTTAAAATTCATCAAAACCACCACTCCTGTTTACGGGTTCAATCAGCTTCCCAAATGAAGGTGGTTTAAGACTTTGTATTGTGAGCTTGATTGGGCACGCCAACTGTTCCACCTTAGCAGGGCGTGGGGCACAAACACTGCCATGAAGGAGCACGTGGCAGAGGCTTAGGTGTAGTGGCAGAGCTAGCTCATTAATTTAAGGTATAAAAAAATTAACGGTCAACATAGTAGCAACAGCCAACAGGGGCACTGGGAGGCTGAGATAATCACAATTATGTGACATTATGTTTCTTACGTTGCCGCCTATACACAAAACAAAAGGATATTTTATTGTTCTGGGGCTTGGGCTATGTTTGTCCCTTAGGCCTCTTTCAATTATATTATACTTAATTTGGGTTATCCCTATCATTTGGGCCTAATTATTATATAAGTTTGGTGTTGTTACAAATTTGGGCTTATAAAAGTGGAATTTTAATAAATAAAATATCATATTTTTTAGGGGTATCCCCAACCCCGTATTTGTTCAGGAATATATCTTTTATATAAAACCGAAAAAAATACAAATAAAACTACAAATATGTGGTTGAGCTGTAGCCCGTGATACCTCTCCTTATACTATACATCCGCCACTGCTTAGGTGGGTTGGCGAGTGTGGGCAGCAGAGATGGTGAAGAAGGTGAACATGAGAAAGTAACCACAAAATGGTGTGCTATTCCAAAAAGGTGAACTATGGTTAGTTACGTAACGTCTATATTACTTCACTTTTTTTTTCTCCTTCGTGTCTTAATAAAATCCCTCACTAACACATAATATAAAGCTACTTAACCAAACCAAGACCAATCTCCTTCGTGTCTTAATAAAATCCCTCACTAACACATAATATAAAGGTACTTAACCAAACCAAGACCAATAATGTAAGTGGCTGTCGATCTCATCATATCGGTGGGTCCATACAGATGATATTTACTTATTTAGAATAATGTTCTTAGATAATTAGGCCGGAGGGTGTGGGGGCCCCATCATGCCACCTTACTGCCTATAGCGCCCTTTTGACGTCATCATCCACACCATGCAAATTAAACAGGGGCGGCATTGATGGGGCTCCATCATGGTAACGAGAGAGAAGGGTTTTATCAGGTGGGGCCCACATCATTTCAGCCAATAATTTTTTTTTAATTATTTAATAGGGTGTTCCATCCCACACCACGCAAGTTGGGGGGGGGGGGGTGATAAAGCCTCATGGCTGAGGTGGATCCTAGGTGGCGCTGATGTGTCTTGATAAAGCCCCTAGAGGCTCCATCCCCACCCTCCAGCATTAGCAGTTAATTTATCTTCGGTATTTGAAGTAGCTTTATACAAGATGTTTAGGCTGGAGGGTATGGCTAGGGGCTTTATCACCGCCACCTCAGCGTCACATCACCGCCACGTCACACAAGGGCTTTAAAGCCCCCTCCTTTAACTTGAAGGGTGTGGAGGGTGTGACTAGGGGCTTTATAGCGCCCCCTTTAAACCAATCAAATTCAATAAAGCGCCCCCCCCCCCCCCCTGCTCGTTAACATGGTGGCGGAAGGTTGATGCCCCCCCCCCCCCTGTAATTGTGGCGGTGTGGACGATGGAGCCCTTTAGGCACTATGAAGGCTGAGGTGACAGGGTGACGCCCCTCACACTCACCAGCCTTAGAGTAACGAAAAAACTGAATAGCTTATAATATGGAAGGTTAAATGAAGGTTGAGGTGACAGGGTGACGCCCCTCATACTCATCAGCCTTAGAGTAACGAAAAAACTAAATAGCTTATAATATGGAAGGTTAAAAAATAATATATATGTGGTCATCATTTTTCTATTTGAATATATGTCTGCTTTGCTCCAACATTTCTTCCTCGGCTCTTATTTACTTGAAATAAAAAAAAAAAAAAAAAAAAAAAGAACTAATGCGTGTTTTTCGTGTTAAGTCTCAGCCCCAAAATAGACCAAAACCACAAATTTATATGTAGCGAATCGTCACATTATTTTATTTCATGGAGTAGTGCGTTAGATTAGCAGGTAATTAGGTTGGTGCGAATCGATGTGATTGTAAGGGTATCCGGGGCACCATGCGGGGACTTGTTCGGTGACCCCAGTCCCCGATCGGGAACACCGCCGCCATCACCGCGGGGACCCAAATCGGGGAGGGGAATCGGGGTTGGTTCACCGCGTTGAATTGCACATGGATCGAGGAACGGTCGACTTTTCCAACGGTCAAATTTAAAAAAAAAAATCAATTTAAACTAATATAAATAACCAACTTCACTATTTTTTTACCACACCCACCACTCTCAAACTTTTATACTCTAAAAATCTATCAAATACAACAAAAGCCAAACCGAGCAATGGAGAATCAACCCCGTGAAGCCAAGAAAAAAACTAAGGGACGGGGCTCACAACCGTCTCGTGGTGGTTCGAGCGGTGCAAGTGCACAACCACAACCCCCTTTCGGATATACTTCACAACCACCCCCGTTTTTTTCCCAACAACCTTCACACCCCTCCTTTTACAACACCCAACCACAACCCACTTTCGGCTATTATCAAAATTTGTTATCAATGGATCCACCTCAATCCCCCGCCTTCGACTCGTATGGTTTTCGTTCTCCACAAGTTCCATATACACGAGAAAATGTTGAACGTCCTCTACCTATTCACGAGGACGAGGAAGTAGTGCCCGAAACTCAAAATTTGGGCGACTATGAAAATGACACCGGCGACGATGAATATAATGTGGATCAAGACGCCGGCAACGAAGAAGATGACGCTCTACCAACGGGAAAAATGTAGAGCCAAAAATGGACAAAGGTCCAAGAAGAGGCGTTGGCGAAAGCGTGGGTACATTGCTTTACCAACAAAAAAAAGGGCAATCAACAAAACCGCGATAGTTTTTGGCGTAAGATTTTAAATCATTTTAACGACACCGTTGGTGGAAGTAACCGGACCGTGCATCAAGTACGGTCTAAATGAGGCCCAATGATGACGAAAATAAACTTTTTCAACGGCCTATACCAACAAGCGGTAAAAATTATATTTTTTAACGTTGTATATTTTTTTATTTTGTTTACTAAGTTCATATTTTTTTAACACTTATTATTTTATAATATGTAGGATCGCACACGAGGAAGCGGGTGTAGCGATCTCAACGTGATGAAAGTCGCTTTAAAGGAATTTAAAGAAAGATATCCGAACGGTTTTCAACATGTCGAGGCATGGGAGGTCGTTCGAAAACACGACAAATGGGCCCAAGTCCCATTGTTGGGTGAGGAAGGGGAAGGTTCGACACAAAAAAGAAAGCCCGTTGACGTGGACCCTTCCATACCCGATATGAACGAAGACCCCTCGCTACAAAGAACACAACGGCGAGACAAGCGTTAAGCGACATCGTCTGAGGGCTCGGCCGAGTTGGCGGCACAATTCAAAGAGTACACCGCCATGAAAGAAGCGAAGCACGCGATTGAATTGGAGGCGATTGAATTGAGGAAGAAAAGAGAGTCGGAGGCTCGCGAGCTCATATCGGAACAACGCGAGACGATGAGAAACTACAATTACGATCGAGATATGAAAACATTCCTCAAGCCGCACGACGATGCTCCGCCAGAAATGTTGTCGTTCATCCTCGCCCGAAAGCGCGACATCGCTAACAAGTACGGGTGACCGTGCAATTTCTAAAATTTTTATTTTCTAGTTTGAATGTAATTTTTATTTTTATTTTCTACTTTGAAATGTCTTTTATTAAATTTTATTTAATTTTTATTAATATTTTTTAATTTATAAACTTGCATAATTACAACAAATAAAAAAAAAGTCCCATAAGAGGGGAGTGTCGCCATCAAATTGGGCTGTGAGGGGAGTTTAAAGGGGAGTTGACGTGGCATAACCTGATTGGGTGTGCGTAAGAGAGGGGACTCCCCTAAGAGGGGAGTGCCCCTCTCACCCTAAGCTTTGATAGGTAATTTATGGTATGGTTCAAATGTATAGTTTTCAGGTTTCCACTTAGGGGGGCTGCCCTAGTCCTAGCTAGGGGCACTGCACTGCTGTTTTTGAGCAGGGCACTACCCCTTTGATCATCCATGTTCATTTAAATAAAAAAATCAGATTGTTTTGAACGGATGTGCACTCCACACCTCCTAACACGAAACAAAGCTAAGTCAGACTTCTATAAACTGCCCAATTGAGGCAGTTAAGTTCCAAGTGTATATCGGAATTCCTAAGGAAATTTCGTTTTCGGCATATAGCAATAGTTGGACTTGCGTACATGACGCTTCACGCGCTTAGCCTGTCTCCTCTATGAAGGCTTTGTTGTTCCATAATTCCTCTCTGAATGATTTATTTGTTATGCCTTGGAATAACTAGGTTCCTACAAATGTTAATATCTTTTTGGTGGAAAGCTAAGATGGATAGAATTTCTACTCTTGTTGGTTTAAGTAAGAGACAAATTCTTGTTGATTCAATGTTATGTACGTTGTGTGGGAGGCTGAGGCGACTGCATATCATCTTCTCACATCTTGAAACAATGCAGCTCTAATTCGTCAATTTGTTAGTAACTGGTGTGGAGTCCCGCAAATCTTCATTATCATCGTTTTTGGGTTAGGGATCACATAACAATTCCTAAATCTATTTCGCTTGATCGATTAAGAGGAAAATCCACCATGATATTGTTTTGATCGCTTGTTGGACTATATGGAAGGCGAATGATCTTGTCTTCTCTAACAAACCGATTAAGTTTCGAAGATTTATCAGGTTTCTCTGGACTAAGAATTGTTCATTTCTCTATCTTATGGAAAGATTGGTGTAGTTATTGTGTTTAACATTTGTGGTTGTGTGCCCCTCCTAGTGTCTTGCTTTTTTTTTTTTTGAACAGCCAACAAACTCAATCCTGAGCACTCTCGGGGCACCCACTGGACAAACGGAGTACTCCGAGAGTAACCCGAGTCCACCACCAATTCCGGGGAAAACCCTCTAACTCACCCGCCCGTAGGCACGGCGGTGAAATTACCGGTAAAACCCGTTTGGCTCAAGGATCCAACCCAGGTTTCCCTGGGTCTCCTATCATTGCCCACCAGTACCTCACTATGCACCAAGTGAGAGTCGAACCTGCATCTCTCAAGAGAAATGCACGTCCTCCACCACTTGATCTAGAGATCATTGGTCCTCCTAGTGTCTTGCTAGTTGGGGTTTGAATGATCCTTCCAAAAATAATAAAGAGTAAAATGCACGGATAGTCCCTGTGGTTTTGCAAAGTTTCAGCTATAGTCCCCAGATTTTGGAAATTACACTCATAGTCCCTGTGGTTTGACAGTTTGTTACGCGGATAGTCCCTGGAGTGGATGGGGTTAGTTTTCTCAGTTAAGTTGGTGTGAAATTACTTATTTACCCCTCCCTTTAAAAAATTAAACCCTCACCTATTTCATCACTCCATCAAGACCTGCAACAATTAATCATCCATCACCACCTGCACCATTTCTTCAATCCAACACAAACTTGCAAATCAAGGGAAGAAAACGTTGCCACTGAACTGAAATCTCGAGTGTAAGGTGTTAGTGGAGGTAATCCTCAAACCAAAACTACTATCACCGTATCCTCTCGAGGCCGACACTACTGGTCCAGCTGTACCTTGACTTCTACTACCGTCTCCTCTCAAGGCCGGCGCTACTAAGGCCAGCTCCACCTCAGTCGACTTCTACCACCGTCTCCAACCATCAAGTACTATCAGACATCGCCGGTGCTGTGAAGGGTCACCGGAGACCAATCGAAGAGGTGGTCAGATTCCCTTAACTCTCTCTCTCTCTCTCTCTCTCTATGAAGAATCTGTGTCTTGTGAAAAGAATGTATGATATGAGGGCTAGCTTATAATGAGGTATTTAAATCCTTTAATTTCGGTATAGATTTTGGTGAGTTTTTATGGAATTGGGTATTAGTGGGTTTTGGTGGGATTTTGAGGGGAAAATGAAGAATATTTGGCTGATTTTGGAGTGTTGATGATTGATGAAACAGAGGTGGTGGTTGATTTTGGGGTGGTGATGAAACAAGGGTGGTGGTGGAGAGTGATGGTTTAAGGAGGTGGTGGTCGGTGGTGGCCGGTGATGGTTTTAGGAGGTTAGGTGTGGTGGTTTAAGATGAAGAAGAAGTGGAAAGTGGGTCCTTTTTTCTATTTTTTAATGTTTTAATTCTAAGTAAGGGCAGTTTAGTAATTTCACACCAACTTAACTGAGAAAACTAACCCCCATCCACTCCAGGGACTATCCGCGTAACAAACTGTCAAACCACAGGGACTATGAGTGTAATTTTCAAAATCTGGGGACTATAGCTGAAACTTTGCAAAACCACAGGGACTATCCGTGCATTTTACTCAATAATAAAATAAAAATCTTAATTACCTAAAATAAATTGATAATAATAAATCCAACTTATTTTTTAATTAATTAATCGGAATATATTCACAAGTTCTAGATATTCCGTAAAAATAATAAATTAATTGTAGATATTTTTTTTTCCAAACAAAAGTTTTGGACCCAAATGTTTGGCTGAGTAAAAGCCACATCCCATCGTTTTAAATCACTCCATTAAAGTAGTACAAAATTACAAACCCACAAACGGCACAACTGGCCAAAGAAAAAAATAAATAAATTCTAAAAGTGGTAATTCTGTTGGATTAATGAGCAAGCAAGTAAACGAATTCAAACGACTTAACAAACATAGGCTAAATCTTATTAAATGTCAAAGTTGATCCGAGTTTAGGGTTAAGATCATATTCAACTTAAGTTTAAGTTAGCTCGTTTAATTTACTTTTGTTTAACATTAAGGGGTAGGGGTGCTCCATTAGTGATGAAATTCCATCACTCACAACATCCAATCAGGTTTCGTCATTTCATCGAGCATTATTCCATCACTAGTAATGGATTTTAGTGGAAATGCATAGGCCTGTAAACGAACCAAACGTTTATGAACTGTTCATGAACTTGTTCGGCGGGAAGTTCGTTTATAGTTAGATTTATATAAATATTAGGTTTTCTAACTACTTATATTAATATGACTAATTAGTATATTTATGAACTCTAATTTAGATGTGTTTTTGGATGAATTGTAATATATTAGACTTGTTTGTTCAATCATCTTAATTTATGTTTGTTTCTGTTTATTCAAATGAGTCCAGTTAATTTTTTTTTGTTTATGTTCGTTAATGTTCGTGAACTGTTCGTTTAGGTTTTAAACGAGCGAACATGAACGAACACGAACATGCACGATTTCTTAATGAACGAACACAAACAAAAAAATGTGTTCGATTATATATTCGTGTTCGTGTTCGGTTAAAGTTAAATGAACGAACACGAACATGCCTATGTTCTCGTGCTCGTTCGGTTTGTTTACAAGCCTAGGCCCATCACCAGTGATGGTTTTTTTACTTAAATATTTAAATAAATACAACAATAAAGTTTAAAAAACTTAATAAACTATTGAAATGAAATTAATTGAAATATGAATTATATAGTATAAAAAACAAAGAAAAAAGGGCATTTTTTAAAAATAAAAGGGGCATTTTTTAACTTTACATATACTATAGGGGGAATATGAATATTTTTAATTTTATTTATGTCTTCTTCCTCCCAAAATCCAGATCTCAGGAGTATCCCACCCTTCACCTTTGTCACACCCCCAAAATCCACCTGCGGAATACCACCGCTTGGAGGCGTGACTGGCCAGGATCCAGCCACCAATCATATAGAACAAGCAAGTAAGTAATTATAAAAGTTCAACCAATACAATTGGTGTCCAAACAAAACATAGTTTAAGTTGCAAGCGGAAGCATAACGATTAAATCCAAAACCAAAATATAAGTTTAAAGGTTTCAAAGTTTAACATGGTACACAACTGTCCATGTCCCACAACGACTCTTCCCCATGCAAGCTCCTGCTAAACCTATTGACCTGCAAAGCATGTAGTAACGAGTCAACAATAATGTTGAGCGAGTTCACAGTTGGGTGTTCGTTTTAAGTTGTTTCGAAAACAGTTTCCTTTATCTGGCATCCTGCCGTGGGGGTTACCCCATGGTTGAAAACGTGATTTGTTTAACCCAATTACTCTGGCAATCCAGCCGTGGGGGCTACCCCATGTTTAGTTATCTGGCTCTACGGCCGTGAGGGCTACCCCATGTATGTTACTAGACTCGTTACCATATCGGCTGCTGACTGTAGTCATGTTTATGTGCCCTGAACTGTCAATGTCTATCATCATTGACGTGCCCAGATCCATTAGTTCACGCCCGTCCTCTGCGGCACGGTGTGAGGTTTGTCAAACCTAAATAGCGCTATCTAACTAATGACCCGCTCGCCATTGGCCCGGCGATTAAGTCGATATAAAAAGGAGGGACTTCGTGATAGAGTTTTGGTCTAGTGAAAGTTATCTGTCCAAGAGGACGAGGAATTATACTCCTGAACCAGTACTGTCCTACCCAATAAAGGACGAGGAATCCATGTTCCTTAACCCCATTCCCAACCCATGAGAATCCCATGCTTTGTAGAAAGTGTGAACTCACCTTGGGTTACTCGGCAGTTTAGTTTACTTGGTTAAGTATGCTAGTCACCACGTCCTAACATGGTTACTAGTATAGGTCAGGTTTGGGTGTAAAGAAGTCACGTAGATCCTACATGTATCTGACACATAGCATACATGACATATATTTATTCCTCTACGTTATTGGGCCTGTCCAAGTTCTTAAATAGTAACAGTTAACACATATCCCACTTAAACAGTAACAAGCACGAGTAATCCATACACTTCGGCCCAATAACAAAGATAAGCAGCCCAGTCGAGACAGGGGGTCTCTACTCGAGATCACGCGGTCTCGAGTCGCAACGGGAGGTCTCGAGTCATGGACATCTGGTCTCGAGTAGTGCGTACATGAGTCGTAACCTCTGAGGTCTCGAGTCCAGTCTCGAGTCGAAATCACAAGATCTCTAGTCGAGACCTTGCTGGTCTCGAGTCCCTGATGTCTGCTGCTATGCTCTCGAGTCGTTGATTCGTGGTCTCGAGTTATCACTCGATGGTCTCGAGTCGCAACCGGAGGTCTCGACTCGCACACCTGTTGTTTCTAGAACATCTGTCCAGAATTGTACTAACCAATAGGATTACCATTTCATGATCTTGTGTACTATCCAACCAAAATGCATCAACATGTTTTCTTGTCTAAAACCTTAATCAATTGGATCAAACATAGCAATTTTCAAATATTCATATCACATTCAACAAGTTCTTCATCTAGGGTTTTCATCATTTTGCAATCATGATTAATCAAACAATCCATCCTAGCATGAACTCAAGTCAATATCATCATCGGCTCCTGAATCTAGCATATACAATCAATACTAGCATGCTTGCACAAGATTTATCATTAACATTCATCCATTTTCATACTATTTAATACACATCCTACTATCAACTAGTGTCACAATTATCAAATCACTTCAACCTTCCTAATCATATAGAGATATGCATATCAAACATGGACATGAGTACCACTAACCAAACAAACGCCTTTATTAGACTCGAACAACATTCATAACACATTCATCATGCTATTCATCAAAGCAAGTAACACCATTATTCACATAAACACTTAGTGAGCATCTAAAAACACTAACCGGTTGTGAAAAGGCACCGAGATAGTAAAGAAGATGAATAAAATGGAGTGTCCGAGTGATGATGATGAGCTTGACCGAGTCTCCTTGTTGTTGCCGATTGATCCAAGAGAATGAGGGAAGAAGGATGTTGAGACTTAGGGTTTTAGTGAGAGAGAGGGAGAGTGTGGAGGGGAGTGTGTGAGAGTGAGTGTGGGTTTGGGGTTTTTATACTTGGTTTTGGGTTTCGAGAGGTGCATGGCCCAACCGGCCCACCATTTTACTGTTCACTCGAGACCAAGTGGTCTCGAGTCGGGTCCTTGTGTTTTGGTTCCGGTTTACTACATACATACTTGTATAAAACTATACTTTATACGTACACATTAATAACACATAGCACATCAAGATAATCACGGACTTTCATTTACTAATGTATAAACACATAACGTTCAAGCATGTCACATCAAGATACAATGAAGGGTTCTAAATTCCGAGTTGTCACAACCTTCCTTCAACAGCTTCTTCTTCAGCCCTTGATTTCCGATCTCCTTCTCTTCTTTGACTTTTAAAGTTACCGGAGCTTCAATATCGTCCATGAAATCTCCGTTCATCTCCTTGATTTCCAATCTTTCACGCGTGAAGACCACCACGCGTTGCCACATCCGCGCATGGTGAATGGCAGCGGCGGTGGTGTTTCACGCCATTCAACACGTGACCAATTTGCTATCACGGGGCACCCCGTCCCCTAACAATAACAGTTCGTTTAACTACGGTACCGACACTTGTTATAGCAACTAATAGAAAAAAAAAATTAAAAAACAAATCATGATATGACCAAAAATATACTAATACGGCGGGAATTTGGTCGGTATCGGTTTGTTTCGTTACGCCACCTACAACTGTTACAGTAACCCATAAAGAAAAAAATCTTGATATGACAAAAAAATATCGACACTTGATTTACATTGATAAAAAAAATCTTGATATAACCAAAAAAAATACCGACATGTAATTTATATCGATAAAAAAATGCACAAGTTAAATAACATAACACATAAAAAACAACTAAATAACACACACACAAAAAAAAAAACTTTTAAAACCAATAATTACTATTCATTTTATTTGTTTATTAATAGTATATATATATAATAGTATATATATAATATATAATAGTATATATAATATAATATAATAGTATATAATATAATATAAAGTTTGATTATTGATAGTACTAAATAACACACAGAGAAAAAAACTTTTACAACCAATAATTACTATTCATTTAACTTGTTTATTAATAGTAAAATATAGGGAAATGTTCATTAGGGAACACTTAAAAAGTGAGGAACAGTGGGGAACCGGCTCAAACGAACTCCGATTGGACTCATTCCAGCGGCGTTGGAACCGGCTCGTTGAACCCTAACTAAGATATCTTAACCCTAAACCTAAATCCTAACTCCTAAACTCTAATCCCTAAAGCTAAAAAATAAGGCTAAAACCTAAGCTAAACCGTAAAATCTAAACTATAAAGCCTAAAAGCTAAACCCTAAAGGCTAAACCTAAAGCTAAACCCTATAGCTAAACCCTAAACCCTAAAGCTAAACTCTAAACCCTAAAGCTAAACCCTACAGCTAAACCCTAAGGCTAGACCCTAAAGCTAAACCCTAAAAGCCAAACCCTAATATATTTAGGGTTTAGGGGTTATGATTTAGGGTTTAGGGTTAAGAGATCCTAGTTAGGGTTCGACGAGACGGTTCCAACGCCGCTGGAATGAGTCCAATCGAAGTTCGTTTAAGTCGGTTCCCCACTTTTTTAGTGTTCCCCAATGAACCTCACACTAATAGTATATATATATATATATATATAAAAAAAATATAATTTCAAATTAAACAAGTCTTAAATAATAAGTATCAAACTACCAATACCCATACACAAGAAAAAAATCATGAATAAACTTAGAATACGACTTGATTTTTTTTAAAGGCGTGTATTAGGCTACCGCACTCCTTAAATTGAAGAGCTTCGTTGTTTCACTCTGACCAGACTATGTTGTCTTAACTTAATTAGGCTTACGCTGGTTTCAGAGTTTGGCTTGGATGTTCTCCCTGGAAACCATACCGACGGCTGTCACTTGACAGTCGTTGTGCCACCACAAGCGCAGAACTCTCTGACGTAACACATGGTAGGATGGAAATCCGGGTGAGCTCAAGATAGAGCATGGCACCTCTGCAAGAAGACTAGGTTCTATCTATCATTACCAAATCCACCAAAGTAACACAAGTAAAGACTGAACTTGGGTCTCCATTAGAGAACCCAAGTCTCTCTACCTATAGGTAGTGGTGCACAAATCGGGTTTTTTTAAAAACCGGGTTTCGGGTAGGATCGGGTTCGGGTAGGATCGGGTTTTACAAAATCGGGTTTTTTTAAAAACCGGGTCGGGTCCGGGTTTTCTACCAAAAATGTATACCCTATATACCCGGGTTCGGGTAGGGTTCGGGTCGGGTTCCGGTTCGGGTATTCATCGGGTAGGGTTCGGGTATGCATCGGGTTGGGAAAAAACCTGCACCGGGTATTAAAAAAACCCGACCGGAACTATGCTTATAAAATGTATCAAACATAACTCTCACACATAGATATCAAATCTATTGATAAACAGAGGCACAATTTATAAACAGGGGCACAATTTATAGTTCTTCATGTGGTTATTCTTGAACTATAAACAAAGGCACAATTTATTAAATACAAAAACTAATAATGATATTAAACAAACAAAGAAAATAGAAGGACCAACATATATTGGCATATTTGTTTCCACTTGTAATGAAATATACTAAATAATTAAGTAGCGTGACAAATATCATTAGAAACCTAATAATTAAACAAGATTACATCAAAGTGCATATATAATTTTGTTAAATCATAAGAACTAGAAGTCTTAATGCATACATAATTAAACAAGATTACATCAAAATCGGGTTTTTTTAAAAACCGGTTCCGGGTATTTATAAAACCCAGTTCCGGGTTCGGGTATTTATAAAACCGGGTTTCGGGTATAAACCGGGTATAAAAAAACCGGTTCCGGGTTCGGGTTTTAGATCAAATATGCATACCCGGTCCCTACCCTACGGGTAGGGTCGGGTTCAGGTATAAAAAACCCGGGTTTTATAATACCCGGTTCCGGGTTTTTTTTTTCGGGTCCCGGTCCGGGTTTTTTGTGCACCACTACCTATAGGCAACAAGTGGTGGATATAGTTGAATATTTATACAAGCCTAACTAGATCAAATAAATCCCAACCAAACAAATTTTCATATTTGCATATGATTTACTTAACTTGGATCGGTGATATAAAACACTTAAAACGAGAAATTTGTCCTTACTAAAACCGAGACCAAGAAGAAAACTAACCGATACCCAGACCAAATTATTGACATATGGGTGCTCATCGGTTCAAGATTAAACACACAAATTATACTAACCCACATCAACGGGACGTTCTCAAACTATTTAACTATGGTGGAATGGCACCATTAGGTAGTTCTAACGCAATCTCCTAATTACACTACTATGGTGAGACGACACTATCACGAAAGTAAATATAAGAGTAAACTGCAATTTGCGTCCCTGAAGAAAGGATCCGCTGTCAACTTGAGTCCTATTTTGAAAATTTCAACCAATCACAATGGGGCTCTTTCTTCAGGGACGCAGATTGCAGTTTACTCTAAATATAATTTGTAGTTTAATTAACTTAAAGATTACTAGCAAAATCACAATGAAAAGATATTCAAATATTAATGAGAGTCATTGTTAAATCAAAAAATATAGAAATCAAAGTCTACAGTACAAATAATCCTCCCATTTCGTGTATCTTTGCAGGCGGAGCTTAGTTGGGGTCTGGGGCCCGACCCTTGTTGTTTTTCACTTGAAATGTAAATTTTACCGAAAATTTTATATATTGGGTCCGCTCCCCCCCCCCCCCCCCCCCCCCCCCCCCCCGGTCTCGATTGTGTGCGAGAAACAAACTAATGAGCCATAAATATAATGACTTCAACTCTGGTGAATCCCACTTCTTATTTTAGCAATTCAGCTCATCCCCCGGCCCATGGTCAATTTGTGAGCCCACTTCTTTATCATGATGGGCCATTGCTTCAATCACATTTCCAGCCAATTAAAAAAACTCCCATTTGATATTTGAATTTGATTGCATGCATCAAGTTCCATCACTTTTTTTTTTCACGGTAAATTTGAATCACTGACGGATCACTGGAGAATCATTGTGCCACTAGCGGAACTACCCGATCATATCCATCTCAACTAGGCATAATGCCTATACAGTATACACCAATTCAGGAGGAAACCCAATAAAATATGGGACCCCCCCTTGGGAATCGAACCCAGGATCTATTGGTCCCAAAGTCTTATCCCACCCCCAAATCCATCACTTAGATCATCCCCCTAAATTTGAATGGTGTAAATGGGTGCCGATCAAATGTAATATTATGGCATGGAGATGTAATTTGAATAGATTAGCTACGAAAGTTAATTTAAAAAGAAGGAATGTGAATATTACTTCGGTAATGTGCCCATTTTGCGAAGAATTGAGGAAACGGTGGAGCACCTTTGGTGGTGGAGAGGTTTTGGTCGGCTTTCAGCGCTTGGTGTAAAATACCTCGGGTATATGCTTTCAATTTCAAAGACATTTTGGAGATACACAACTTCTCACGTCATGGCAAGAAAGAACAGAGTATCATTAAAGGTTTGGTGATGATTTCGTGTTGGTGTATTTGGAAAGGAAGGAATGATCTGGTTTTCAAGCAGACTAGACGAAGTTCGCAAGATATTCTAGGAGAGGTTAAGTCGAGGGGTTATGGGTGGGTTAGAAATAGAACCTCATGAAAATTTATTAGTTTGGGGATTGGTGTAAATACCCGTTGTATATGTTGTAATTGGTGGCCCTTTGCCCGTTTGGGTCGGGGGTGTTGTTTTTGTTGTTTGGCCTTTTGCCCGTTTAGGTCGGAGGTGTGTTTTCTAATGAAGTTTACTTTTCAAAAAAAAAAAAACACAAATTTTAAGCTTTTATTTAATTTGCATCCACATTTGTTCCATTTTGATGCAAATTAATTATTCAAGCTTGGTTTTCCATAATCTGCAAAATTATAAAAAAAATATTATTGTAATACGTTTTTAACGCCATCGGTGCATTTAACAAATAAACAATATGGATAACGTGTATTTAAAATGTGCATTTAACAAATAAATAATATGTATAGCGTGTATATAAAATATCAAAATGTATTGATTGTATATCATATCAAAGGATAGCCTACATTTGTGTAACATCACAGTTTATTGATGAAATTGGGTTTTACACAAACAAATTCAAGATGTAATTTTTTAAGACATCAAATTTCTAGGATAAAGCATCTAAGATGAGAAAATTATCAAAATTGGCACGTTGGTAACCAAAATTAATAAAATAGGCTACATATCTTGAGAAATGTAGGAAATCTAAAATAACCAATCAGAGAAAAACAAGTAAGCGGCACCCGCAGAGGTGTTAGCTATTTTGTTGGGACTAAAATCAATAATTTTTTTTTTTTTTTTTTTTTTTTTTTTTTTTTTTTTTTGGCCAGCTTAACGGTACCCCCAAGACGGAACAACCCCGCCACCCGAGTTCGATCCCCGGGCCCCCCCTAAGGTCCAGCCCCCCATTTCTGCCTAAAGCCTACTCTGGGTGAGATTCGAACCGGCGCCCCCGAGCGGGAACCCCACCGAAGTGGGTAAACCCTCTCACCTCCTCTTTGGTGGAAGTGGGGATCGAACTTGAGACCTCTCACAAGGCCTAAGTCTTTTCCACCACTCCACCAAAGACTCATTGGTACTAAATGAGTATAAATGAGTCTACAAATAACCAATAGTATGAAAAAATCATTAATGTTTTAAAAACGAAGGGAATTAAGAAGAGAGAAACTATTGCTGTGGATGGACTAAATTGACGCCACGGTGACTTTTTTTTCTTTCAGTTTCACTCATTTAATCTTATTTATTTATTTTAAATATAATGGATAAAATTATTTTCTAATTTTCATACAAAAATAATCTTTTTAGTATATCCTGACCCTTAATTCTTATACCAACAATAACTTAAATCAATGAGGTGGTGGTCCATTGACAAAGACAAAACCTTTAAACACCTTGGAAGGGTGATGTTTTGAATTCAAGTCCTATAAACGCCAGGAATAAAATAAATTTGCCGTTAAAAAAAAACAATAACAACTAATTTAAAAGTGTGAAGAATGTTATTAACCTATGTTTTGTGCTAAACCAAACCGCATATTTATTATTATAATAATAAAAGATCTAGATTGAAATTGATAAAACAACATTATAATAATAAAAGATCTAGATTGAAATTGATAAAACAACTATAAAATATGTTACAATCACATGTGTTAGGTAGAGTTTGTATCATTTTACATATATAAAGTAATGGTTAATTATGTTGTTTTCAACTTTTAAACATGGATTCATAAATGTGAATGATGCATCTTCTCCCTAATTATTGTTTTTGTCCATGGGGATATTTTAATGGCTAAGATGTATGTCTCACAATCAAAAACATTAAAAGTTTAAATCATACAATATGTAGCACGTTATGACTTATTCTAGAAAATCTAAAAAATTTTATAAAAAAATACTTTATTCCATAGGTGGATAAGTATAACTAATGTTTCCCTAACACATAGGTGCATAATCGTAGAACAAAGGGATTTAATTGATTTTAGAGTAAACTGCCATTTTGGTCCCTGTGGTTTGGTCAATTTTATCACTTTAGTCTAAAACTTAAACTTTTTTGCATCAGTGTCCCTGTGGTTTCAGTTTTATTGCCATTTTGGTCCAAAAATGAAACCAGGTCATATTTGTCTTATAAAATCCTGTTATTTTGTCATTTTCCGCAGGGGCAAAATGATCATTTCTTTTTTTTTTATAAATAAATACCATATTTTATAAGACAAATATGACATGATTTGCCCATGAGGAAAATGACAAAATTGCAGGATTTTATAAGACAAGTATGACCTGATTTCATTTTTGGACCAAAATGACAATAAAACTGAAACCACAGGGACCCAGATGCAAAATGTTTGAGTTTTGGACTAAAGTGGCAAAAGTAACCAAACCTCAGGAACCAAAATAACAGTTTACTCTTGATTTTAACTAAAACGACGCCGTTTTAGTGAGTTAGATGCATTTATAGTAACTTCATTTATCTTTAAATATAACAAACCTATCATCGCCAATGATATCTAGATCAAGTGGTGGAAGACTTGCATTTCTCTTGAGAGATGTAGGTTCGACTCTCACTTGGTGTAGAGTGAAGCACTGGTGGGCAATGATAGGAGACCCAGGGAAACCTGAGTTGGATCCTTGAGCCAAACGGGTTTTACCGGTAATTTCACCGTCGTGCCTACGGACGGGTGGGTTACCGGGTTTTCCCCGGAATTGATGGTGGATTCGTGTTACTCTCGAAGTACTCCACTTGTATAGTAGGTGCACTGGAAATGCTCAGGATTGATTTTGAATTATGTTCCAAAAAAATAACAAACCTATCATCATTAAAGTAAATTGAAGACTACTGAATACTGATAAGCCGCCTTTGTCGACTAGTGTAGTAGTGTAGACAAGTTGCAAGTCAAACTTTGTTAAGTTCAGTGTTCAACACGTTACCACTTTATTCACAGTTAATAAATCAAAAATATATCCACTCGTGGCCTGTCTTCTCACTCATAACTTTTTTTTTAACTGCAAATTTGGATCACTGACGGACCACTGGAGTATCATCGTGCCACCAGCAGAACCACCCGATCATATCCATCTCCACTAGACAATAATGCCTATACACCAATTCAGGAGGAAACCCAATAAATCTGGGAAAAACCCCCTTTGTGGGAATCGAACCCATGACCAATTGGTCATAAGCCTTATCCCACCACCAAGATACCACTAGGCTATAATGCCATGTCAGATTCCACTGGGTTCCTTTTGGTAGTTTTTCACTAATTTTCATTATTTTTCCCAAATCATACAAGGTTTACACTAATTTTTTCCATTTTCTTCGAATCGAATGGGTTCCTGGGAACCCATGAAACCATGCTAAATCCGCCCCTGCGTGGGTTGGGTACAAACGCCCAAGTCATCACCCTGGGTGGGTTTGGGTTTCGGCGTGGCCCCTTGGGCGGGGGTTGACAGGCCTAGCGGTCTTTTACATTCAAAGGCGATAACTAATTCCAGACTGAAAATCCCAGCTTGATGAAAGGGGGAGTCTGACGAGGTTAGAGCTAGAGAAAAGATCCAGGTACATGATTCAAGGAGAAATTCCTGAAGAAGACCGATCAAGATTGCAGAGTCGTCATGTTGAAGACTCTCACTAAAGATTCCGTCAACATTCAAGAGGGAGTCTGTTGGTGCAGTTGTCTGTCGACTTCATCTTAGTTCGAGTCTTATGCACGTTATACGAGAAAACTCAAACGAAATTAGGTTTAAGGGTAATTCCGCTTGAAATGACAAAGTGTCATTTTAAACGAAATTAACCACTTAATTCCGCTTGAACTTGTAATCTAGTTTGAACATGTAATTTCGCTTGAATGAGTAATTCCGCTTGAGCATGTTCAAGCAGAATCATATGTCTATAAATAGCCGTCCAAGCGAAATCAGTAGTAATCTTCTTGTTTCCGACGGCGAAGCTCTGTCGAAGTGTCTACGTGCTGTAAATTGCTTCTAGATCAATAAACGACACAGTTAATAGTGATTACAAGCTAAACAAAGACAAAATCAATGAATTCCGCCTCTGATTCTGTCTGAGCACTCTTCTGATCGACTCGTTAGGTCGTTTCACGATCCTACAATTTTCTTTATCACCTACCTAAAAAAAATCCCCCTAGTTAACCTCTTTGAGCCTAAACCTTTTCATTTCTAAACCCACAAAACAAACACCCTTTACCCACCAAAAACCTTTTTCTTTTCAACCCTTTGTTTTAGTAAAAAGCTCGGTTTTCTTGTGACATTATTTATAAAAAAAAAATGAAAGTCTAGCAATAAACAAACAAAGTCCTCAAAGAAACTTTGTTTGAAAATGCTTAGTTTGAATAGAAGTCACAAAAACATAAAGTTTTACGACGATCGACGTTTTTTACGCTTTTAGCCCCTTTTACTAACCACTAACCAAAACCACCTACCTTTAGCCCAAGCCAAACCCTTTCCCCAAGTCCTCTTGATATTTACAAAGGTTTATAGTTAAAAAGGAGGATGATTGATTGCTTGGCAAGCATATGGTAGAAGTAAGTTCCATGCCGGTCTCGAGTGTTTCACTAAAATACATCTTCGGCCGAGTGTTGAGTGATCTCCTGTGAGGTATGTGAACTTGTATATAAATGGAATTTTAAAGAGGCGTGTTATGCCCAAATAAGTAATTTCTCTTATGAAACGTTCTAAATAAATCATAACGAATAGGATTGCAAATAGTATAAAAATAAAACCCAATAAAGATCTTGGATTCCCGACACTCAAGACAAGCCCAAAACTTCTCTTCTACCCATTCCATTTGGGTGTGTAAGCCACATAATAAAGAGTTTTGCTTGAGGACAAGCAAAGATTCAAGTGTGGGGGCATTTGATGTGTGTAAAATGCAACATATAAATTACATCAAATGAGGCATAAAACTAACCCTTTTTTAATACTAATGTTGGAAAAAATGTGTTTTTGTCTTCCTTTTGTATTTTCAGAACCAAATGAGCTTAAACGAATAAAAGGAACAAATATACAACAAACACTAACATAAATACAAAGAAAATGAACAAACGTGGCATGCCCAACCCCTCGACAGCATCTACCCAAGCAAAAACAAGAAACAGAAGGCTGACCACGGCCCGTGCTCACTGGACACGGGGGCGTGGTCAGATGTCTGCAGAAATGGACAAAGCTGTGGAAGCTTCTATGCCCACCACGGGGGCGTGCCCAGCTCAGCACGGGGCTTGGTCAACACTAAGATTTGCAGAATCTTGCAAATCTTGATAGTACAGATACGCTTCTGCACACGGGGCCGTGCCCAGCGAACACGGGGCCGTGTGGAGCCCTATGCAGACAAATGCAATTAATGAAGGAAGATAAAAGGGATGGCCACGGGAGCGTGTCCAGCGGACACGGAGCCGTGGCCGGGCTTCTGTTCAGGCTATAAATAGGGGTGCTTGGTTCACTTCAAAGGCATCCCTTGGCAAACCACCTCTCTCCCACTTTGCCACCACTACAACACCCACATCCACCACCATCATCCATCATCCACCTTAGAGTGTGTGTAGTAGTCTCGGGATCCAAGATTGATCGTAAGAGTTCTTGTTGGATCGTTGTATGACCCGATTGAGTCGATCAGAAGAGTCTTTTATCCGAATAAGAGGCGGAATCAAAGATACGGACACTCGATGTAATTATAATGTCTCTTATATTGATATGAAACTGATTTACAACCTAGAGACGATCCGACAGAGCTTCGCTACTCAGATCCGAAAGTTACCAATGAATAACCAAGTGCACCTATATATAGAGGTAGGATTTCGCTTGAGACTGAACTTAGTTGAAGCGAACCAGTTCAAGCGAACTACTTGAAGCGAACCAGTTGTGGATGATTTCGCTTGAACAGTTTCAAGCGAAATCTTCACTTAAACCTCTTTTCTCAATTTCTCGAACCTCGTGCACTGATAATTCTATCCTATTACATGATACAAGACGAAGTCAATAGACGTAGTGCACTAACAGACTCCCCCTCGGATATTGACGAAGTCTTCAGTGACTATTCTTCAATATGACACATCTTCAGTCTTGATCATTCTGCATCCTCACTTAGATTGTAACATTGTAAGCATCCAACTGTCTCTTCTTCTATCAGCTTCAGGCTCCCCCTTTCATCAAGCTTCCGTGCTTTGGGATCGACACCTAGCTTTCCAGATACAAGCTCCTAACTTTCAGCTTGTCTTCAGACTCCCCCTTAGACTCTGCTTTCGGGATCGTAGTCTGGACTATCATCTGCAATTTCTCAAACATTTATAAGTAACAGCATTTCAAATTTCAGCTATCCAGGAATCATAACCTGGCAATTCCAATCAAATTCTCTAATCCACTCCCCCTATCAACAAACTGTTTTTGAAATTTAAAACTTCAAGTTTCAAATTAATGAACTTGTTTCATTTTCAGAAACACAATCAGCATACTTAGATTTTGAAACTCAGCACTCAGACATCAATTGTCGAAAATAAAGCAGAAATCAAAATCTTTTTGTATTTTCTGAAAAAATATAAAGCAATAACGAAATATGTACAAACATATTTACAGACAATATTTTTGTTTGAGTATGCGTCAGAGGATCATATCAGTTTTCGATAAGTCACAAGTACCGTTGAGCTTAAAAACACATTAAGAATTAAACAATTCACTCAGATTGTCGATATACTGATCCACTTAAATTTTCATACAAACTTCAACTTATTCAGGATACGAATTAGGTGAATTAAGAACTTAAACCTATTCATGTGTCCCACCTCTTGAATATACTCCCGTATCCAGAATCCCAATAATCAGTCTTACAGGTGAGTATACTACAATGATATCTGTACATAAATTAGGTATGCGAGGGCCGAGGGATCTCAGGTCGATACTTCCGTATACGCAGAGAGATATCAGCTTCGACTTTACAGTATGTCCCCTTTAGAGGATCTTTTTGCTTACAACAGTAGCATATATCAATATTATTGTTTCATCAGCATGCTGAGGGTTTAATGCTATGTTTCAAGCATTGCAGAAAGCATTATCCAAGGACTAGGTCAGAACTACCGTTCAGCAGAAGTCCCGGAATAATACCCCAGACATCATTGAGTATAAAGACCTAGTATATCAGATTATGAGACCTTTCAAACGAGATTTCAGGGGTTACCTATATATCCAAGTAGTGTTCCCCACAAAATAAGCAAGTTTGAATTTAGGTTTATATCCCGAAAAAGTTTACTAAATGTATAAAAACCTACCGACACATCCACGGTGAGATCGTTTAACACAATTAAACTTTCCATTTCTTTAGCATACTGTAACTGTCTACTGATGTACTATCATTTCCTCTTTTTACGCAAAAACTCAATTTTTGAATTTTATCATGTTTTTGACTTTTTCAAATTTTCAAATGTTTTTGTATTTTCTAACAACATTACTCCCCCTAAAATGCAAAACCATATAAAGAAAATTTGACAACCAACACTGATAGCTTTGTCTCGCCATCCATTTTCTGCTTCAAGTGCTCTGTTTTGCAGAAAATATAACATACCCCCATGATATACAACACATTGATATTTTACAGTTTGAAAACCGTTTTCCAATCTGGTGAAAGTAATCATGTTTGTTCAGCCGTGAGGGTTTCGGCATATACAATCAACACTCCCTTTACAACAAACTATTTTCCCATAATGATTTCAAAACACTTAAGTTTGTTTTAATCAGAATGGTTTTTCCGGAAAAATTAGTTTGTTTACCCATCACTTATGAGTTTGGGGTTATCTCATCACCTTGTTCTCTTTTAACCATTTTGAAAAATTTTAACAATAAAAGAACAAACACCATAATCACTTGTAGAAAATCAAGTACAACTTAATGTCCTTGATTGACCACTTGTAAGACGAAATATCACAGTTACCATCCTGTGAATTTCTCAAGAATGATGCCGATACCTGCTTCACACTTACCAACCTGGAAGCTCCGGCAAGTCAGATTTTTCTATTTGAAAAGTTTCACCCAAGTCTGACTTTCCTTGGGTGTATTTTGAGCTTTTCTCTTTTCTTCATAAAACTCTTTCACTCCTTTTTCCTTACCATCAACCATCTTACTAAAAATATGTTTAACATTGCTATTAAACATTTTTCCAGTATCAACACCTTTTGATTTTGTGTTTGTGGCTTGTAATGGAGGAAATTTTTCATCATTCATCAAAAGAACAGTTTCTTCCTTCTTTACCTCAACTTGTGGCTCATCTGATTTTGTGGAATCAGATTCATTGCCCGAACTTGTCTTATCTGACTTAGATGAGTCAGATTCATCGCCTGATGGTGGCTTGTCTGACTTTGAAACATCAGATTCATCGCCGACCATTTTCTTCTTTTCCTTTTTCTCTTTTGTCCTCAGATTTGTATCTGAAGAATTCGATTTACTTGACTTTGCTGTCGAGTGAATCGATTCATCAGAACTCTTATTCGAACCAACCGGTGAACCCGAAGACAAAATCTTCTCAAGATACTCTCTCGCCTTCTTCCTTTTCTTTCGTAGTCTATCTTTCTGCCCTTGTGAAAGTTTAACTTTCTTTTCTTGAATTGTCTGATCCTGAACTTTAGGTTTTAGAACCTTCTGTTCATGGGGCTTGACGTTGACTGGCTTCTTTACCGTTCTTTGAGATTCAACCCTCGATCTTCCCATCGATCTCCTTGGGCAATCTCTGGCAATATGTCATCTGATATGGCAATTATAGCATCTTCTTGTATCAAAGTTCCAATTCTGGCAGTTAACAGCAATGTGTCCTCTAACACCACAGGTGTAGCACACTCTGTTATCGTACCATCCACTTCTGTCAGTCCAAACCTTCAGATCATAACATTGTTTGGCTTGGTTATAGTCATTTCTCCTCTTCAATTCTGGATTTGTCTTTTGAGCACTGTGGTCAAACCTGCACCACTTATTACCAACATTTTGTAAGTTTTCATTTTTAACTTTTTGTGATTTTTTATAATGATTGGATGATTTATCTGATGAGCTTTTAATTTCAATTTTAGAATTTTTCAAATTTCTATCTTTTTGTTTCTGTTCTACATTCTTCTTAACATGTTTTTGTTTAGAACATTCACCTGTTTCAGTAGATTGCAGAACAGTATTTTGAAAATTTTCTTGTAAATCTAAAAATATTTTTCTTTTCTTTTCTTTTCTTTTTCATCATCAGATATCTCATCACAATCTTCAACTTTGACATTTTCAATTTTGAAATTGATTGGTTTTGAACAAATATGTGATGTAGAAGTCACAAAACCTTTCAATTTCTCTTCAAGCTCTTTGATTTTCATCCGAGCTTTTTCAGCTTCTTTTTCAAGCTGAATGATTTTAGCAAGATGAGAATTGATTTCAATTTGTTTTTCAAGATTATCTTTACCAAAAACATCTCTCTCATCTTCTAAAATCTTTAATTGACTTTTGAAATCATTTTCAAATTTTAATTTTTCATTTTTAAAATTTTCAATTTTTTCTTTTAAAATTTTGTTTTCTGCTGTCAAACTGTTCACATCACTAAGCAGTTTGACATTTTCAGACTTCAAATTTTCATAAATTCCCTGCAACATAAGAATCTGGTTATCATCAGTTTGCTTCTTATCTCTCAACTTCTCGACTTCTGATGTCAAACTTTCTGCATCCTTCAAAAGTTTGTCATTTTCAGCCTTAAAGTTGTCACATTTAGAGCACACTGATTCTGAACTTGAAGATCCAAACATCAAAGATTCTTCGTTCTTTGGAATATCCTTTGTTTCCATCTTATATGTTCCTGCACAAAAGAGTTTAACGAAATCAAAAGGATTCATACTTTCATCAATATAACATTTCCTTTTAATATCATATTTCAGAATACTCTTTGTTTCAAGACACACACGAATTCTATTATCAATTTCAGTAATAACATCCAATTCCAATTTTTGTAAATTCTTTTCCATTTCGGTCAAAATTTCCTTCTTTTTCCTATTTTCCATACGAAACTCTCCATTAACCTCATTAAAGAACTGTGTTGGATAAAGTTCTTGAAAAAAATCTTCCCTTTTTAGATCAACCAAGAATTTATCCCATTTAGCAGGTAATGCATTTGCCAATTTCGATATCTGTTCATCATTTGATATTCTAATATCCTTGTTTCTTAAACTGTCCATTAAATTTTTAAACCGTATTTCCAACTCATCCAACGTTTCATCCTTTCGACACATGAAATATTCAAATCTTTCAACTAAAACCTCCTTTTTCTCAGAAGAAGAACAACAAGTCCAATTGTTCATTCTTTCAAATTTAGTGTTTTCCAGTTCATCAAACATTTTGAATTCTTGGTATTTGTGCCGTGTAAATCACCTCGAATCACCTGCAAACAATCAAACAAACAATCAGTATACACAGTAATATCCTGAAACAGACTGATACACAATTGTTGTGAAATAATCTCGACACGAAATTTCACTTTTCAAGCGAAATAAGAACTTCAATCGAAATCACTTGTTGAACAGTTGAAGCGAAATCAACTGTTAACTACTTGAAGCGAAATCAATACTATCTTGTTCAAGCGAAACTTTCAAGTAACCACTTTCTGAAGCGAACTACTGAAGCGAAATCCTTCAAGCGAAATTCCAAATGATCTTTTTCGCTTCAACCTGAACTCAACCTTCAAGCGAAAACCAGCAACTCTATTTCGCTTCAGATGAACTCAAGCGAAATCCAAGATCACAGCACTATTTCGCTTCAAATGTTCAAGCGAAATAATCCAAACAGTCCGTTTTGAAGCGAAATCAATTATATCCACGAACTCTCTTCAAGCGAAATCTAGTTTTTGATCCAATTCAGTCACTTTTAATGCGAATTTCGGTCTCAAACTTTCAAGGCTTTGTTAAACTGTTGTTTTGCATGTTCGGTGAGAAGTTCAATCCATTTTGACCATGAAATCTCGTTCAGTTTGAAAAAGAAGGTGTAGAAGTCAGAATCTAATTGCAATCGAGCTAAACTCTTTCTCCTGAGCTCTGATACCACTTGTTGGATCGTTGTATGACCCGATTGAGTCGATCAGAAGAGTCTTTTATCCGAATCAGAGGCGGAATCAAAGATACGGACACTCGATGTAATTATAATGTCTCTTATATTGATATGAAACTGATTTACAACCTAGAGACGATCCGACAGAGCTTCGCTACTCAGATCCGAAAGTTACCAATGAATAACCAAGTGCACCTATATATAGAGGTAGGATTTCGCTTGAGACTGAACTTAGTTGAAGCGAACCAGTTCAAGCGAACTACTTGAAGCGAACCAGTTGTGGATGATTTCGCTTGAACAGTTTCAAGCGAAATCTTCACTTAAACCTCTTTTCTCAATTTCTCGAACCTCGTGCACTGATAATTCTATCCTATTACATGATACAAGACGAAGTCAATAGACGTAGTGCACTAACAGTTCTTGTCAATCAAAGGGCATGTTTGGCTAAGTCTCTTACATCACTTGGTGAAGACAAGCATTTAATGCATTACTTTTAATTTTTAATCTTTTCGCACTTTTTATTTGGTTTTGTATTAATGACTTTAATAACTAGTTTCTTATGTTGAACGTGAAACTTCTTTATCATTTTTCCACGGTGTCTTGGCATTACTTTACTGTCAATATAAAGTAAAAGATTTTCACCATTCATATCTCTACAGTCTATATAGAGATATGTTGGCTACCTGGTCGGGGGTTAAGGGAATGATTTAGTAAGGTTCTTGCCTTGTTCAGTGTATAGATCCTGCAAGGACCTGGGTCAAGCTTACTAGGACCTCCTTCAATACCCATTGGTATTGGATGGCGGGGGTGCGAATAGCTTGATCCCCTCATATGTAAACTACTATTAATACATTAAACCGGCTACTTGGGATTGTATCCCTGCTGACTCAAACCACTTAGCCAAGGGTAACGTCACCTTCAAAAGAGGGGCCTACCACTTTTCGCATTAATAACTTAATTAATTATCTTTCAATATTCCGACCCTTTGGGATTGTATCCTTGCTGACTCAAACTACTGGGTTGAGGGTAACGTCACCTTCAAAAGAGGGGCCTACTACTATCACTAAGATAATCTCTTAAAAAGTGCAAAAGTGCGGAAATCATCAAACGATACATGAAAGGCGAGTCGGATCCAAGTGATTCATCTTGTCTATCTGTTTTATTTTTATTTTTATTTCAGCATTTTTAGTTTTTATTTTTGATATTTAAAAACCTTTTCTAAAAATTTCAGTTTGATTAGACGTTGAGGATAAACCGGTATTAAAAGCTCTTGTGTCCTTGGACGACCTCGGTATCTTACCAACGCTATACTACGCTCACGATGGGTGTCCTTGGACGACCTCGGCAAACTGTAACACCTCAGAAATTTCGGGTTCAATAATAAAACGACACGTGTCATGTAAGACAAAACGCGTTGTAAACTCGGATTTAATAAAAATGTTTGACAGGATTTAAAAGTGTCGTCATATTAACTTTTGCACCTCTGAACGACCTCGTAGAAAATCCCAAGACTCAAACATGTTAAAAACAGTTAGTATATGTTCAAGTTCAGTAAATTATAACATGGAATGATTCGTAAATTGATATGGTGGACTCCTACGAAGAAAAAGAGCGGTAACCCTTTTGTTTCGGGTCTTGTTTATGGATACAAACGAAACAATACATAAGGGTAAGGTTTAGAACTGATCAAGCACATTTTTAGAGGTCCCTAGATGATAAATAATACCCCATATGCGGATAATAGGGTTACCCTTTCGAATTAATGAAAGAACAACAAATCAGCCCCTGATGATGCCCTGCGCATCGTAGCAAAGAAGGCCCTACGATGCGCAGGGGGTGCCCAGCAACCTGAGAACAGGCAACAGCCTGTTATGCGCGAATGTGACCCATTTGGCCGGTTTTTCTCACTTGTAAACGACCCCTAGACATCTCTAGGCACTAGTGACAAGTGTTAATCAGTTGTGGATGGATCATAGACCTTGTTGTCAACTAGTTGTGGTGTTTGAACAAGTATAAAAGGCCTTCATTGTTCCACACTTTCCTCACAACTTCTCCTGCACTCTTGGATCATTTCTGGAGCTCAAGCTTGCTTCCAAGTGATCTTATCTCGTGCATAGGACTCTTGTAAGTCTACTAGTCCTTCCTTAGTTGAGTTTAGCTTGTTTAATTAGCTAAAAGTCAAACCGTCGTAATTACGGTTTGACTTCGAGATTAGTCACTAATGACTCAGTCTTATCTCGAATTAAAAATAGTTTTAGAATGGTATTTATGTGGGAAATAAAACCCCAAAAGGGTTTCCCCTGATCACCATCCTAACCAGGTCAAATGTCGGGTCAAACCTTTAATTAAAAAGTCAACAAGATGCTTAAAATGTCATTTATGCATAGTTAGCTATCTAGATCATATACAACCTGTTTGATCATTGTTATAACTTAGTAATAAGTGTAAGAACATGTCCAAACATGTTCGACCCGACTATTTCCTGTTTAGACCCGGTTCGGAACCGAAAGTCGCAAAGCTTTGACTTTTGCTTTGACTTCAATTCTGACCCGTTTAGGTATGTTTTAGAAATACCTTAGAGCTTCATTTGGACCAGGTTACATGCTAGTATAACCCTCTGTGATTATACACCTCGGTTCATTAGTTATCCGATTAATACGCATGATTCCGTTAATTGCTCATATGTTGACCATTGTGCCCTTTACACCTTAAAACGAAATTTATGAAAATGTAAAAGTGTAGAAACCTTAGTTACTGATATATAAACTTGTATGCAAAGTTTGACATCAGTTTGACTTGTAGATTAAGAGTTATGCTCAATATCGCAAAACTAATGCTTTATGTTAACATAATGGCGTAATTAGCGTATAGCCTAGTTAAACATACTTTTTGGTATCAAATCTTTTACCCACTGATATGATATATTATTTTAGGATTTTTAAAGATTTTTAATTAATTTTAGGCTGAGCATAACTCGTAGTCGTAGGCTTAACTCGGTAATTGTCGGTTTTGCCCTTACGGGCCATAAAATGAGTTTTACACATCTAAACAATTCCAAACCTTTTGCTACTGAATAATTATGATAAATAAATTATTTTAAGCCTTCTGGAAATATAAAAATATCAGATTTAAGTATCGAACCCGGTAATGGCCTTTAATCGCCTAAATTAGCGTTTTTAACGCATAGTATGTTTTAAAATCATATTGGACATACCCGGGTTGATACCTACTGATATATGAGACAAATTATGATATGTTAACAGTAAGCAAAGGTTGATTAACTCAGACTTCGTTTTTGAGCTTTTCGGCTTATGTGAAATTACCAAAATACCCCTACGAGGCATAGTTTGGTTAAAGATGATAAATTTCACATATATGCTTTAGCCTACTGTTATAACTCATCAAATTGAGTATGTTTGCTGTTTACATCAGACCTGTAACTCAGTTAAACATTTAAACTCTTTTACAACCTTTAAAATGACCAAACTACCCCTACGGGGCATAGTTTGTGTTTAAATTCGTTTCGGGCATAATGAAAGACATCTTACTGATGTCACAACATATTTGAGGCATAATTAACTTAGGAAACCTGTAGATGGCTCAAATGAATACCCGTCACGCTTCTTACGCGTACGGTTCGGTTTATGTAACAAGTTTACATAGATTAGCCGAAATGGGTCAAACCTTATCGGTTTCATCTCAAAATCCAGAATGTGTATAGTTTACCCATATTATACAAGTCTCCAAACTTGTCGGGTCTAAATCACATTCTATTCCGGTCTTCGCTTAATCATGCGTTTGAACCGTATATTTCCTTAAGACTAACCGGTCTAAGCTTAGGCTTAATTAAAGACCCGTTAGCATTCTAATTAATTATTTACACCATCATTCCAGACTAGAGCATTTCGGTAAATGGTACATACGCTTACTTAAGTGAATACGGCTGAGTTATTAGATTCTTGCTAATTAAGACAGGAGCTAGCTCAGGTAAATACTCTTAACTTATTTTCCCTATACGGGCTTGGGATACGGTACTATAAAAGTACCGCTTGGTCGGGTGTATGTAGTCATCTAAATCGGATTGTGATTGATGTACTTACATAACCTGTTTAATATGTATTATTTTACTATTATTTGATGTATGGCCCTTGGGGGTTAAATGACCATGTCCCGGATATCCTTGGCATCATTCGAAGTAATGGCCACGACTTAAGCACGGGGTGTAGGCATACACCTGACAGCTGCATTATGTAAAAACTGGTAATCCACTCCGAGGTATCATCCTTGTGGGCATTATACCGGAACTGGTAATCCACTTAGGGGATGATAGCCCGTGGGCATTATACCTGTGGCGTGTCTGTTAATCTAGTCCGGCCCTACAAACCGGCCCTAACGGACGACAAATAAGTAAAACTGTATACAAGATTATATACAAATAATTTTCCCAAGTATAAAAGGTTAATTTTGCCTCTGTGCATTTTAATCAAAGTGTCAAAAGGTTTTGTGCCTGGTGCATCTAAATCAATTTTCTTAAACTCTTTTCAAATGAGTCGGTTGAGTGTATTTACCAGTGAAAACTGACGTATTTTCCAAAAAGGTTAAGTGACAGGTACTAAACGAAATTGGCTGGAAGCTCAGGGCGCTAATAAGGAATCTTGCAAGTTCTAGGCGTCTAAAGTCTGTTGAACAAATGATATGTTTTAAGATCCGCCTGTGGATCCTCTACTTCCGTTGTAATACTGAATATTACTTCATATTCGGAATGTAATAATAAATATCTTTTGCTTCCGCTGTGCATTCATATATATTGTGTTGTTTGACTATTATGTTGCCAACCACGTCACGATACTCCCCCACCGGGCCCACCGGTGACACGTGGAAAGTCGGGGTGTGACAGGTTGGTATCAGAGCCAACACTGAGTGAATTAAACACTAGCCTTTTGTGTTTAATCTCAGTTACACAATTGCACATTCTTGAGTCTAGACAAGAACATAGGAAAAATCCAAATTTGTTTCATTTTACCTTATTTGGTTCCTTTGTTATTTTTCTGATTAGCCCTTGCATGGGCAAGTCAATTGCTATAGAAGTCCCGTTTAGGGCAACCATATACTTGTTAAATTTTAAAGGAACGATTATATTTAAAGTATCATTCCTATATTATAAGATCTACCATTATAATAAAATGGCAAAATTTAAAAAGGACAAAACCTAGCCATGTGTCACATTAAGACAGGGCCAAGATGGTAGTTCCATAATTAGATTCAGATCCTCGTTAACAGTTCAATTTAGGATTGCTCTGCGTAAAGTATTAAAAAGAATCTTAAAGGTAAACCTAGCCTAAATGTCACGACATACAAGGCCAAGATGGTAGAACCTATTCAAGAGATTCAAATCCTTATTAAACATATGAAAGCATAATAACATGCTCGACAAAATGTGATATGATAAAATCACATAAGTCATTTTGGGATATACTAAATTCCCTTAATTATATAATCATCCCGTATGGATGAAGTGCCCACGGGCTATAACTAACGTCCTCTGGGACTAAAGACAGTGGTAGCCTACAACTCCCTGTCAAGAAAAGGTAATGAACTTTGATTCAAACCTTGAAGCCTCGATTCTATAAAATCAAGGCCTATAAATTAAACTTGTCTAAGTGACTAGGCCAATTGTGCTATTATTAAAACCTTAATGCCTCGACTCTCTGAAATCATGGCTTATAAATTAAACTTGTCTACGCGACTAGGCCTTTTGTGCTATTATTAACTTATAATTTAGGAGTATAATAAAGATCCTGAATAATCATATATTTATCAAATTAACCAATATGTGTATTAGAAACATGGTTAATAAATCGTTCAAAAAGATAAAACTGTTTAAACTTCCGTAAAAACCTTGTCCTTGTTTAATCTTTATGTAGCAATTAAAACTACATGGCTGGGTCGGAGGAAGGGAACAGTCATCCTTTGGATAACCGCGATGATGAAAGAATTAATATAACCAGAGGAGAGCTCCGTACATTGATTGATTCAGCTGTATCTAAAGCTGTGAATGAGCAATTCCAGGAGTATAGTGAGACAAATAGTAAAGCCTCATCTGTACCCCACCCTAAATCCATCCCTAAAACTCCTCCAGAGCCTGATAACAAGCCGCCCTCAAAGAAAGATGAGTTAAAGAAAGATGATGATCGACATTCATCTAATGAACACAGTGTTCCATCCAAGAGGATAGTGTTCGATAATGAACCGCATACCAAATCCTGTAACTATAAGTACTTTGTTTCCTGCAAGCCCCGAGATTTTACTGGGGAAAAAGGGGCAGTTGATTGTATGATTTGGTTGGATGAAATGGACACAGTTGTCGATATCAGCGGTTGCGCTGAAAGGGATGTCGTGAAGTACGTATCCCAATCGTTCAAAGGAGAGGCACTGGCATGGTGGAAGTCTCTCATTCAAGCTGCTGGGAAGATTCCGCTCTACAGCATGTCATGGGAACAGTTTGTTAATCTCATTAAGGAGAATTACTGCCCTCAACATGAAGTTGAGGGGATTGAGTCAGATTTCTTATCCTTGGTAATGACAAACTTAGATTGTCAAGCTTACCTCACCAGTTTTAATACCCTGTCCAGACTGGTCCCTTACCTTGTAACACCAGAGCCCAAGCGAATTGCATGCTTCATTGGGGGTTTACCCCCAGAAATCAAAGCCAGTGTTAAGGCTTCAAGACCTACTACATTTAGGTCAGTAGCTGACCTCTCCCTTTCCCTTACTTTAGATGCGGTCAGGCTAAGGTCGCTAAAGAAATCTGAAGAAAGTAAGAAGAAGCGTGAGGATGATAACTCACGAGGATCAGAGAAGAAACACAAGGGAAACACTGACTCTGAGAGGTCTGGGTCTGGAAAGAATGGTCAGCGGACAGAGGAAAAGCCAAGGTGCTCGACTTGCCAAAAACGCCACTTTGGAAAATGCAGAATGGAGTCCAATTCTAAATCAGGACCACCAGCATGTGGGATATGCAAGTCTAGGGAGCACAAGGCTGTTGATTGCGGGAAGATTAAAGATGCTACTTGCTACAACTGCAACGAGAAAGGGCACATAAAGACCAACTGCCCTAATTACGCGAGGAAGCCCGAGTAGGCCAAGAGAACAAACGCACGAGTTATCAGGAGGAACGCCCAAGAGATGATGTAGAATAATAATAGTATAATATGTATCTTTCATTATCAAGCAGTTTATGTAGAAACTTATTTAATACTGGCACGTATAAATATATTATGAATGATAAAGGTTGAGAACTGTTGTCTCCACCTGATTAAGACTCCGGTCATTTAATGCCCGGTAGAAAGTGACGATGTTACGTCGAAAATGCTCCAACAAATCCTATATTGATATTAATATCTATTAGAAATCAATTTTCTAATAACCTTATAGCAAACTTTTGGTTGCGTACTTAAGGACTCAATATAGTGATAAAAATCGATTGGTTGCCTTAAAAAAAAAAAAAAAAAAATCAAGTCCATATTGTGAATGATAAGAAGCAATTAATTATCAAGACTCCTTATGAGACAACCCTCGTAATTACACGTGTCCGTACGATTAATTAATATTAAACATAAAAAAATGGTGGAACTGGCCGTCCCCGGAATCGAACCCGGGTCTAGGCCGGCCGCACCCTTTCGCGCGCCTAACCAACTGGGCTAGGTGCCTAGTTTGTAAAAAATCTCCATTCTAATTAATTATAAGCACTTGTACAATAAACTTCCTTATCATTTATCAATGATAATTTCTACTAAGTGTCCTGTTTTTAATACAGGCAATGATAAATCTTCATGAACCATAAACTTAGCAAAAAAAAAAAAAAAAAAAAAATTATCATCCACAAGGTATAGCTACCAAGGAAACCGTAGTAACCGATTCTTCTAGCATCGGCAAGGGATCCTTCCGAAAATCTAAAAGTACTCTTTCTTCGCATAGAGTACGACAATATATGTTAGTTTAATTATTTTCTCATTGTTTTCTATCGCCTGCGAATGCCAAACTATGTTTGATAAAAGTGTCATATGAGGATTGGCGTATCCTAGTGCGTCCCATAGATTATTTCCATGTCTGATCAGCATGGAGGTTTAATACATGGAACCCCTGAGATATCCCAATGGTCATATTGTGCTAAAGTCAACTAGTAGTATTCAAAGAAGATATCCAGAATAGAATTGTCCAAATACATATTCCCTGGAAAAGAAATATGTGGACTCATAACATAAATGTGTCACTTATTAGGCACAAGCGTGGTTGGATGAACTGGAGCCTGAGATATGGAAACTCTCTGTAGTCTCCTCGTATATTAACTATCTTTTTCTAAGATTACCCTGTTTACCATGAGGGACAGGTAGAATTAAGATTTATATCCCATTAAGGCTATATTATTATGAAATCTCCAAGACGGATAGCACCATAATTGGGAGAACCGAAAACCTAATTAAGTAAATTTTAAGATAGGAGATTCATATAGCCTAACTCGATATTCTGAGAGTTTGATGTTGTTAGATAAGAAAGACGGTTCATTTTGCTTATGCACTGATTACCGCAACCATGTTTTAACAACGATTTAGAATAACCATCTCATCTTAAGATAAGCTATACTATAATAGCTAGGATAAAGGCGTCAAGGCTGCTCCTTGGAGACCTTGTAAAGATGGAATGTTAAACATCTGTGATTAGGACAATAGATTGGTAAGTCCAATTATCTGGATCTGAAAGTTGCATTGGAAACAACGAAAAAGATCATACAAATTCCTAATCATCTGTAAGTTGTCATTATTAGGCAGAGAATATTTCCTTTAATTCAGTAAATCTCGGGTCGAGATTTATTTTAAGGGGGTGAGGATGTAACACCTCAGAAATTTCGGGTTCAATAATAAAACGACACGTGTCATGTAAGACAAAACGCGTTGTAAACTCGGATTTAATAAAAATGTTTGACAGGATTTAAAAGTGTCGTCATATTAACTTTTGCACCTCTGAACGACCTCGTAGAAAATCCCAAGACTCAAACATGTTAAAAACAGTTAGTATATGTTCAAGTTCAGCAAATTATAACATGGAATGATTCGTAAATTGATATGGTGGACTCCTACGAAGAAAAAGAGCGGTAACCCTTTTGTTTCGGGTCTTGTTTATGGATACAAACGAAACAATACATAAGGGTAAGGTTTAGAACTGATCAAGCACATTTTTAGAGGTCCCTAGATGATAAATAATACCCCATATGCGGATAATAGGGTTACCCTTTCGAATTAATGAAAGAACAACAAATCAGCCCCTGATGATGCCCTGCGCATCGTAGCAAAGAAGGCCCTACGATGCGCAGGGGGTGCCCAGCAACCTGAGAACAGGCAACAGCCTGTTATGCGCGAATGTGACCCATTTGGCCGGTTTTTCTCACTTGTAAACGACCCCTAGACATCTCTAGGCACTAGTGACAAGTGTTAATCAGTTGTGGATGGATCATAGACCTTGTTGTCAACTAGTTGTGGTGTTTGAACAAGTATAAAAGGCCTTCATTGTTCCACACTTTCCTCACAACTTCTCCTGCACTCTTGGATCATTTCTGGAGCTCAAGCTTGCTTCCAAGTGATCTTATCTCGTGCATAGGACTCTTGTAAGTCTACTAGTCCTTCCTTAGTTGAGTTTAGCTTGTTTAATTAGCTAAAAGTCAAACCGTCGTAATTACGGTTTGACTTCGAGATTAGTCACTAATGACTCAGTCTTATCTCGAATTAAAAATAGTTTTAGAATGGTATTTATGTGGGAAATAAAACCCCAAAAGGGTTTCCCCTGATCACCATCCTAACCAGGTCAAATGTCGGGTCAAACCTTTAATTAAAAAGTCAACAAGATGCTTAAAATGTCATTTATGCATAGTTAGCTATCTAGATCATATACAACCTGTTTGATCATTGTTATAACTTAGTAATAAGTGTAAGAACATGTCCAAACATGTTCGACCCGACTATTTCCTGTTTAGACCCGGTTCGGAACCGAAAGTCGCAAAGCTTTGACTTTTGCTTTGACTTCAATTCTGACCCGTTTAGGTATGTTTTAGAAATACCTTAGAGCTTCATTTGGACCAGGTTACATGCTAGTATAACCCTCTGTGATTATACACCTCGGTTCATTAGTTATCCGATTAATACGCATGATTCCGTTAATTGCTCATATGTTGACCATTGTGCCCTTTACACCTTAAAACGAAATTTATGAAAATGTAAAAGTGTAGAAACCTTAGTTACTGATATATAAACTTGTATGCAAAGTTTGACATCAGTTTGACTTGTAGATTAAGAGTTATGCTCAATATCGCAAAACTAATGCTTTATGTTAACATAATGGCGTAATTAGCGTATAGCCTAGTTAAACATACTTTTTGGTATCAAATCTTTTACCCACTGATATGATATATTATTTTAGGATTTTTAAAGATTTTTAATTAATTTTAGGCTGAGCATAACTCGTAGTCGTAGGCTTAACTCGGTAATTGTCGGTTTTGCCCTTACGGGCCATAAAATGAGTTTTACACATCTAAACAATTCCAAACCTTTTGCTACTGAATAATTATGATAAATAAATTATTTTAAGCCTTCTGGAAATATAAAAATATCAGATTTAAGTATCGAACCCGGTAATGGCCTTTAATCGCCTAAATTAGCGTTTTTAACGCATAGTATGTTTTAAAATCATATTGGACATACCCGGGTTGATACCTACTGATATATGAGACAAATTATGATATGTTAACAGTAAGCAAAGGTTGATTAACTCAGACTTCGTTTTTGAGCTTTTCGGCTTATGTGAAATTACCAAAATACCCCTACGAGGCATAGTTTGGTTAAAGATGATAAATTTCACATATATGCTTTAGCCTACTGTTATAACTCATCAAATTGAGTATGTTTGCTGTTTACATCAGACCTGTAACTCAGTTAAACATTTAAACTCTTTTACAACCTTTAAAATGACCAAACTACCCCTACGGGGCATAGTTTGTGTTTAAATTCGTTTCGGGCATAATGAAAGACATCTTACTGATGTCACAACATATTTGAGGCATAATTAACTTAGGAAACCTGTAGATGGCTCAAATGAATACCCGTCACGCTTCTTACGCGTACGGTTCGGTTTATGTAACAAGTTTACATAGATTAGCCGAAATGGGTCAAACCTTATCGGTTTCATCTCAAAATCCAGAATGTGTATAGTTTACCCATATTATACAAGTCTCCAAACTTGTCGGGTCTAAATCACATTCTATTCCGGTCTTCGCTTAATCATGCGTTTGAACCGTATATTTCCTTAAGACTAACCGGTCTAAGCTTAGGCTTAATTAAAGACCCGTTAGCATTCTAATTAATTATTTACACCATCATTCCAGACTAGAGCATTTCGGTAAATGGTACATACGCTTACTTAAGTGAATACGGCTGAGTTATTAGATTCTTGCTAATTAAGACAGGAGCTAGCTCAGGTAAATACTCTTAACTTATTTTCCCTATACGGGCTTGGGATACGGTACTATAAAAGTACCGCTTGGTCGGGTGTATGTAGTCATCTAAATCGGATTGTGATTGATGTACTTACATAACCTGTTTAATATGTATTATTTTACTATTATTTGATGTATGGCCCTTGGGGGTTAAATGACCATGTCCCGGATATCCTTGGCATCATTCGAAGTAATGGCCACGACTTAAGCACGGGGTGTAGGCATACACCTGACAGCTGCATTATGTAAAAACTGGTAATCCACTCCGAGGTATCATCCTTGTGGGCATTATACCGGAACTGGTAATCCACTTAGGGGATGATAGCCCGTGGGCATTATACCTGTGGCGTGTCTGTTAATCTAGTCCGGCCCTACAAACCGGCCCTAACGGACGACAAATAAGTAAAACTGTATACAAGATTATATACAAATAATTTTCCCAAGTATAAAAGGTTAATTTTGCCTCTGTGCATTTTAATCAAAGTGTCAAAAGGTTTTGTGCCTGGTGCATCTAAATCAATTTTCTTAAACTCTTTTCAAATGAGTCGGTTGAGTGTATTTACCAGTGAAAACTGACGTATTTTCCAAAAAGGTTAAGTGACAGGTACTAAACGAAATTGGCTGGAAGCTCAGGGCGCTAATAAGGAATCTTGCAAGTTCTAGGCGTCTAAAGTCTGTTGAACAAATGATATGTTTTAAGATCCGCCTGTGGATCCTCTACTTCCGTTGTAATACTGAATATTACTTCATATTCGGAATGTAATAATAAATATCTTTTGCTTCCGCTGTGCATTCATATATATTGTGTTGTTTGACTATTATGTTGCCAACCACGTCACGATACTCCCCCACCGGGCCCACCGGTGACACGTGGAAAGTCGGGGTGTGACAGGTTGGTATCAGAGCCAACACTGAGTGAATTAAACACTAGCCTTTTGTGTTTAATCTCAGTTACACAATTGCACATTCTTGAGTCTAGACAAGAACATAGGAAAAATCCAAATTTGTTTCATTTTACCTTATTTGGTTCCTTTGTTATTTTTCTGATTAGCCCTTGCATGGGCAAGTCAATTGCTATAGAAGTCCCGTTTAGGGCAACCATATACTTGTTAAATTTTAAAGGAACGATTATATTTAAAGTATCATTCCTATATTATAAGATCTACCATTATAATAAAATGGCAAAATTTAAAAAGGACAAAACCTAGCCATGTGTCACATTAAGACAGGGCCAAGATGGTAGTTCCATAATTAGATTCAGATCCTCGTTAACAGTTCAATTTAGGATTGCTCTGCGTAAAGTATTAAAAAGAATCTTAAAGGTAAACCTAGCCTAAATGTCACGACATACAAGGCCAAGATGGTAGAACCTATTCAAGAGATTCAAATCCTTATTAAACATATGAAAGCATAATAACATGCTCGACAAAATGTGATATGATAAAATCACATAAGTCATTTTGGGATATACTAAATTCCCTTAATTATATAATCATCCCGTATGGATGAAGTGCCCACGGGCTATAACTAACGTCCTCTGGGACTAAAGACAGTGGTAGCCTACAACTCCCTGTCAAGAAAAGGTAATGAACTTTGATTCAAACCTTGAAGCCTCGATTCTATAAAATCAAGGCCTATAAATTAAACTTGTCTAAGTGACTAGGCCAATTGTGCTATTATTAAAACCTTAATGCCTCGACTCTCTGAAATCATGGCTTATAAATTAAACTTGTCTACGCGACTAGGCCTTTTGTGCTATTATTAACTTATAATTTAGGAGTATAATAAAGATCCTGAATAATCATATATTTATCAAATTAACCAATATGTGTATTAGAAACATGGTTAATAAATCGTTCAAAAAGATAAAACTGTTTAAACTTCCGTAAAAACCTTGTCCTTGTTTAATCTTTATGTAGCAATTAAAACTACATGGCTGGGTCGGAGGAAGGGAACAGTCATCCTTTGGATAACCGCGATGATGAAAGAATTAATATAACCAGAGGAGAGCTCCGTACATTGATTGATTCAGCTGTATCTAAAGCTGTGAAGGAGCAATTCCAGGAGTATAGTGAGACAAATAGTAAAGCCTCATCTGTACCCCACCCTAAATCCATCCCTAAAACTCCTCCAGAGCCTGATAACAAGCCGCCCTCAAAGAAAGATGAGTTAAAGAAAGATGATGATCGACATTCATCTAATGAACACAGTGTTCCATCCAAGAGGATAGTGTTCGATAATGAACCGCATACCAAATCCTGTAACTATAAGTACTTTGTTTCCTGCAAGCCCCGAGATTTTACTGGGGAAAAAGGGGCAGTTGATTGTATGATTTGGTTGGATGAAATGGACACAGTTGTCGATATCAGCGGTTGCGCTGAAAGGGATGTCGTGAAGTACGTATCCCAATCGTTCAAAGGAGAGGCACTGGCATGGTGGAAGTCTCTCATTCAAGCTGCTGGGAAGATTCCGCTCTACAGCATGTCATGGGAACAGTTTGTTAATCTCATTAAGGAGAATTACTGCCCTCAACATGAAGTTGAGGGGATTGAGTCAGATTTCTTATCCTTGGTAATGACAAACTTAGATTGTCAAGCTTACCTCACCAGTTTTAATACCCTGTCCAGACTGGTCCCTTACCTTGTAACACCAGAGCCCAAGCGAATTGCATGCTTCATTGGGGGTTTACCCCCAGAAATCAAAGCCAGTGTTAAGGCTTCAAGACCTACTACATTTAGGTCAGTAGCTGACCTCTCCCTTTCCCTTACTTTAGATGCGGTCAGGCTAAGGTCGCTAAAGAAATCTGAAGAAAGTAAGAAGAAGCGTGAGGATGATAACTCACGAGGATCAGAGAAGAAACACAAGGGAAACACTGACTCTGAGAGGTCTGGGTCTGGAAAGAATGGTCAGCGGACAGAGGAAAAGCCAAGGTGCTCGACTTGCCAAAAACGCCACTTTGGAAAATGCAGAATGGAGTCCAATTCTAAATCAGGACCACCAGCATGTGGGATATGCAAGTCTAGGGAGCACAAGGCTGTTGATTGCGGGAAGATTAAAGATGCTACTTGCTACAACTGCAACGAGAAAGGGCACATAAAGACCAACTGCCCTAATTACGCGAGGAAGCCCGAGTAGGCCAAGAGAACAAACGCACGAGTTATCAGGAGGAACGCCCAAGAGATGATGTAGAATAATAATAGTATAATATGTATCTTTCATTATCAAGCAGTTTATGTAGAAACTTATTTAATACTGGCACGTATAAATATATTATGAATGATAAAGGTTGAGAACTGTTGTCTCCACCTGATTAAGACTCCGGTCATTTAATGCCCGGTAGAAAGTGACGATGTTACGTCGAAAATGCTCCAACAAATCCTATATTGATATTAATATCTATTAGAAATCAATTTTCTAATAACCTTATAGCAAACTTTTGGTTGCGTACTTAAGGACTCAATATAGTGATAAAAATCGATTGGTTGCCTTAAAAAAAAAAAAAAAAAAATCAAGTCCATATTGTGAATGATAAGAAGCAATTAATTATCAAGACTCCTTATGAGACAACCCTCGTAATTACACGTGTCCGTACGATTAATTAATATTAAACATAAAAAAATGGTGGAACTGGCCGTCCCCGGAATCGAACCCGGGTCTAGGCCGGCCGCACCCTTTCGCGCGCCTAACCAACTGGGCTAGGTGCCTAGTTTGTAAAAAATCTCCATTCTAATTAATTATAAGCACTTGTACAATAAACTTCCTTATCATTTATCAATGATAATTTCTACTAAGTGTCCTGTTTTTAATACAGGCAATGATAAATCTTCATGAACCATAAACTTAGCAAAAAAAAAAAAAAAAAAAAAATTATCATCCACAAGGTATAGCTACCAAGGAAACCGTAGTAACCGATTCTTCTAGCATCGGCAAGGGATCCTTCCGAAAATCTAAAAGTACTCTTTCTTCGCATAGAGTACGACAATATATGTTAGTTTAATTATTTTCTCATTGTTTTCTATCGCCTGCGAATGCCAAACTATGTTTGATAAAAGTGTCATATGAGGATTGGCGTATCCTAGTGCGTCCCATAGATTATTTCCATGTCTGATCAGCATGGAGGTTTAATACATGGAACCCCTGAGATATCCCAATGGTCATATTGTGCTAAAGTCAACTAGTAGTATTCAAAGAAGATATCCAGAATAGAATTGTCCAAATACATATTCCCTGGAAAAGAAATATGTGGACTCATAACATAAATGTGTCACTTATTAGGCACAAGCGTGGTTGGATGAACTGGAGCCTGAGATATGGAAACTCTCTGTAGTCTCCTCGTATATTAACTATCTTTTTCTAAGATTACCCTGTTTACCATGAGGGACAGGTAGAATTAAGATTTATATCCCATTAAGGCTATATTATTATGAAATCTCCAAGACGGATAGCACCATAATTGGGAGAACCGAAAACCTAATTAAGTAAATTTTAAGATAGGAGATTCATATAGCCTAACTCGATATTCTGAGAGTTTGATGTTGTTAGATAAGAAAGACGGTTCATTTTGCTTATGCACTGATTACCGCAACCATGTTTTAACAACGATTTAGAATAACCATCTCATCTTAAGATAAGCTATACTATAATAGCTAGGATAAAGGCGTCAAGGCTGCTCCTTGGAGACCTTGTAAAGATGGAATGTTAAACATCTGTGATTAGGACAATAGATTGGTAAGTCCAATTATCTGGATCTGAAAGTTGCATTGGAAACAACGAAAAAGATCATACAAATTCCTAATCATCTGTAAGTTGTCATTATTAGGCAGAGAATATTTCCTTTAATTCAGTAAATCTCGGGTCGAGATTTATTTTAAGGGGGTGAGGATGTAACACCTCAGAAATTTCGGGTTCAATAATAAAACGACACGTGTCATGTAAGACAAAACGCGTTGTAAACTCGGATTTAATAAAAATGTTTGACAGGATTTAAAAGTGTCGTCATATTAACTTTTGCACCTCTGAACGACCTCGTAGAAAATCCCAAGACTCAAACATGTTAAAAACAGTTAGTATATGTTCAAGTTCAGCAAATTATAACATGGAATGATTCGTAAATTGATATGGTGGACTCCTACGAAGAAAAAGAGCGGTAACCCTTTTGTTTCGGGTCTTGTTTATGGATACAAACGAAACAATACATAAGGGTAAGGTTTAGAACTGATCAAGCACATTTTTAGAGGTCCCTAGATGATAAATAATACCCCATATGCGGATAATAGGGTTACCCTTTCGAATTAATGAAAGAACAACAAATCAGCCCCTGATGATGCCCTGCGCATCGTAGCAAAGAAGGCCCTACGATGCGCAGGGGGTGCCCAGCAACCTGAGAACAGGCAACAGCCTGTTATGCGCGAATGTGACCCATTTGGCCGGTTTTTCTCACTTGTAAACGACCCCTAGACATCTCTAGGCACTAGTGACAAGTGTTAATCAGTTGTGGATGGATCATAGACCTTGTTGTCAACTAGTTGTGGTGTTTGAACAAGTATAAAAGGCCTTCATTGTTCCACACTTTCCTCACAACTTCTCCTGCACTCTTGGATCATTTCTGGAGCTCAAGCTTGCTTCCAAGTGATCTTATCTCGTGCATAGGACTCTTGTAAGTCTACTAGTCCTTCCTTAGTTGAGTTTAGCTTGTTTAATTAGCTAAAAGTCAAACCGTCGTAATTACGGTTTGACTTCGAGATTAGTCACTAATGACTCAGTCTTATCTCGAATTAAAAATAGTTTTAGAATGGTATTTATGTGGGAAATAAAACCCCAAAAGGGTTTCCCCTGATCACCATCCTAACCAGGTCAAATGTCGGGTCAAACCTTTAATTAAAAAGTCAACAAGATGCTTAAAATGTCATTTATGCATAGTTAGCTATCTAGATCATATACAACCTGTTTGATCATTGTTATAACTTAGTAATAAGTGTAAGAACATGTCCAAACATGTTCGACCCGACTATTTCCTGTTTAGACCCGGTTCGGAACCGAAAGTCGCAAAGCTTTGACTTTTGCTTTGACTTCAATTCTGACCCGTTTAGGTATGTTTTAGAAATACCTTAGAGCTTCATTTGGACCAGGTTACATGCTAGTATAACCCTCTGTGATTATACACCTCGGTTCATTAGTTATCCGATTAATACGCATGATTCCGTTAATTGCTCATATGTTGACCATTGTGCCCTTTACACCTTAAAACGAAATTTATGAAAATGTAAAAGTGTAGAAACCTTAGTTACTGATATATAAACTTGTATGCAAAGTTTGACATCAGTTTGACTTGTAGATTAAGAGTTATGCTCAATATCGCAAAACTAATGCTTTATGTTAACATAATGGCGTAATTAGCGTATAGCCTAGTTAAACATACTTTTTGGTATCAAATCTTTTACCCACTGATATGATATATTATTTTAGGATTTTTAAAGATTTTTAATTAATTTTAGGCTGAGCATAACTCGTAGTCGTAGGCTTAACTCGGTAATTGTCGGTTTTGCCCTTACGGGCCATAAAATGAGTTTTACACATCTAAACAATTCCAAACCTTTTGCTACTGAATAATTATGATAAATAAATTATTTTAAGCCTTCTGGAAATATAAAAATATCAGATTTAAGTATCGAACCCGGTAATGGCCTTTAATCGCCTAAATTAGCGTTTTTAACGCATAGTATGTTTTAAAATCATATTGGACATACCCGGGTTGATACCTACTGATATATGAGACAAATTATGATATGTTAACAGTAAGCAAAGGTTGATTAACTCAGACTTCGTTTTTGAGCTTTTCGGCTTATGTGAAATTACCAAAATACCCCTACGAGGCATAGTTTGGTTAAAGATGATAAATTTCACATATATGCTTTAGCCTACTGTTATAACTCATCAAATTGAGTATGTTTGCTGTTTACATCAGACCTGTAACTCAGTTAAACATTTAAACTCTTTTACAACCTTTAAAATGACCAAACTACCCCTACGGGGCATAGTTTGTGTTTAAATTCGTTTCGGGCATAATGAAAGACATCTTACTGATGTCACAACATATTTGAGGCATAATTAACTTAGGAAACCTGTAGATGGCTCAAATGAATACCCGTCACGCTTCTTACGCGTACGGTTCGGTTTATGTAACAAGTTTACATAGATTAGCCGAAATGGGTCAAACCTTATCGGTTTCATCTCAAAATCCAGAATGTGTATAGTTTACCCATATTATACAAGTCTCCAAACTTGTCGGGTCTAAATCACATTCTATTCCGGTCTTCGCTTAATCATGCGTTTGAACCGTATATTTCCTTAAGACTAACCGGTCTAAGCTTAGGCTTAATTAAAGACCCGTTAGCATTCTAATTAATTATTTACACCATCATTCCAGACTAGAGCATTTCGGTAAATGGTACATACGCTTACTTAAGTGAATACGGCTGAGTTATTAGATTCTTGCTAATTAAGACAGGAGCTAGCTCAGGTAAATACTCTTAACTTATTTTCCCTATACGGGCTTGGGATACGGTACTATAAAAGTACCGCTTGGTCGGGTGTATGTAGTCATCTAAATCGGATTGTGATTGATGTACTTACATAACCTGTTTAATATGTATTATTTTACTATTATTTGATGTATGGCCCTTGGGGGTTAAATGACCATGTCCCGGATATCCTTGGCATCATTCGAAGTAATGGCCACGACTTAAGCACGGGGTGTAGGCATACACCTGACAGCTGCATTATGTAAAAACTGGTAATCCACTCCGAGGTATCATCCTTGTGGGCATTATACCGGAACTGGTAATCCACTTAGGGGATGATAGCCCGTGGGCATTATACCTGTGGCGTGTCTGTTAATCTAGTCCGGCCCTACAAACCGGCCCTAACGGACGACAAATAAGTAAAACTGTATACAAGATTATATACAAATAATTTTCCCAAGTATAAAAGGTTAATTTTGCCTCTGTGCATTTTAATCAAAGTGTCAAAAGGTTTTGTGCCTGGTGCATCTAAATCAATTTTCTTAAACTCTTTTCAAATGAGTCGGTTGAGTGTATTTACCAGTGAAAACTGACGTATTTTCCAAAAAGGTTAAGTGACAGGTACTAAACGAAATTGGCTGGAAGCTCAGGGCGCTAATAAGGAATCTTGCAAGTTCTAGGCGTCTAAAGTCTGTTGAACAAATGATATGTTTTAAGATCCGCCTGTGGATCCTCTACTTCCGTTGTAATACTGAATATTACTTCATATTCGGAATGTAATAATAAATATCTTTTGCTTCCGCTGTGCATTCATATATATTGTGTTGTTTGACTATTATGTTGCCAACCACGTCACGATACTCCCCCACCGGGCCCACCGGTGACACGTGGAAAGTCGGGGTGTGACACAAACTCTGCAAAGGCTTCACATTCTAGTGAAAGAGTTATTGAAGAGGCCATGAAAGTGGAATCCAAAAAGGAAAAGGAGGAGAAAGACTTAGTAAAAAACATTACTTATGAGTTCAAAATCAAACTATTCTCACAACCGTGTGTCAATGTCGTGGCTCATTCTAAATCCCTGAACCGTGACCTAATCAGAGAAAAGGAAAAAAAATTGCAATTTAATAAAGAACTAAAACAAAATGAAGCAGCATATCAGAGAAAGTTGAACTCAACTTTGGATGAAATTCAAACCCTAAAGAAATTTGTTTTTAGAAAAGATTTCCTCATAAATGATTTAACTGAAAACTAGAGAAATCCAAAAATGAGAACAATAAATTGCAAATCATAATTGATAATTGGAACGTCAGTAAAAAGCCACTAGTTGATATTAAAGATTTCCAATGACCGACATATGTGAAGGACGACATTAGGTACAAAGATAAACTAGGAAATGAAAGAAAAATATTTCTTCCTCCTCACAGAAAAACTATGTACCCATGCTCACTCCTCATCCTGATAACGATCTAATTGATAAAGATGATCTAATTGCTCAAAATATTAGATGTGAAAATGATAAAAATACTAATGATTTTGAAAGCAATGCAGATGTGATTAAGTATGAGGAGGATGTGTGCGATGATGACTGTGATGGCAAGAAAATAGGAATAGGGTATTCAGGTGACAATTACACCACTGTTAACTGGTCCGCCTGGAACTGTGACAAATCAAACAAAACTTCTATTCGAGATGAATGTAATAACTCTCTAAGTATCCGGGATGACTGTATGAGACCTAAGCCTAAACCTTTGACTCGTGACCATGAGAATGTAGTGGTTGAATGCTTTGGTTTACAATCTGCTTTTTGCGATGAAAATGGTGTGCATAAACCTCCTATATTTGTTCCAGAGTTGAAACAAAACAGATTTGGAAAGTTCCTCACATAGGAAATTCCAGAATTTGTTCCATCTCATACAAGTATGTCAGAGTCTGACAATAGGTCAAATGAAGAAAGTAGCAGTGAAGACTCAAGCACAACAACTTCAGAAAATGGCGAAGGAAGCTCAAGTGAAGATCAAGGATCAGATACTTTAAGTGAAGATCAAGGATCAGATGCTTCAACAGAAAATGTGGAGGATGAAAACTACACAGAAGATGAAAGTTGTCTTGACAAGAAAATGATGAAAATCAAAAGTTCAAGCTCCACTGCGTCATCAGACAACATATCATGCAGTTCAAGACTCTCATCACATACAACATCTTCCAACGGATCAACCTCTAAGAATAAAAAGACAAGTTGCATCAAATGCTTTCGTTGTGGTCATTTAGGACACATAGTGAAACATTGCAAAAGCAAGAAATGTTCTAAATCGCGATTGGGAAAGTTTCAAACGATGTACTAAGCCCGTATAAGAAGCAATGAGCCTTATCGGTGTCATCAACCGGTTGTCTGAATGCGTCAAGTTGATCACAAATGTGTTTGATTTTTCTTCCAAACTCACACATGGTGGAAGACCCCTTCATAGTTTGTCTTAGTTGGACCTGAAGGTTCTGAACCTTTTCGATAGAGGTGTTGCAAAAGGCACTCTCAAGCGCAAGCCAAATAGAGCGGTGTAACGCCTCTCCTTTCGCAGCTTTTCGTTTTTAAAAAAATTGTATCGTAATTCTATTTTCGGAAACTCGTTTCCTTTGTAATCTTATCTCATTTTGAATCGTTGTAAATCCGAGACTATGATCGTAATAAAATTGATCTTTTATGTGAAATATACATTGTTTATACATGTTTATACATTGATACATACATTCGTTTGATACATGATTCTCATAAACGTAGGTTTAACTCGCAAACAACTATCGTGTATTCGTAATTTAAACCTTTCATACGTGCAAATGTTTGATTATTCAATTATAAGACTAACTTATATATATTTTCACTTGATTGGTACCTAAACATATGTTATACATATGTGTTTGCTACATACTTATTTATCACATATTTTGTGTAATTAGAACATGTTAATACACATTTTAGGCCTTGATACATGTTAGATGCACACTAAACATTATGTAACATCATAAATACATAACATATATCACAAATAGCCTAACTCAAAGTTGAAAAAAAGGTGAAAACAGCTTGCGGCCACAAGCTGTTAGAGGTGTTTGGTTTGTGTTTTTGAATGCTTATCTCCCAACTATTTGCACTTAATGTCCAATCAACTAAACCCTAATGTTACCAACTATAAATACCCCACTTCCCCATCCTTTTTACCACTTTACAAGCTCTATACACTCTAAAAAACACTCCCAATCTTAGCTTATTTTCAGCAGAATTGAGAGGAAACATTCTGAGTTTCTAACTGAGTTCTAACTCACTTCTTCTTCTATTTCTTTCTTATTTATTCTTCTAAAACACTTGGATAACCTCTAGGAAGGTTTTCACAAGTTTTCTTGGGCAAACGAAGGTGAAACCTCACCACATTTGAGGTCCAAAGTGCATAAAACTTTCTGCTTGTTTTTAACTTCTTGCATCTTCATGTTTTTAATAGAAACTTGGTGGAATCTTGTACCCACAAAGCTCACAACTTAGTCTATGGTTCTGGGTTTGTGTTGAGGTGATTTCCATCAAAGTTTTGAGTTCAAACACTCATTTAAATTCTATTTATACATGGTAATCGAATGATGAAAACAAGCACAAGTCACCATCTTCCATATGATGAACATGTGACTTGTGAAGTGTGAACAAATGGAAGCTTTAAATTTCCAAACTAAGTTCCACTCCTTCATTTTAACCTTATGTATGAACACTCAAAGTGACTTACTAGAATCAAAGTACCTTAGCCCCGTCTAGCCTCCCTCACTTAGTTCATTCTTTCCATGATGTGTTGGCACACCCGGGTTGTAATGTACTTGGTCACTTGAGCTTTGTTAGAATTGATTTATTTCTTGTTATTCATGACCCTCCGAACCATCCTTGTGATGGTTTGTGTAGTGGTGAATCATATAATGAGGTTTTAACCTCCATGCTTGACATACATGATACTACATGATAATCTATGATTGGAGTTAGTTTTAGGATGTTATTATCACTATATAAACTATACATATCTATATAAACATGGCTGAATTTTTTTATCATTATCAAGTCATGATTGTTCGTCATAAACCTAGGCTAACATATCTAAGATTCTAAGTTACTTGTTATGATTCTAATGGGCAATTTGGGACCCCTGAAACCACTTAAACATAGTGTCATAAACAAGCACTTAGAATTAAATATTACTTTCATATACATACTTTTGATACTTTAAATTCCAAGTCCGAATATTCCATTATAAATCCATGAACTTACACACCTTTGGTTACCCTTGTAGGGTGACTCGGTGTTCCATCCTCAACTTACTCAACACTTTACGAGATTATCAAGTTTGAAGCTTGCAAAACCGTGAGTACACTTGACCCATTTTCGCTTTACACTTTTTGGGTGCAATATGTTAACCTTATCGAAAACACAAACACATTATACTTTATGCAATGCACAAAAAAATCCAAATACATGCATACTTATTCGTTATACTTAATTCATATTCTTGGGTGATTCTTATGTGATACATTAGTCATTAACTTCGTACAAGCCTCCATTTAACATGTATAGCGCTATAGGAGTAACGCACCACCCGTGAATGAGAGGTCATGTTAAATTTAATTCTTGCGGTAATCAGAGGGTTGACTTGTATATTGTATGCCATTGATATGTTAATCTTGATAACTTAGGTTGCCATGTGGATTCGTTTTAAACGTTTTTATACTTATGCTATATACTTAAACTTGTGTACTCGCCAGTGCTTTTTGTGTTGAACTATACTTTTTAACATGTTGCAGGTTGATGATGTTGATTATGATGAAATCTAGTAGGGACGACACTAGAAACTCATTACGAACTACTAGAATTGTTATCTCGTTTTTGTTGAACTTGTTGTACTTTGTCTTTTCTATGTTGTAATTTGAATTTCCTATGATGTACTTGACAATTATTTTTATGAAATGAAATCGGTTTTGATTTAAGCTATTGTCACATAGGGTCTGTTTGGTATGGCGTTATGGAATAGACGGGTGAATGGAATGTACGAGGTAATGGAATGGACGATGTAATGGAATGGATCATTACCATTCCACGTCTTGTTTGGTTACCATGTGAGAATGAAATGAATCATTACTTTGTGTTGTTTGGTAAGAAAGAATAGACGAAGGAATAAAATCGGTGATGAGTGGTGGTGGGTGGTGGTGGTGGTGGCGGCAGCGGGTGGTGGTGTTGGTGGTGGCGGCGGAAGTGGGTGACGGCGGCGACGGTAGTCACGGCGGCAACTATGGCAGTAGTGGTTTCGCCCGTGAGTGAGTTATTAAAACCAATAAGAATAATAATAATAATGGTAAAATAATAATAATAATAATAATAATAATAATAATAATAATAATAATAATAATATATCTTTCCATTCCTTGAAGGAATGAAAAAAAAACACCACCTTACCAAGGAATGAAAATTATTATATTTGGAAGGTTTACATTCCTTGTGGAATGCTACATTCCATAACCACTTAACAACCAAACATGTTTTTTCCATTCCAATAGAATGATCCATTCCATTCCGCCTTATATTCCTTCATACCAAACGCTACCATAATGTTATGAAGTCTTTTAGCAATCTCGTTCGTCTCACTCTGATATTTCCGCCATCGGTTGGGGTGTGACAGGTTGGTATCAGAGCCATAACTATAGGGAATTAGGTAGAACTGCCATGTTCGACCTAGTCTATTGTAGGTACCATACTTTTGACCATTCTTGCTACTTGTTTAAAATGCTTATTCTTCCTATTTGCTTCTTTCTACTTCTTTTTGTCGTAATACTTACAATATGTCTTCCCTAAGACATTTACACAATACACTTTTGAAGGCTTGAAGACACTCGTAATGCAAACGAGACGAGTTCACCAAAATAGGCGTGAAACCCATAATTTGGTGAACGACTCTCACTCCGCTTATTCTTTTTTTGCACGAAATTATGCCATCAAGTTAGGAGTGAAATCCACACCTTGATGGTAAATTTCCAATTCAAATTCTACTGAACCCTCGTCAAAGTGTCAAAATTAAATTTTGACCCGACGAGCACCAACCACACTTAGGGTATGAAATCGCCAAGTTAGGGGTGAAACCCACATCTTGAGGACTAGTCCCATTCCTCGATTTTCAATTCCGCCAAAGTTTCGATTGTTTCAATCGATTAGGGACGTGTAGTAACTGGAAGGGTAAGATACTGTTAATCGCTTCTCGACGAGAGTATATTACCTATAGGCCAAAGCACGATTCCCTAATTTGAAAGGAATTTCGATTCATTTTGGAATAGTCGACGTTTCTAAACCCGAAACAATCCAATGTTTTGTTGAGCCTCTCTTTTATGTTATCTCAATTTATATGTGATTTTATACTTGCTACCCCGTTCATATCAAAACCGATACACGACTCGCACCTCTCTCGCAATAAAAAATAATAATAATAATTCTCGTGAATAAACTAAATTTATGCTCTTTTATGCAATCATACGTGTTTATACTTGTGAATACTTGTTAAATACATGCGATTTATGTGATTCATTCGTGGATACATACATGCTTAAACATGCTAAACTTATTTTACATTATGATCAAGTCTCATCCTTTACTTCTCTTTCAATTCCTTAGATGTCTTCTCGCGGTATGTCTAAGAAAACCAAGTCCAAGAAGGGTTCCAACTCCGACTCGATGTCCAAGAAAGATTGCATGAAGTTCATGGCCAAGAAAATGGCCAAGATCATCCCCGACATCGTTAGCAAGATCCAACCCAACCTTGACTCACCTCACGCCTCCGTCTACTCTAAGGTGGAAACACCTAGGGCGACGTTCCTGTTTAAACAGTTTATGGCCTGTAAACCCCTTGAGTTCACTTGCAAAGATGGTGCCACTGCCCTGCTGACCTGGTTCGATGCTATCGAACTAACTTTTCTCCAAAGCGGTTGTCCTGACAACCTGCGAACCCTGAACGCAAGAGGGGTATTCCGTTCGAGAGCTCTCGAATGGTGGACCTCTGAGCGTAATGCGCGAGGAAACGATGCAGCCCACGCCTTGCCCTGGGATGAATTCAAGAAACTTATGAGGGACGAGTTCTGTCCTCCCCACGAACTTAGGAAACTAGAACATGAGTTCTGGAATCTTAAGCAAGTCGGGAATGACAATGATGGTCTCACTGCTCGCTTCAAACAACTCAGTATCCTATGCTCTGGCCAAGTCGATTCTGTCAAAAAAGCCATTACCAAGTATATCTACTGTCTCCCTACCTCGATCATGAACCTCGTGGAGTCCGCTTCACCAAAGACTCTCGAGGATACCTTTCTTTTGGCAGCCCGCCTGAATAACAACTGTGTCATTCGTGGGGTTTCTGAAAAGACTCCATCGAAAAGCGCACACCAAGCTACCACCGACACCACCACCATTGAACCATCACCCAAACCATCATCCTCAAAAAGGAAAGGCAAGAAGCGGAAGTCTTCGAGCCAAAATTGTGTGGTTGTTACTCAGCCAAACCCTCAGCCTATTCAAGCAGTTGCTCCTATCATAACCACTGAACCACAAAGACATGCCTACACTGGGTCTCATCCCAAGTGTAATACCTGTTTTTATCACCACCCTACCAACACACCATGCTGCAAATGCGCGACTTGTCATAGGTTTTGGCATTTTGCTGACCGATGCCGAAATGGTCCACCACCATAAGGCAATCAAAACCAAGCCATCATGGCCTAAAACCCTGCCCCCAATCAAGCTCAACCCCAAGCCAACAATGGTTAGGTGTGTTTCAAGTGTGGTGATCCGAATCACCTTGCTAATGCCTGCACTCAACGCAACAACAACAACAACCACCAGCAGCAACAACAACAGCAGCAGCAGCCTCAGCAAGCTCGAGGCAAAGCTTTCGTCATCACCTCCACTCAGGTGCAGAACGCTAATGACATCATAACTGGTACGTTTCTCGTCAACCATGTCTATGCTTCTTGTCTATTTGATACTGGCTCAGATAAGAGTTTTGTATCTATTGAATTCGAACCTATGCTTAAGTGTAAACGCTCTAAGTTACCAAGATCGTTCGCTGTCAAAGTCGCAAATGGTAAATCCATCACTGTCGATTCCGTTCTTTCTAAGTGTTCTTTGAATCTCAACAATCATATGTTTTCAATTGATCTCATACCTATGCAAATGGGTAGTTTCGACGTCATAGTAGGTATGGACTGGCTTAGGCGAGTTCATGCTGAAGTTGTCTGTTCTGACAAGTTTATTCGCCTTCCTCTTCCTAACGATGATTCCTTGCACGTCTATGGTGAGAAATCTTCTAAAGGTCTCAAGCTTATGTCGTGTAATCAACCGAACAAACACTTGCGTAAGGGTTCTTTCGCCTTTCTAGCCCATGTTTTGGAAAAGAAGGATAAAGGCTCGAGCATGAGTGATGTTCCTGTTGTTCGTGATTTTCCTGATGTTTTTCCCGATGATCTTCCTGGTCCGCCTCCTGCTCGTTCTATCGATTTTCGCATTGATTTAGTGCCTGACGCTACACCTGTCGCTAAGTCTCCCTACCGCTTAGCACCCTCAGAAATGCAAGAGCTATCGAGCCAACTTCAAGAGCTTCTTGATAAAGGATTTATGCGCCCTAGTACTTCTCCTTGGGGCGCTCCCGTTTTATTCGTAAAAAAAAACGATGGATCGTTCCGAATGTGTATTGACTATCGTGAGCTCAACAAGCTTACTGTCAAAAACCGATATCCTCTTCCTCATATTGATGATCTCTTCGATCAATTACAAGGCGCGACTTGCTTTTCCAAGATTGATCTCCGTTCTGGTTGTCACCAACTTCGAGTCCTCGAAGAAGATATACCTAAAACTGCTTTTCGTACACGTTATGGTCATTATGACTCCGTGGTCATGCCCTTTGGTTTGACCAACACACCTGCAATTTTCATGGATTTGATGAACCGCGTGTGCAAAGCTTATTTAGACCGTTTCGTGATCGTCTTCATCGACGATATCCTCATCTATTCAAAGGCACAAGAAGAGCACGAGTGACACTTGCGTCTTATCCTCCAACTTCTACACGCTGAACATCTTTACGCCAAATTCTCCAAATGTGAATTCTGGTTAAATGAGGTTCAATTCCTTGGTCACACCATTAATGAACTTGGTATTCACGTTGACCCTGCGAAGATTGAAGTTGTGAAAAGCTGGATCACTCCTAAGTCTCCGTCTAAAATTCGTTCATTTCTTGGTCTAGCTGGTTATTATCATCGTTTCATTTCCATCTTCTCAAAAATTGTCGTTCCTCTTACCTACTTGACTCAAAAAGATAAACCTTTTGTTTGGGGTCCTGAACAAGAGGAGTCTTTCCAAACGCTCAAGGACATGCTTTGCAATGCTCCTATCCTTGCTCTTCCCGATGGTAACGACGACTTCATCGTGTATTGCAATGCTTCGAACCTTGGTCTTGGTTGTGTCCTTATGCAACGACACAAGGTTATCGCTTACGCATCGAGACAACTCAAAATACATGAGAAGAACTACACTACGCACGACCTTGAACTTGGTTCAGTTGTTTTTGCCTTGAAGATATGGCGACACTACCTTTATGGTACTAAGTGTGTGGTCTTGACCGACCATAAGAGCCTTCAGCACATCTTCAACCAAAAGGAACTGAACATGCATCAACGTCATTGGGTAGAGTTGTTAAATGACTACGACTGCGAGATTCGATACCATCCAGGTAAAATGAATGTTGTGGCCTACGCACTTAGTCGTAAAACTCATGTCAAGGGTATTCGTTATTTCCAGCACGTCAACGATCTTTAAAACCGCATTCGTGAAGCTCAATACGTGTCTGTTAACGAGGGTAAACTCTACAACGAGATACAATGCGGTGCTGAAGAGAGTCTTGTGTCAAAATCCGATGGTATTCTATATCATCTCGATCGCATCTGGATTCCTAATCGTGATAACCTTTGAGATTTTCTGAGGAAGGAGGCACGCAAACCTAGGTATTCTATTCATCCCGGTGCTGATAAAATGTACCACGATATGCGTACGTCCTATTGGTGGCCTGGAATGAAGAAAGATATCGCCACCTTCGTTTCAAAATGTCTCACTTGTTCCAAGGTTAAAGCTGAACATGAACGTCCCTCTGGCTTGCTCGAACAACCAGAAATTCCTGTATGAAAATGGGGAGCATTGCGATGGACTTTATTACTAAGCTTCCTCGTACTTCGTCTGGTCATGGCAATATTTGGGTGATCATTGACCGATTGACCAAATCCGCTCACTTTCTCCCCATTCATGAAGATTACAAAGTCAAGAAATTAGCTCGTATGTACATGGATGAAATCATTTGTCGTCATGGTATCCCCATTGACATCATCTCTGATCGTGATGGTCGCTTTACGTCTCATCTTTGGCAAACATTTCAATCCGCTATGGGTACTCTCCTTAACCTTAGCACCACTTTTCATCCTCAGTCTGACGGTCAAACCGAGCATACTATCCAAACTCTAGAGGATATGCTTCGTTCATGCGTAATCGATTTTGGTGGAAACTACCTTTGATCGAATTCTCGTACAACAACAGTTATCACGCGAGTATTCAAATAGCACCTTTCGAGGCATTTGCATGGTCGTAAGTGCCATTCGCCTATTTGTTGGCACGGGATCGGAGAAGCTCAAATCATCGGTCCCGAGCTTATACAAGAGACGACAGACAAGATTTTACAGGTTCGAGATAACTTGCTGAAAGCCAGGAGCCGACAAAAGAATTACGCTGACAAGTGTCGCAAACCATTGGAATTCGAAGTAGGTGACTTTATACTTCTCAAGGTATCCCCTTGGAAGGGCGTAGTTCGATTTGGTAAGAAAGGGAAACTCGCACCTTGCTACGTAGGTCCTTTCAAGATTCTCGAAAGGATTGGCAAGCTAGCGTATCGACTGGACCTACCTCAACAGCTCAACAACGTTCATCCTACCTTTCATGTCACAAACTTGAAAAAGTGTCTAGTTGAAGAAGGACTTCAAGTTCCACTCGAAGATCTTCAAATCAATGAGACTTTACACTTCGTGGAGAAACCTGTCGAGATCATGGACCGAGGAGTCAAACAATTAAGGCGCAGTCGAATTCCTATCATGAAGGTTCGATGGGAAGGAAAACGTGGCGCTGAGTTTACTTGGGAACTCGAAAGTTATATGAAGGCTAAGTATCCACATATGTTCGTTGCATCTTTCTAAATTTCGGGTTGAAATTTCCTAAAGGAGGGGAGATTGTAACGCCTCGCCTTTCGTAACTTTCCGTTTTTAGAAAGATTGTATCGTAATTCTATTTTCGGAAACTCGTTTCCTTTAATCGTATCTCATTTCGAATCGTTGTAAACCCGAGACTTTGATTGTAATAAAATTGATCTTTTATGTGAAATATACATTGTTTATACATTGATACATACATTCGTTTGATACACGATTCATGATTATCATAAACGTAGGTTTAACTCGCAAACAACTATCATGTATTCGTAATTTGAACCTTTCATACATGCAAACGCTTGATTATTCAATTATAAGACTAACTTATATATATTTTCACTTGATTGGTACCTAAACATATGTTATACATACGTGTTTGCTACATACTTATTTATCACATATATTTTGTAATTAGAACATGTTTAATATACATTTTAGGCCTTAATACAAGTTAGATACACACTAAACATTATGTAACATCATAAATACATAACATATATCACAAATAACTTAACTCAAAGTTGAAAAAAAGGTGAAAACAGCTTGCGGGAAAACAGCTTGCGGCCACAAGCTGTTAGAGGTGTTTGGTTTGTGTTTTTGAATGCTTATGTCCCAACAACTTGCACTTAATGTCCAACCAACTAAAATCTAATGTTCCCAACTATAAATACCCCACTTCCCCATCCTTTTTACCACTTTACAAGCTCTAAATACTCTAAAAAACACTCCTAATCTCAGCTTATTTTCAGCAGAATTGAGCGGAAACATTCTGAGTTTCTAACTGAGTTCTAACTCACTTCTTCTTCTATTTCTTTCTTGTTTATTCTTCTAAAACACTTGGATAACCTGTAGGAAGGTTTTCACAAGTTTTCTTGGGCAAACTAAGGTGAAACCTCACCATATTTGAGGTCCAAAGTGCATAAAACTTTCTGCTTGTTTTTAACTTCTTGTATCTTCGTGTTTTTAATAGAAACTTGGTGGAATCTTGTACCCACCAAGCTCACAACTTAGTCTATGGTTGTGGGTTTGTGTTAAGGTGATTTCCATCAAAGTTTTGAGTTCAAACACTCATTTAAATTCTATTTATACATGGTAATCGAATGATAAAAGCAAGTACAAGTCATCATCTTCCATATGATAAACTTGTGACTTGTGAAGTGTGAACAAATGGAAGCTTTGGCTTTTCAAACTAAGTTCCACTCCTTCATTTTAACCTTATGTATGAACACTCAAAGTGACTTACTAGAATCAAAGTACCTTAGCCCCGTCTAGCCTCCCTCACTTAGTTCATTCTTTCCATGATGTGTTGGCACACCCGGGTTGTAGTGTACTTGGTCACTTGAGCTTTGTTAGAATTGATTTATTTCTTGTTATTCATGACCCTCCGAACCATCCTTGTGATGGTTTATGTAGTGGTGAATCATATAATGAGGTTTTAACCTCCATGCTTGACATACATGATACTACATGATAATCTATGATTGGACTTAGTTTTTGGATGTTATTATCACTATATAAACTATACATATCTATATAAAACATGGCTGAATTTTTTATCATAATCAAGTCATGATTGTTCGTCATAAACCTATGCTAACATATCTAAGATTCTAAGTTACTTGTTATGATTCTAATGGGCAATTTGGGACCCATGAAACCACTTAAACATTGTGTCATAAACAAGCACTTAGAATTAGATATTACTTTCATATACATACTTTTGATACTTTAAATTCCAAGTCCGAATCTTCCATTCTAAATCCATGAACTTACACACCTTCGTTTACCCTTGTAGGGTGACTCGGTGTTCCATCCTCAACTTACTCAACACTTCACGAGATTATCAAGTTTGAAGCTTGCAAAACCGTGAGTACACTTCACCCATTTTCGCTTTACACTTTTTGGGTGCAATATGTTAACCTTATCGAAAACACAAACGCATTATACTTTATGCAATGAACAAAACAATCCAAATACATGCATACTTATTCGTTATACTTGATTCATATTCTTGGGTGATTCTTATGTGATACATTAGTCATTAACTTCGTACAAACCTCCATTTAACATGCATAGTGCTATAGGAGTAACACACCACCTGTGAACAAGAGGTCATGTTAAATTTAATTCTTGCGATAATCAGAGGGTTGACTTGTATATTGCATGCCATTGATATATTAATCTTGATAACTTAGGTTGCCATGTGGATTCGTTTTAAACATTTTCATACTCATGCTATATACTTAAACTTGTGTACTAGCCAATGCTTTTTGTGTTGAACTATACTTTTTAACATGTTGCAGGTTGATGATGTTGATTATGATGAAATCTAGTAGGGACGACACTGGAAACTCATTACGAACTACTAGAATTGTTATCTCGTTTTTGTTGAACTTGTTGTACTTTGTCTTTTCTATGTTGTAATTTGAATTTCCTATGATGTACTTGACAATTATTATTATGAAATCGGTTTTGATTTAAACTATTGTCACATAATGTTATGAAGTCTTTGAGCAATCTCGTTTGTCTCACTCCGATGTTTCCGCCATCGGTTGGGGTGTGACAAGCGGGCTGTCGAGAGACTGTTTACCTTGGCTATTGTTTCTTCAGAAGCGAATGCGCTCAAAATCATAATGGTGTTTTGATTGTTGTAACCCACGTAGCATGAAATGGGTTGGGAATTGTCTTATCACCTTGAGCAACTTCAGGGGCAGGAGCAGAAGCCGTACCATCTACATGAGAGAGTAGATTCTGGAATGATAGGATCGACGTTATTGGCATTTCCAATTGAGATAATTAATCATCCTGAATTTGATGGATAACATATGTAATAAGGTATTCATCGAGAATGAGTTATCGCTAGTTTGAGAAGATGACGCCGTAGCGACGAAAAGGAAGGAAAATGGGGTTGCTAGAAAGGGAAGGGGAAGAGAGATTGAGATGAGAGGAAGATGGAAGGGTGGGAGGAGGATCAAAAAATTGATACCATATGGTAAGTGAATGAATACGATGCCTTAATGGCGGAGGTAGTAGGTTTTATAAATTTCAATGTTACACTTACGTACATAGAGAAACAGATAAATCCAATCCAGTACATAAAATAGGTGTCTTATATTGTTATCCTTTATGTTACACTTAGGTATAAAGAGATCCACTTTCCGGCCACAACCGAGCCCATTTCATTCATAAAAATCAGCACTTTTTATAACAAATTACTAAAACATTATCATGCATGCGTAGTCTTAACACACAATACTTTACTTTAAAACTTCCCAAAATTTATATAACATTTAAAATCATTACTTGCATGCATTCTAGCCAAAAAATACATTGAAAACAGGTAAGGACATAAAAACTTACCTTAAACCTTTTCCCGATGAAAACCACTAACTTGATCTTCACAAATGGTAAATTTTATAGATGTTCTAGTAACGTAACTATGATAAAATATCTCACGACTTCTGGTTAACCGCACACCGACTGACTACCACCACCCCCACTCGTTTTTTTGCTTGCTGGAATCGATGGATCATGATTGGTTTCTATCTTGACTCACTGTGACATTCGCTGGAGTACTGCTTCGATCACAACACTATATATAGTGAGTTTGTTAAACCCATTTTATATCTCTATTTTCTTCTGTGATAAGACTTTGATTTTAAAGTTAATACATCTTTATCCGAATCGATATCAGATATGCATACTATACTATACTAATCTTATATTCAAAGCCAAGTCCATACCAAAGGTAAGGGGGTGACCGGTCATAACCCCATTTTTCCGAGAGGGCTAAAACTTTTAAAATTTTCATTTATTTTGTGCAGTTTTTCTTATAAAAGCAGGGTAAAGATCAAATAGGAAGTTAATTTTCTCTAGGAAGGATAGGAAGCCATAGGATTATGACATGTGGCAAATTTTAAAATAAAGAGAAAGGGTATTTTAGTCAATCCAACTCCTTCTTCTTCCTTTTTCAAAACCCAGTAAATTCAAAAACCCATCATTTTCAAAATCCACCATCTTCAACTATTTCTTCACTTTCTATCTCAATAATCACTACATTATAGTGTGATTTTCATCACAAATCAATGATTCAGAACCCGATCAACGTGTTCTTCAGCTTTTTTTTGAAGAAAACCCAGTTTAATTTCATAAAAAAATCTCGTTTTTTCCGGTGATTTTGGAGATAATCACTCGATTCGTTCGATTCGAGCGTTGATAAGTGTTTCTATCATTCAAATTCCGTCAATTGATGAAGAAATCGGCTTCGATCCATGTAAGAAATTTTTTAATTTCATTTTCATGATCTGGGTTTTTGATTTAGTCATTGCGTTTTACGATCTTTGCAGGGGTCCGGGGGCGGCAGCCCCTGGCGGGGTCCAAGGGGCAGAGCCCCTGGCTGGGGAAATTTTTTTTTTCGATTAAATTGCTGTACTAAAAACGCATCAGAAAATTAAATTTCCATAAATTGGCTCATTTCGAAGACAGTAATTCGTAGACAATTCAGATAGTTCATAGTGACAGACAGTTTTATGTGTCCATTGCGTTTTAGAAATAAGAGAGTTTTATGTGGTTTCTGGCTATTGCGTTTTAGAAAAAACACATTTTTAAGTGTTTTTAGTCATTGTGTTTTAGGTAAAACACATTTTTTAGGTGTTTTCAGTCCATTGCGTTTTAGAATGAGTCATTTTTAAGTGTTTTCTGGCCATTGCGTTTTACATATAAGACATTTCTTTGTGTTTTTGGTGCATTGCGTTTTAGGTAAAACACTTTTTTATGTGTTTTCTGGCCATTGCGTTTTAGAAAACAGACATTTTAAGTGTATTCTGGCCATTGCGTTTTACAAATAAGTCATTTTTTTGTGTTTTTGGTGCATTGCGTTTTAGGTAAAACACATTTTTATGTGTTTTCTGGCCATTGCGTTTTACAAAAAAGTCATTTCTTTGTGTTTTTTGTGCATTGCGTTTTAGAAAAATGTCATTTTTTAGGGTTTTTTTTTCATTGCGTTTTACGATACTGGGGTTTTTCTATTGCGTTTTACGCAACTGGGTTTTAATTTTTTTTTTCAAAATATAGCAATAGTATACTCGTTTTAAAGATAAAAAACGCTCGTTTTTTTGGTGCAATTTTTATAAAAAAATAATGTCGTATGAAAGAGTTATTAACGTTTAAAAAATGGGGGGGGGAATTGGAGGAGAGAGAAACTATTGGCTTGGATTGACTAGATTGCCCCTGAAAAAAGTCACGCGCCTCTTTTTTTACTTTCAATTTCCCTGATTTAATCTTAGCCCTTGATTAAGTAAATGGATGGTCAAGATCACTTCCTAGCCTTCCTAGCCAAATAAACTTACTATTATATCTCCACCCTATAAAAGCATATAATATTTAGAAGCCATTCGAAAAAATATAATATTTAGAACCTAATAATAAACCCAATAATATTTACAATCCAATGTGATTGAAAGTTAAAACCCATTTATTATAACCCAACTAACCCTACATCCCAATGAAAACTTAAAATTTCTAAATGCAAATAAATAAAAAAATTCTTTGTTTTGTTTATTGTAATTAGCAGTCGTGTTATTGTTTTTATGTGTATCTATACTATATAATAAAAGAAACCACTTTTGGACACTTGTCATCATATTAGAGCATCTCTTATAGATAATCATTATTTTAATTTAATATTTTCTAATTAATTATAGATAACCCTTCTATTAAATATTATTTAGTTTAATATCTTATGAATAATTATTATTTAGTTTAATCTTCTTTTCATTTATAATATTATTTAGAGAAAATTACGATTTTGGCCCCTGTGGTTATATCACTTTTACTCTTTTAGCCAAAAAAAGAATTTTTCAACATTTGAGCCCCCAACGTCTTCTTTTCTAACCCTTTTGGCCCCTAACACTAACCCCATCCGTTAAATGTTAGGGGCCAAAAGGGTTAAAAAAGACTTTAGGGGCCAAAAATGTTAGAAAAAAAAGACGTTGAGGGCTTAGATGTTAAAAAAAATCGTTTTGGGCAAAAGGGTAAAAGTGATATAACCACGGGGGCCAAAATCGTAATTTTATTATTTAATGTATAAAATTAGATTTATTCAATTCGTACAATACACTAGATTTTTTAAGGATATATATATATTTTTTTTATTATTTAGTACAGAAAATTACATTTATTCAAACCGTGTAATACACATTTTTAAAGATGTATTTTTTATTATTTAGTATATAAAATTATATTTATTCAACCCGTGTAATAAATAAGGTTTTTTAAAGATGTATTATTTTATTATTTGGTAAACAATATTACATTTATTCAACTCGTGTAATACACGTGGTTTTAAAAATATAACTTTTTTATTTGACATATAAAATTACATTTATTAAGCATGTACAATATTGTGCTTCTAGATATAACTTTTTTGTTATTTAATATATAAAATTATATTTATTCAACTCGTGCAATAAAGAAGGTTTTTAAAGATATATAGTTTTATTATTTAGTATATAAAATTTATTTATTCAACCCGTGTAATACACGGGGTTATAATCTAGTAAGTTTATATTTTAGTATCCATTTTTCTGGTTGCATGAGGCTCTCGAATTCTAAAAGAAAACCCTGCTTGTATTTTGCCATTATCTCTTCTCTAAAATTATAATGTTCCGTATATTTTGTTATTTTCCATTTTAATATAATTCATACCAATGTTTTAAAAACCAGTTTTTAGATCAAACCGGATTAGCCTAAAAAATGGTTCAACCGGTTGAACCAGGTTGTACCGAGCGGTTCAACCGGGTTGACTAGCTACACTCTTTAATTTCATAAATTACAACATCAACTCAAAAGTTAATCAAAAAATGAATGATTATGTATTAAAAGATGATCCAAAAGTAAATCCATAATAAAAAATAATTCAAAAGATAATCAAAATCATTCAATTTTCCAACAAGCTCTTTTAAAAGAAAGTGTACGATATGTTTAAGCAATTTGAGTGTTGAATACATCAACTATTTTCGTTTCATACAATATTAAATAAGAACTTTTAGTTTCGATTAATCATAATATATAAAAATTACATAAGGTGAGTAACATATATATTGAAAATAAGTATCAACTCAAACTAAAATAACCTTGTGCCGGTACCGGTATTACGTTTCAAACCGGTATACCGGATTTTACCGCCGGAACAAACCTTATGTCGTTTCACTTATTTACCGGGGTGTTTCGTACCGGATTTACATTTGAAAACGGTAATACCGGTATAACCGGCCGGTATTTACCGGTTTTTAAAACATTGATTCATACACTTTCTTCAATTTCTTGTAAATTCGAGACTTGGTCATAACGGAAATTATCTTTTATATTATTTTTGCCTAATTAATTCCTGCGTAATGCATAGACACGCATGAATACATAATTTAATTCAAAACCGAACGACACATCAAATTCTATTTTTGTTGGAATGTTATTTCATAAGTGTTTTTATTGTTTACATGCTTGCATATGCTTAAATACCATAAAACATGCAAAACCATGAGTTTTTAGCCTATAATAACAAACAACTTCTTTAAGGCCGTGGGGTATGGGGCTTGGGTTGGGGCGTGGGTTGGGGGAAAACGCCCAAGGCACCACCCCGGGTGGGCTTGGGTTGGGGCGTGGCCCCTTGGGGCTTGGGTTTCAAGCCGGGCGTGGGGCGGGGGATCAAGGTGACATGGCGGTTTGTGAATGGCCAAAAGAAAATAGCCGTTGAGCTAGCCGTTGGGCTAGCCGTTGGCCAACGGCCATATTAAAAAAAAAATTAATTTTTTCTTCCATTTTTTCACTATAAAACTCACATTTTTCTTTCATTTTTTACCACATTCAACCACATCTTCTATACATCTTCAAATTCTCCTTCTACAATACGAAAAAAATGCATCCTTATAACCGTGCTTATGACCCGACCAACCCGTATGCATTCCAAGAAAGTAATCCTAGCCCACCACCCAATCGTCCAATTCCTCGTCCATTTTTCATACACTCTTCTATGCCCCATGAAGCGAGTTATGCATCGCTTCTTGGGAATCGTGTATTTACTAACTTCCCACACTCCGATGATTCGATACCTACCCCGTTTACACAATCGCCCATCAACCTTTCACCAACCTCCATCGACCTTTCACAAAACGAAACCATTCCCGAAACTCAACCACCCAATGATAGTCCTTCCGCATCGAAACCCATCAAAAAGAGAAGTCATAAGAAAAAAACCAAGGAGGATAAAATAGTTGAAACCGCCAAACGAAAACAACAAAAATGGGTCTATGCTGATGAAGTTGCATTGGCGAGGGCTTGGTGTGAACAATCTCAACATTCAACTTTAGGAAATTCGCAACATCGAACCGCCATGTGGGAATGGGTTAGTAGACTATTCCATGAAGAAATGGGTAGGGGGACTTATCGTGAAAATGATAGCTTATCCTCAAAGTGGAGCGAGATAAGCACCCAACTTACAAAATTTAGTGGTTTTTTAAATAAAGCAAATCAAAACCCTAAAAGTGGTGAAACCGAAGGCGACGTTTTGACAAATGCAGTAACTGCATTCAAATCAAATATGAACACCGACTTCCGTTTCATGCATTGTTGGGAGATTTGTAAATTCCATCCAAAGTGGGCGACTATCCCCACTGGTAGCGAAACTAACTCGTCTAGTAAAAGGTCAAATGCCTCGTCCCAAGCCCAATCTGATGCACGGGATCAAGAGTTTAAGGACCTTTTGGATGATTCGTGTCACAACCCCCGCCCCCTATCTGTCCCGGGAACGGGCGGCCGCGAACTCAGTGGCGGTGGTATCATTATTTATTAATTTGGCAGCGGAAATTTCATCAGGACCGTAGTTAGGAAATGTTTATCAGAGTAAAACCACCATATTTTATTTTAATAATCATATGGGTAAAACCCAAGTTTCTTATTACAACATACTTATAGGGATAAACCCTACTTTATTGAATTTAAACCATCGTATTTTAGATAACTTTTATAGCCACAGTTTAACAAGCCGTCCGTGCTCTCGAGCTGGCTTTTTACTACTTGGCTTTCACATTTTGTTACCTGAAACACGTGTTTAAAAACATTTGTCAGTGGGAAATACTGGTGAGTGAATCCCATTTTAATCAAGAAACATTTTATCAATTAAAACAGTATTGAGAGCGATCACATTGTTTATGTCTACACAATTACTCCATTTGGTACTATCAATCCACTGACTTGTGGGTCATATTACACATTGGCTAACTCATTATCCAATGGTAACGTACTGTCAACCTTGACTTACTACTCACAGTGTAGTAAATTTTGTATACAAAACCCCAACATACCGGCAGTAATTGAAGAACTACAAAGACTCAATCACCGCTTAATCGCATTGTAAAACATTTAAGGTTTTGTAAAACATTACAAAAAGGTTATCAAAAAGAGGATAAACTCACATTGCTATCTTAGACTTCGCGTAAGGGTTTCCTGGGAATAATCTATAATTTATACAAATGTACATTGGTTAGTATTATAACCCTTTGAAAATATTAATGATACCCTCCCCGAGACGGCATTCCAACAACTACGTCGGGCAGAACCATGACAGTTGTTACGGAACCCTAAATCAATCAGGCAACGTATCTATTACGAAACTGGGGTTATAATACTTACAACGGAGCAGAACCTTGCTAATTAGGGGGTATAATACCCGTGTATTATAAGCCTACTATCAGAATTTGAGAGAAAGAAATCGTTGTGAGCGAATTCGAAATGAAATCCGATGCATTCTATTTATAGGTGCTGATTTTGGTCTCCATGCGGCCCGCATAAAACACAGGCAGGGCTTACGCGGCCCGCGTTGACTCCGGTCAACTGCGTAGCTTAGCTGGGTCATCAACTAGCTTCTCCGGGTGTTGGGCCACGTGGTTGCCCAGAGCTGCGCCACCTTTTGGGTCTCTAGCGGCCCGCGTTAACTAATTGGAAATCTTACGCGGCCCGCCTAAACTAAAGAAATCAAACGAAATCAGGTTTCAACCTTGAAACCACCCGCGTAAAGTTTGGGGGGGGGGGTCTACGCGGCCCGCCTAAACTTAAATATTAAGTTTTTATTTATTTTTAATACTATCTAATATATTTGAGGCCCGTTTTCGCATATGGGGTGTAGTTTGGAACAGTTTGGGAAATTTAAAATATATTAGGGTGTCAGAAAAATATTCGGGAGGGTTGTTATATTTTGGGTATAATTCCTGGGTTATTTAATAAAATATATAGTGTACTCACATTAAGTATAGTAACCCAATTTCACTTTATTCCTACGTCACAAGACAGAACCCCAACGAATTTAGGCAGAGCCTTGACATACGTTACGGGGCCCTACGTCACTCGGACAGGGTATCAGTGATCAGGGGCTACAATACTTAAAACGGGTCAGGACTAAAATTTAGAAATATAAATTTTTAGAAGAAAATGGGCGGCTGAAAGAAAAATAGGAAAGTAAATCTTGGCAAATTTTCTTTTAAAGTGTCCATGTCTATTTATAGTTGAATGAATGATGAATTGAGGTTCACGCAAAAATCTAGTCAAAGATTCCTTTTGACTTCTTTACTTCTTTCATTTTAAAGCCACGTATCATGAATGAATTCAAAAATTGTAAATATTGATTATTTTATTCAAAATGCACATCTACTTAAATTTTAATGTAAATTTCGATTATTATTATTTTATTATTATTATAATTAATTTAACTACTTCATTCTTTTGGCATTTATAACTTCTAAAATATGACGTTTTATAAAATAATAAATATGCCATTATAACGAGAATAATTTTATCTACATTTTGAACCAAGTTTCATTAAAAACAGAGTAGGTTCAAATATAATGTATTTTTATAAATTAGTTATTAAACGGTTCCTATGTTTGCCCAAAATATCTCATATTTTCATTGGTCAATTTACCCATGATGCACCCTTTTAATAACATAAGTTTTTATATATTTTATATAAAAAATTTGAGAATGTTACATCCTCCCCACCTTATTTTAAATCTCGTCCTCTAGATTCCCTGAAATATGGATGAATATTTTTAGTTAGTTTAGTTTCAAGGTATATTCTGCCCTTTGTTTTGAATTTCACTTTACTTTGACCAGAACTATTCTCTATGTGGTGAGATTCTTATCTTCTCAAGATTTCTTAATGAAAGTAAAATTATTAGTGTAAGTGTTTAGATGTGTTGTGTCTTAGCACAATTTTTAGTTACAAGTTTCCTAATGCGTCAACAATCGCAAGGGAATTCTTATACTTTCGATGGCATCTCAATTTATAGAGTTCATGTTGTTTATCTTGTCACACGAATTACGAGACGGATGATCAAACGAAATAGTGTTTGATACCGGAATTATAGACGTATACGGGAGATTCCTAATAAATCTAAAATTATCATTGATACACTTGTTCGTGATTTATTCCTAATTGTCAATCAATATGGTCTTTGGATTTCCTCATAGACATACATGTCTATATAATATTTCATATACTGTAGTATGCACATTATCCATAATGTAAACAGATTCACAAGTTAGACATCAGGTCATGGTACTATTTAGTGAATTCCATTATTATAACACATACCCCATCTTACACGGTCTTGCCGGAGAGGTAACCCCATCTCACCCGGTCTTGCCGGAGAGGTAACCCCATCTCACCCGGACAAGCTGGAGAGTCTACCGCACCATGCCCAGTTTTACCGGAGAGGTAACTATCATGGTATTTCCCATAAATAGACTTTTCTCAAATCAGGATTTTGAAAGTACATCGTTTATTATAGTTTGCATCAAGAAACAAGGAAATCAGTATTCTCATGATGGATCATATTCTAGAACCGAGTAGTACTAATAAACAAGAAATAATAGTGGCCAGTTGTTATCGCTTATTTATTATACATGAACTGTTCTAGTCATCATCCTCACGGAATCCCAATAACCATCACACTTTATCTATGCAAGTAATTGGCTTATCTCAAAGCTTTATACTAAGGCATTCTTCTTAGGTTCAAGTCTAAATACCATCCTGGTTGTTACCAGTGAATATCAATATCCAAACTCTTTTATTTAAGCCAAGATATTATTATGGTTGTGGTTTTCTTTTAGTTGGAGAATAGAGTTTCAAAAATATCATTGTTTCCCTTGATACTATAGCTAGGTTCAATGTAATAAGTATGCTTACAGCTAACTCTATTTATGTATATATAATCTTAGATTCCGTTACAAGGAATATTTTATTGAGACAGATAGCATTTTAAAACATAGTAGGTTTCATGGTTTATTCTTATAATAACTTCATATTTTCATATGAATTACCAATGACATTTTCTCTTATGTTTATCTTACAGAAGATATTATATTAGGTATACCATTAAGAAATTCTATCAGGTATATGCATATATGTGTATAGAATTTCCAAATCTCTAGTTAATATTAAACTTACGTAATATTTACACACATATATATATTACTAAATTATTTTATAAAAATAACACCATACATCCGATGGTACCCATCATCAAGCTTATTTCTATGACTTTATTTTATCCTTTGATAAAAGTAGTATATTGAAATAAACTTCTGTTTAAGTTTATTGAACATAATATTTTGGAGTTTTAAGGATAGATCAATAAAAGATTTAAAGAAATTAATTACTCAAAATATGAACTTTCTGGACTCATGGGAATTTACTTTTAACTAGTGGGTTGAACCATATGGATTCAAAATATCAAAACTTAACTCTCAATTTATATTATATTATTTATTCAAAGAAGTATTATAGTAAATAATACAGAGTTTGAAGTTTAAAAAAAATTGATTCTAAATTTATTGGAGTAATAAACATGTATGTATATCCCATACAATATTAGTAGTAATTTATTTAAAGATATTACAATAGTAAGATTGTAATCTAAATTTTAAATAAAGTTATATATAAAGGACAAACGTACTAAACACACATTTGATTCAACTATTTTTATGTGGGGCATCCATTTTTAATTCTAGTGTGAGAAAAATGAATGTTTAGAAACATTTTAACGTGCCAGGTAAAATAAATAAATAGATACTAAATTATTGATTTAAGTAGGATAAGAAAAGATGTTTTTACTGTTGCAATATCCTTACTTCTAAAAATTTAATTATCTAATCTTTTACCATAAGTAAATGTGCAAGGATCAAAAATATACAGTATATTATTTTCGTATAGTATAATATACTTATACTTATGAGAGAATAGGATTTGTATACATATTCTAGTAAAAAGATCTAATAGCGTTGTTACATTTTAATAAACTTGCGACGGACTTATAACATAAGTGCATATACTATTCTATATACTATATTACACTTATTAGAGTTTATTACACCATGATATTTTATTAAAATTTTAGATATAAAATATATCTTTTACTTACTGTACTATCTTATAGTAAAATATACTATTCATATATCATTGTAAAATGTTTTATCATTATACTAATAATATAAAAGGTACAGATGAACTCAAATATTATGAGTTATAAAAAATGTATTTGACTTACTGTACGAGTCGAATATTGGAAAATTTATATTAGATTTTATATATCAAATTATTTTCCAACCGAAAACCGTGTAGGATAGATACCCATATGTACTAGTGGATTTCTATATTTTGGTCAAACTTTAACACATGTTTGAAAAATGAATATTTCCCTCAAGTGTTTCATTAAAGATACTCCAAAGATATACTACAAAATTAATTTAAGTTTAGACTTAATAATTTATTTTGAGAAAGAACATCTTAATAAAAATAATTAATTTATGGTTTTAGGCAAACCAACAAACCATGTGCTAATATACAAACCAAAATCAAAAACTTCGCGACTATTTAGGGTAAGTTTAACATCCAATTTATCAACTCCACTCATTTACTAATATTGTATTATTTAACTATTATACATCAGCCAGCTGACTCGAATATTTTTCTTTATAATTTAGGATACAAAATCCTATAACTAATATGGCTGGTTAATCTTATAATCTTATATTAATTATTTTCGGGCATAAGACCTATCTTGGACATACCTTAAAGATTTGTAGAAATGTTTTCAACGTTTAGTTAGGCCTTTTTACATAGTCCAACCAACCCAAATCTCTTAAAAACTTTAAATGATTTTATTAAATCATGAATACTCATCATATTCATTTAACCATCTATTTTATTACAAAGTATTTCAATGAAAACTTTTACAACTAATCCCAACATCAATTATTTCATAAAACGATGAAAGTATGAAGTCTTATGGTCAACTAGTTATAAATCAGAAATGATAAAATAGAGTGAGAAATTGGTACACCTGGGTTTCAAAACTTGCTTTGGCTAGATCCACTAAAGCAAAATTTTATTACTTCTTAAAATCCTTTCGGTTAATTTAATAGCTTCGGTTTTATTTATTTAAATATAAATTATTTTGAAATAATATTATTAAAACTACAAAGTTTTAAAGCTTTATACCATGTATTTCAATATGTATTTTAAACCAAAGTAAATAATTGGTTCCAAAAAGAGAGTCATAAATATGACTGCTTTGTTAATACTCAACTTAGTTTGATGTATATTATGATATTATTTGAGTGGGTGGTATTAATTATCACAGACAAATTTCTAGTACAAATATTTGGGTACAATCATAAAAATAGATTAATTAAAAACGGCGAGCATTGCATCGTGTATATATATATATATATATATATATATATATATATATATTCATTACAACTACAACTGGAATTCAAAATATATTAGTGATTATGCATCCATAACTTATTTTAGTCTATCTAAGTTATAGGAGTATTATGCTTAACATGCTTTTATGTAAGGTTTATTCCATCTCCTGTTTCTACTAAGTTGTTATCTAATGGGCAAAGTTCCTTTAAAGTTTCTAGCTCATAGGTGGCATGGGTGCTGGTACTGGTTTGGCCGTTCGACTATTTAATATAAGTTAGCATTTATTGCTGTAGTGGCTAACATATGGAGATTTACCCATTGTCCATCTAATTCATCTTCCCCTAGTAAGTTATTGCCTGTTTCCTGAGTTTGTGCATTTATTCCCTGATTGATTATCGCTTCCTTTGGTTGTAACTTCTTTATTTTCTCTCGACTTTTGCTAATAATCCTATTTCTCTTCTTAGTGGTAAATGGTTTCTCAGACTGTGCCTTACGAATAAATATTCCTCCCTCAATATCTGCTGAGTATCCTGAGGGATTTGGTTGAAATGAGGTTCCCTTATCTTTTGGTGAACTATCTAGTTGACGATAAATGTCCGAAATTCTTTGCTTACCCATACTGTAGACTAACAAATAGTCAAATAATATAAACATATAATCACATAAGTTATTTCCTAACACAGAATTTAAAATTTAAGTGTCAGCAGAACACTTCTTTGGCTTGAACCAGTGGCTAGGCTCTGATACCACCTTCTGTCACAACCCCCGCCCCCTATCTGTCCCTGGAACGGGCGGCCGCGAACTCAGTGGCGGTGGTATCATTATTTATTAATTTGGCAGCGGAAATTTCACCAGGACCGTAGTTAGGAAATGTTTATCAGAGTAAAACCACCATATTTTATTTTAATAATCATATGGGTAAAACCCAAGTTTCTTATTACAACATACTTATAGGGATAAACCCTACTTTATTGAATTTAAACCATCGTATTTTAGATAACTTTTATAGCCACAGTTTAACAAGCCGTCCGTGCTCTCGAGCTGGCTTTTTACTACTTGGCTTTCACATTTTGTTACCTGAAACACGTGTTTAAAAACATTTGTCAGTGGGAAATACTGGTGAGTGAATCCCATTTTAATCAAGAAACATTTTATCAATTAAAACAGTATTGAGAGCGATCACATTGTTTATGTCTACACAATTACTCCATTTGGTACTATCAATCCACTGACTTGTGGGTCATATTACACATTGGCTAACTCATTGTCCAATGGTAACGTACTGTTAACCTTGACTTACTACTCACAATGTAGTAAATTTTGTATACAAAACCCCAACATACCGGCAGTAATTGAAGAACTACAAAGACTCAATCACCGCTTAATCGCATTGTAAAACATTTAAGGTTTTGTAAAACATTACAAAAAGGTTATCAAAAAGAGGATAAACTCACATTGCTATCTTAGACTTCGCGTAAGGGTTTCCTGGGAATAATCTATAATTTATACAAATGTACATTGGTTAGTATCATAACCCTTTGAAAATATTAATGATGCCCTCCCCGAGACGGCATTCCAACAACTACGTCGGGCAGAACCATGACAGTTGTTACGGAACCCTAAATCAATCGGGCAGCGTATCTATTACGAAACTGGGGTTATAATACTTACAACGGAGCAGAACCTTGCTAATTAGGGGGTATAATACCCGTGTATTATAAGCCTACTATCAGAATTTGAGAGAAAGAAATCGTTGTGAGCGAATTCGAAATGAAATCCGATGCATTCTATTTATAGGTGCTGATTTTGGTCTCCACGCGGCCCGCGTAAAACACAGGCAGGGCTTACGCGGCCCGCGTTGACTCCGGTCAACTGCGTAGCTTAGCTGGGTCATCAACTAGCTTCTCTGGGTGTTGGGCCACGTGGCGGCCCAGAGCTGCGCCACCTTTTGGGTCTCTAGCGGCCCGCGTTAACTAATTGGAAATCTTACGCGGCCCGCCTAAACTAAAGAAATCAAACGAAATCAGGTTTCAACCTTGAAACCACCCGCGTAAGGTTTGGGGGGGGGGGTCTACGCGGCCCGCCTAAACTTAAATATTAAGTTTTTATTTATTTTTAATACTATCTAATATATTTGAGGCCCGTTTTCGCATATGGGGTGTAGTTTGGAACAGTTTGGGATATTTAAAATATATTAGGGTGTCAGAAAAATATTCGGGAGGGTTGTTATATTTTGGGTATAATTCATGGGTTATTTAATAAAATATATAGTGTACTCACATTAAGTATAGTAACCCAATTTCACTTTATTCCTACGTCACAAGACAGAACCCCAACGAAATTAGGCAGAGCCTTGACATACGTTACGGGGCCCTACGTCACTCGGACAGGGTATCAGTGATCAGGGGCTACAATACTCAAAACGGGTCAGGACTAAAATTTAGAAATATAAATTTTGAGAAGAAAATGGGCGGCTGAAAGAAAAATATGAAAGGAAATCTTGGCAAATTTTCTTTTGAAGTGTACATGTCTATTTATAGTTGAATGAATGGTGAATTGAGGTTCACGCAAAATCTAGTCAAAGATTCCTTTTGACTTCTTTACTTCTTTCATTTTAAAGCCACGTATCATGAATGAATTCAAGAATTGTAAATATTGATTATTTTAGGGTTCTATTAAATCCACATGGTATCATCTTATTCTCACATGGTTGATACGGGCCGTATAACCTTATACGGTCCGCATCAACCATGTGAGAATAAGATGATACTGTGGTCGTATATATATTATACGACGATGTTATACGGCTCGTATATATATATATACGATCCGTATACAATGATTTTCGTTTTTTTTATTATTTTATTACTATTTGACGCGACGTATTATTACTCGATTCACGTGTGATTAGACGTAAGATTCTCGGATTCGATGTTATATTCCTCGAATCTCGTGCGAGTTATGTGATTAGACGTTAGATTCCTCGATTCGCGTGTTAATCATTTGAAACGATGTAATATTCCGTAAAATTCTCTATATAAACGACACTAATTTCATTCATTTTCATTCAACTTCTATTCGTTACTTCTATTTTTCTCTGTATTCAAATTATTTACGTTATAATGTCGGGTTGGGGTGACTTTTTTAATGTGTTTGGTAACGAGGCGAATCAGGGGAATGAAGATAACAAAGCGGGCATGTTTGATCTGAATGCTCCGTTTGATCCCATTTTTGCGTTTGGTTCAGGTCAGGATACTTGGGGTTTGGATGCCATTCAGCCTAATTATGCTGGTTATTATCCATCGCAACACCCGGTTAATTTTGAAGCCCCTCCTGTTAGTGTTGGACTGCCGACTGATAGTTCTCATTCTCCTCTCATAAGTTGTGGACCGCCCGAGGGTCCAAATGCTGAACAGGAACGTATTGAGTTTCAAAACAAGGAGGTATAACATTTAATTATACGTTTATTTGTTGTATGTTAACTATTTTAGTGTTTTTACGTTTGATGTTGTTTTTATTAAAATCTTAGATTAGGGTTGCTCAACGGGTCGTGTTCGCGGGTTGGTGGGTTCAACCCAACCTGAACCTGAAAATTTTACACAAACCCGAACCCGACTCGAACTCAAAAATCGTATCATACATAAGAACCCGAACACGACCCGAAGTTTCATGGGTTGACCCGAACACGACCCATTAAAGCCGAATTTTTTTATTTTTTTCTGAAATTAATATATTAAAGTTAAAATTTACTTAAAAAACACAAATATATATATATATAATATCATATTTAAGTTATAAAATCTATGTTAATTTCTCTTTTTAACTTATAATCATGGCATAAAAATACGCACCTCATTTAATTTATATATATTGTAAAAAATATATAATATAGTATAAATGTGTAACGGGTCAACCCGCCATCCCGACCATGTTGACCCGAACCCGACCCGTTAATCCAAACGGGTTCGCAGGTTCAACCTGAAACTGACCCGAACCCGTTTATACTAAAACTAAACCTGGGTTAATCATTTGAGTTAATCATTAATTGACACATATAAGTGTTTCCGTTAGAAAATCGCTAGCATGGATGAATTGGTAGAGTGGTGTAGAGACGTCGGACGCGTAAATGGCTACGCCCTCGTCACCAAACGCACCATCTACGATAAACCCCATAGTTGTCAGCCGGTAAAAATTTGGCTTACGTGCGATTGTGCCGGCAATTACAAATCAACAGCGACGGTCAGACGCAGCGGGACTAGGAAAACCGGTTGCAACTTCCAACTGGTCGGGACATACAGAAAGAGGTTAGGTTACTGGGATCTAAGGGTTGAGGAAGGTAAACATAACCACGAACCATTTCTGTATCCAGAGGGTCATCCGTCCCTAATGAGGCTGACTCCATCGGAAGAGAGGACGGTGGAGCAAATGATGCATCAGAACATAAAACCACGAGACATTCTTGCTGCCATTAAAGAACAGAACCAATATAATGTCTCAACAAGAAACACCATATACAATGCTCGAGCCAAATTGGGTCGAATGGAACAAGTCGGCGAGACTCCAATGCAGATACTTTTTGACCAGTTGGAGAAGGTTGGGTTTGTTTTTTTACCATAGAACATCTCAAAACGGCGAACGGGTCGAGGATGTTTTCTTCATCCACCCGAAGTCGAACATGTTGTGGCGCGCTTTCCCGCATGTGTTGCTTATAGACGCCACCTACAAGATGAATCGGTACAAAATGCCTCTAGTCCAGATTATCGGTGTTACATCAACGTTGATGTCGTTTTGCATTGCTCATGCGTTCGTAAGCAACGAGAAACAGGAAAACTTCACATGGGTTCTACAGAGGTTGAAACACTCATTAGATAGTGTTATGGAACCCCGTGTAGTAGTAACGGATAGATATCGCGCCCTAATGAACGCATGTGCAACCGTGTTTCCCAGGGCTAGACATTCATTGTGTAGGTGGCACCTACAGCAAAACATCTTCAAACATTGCAGGAAAAGATTTAAAACAGATAAATGGGAGAGGTTTCTTTTCAAGTGGGGCGAGCTAATTAACTCAACGACCGATCATGACTACAACTACTGGTACGAGCGAATGCGATCAAACTTGCCACGCAAAAAAACCGACGGTAAGTTTTATATAATTTTTGTTTAATAATCGTATTTATTTGACTTGTCTTAACTGCACTTGACTTTGATTACAGAGATTATGAACTATTTGGATTCAATCTGGTTACAACCATATAGAGACCGATTTGTTTCGTTCTGGAGCGACCAACATCTGAACTTCGGTCAACGTACAACGAACAGGGCAGAGGGTCAACATGCCCTTTTGAAGCAGTACCTAGGCGACTCTAATTACACCCTGGAGAAAGTGGTACCACTTATCGATAAGCTCATAAGAAACCAGGTGACAGAAATCAAAGGCAGCATTGAAACAAGCAGGAGCCGAACATTGGGTCATCATAACAAACCAACATTTAATCTCCTACTAAAGAAGGTTTCACATGCCTGCCTAGAGTTGATATCAGATGAAGTAAATGAAATAGAAAAAATAAAGTTATATAACCGTACATGCGCGTGCCGTTTGTATACAAGCAGTGGGTTGCCGTGCGCGTGTCGGTTGGAAGCGTATACAACGAATGGTAATACATTATTCGATCAACCACATTTTATAATCATAGCCTTTCATCACGCAAAATCTTATTGACGTTTTATGTTGTTTGTTGATATGTTTCTTAGGTCAAATGATCCCGTTGGAGTTGATAGACCCTTTTTGGAGAAAGTTAAATTTGGACTCCATAGTGGAACCGAGCAAGGTGGACTCTTTCGACTTAGACGGCGAATTTGCGCTTCTCAAACAACATTTAAGTGCTCAGCCGAGAGAACTCAAGAAAAACTTGATTCAAAAGATGAAGGAGTTGGTACAACTCAATAAGACGAAGCTTAAACAACCAGTTGTGCAAAAAAAAAAAAAAAAAAACACACGGGGTCGTCCAACTTTAAAAGCTCAGCAACAAAGGAAGGATGATTCGTTTACGGAGCCTTCAAGACACAGCTTTTTTACAACACAGGACCAGTATAGTGATTCACAAGATGGGTTTCGCACACAAGATGAGTTTGGCACATAAGAGTCAAATATCGAACCTACCAGGCACAGCTCGTTTGTCGAGTCACAATGTTATTGTACTGAAACACCTATGTTCTTTGGCGAGATTGCGAAAGGCTCTAAGAATTCGAAAACGAAAAAGAAGGTCGCAAAATCAAAGGAAGAGCCACCAGACTTACCTTTGCTGCCTGTCGGACAAGTTAATATGTTCATGCACTTCAAAAAGTTCATTCCACCGTGCTTCTATCCACACCTCAGTCACATACAAAATGTGCAGGGTGATGGTAATTGTGGGTTTCGATCTATAGCGGTCGGCTTATCGCTTAAAGAGTGGCAGTGGCCGTTCATATGGGAGCAACTTCATGATGAGTGCAACAGGTTCCACGAATTTTGGAAAAAACATAAATGAAGTTCAGTATCAACAAGTTCTGGAATCATTAGTTTGGTCAAAAAACCTTATAGACGGAGCACCTTGACATAAGTGGCTACAAATGCCATTCACGGGGCTTCTGATAGCAAACCGGTGGAATGTCATTTGTCTCTTATTAAGTGACCTTGGTTGTGCTTCATTTTTTCCCATGTTAAGAACAGCCGAAGAAAGTATTCCGCATCGAACAGTCGCGCTTGTACATGTACACAGGAACCATTTTATTCACGTCAGATTAGAAGGGGAATATCCAATGCCAACCCCATCAGGATACTGGCGACAACCGACACGGAATACGCCAGCAGAAAGTTGGTATCACTATTACAAGGAACGTATTGACCAATATAATACGATCGTTGATGAATATTGGACCAGGGATTACATAGATTTAGGTGCCCTATGAATATAAAATGTTATTTGCATGTTTTGACAATTTGTAATGATCAACATACACGTTATATAAATGTTTTGGCAACTTTTTGAGATTGAACTTGAAAAAACGTTTAAACGAATCAATTTGCATGTTTTGACAATTTGTCATGATAAACATACACGTTATATAAATGTTTTGGCAACTTGTTGAAATTGAATTTGTAAAAACGTTTAAACGAATCAACCTTAACGCATACCGACCGTATTTTCGTCAGTTCCGCATATAGTAATTGAAAAAAAATGAAAAATAATGAATTGTATACGGGCCGTATAAAAATATACGCCTCGTATACCGTGATCGTATATTAAGTATACGACAGAATTAAAATAAATTAAATTACTGTATACGGGTCGTATACTTTTATACGGCCCGTATACAAATCAAAAAGATCGTATAAGTTTTATACGACCTCATTTCCACCATACGGCCTCAACATTCCATCAAAAATTCTCTCGGATCGTTCTTGGACAGCGTTCTTCGGCGTTTTTGGCGTTTTCTTCTCGTTCTTCCTATACGGTACGTTTTCGTATAGTAAACTTTTAAATTCCGTAACATGTTAGATTATGGTCTTGTATAGTAAAGCGTAGATAGGCGTAACGATTACGATTGTATAATTCAATTTGAAAAAAAAATTGAAACAGAAAATTGTAAATGATTATTATATGTATACGGTCGTATAAATTGTATACGATCGTATAATGTTTGAATATTCAAAAATTATACGATCGTATACAATTTATACGACCGTATACACTTGAATAATCAAAGGTTATACGATCGTATACATTATATACGCTCGTATAACTTTTGAATATTCAAACATTATACGCTCGTATATTTATATACGGTCGTATCCTTGTTGAATCTTCAAACATTGTACGAGCGTATATCATATGTGCAATACGTTCGTATACAAGAACAGTATTCATATAATACGTTAACGATAATCATATAGTGATTGCTAAGTTGTAATTGTTATTTGTTACAGACGATATGGCTGAGTCATCAGCAGCTGGTGCGGCCCGTAGAGGTCGAGGTCAGGGTCAGGGTCGGGGCCGTGGACGCGGACGGGGACGTGGACGTGGACAGGAGGAGGAGGAGGTTGTGCCCGATTTTACTGAGACGGGGCGGTTTCTTAGAGATATCCCCTGAGGTACGGTTGCCTATAGGGTTTTGGGCAAATTACGGGAGATGGTGCTGGATGCGCCTCGGACCATAGATTTTCAGTTTTTGACAGATATTGGAGCGATCGGTCGGGTCCGGGAGCTCATGCCAGCTAACTCCCTGTGGGACCGCTTATTTGATGCCGCCGCAGAGCGGGCCCACAGGGAGATTACTTTAGAGTTTTTATCTACCTTTACATTTACGGACACCCGGGGTGGGGGTTTTCATCATTTTTTGACGACAGACGCCGTAACTTTACTATTTGCGGCAAGACTGAGAGGATGACACTTCCTCAGTTCGCTGTTGCCTTGGGTCTGTACTCACAGGAGGACTCAAGGTCACGCACATTTTTTGATACGCCAGTCAGCACGTCCACTGACGTGTTGTGGCCGTATTGGCGCAGTATTGGGTTCGGGGAGTTCGCGAAACCGAATCAGCGATCCCCGAAGGCACGGGCAACTGATCTTCACGACCCGTTACACCGATACCTACATCGGTGTATCGCCGTGACGATCACCGGTCGTCATGATAGCAGGGAATGGGTCACCCAAAGTGACCTATTCTTCTTGCACGACTTACTTACCGGCGGGAGGGCCAACTTGGCGTACAAGTTGGCCGCATATCTCGCCGAGTACGCTTTTAAGCGACCCTCTTCCCACATCAGCTGTGGGGCCTTCGTCACCCATCTGGCGAAGGGTTTCTTTCGCCTCCTGTCCCCGCAGGTGGCAAGTGATATGACCCAGACACGCCAGCTTGACAGGGTTGGGAGGAACACAACCCTATCGATGGGTTTGGCTCGCGAGGTCGAGGGAGGGCAGCTGGTTTGGGCTTATGGTGTGGGTGAGGGACCCCGTGGAGAGGGTGGTGATGAGGAGGGAGACGAGGGAGAGGGAGGCGAGGGCGAGGGAGGCGAGGGCGAGGGAGGCGAGGGAGAGGGAGGCGACGGAGAGGGAGGCGACGGAGAGGGGGTCGCTCATACTGTCGATCGATCACATGTAGTTGCGGAGGAGTTACGGGGTGATCGCCCGTACGTTCGACGCAGCGTGAGATAGCGTGTGATGCCTCCACCGGGAGTGGAGGAGAGACTCGTTCAGGTCGAGTCGGATGTAGCTGCAGTCAGAGGGGATTTAGCTGCAGTCAGAGGGGATTTAGCTGCAGTGAGAGAGGATGTACAATGGATGGTCGAGGCGATTGTGGCTATGCATTCTGCCGCGCCCCTACCTCCACGAGCTGGCGCTGCACCACCACCACCACCACCACCGCCATAGCTGCTTATTGTATTATTATTATTTTTTTTTGTTATTTTATGTTTGAAACTTTGTAAAAGTTTATCTTTTTTTTTAGATGTAAAACATTATAAATATTAATCTTATGTTTAGATGTTAAGTTGTTTGTTTAATAATTGTTGTCGTAGTTTATCATAATCATATCACATATTTATCGTTTTACATAGTGGAAACTTACTAAACATTATAAATACGTTTAACTAGAAACTCGTAACATAATCCGATATATACAATACTATTTTAAAATTTAAAAAACTTATTAAACGGTTTCCCGATTGCAACAAAAAATTAACTATTCTATACATATTTATCGTTTTACAAAGTGGAAACCTATGATACATAATAAATACGTTTAACTACAAACTCGTAACATAATGCGATATATAGAACACTATTTTAAAATTTTCAAAATTTATTAAACGGTTTCCCGATTGCAACAAAAAATTAACTTTTCTATACATATTTATCATTTTACAAAGAGGAAACTTATTAAACATAATAAATACGTTTACCTACAAACTCGTAACATAATCCGATATACACAACACTATTTTAAATACAAAAATTTATTAAACGGTTTCCTGATTGCAACAAAAAAGTTAACTTTTCTATACGGGCTATACGGGCCGTATAACATTATACGGGCCGTATAACACAGATTTCAAAACTAAAAACCCTTGGCAAACCTTCGAAACAAAATTATGCAAATATTTATACGTCCAATATATAACTATACATCCCGTATACATATAAAAACAAAAAAAAAAAAATCCACCGCATAAAATTCTGTGCATAAAAATTCTATACGACCCGTATCAGTTTATACGGCCCGTATAGATATAGGGATGTGAAAATAAGATTATAGGGATGTGGAAATAAAACAACCCTTATTTTATTCAAAATGCACGTCTACTTAAATTTTAATGTAAATTTCGATTATTATTATTTTATTATTATTATAATTAATTTAACTACTTCATTCTTTTGGCATTTATAACTTCTAAAATATGACGTTTTATAAAATAATAAATATGCCATTATAACGAGAATAAATTTATCTACATTTTGAACCAAGTTTCATTAAAAACAGAGTAGGTTCAAATATAATGTATTTTTATAAATTAGTTATTAAACGGTTCCTATGCTTGCCCAAAATATCTCATATTTTCATTGGTCAATTTACCCATGATGCACCCTTTTAATAACATAAGTTTTTATATATTTTATATAAAAATTTTGAGAATGTTACAATTCGCCAAGCCCAAACCGGCCTGAGCATGGAAGAAATGCCTCAAGAAGGCATGCTAAAAAACAAACGGCATCGCCTTCAGCTGGGAGTTCTGGCTCGCGTAGGGGAATATACAGCGACCAGTTGGATGACATTTCATGCAAGATGGATACATTCAACGTATTCCAACAACAAAGGGCCGAAATACGAAGGAGCAAAGAAGCTAGAGATGGTGCTAGAGATGCCCTGAAACAAAGATGGGATGATTTGAAAATTCTATCCCAGCCGATTGATCACCTACAGGGTGACGAGTTAGAAATAGTCTTGGCGTTGAGAGAAGAGATAAAAAACAAATATAAAAGTTAGGAATTTTTTTTTTGTAATTTTCTTTATTTAAAAATATTAAAAAAATTAAATTTGTGTTTTAAATCATATTGGGACTGCCCAGCGGGTCAGCCCACAAGCCCACCAAACCCACGCCCCAAACCCCCGCCCCGGTCATACCGTGTTCAATGTGGGTTCACCCATGTTTGCCACCCCATTCCACGTGTCAACCAATGCCCAACCCAAGCCCCACCATACCCCATGGTCTAATGCCCCCCCCCCCCCCCAACCAACTCCTTTAATGCCTCAACCAACTCCCAACTAACTCCTTTAATGCCCCAAACCAATTCATTTAATAACCCAAACACTTATTATGTTTATAAATACCAACCCCTAACACCTCCTAAACCCTTTCACCACTCCAAAATCTCTCTCAAACATTCTCAAATCTTCTATTTAATCCACTTTGTGCAGAAAACTCAAAGACTCAAACAGTGAGTTCTGGCTTCCTTATTGCACTTTTCCTACTTGTTTTCTTCTTCCCCGTACTTGGAACACCTCTAGGAGCATTACCAGTTGTTAGCCAAGGTAAATAAGGATGGTAAACCACCATGTTTAGACCAAGTTAGGATTTTTCTCAAACTTTATAAACAAGTTTTTCTTTATTTTGTTATTGGAAGTTCTTCATACCAAACTGAGTCACCAACAAGCTTCCATGTTGAAGGACTTGTCTTAAGGTTAACTTCCAGAAACTTTGAGGTTCATATGCCTCCATTTCATAAGTTCTAAGTCTCTAAGTAACCCACAACCATCTATGTGAGTGAAACCAAACCAAGTCTCCAAACAAGCAATGTTGGAATACTTGTGTTAAGGTACAAATGGTGATGTTCAGGACCTTGGTTCTACAACTAAACTTTCACCATCCCTCCCTTGATTACTTAGCAAAATAGTTAGTTTAATTAAGCATTTCTTCCTTGTACTCATGACCATCTGAATCATCAACTATGTTGATAATTTTGTGCAATGGTGAAACTCTTAAGGTTTGTGGATTACCCTACCTCAAATGCTTGACTATATAAGTAATAATTCATATATATCAAGTCTCCCAAAAACCAAACCATAATATCAACCAGCCTATAGTTGAACGTTATGTGTTAACGTGGAAAAATATCATAGTCTTAGATTCCTTATTTTGGACTTCTAATGGGTGTTTAACACTTATGAAAAAAACACACACTAAGAATAGTGTTCGAATAAGTTTCTAGGAGGGATATGTTTTATGTATTTTCATACTTGTAATTTCCGATTACTTTCCAATCTTCAAATCCTCATACTCATAGACCTTTGTTTACCATTTTTGGGTGACTTTGATGTTCCATCCCTCAAATCCGTTTTTGTGGATTTTCTTCGCAAAACCGTGAGTTCATACCTGACCCTTTTAGGCTTTAAACACTATTTGGGTTGCAACATGTATTCGTACTAAACGCACATAAAAGCAAGCTTATTCACAAACTCAATCCTTAAGCATGCTTATTGTTATGCTAATTGTGAACACATGCTAGAACATTCTTATGCTTAGCTATCTATCATTAACCTTGCAAGCCTCCCTTAACATGTATAGCGCTATATGATTAGCACACCGCTACGTTTTATGGGTCATTGTTAAGTTTTTCTTTACAGTCTTATTTTCTTCGGTGATAAGGTTATGCTAGTGCCAAACTTTGGATTGATTCTTAGTTATTGCATGCCAGTATGATACATTAGTATGATATAAACATGTGGATTTGAGATTTCATTCTTACCTATGCTATGTAACCAAACTAGTATGCTCACTAACATATGTTTATGTTGACTGATATTTTATATATGTTGTAGGAAACGTTTGAGATGTTATCACAAGAAAAACTACTTAGGGTGGATTTATATATTCACCTAATTTATCCATGAAATTTTTAATATTTTAGTTATATAATTTATGATCGTTGTATTTATTTTCTTTGATCAATGTAATGTTTGATTTGATCATATGAAAATGAGAACTTTAAATCTTAATATGTCGCAAATTTAGTGTCATGACGTCTTTGAGAAATCTATTACGTCTTGCATCGATGTTTTCGCCATCAATTAGGGTGTGATAAAAATAAACCTCTATCTTAAGATAAATAATTTTGTTATCTAAGAGTTAATTACAAAGATAGTTGATGTGTACAAAATGTAACATATAAATTACAACAAATGAGGCATAAACTAACCTTTTTTAGTACTAATGTTGGAAAAATTGTGTTTTTGTCTTCCTTTTGAATTTACAGGACCAAAATGTACTTAAACGAGCAAAAGGAACAAATATAGAGCAAAAACCAACATAAATACAAAGAAAATGAATAAACGTGATATGCCCGACCCCTCGGAAGCATCCCCAAAGCAAAAACAAAGAAACAGAAGACTGACCACGGGGCCGTGCTCACTAGACACGCGGGCGTGGTCAGATGCCTGCAGAAAAGACAAAACTGTAGAAGTTTCTATGCCCACCACGGGGGCATGCCCAGCTCAGCATGGGGCGTGGTCAATGCTAAGATACACAGAAACTTGCAAAATCTTGATAGTACAGATACGCTTCTGCCCACGGGGCTGTGCCCGCTGGACACGGGCCGTGTGGAACCCTCTGCTGACACATGCATTTAATGAAGGAAGAGAAAAGGCTGGCCATGGGGGCGTGCCCGCTGGACACGAGGCAGTGGCCAGAGCTCTGTTCAAGCTATAAATAGGGGTGCTTGGCTCACTTCAAAGGCATCCCTTGGCAAACCACTACTCTCCCACTTTGCCACCACTCCACCACCACTCCACCACCACTACACCACCAACACCCACCACCATCATCCATCATCCATCTTTAGAGTGTGTAGTAGTCTCGGATCCAAGATTGATAGTAAGAGTTCTTACCAATCAAAGGCCATGTGTGGTTAAGCCTCTTACATCACTTGGTGAAGACAAGTCTTTTATGTATCACTTTTGATTTTTAATCTTTTGGCACTTTTTACTTGGTTTTGTATTAATGACTTTAATAACTAGTTTCTTGTGTTGAAGGTGAATTTTCTTTATCATTTGTCCGCGGTGTCTTGGCGCTACTTTACTGTCTATATAAAGTAAAAGATTTACATCATTCATGTCTTTACGGTCTATATAGAGGTATGTTGGCTACCTGGTCGGGGGTTAAGGGAATGGTTTAGTAAGGTTCTTGCCTTTTTCAGTGTATAGATCCTGCAAGGACCTGGGTCAAGCTTACTAGGACCTCCTTCAATACCCAGTTGTATTGGATGGCGGGGGTGCGAATGGCTTGATCCCCTCATATGTAAACTACCATTAATACATTAAACCGATTACTTGGGATTGTATCCCTACTGACTCAAACCACTTAGCCGAGGGTAACGTCACCTTCAAAAGAGGGGCCTACCACTTTTTCGCATTAATAACTTAACTAATTATCTTTCAATATTCTGACCCTTTGGGATTGTATCCTTGCTGAGTCAAACCACTGGGCTGAGGGTAACGTCTCCTTCAGAAGAGGAGCCTACTACTATAACTAAGATAATCTCTTAAAAATTCCGAAAGTGTAAAAATATCAAAGGATACATTAAAGGCGAGTCGGATCCAAGTGATTCATCTTGTCTATCTGTTTTTATTTTATTTTTATTTCTGCATTTTTAGTTTTTATTTTCATGTTTTAACCTGTTCTCAAAATTTTTTTAGATTGATTAGACATTGAGGATAAACCGGTACTAAAAGATCTTGTGTCCTTGGACGACCTCTGTATCTTACCAACACTATACTACGTTCACGATGGGTGCACTTGCCCAAGTGTGTGTCTAGTGTTAGTAGAATATCGTGTTTTATAAATTTAAAACTTGATTAATGTGTAAAATGGGCTTAAAATATCAATAAAAACATATCACGCTTTACACACACCAAGTTTTTAGCGCCGTTGCCGGGGACACAAGGATTTTAAGAAAGCTTAAAATTGACGGCCTAATCATTTTACAAAAACCTTTTTAAAACTGCACGCACATTTTTAGGAACTTTTTGCATTATAGTTGTGTAACGCCCTGCTTTTTTTTCGTACTTTCCATAAAGAGAAAGTCTTGTTTGCATTTCCATTTTTGGAAGTCTTGTGTTCTTGTAATCGTCATTTCGTTGTAATCGTTGTAAAGTCCGAGACTTGAATCATAAATAAAATTCATATTTCTTTAAATTCGTGTTATACATACTTCATACTTGATCATACGTTTGAATTCGTGAAACAATTGATACAACATTCATAATCCTTGGAAACTTTGTGTTAAACTTGCAAACACGTGAAACTTACGAATAATACGTCTTTTGAATGCATATGATACTTAAATACGGCATCCATACGCTTAAACATACTTCATTACACTTGTTTTATGTTGGTTATGCTTAACAAACCTTAAAATATGCTTATATGTCATAATTTACCCTTAAAACAACTTGAAACATCAAATTATGGAAGTTAGGTGGCGAAAATATAATAAAATCAAACAAATTCCTGCCTGAAGGTCCCTGGCTACCTGCGACGGATTTGGTCTGGTCCTTCGTGCCCCACCACGGACTCGAATCCGAGACCAGCACACCAGCTCGCACGGGATTGGCTGATTTGTTGGTTTTGTTGCTTCGAAAGTGTGTTTTTAGCATTAATTAAGTCACCTAACCAACCCCTAACCATTTCCTATAAAACCCAAGTGCTATCCAAGCATTTTTCACTTTACTAATCATCCACAACTCTCTCAAATCAGTCCCTAAGCAGTTGTTAATCAGAAATTGGAGCAGATTCATACCTTCATACAAAAGTGAGCATAACTCACTCATTCCTTAACGTTTTTGCTTGATTCTTTTTCCTACTTACTTGGATTAACCTTAGCAACGTTTCCATAGGTTTTCCCTGGAAAACCAAAGCCTGGAATGTCGCCAAAAAGGCTCCAAAGTGGACTGATGTTTCTGTTTTGAATCAAACTTTGTTAAATCTTGTTTAAACTTTAGTTATCTCATCTCAAACCTATGTCCTTATGCTTATAACCACATCTATGGTTAGTTAGGCTTAAAAAACTAGGTTGAGACATGTAAAATTAGAGGTGTAAACCTCACAAACTTTCTGTTTTGTTCAAGGGTTTAACCCATAAGTGATGTTCAAGCCTAAAGCTTGATGATTGTGTGATTTAGGATTAGCTTGGGCTATCCTACTTGAAAATCCACACATTGCTTGATGTTTTCTCATAGAGTAGTTGTCTTATATCCTTTCTTATTGTAAGTTCATGACCCTCCTTGAATGTTCATAACATCAAATGTAGTGGTGAACACCTAGAGGTACCTAAATGGGAGACTTGTTCTTTCTACCTCCTACATGACTTCTATGACACAAAAGAGGTTCATAAATGGAGTATTCATACTACTACCTCATGCTTGAACTATTGGACTTATTAACATATTACATAACCTATCTAATACTTATATATATATATACTATATTCGAACCTTTGATGATGAATTTGTGTTCATTCGTCAAAGTACTATATTACATCATCTAAGACCTAATAACTTGTTATGATCCTAATGGGTATTAAACCTATTAAATCATTCTAACCACTATGGGTTTTATAGTGTCAAGAACGAGTACTAAGTCTAGATGATTATTTTTGTGTATACTTACTTTGTTATACCTTAAATTCCAAATCTACACATCCCTTAATCTTCAATCCGAACCCATTCATACACTAAATCTCATTAACTCGTCAATACTTAGATAATCGGAAGACTTAGCAAATTTGTGAGTACACTTGACCCATTTTCCTTTTAAATACACTTTGGGTGCAACATGTTTTCCTTGTTAAAATGCACGATTCACAAACATGCTTTAATCATTCAATCCTTATACATGCTTTGTTATGCTTAGGTTCATCCTTGAATTCATACTACTTGTTAATCCGCGTTAACAATTATAGCGCTATAGGAGTAGCCCACCACCCGACGGGGTTTTTGTTAAGTTATATTCTTTACGGTCTCGATATTGTTATATCGAGGGATGCTATTATTCATTCTTTATGGTCTCGATATTGCTATATCGAGGGATGCTATTATTCTTGTGGACACTTGGGTTTGACTTTTAGTTGTGCATGATAGTTTGACCTTATATACCAAATTGCTATGTTGGATTGAATATACTTTTATACTTATGCCACGTATCTAAAACTAGTGTACTCGCCAATACTTTGTTATTGAACTATGCTTTTAAAACATGTTGCAGGTTTAACGATGATGTTGGTGATGCATGGAATCTAGTATGATGCTTAGATACACACTTTAAATTTTGTACTCCTATTGTATTGTATTTTATTATTCATGTTGTTGTATTTGCTTCAAATCCTTGTAATTGACTCTTTAGAAATGGAATGAAATTTATTATTTAAATACTTGTCACAATTATTATTGTTATGATGTCTCGAGCAATCTGTTTCGTCTCACTTCGTTGTTTCCGCCATTGGTTGGGGTGTGACAAGTAGTCTGAACACGGGGCCGTGCTCACTGAACATGCCCCCGTGATGTATAAAAATAACAAAACCACTCAGATACAGAGTCTGAACACAGGGTCGTGCTCACTGAACACGCCCCCATGCTGCACAAAATCAGTTGCATTTTTCAAAACGCCCAGATACAGAATCTAACTACGGGCCGTGCTCACTGAACACGGGGCCATGGTGAGCCTCTGTTTCTGTTTTTATTTTGTTTTCTGGTCCCGAGACTCTTTTGTGGTCTGCTGAGTGATTCTTATGGATCAATACTCAGGAGGTTACAATTACTTCTATGAAGATGATGATTATGAAGAAGAGTATTGTACCATTTGCGGTAAGCCTCACTCGGTTCAATACTGTGACCTCTTCAAACCATCCACTTCATATACACACTATGAGGAACCTAGGTATGAACCAACCACTTCATACACGTACTATGAAGAGCCAAGGTATGAACCTTCTCCTTCATATTCATACTTTGAAGAACCAAGGTATGAATCATCTCCATCATATACTTACTATAAGGAACAATGGTGTAAACCACCCACCTCATATGAGTATTATGAAGAACCAAGGATCGAACTTCCACACTCAAGCTTTTGGGATACTTATCCCGCTCACTTTGATAAACCACCAACTATCCTCCCCGTAGCCGAAAGAATGATAGAACACCTCAAAACTATCGAACGCTGTATAAAAGAATCACGCGTAAGGGAAGAGGAATCCCGCGCAAGGGAAGAGGTAGTTTGTACTAAAGATGTAATAGTAGAAGAGGTAAAAATGGAAGAACAAGTGAAAAACTGATGCATGAACCACACAACGAAAAAGGTAAGTCTGAAAACGCTAATCTTAAAAAAGAGTTTAATTTTCAAGAAATTAATCTCTTAACACCTTCTTTCGAAAACCATTGTTTGGTACCTACTCATGCTAAGTTTTTAAATGTCATAACCCCGACCCCACCTCGGGAGCTGGAGCCGCGAATCAGTCAGATAGTATCGGTGTTTATTGATTTGTCAGCGGAAATTTTCATCAGGACCGTAGTTAGGAAATATTTTTATCAGAGTTAAACACCAAATTGTTTAAAATAATTATATGGGATAAAACCCAAGTTTTTCTGATAATATATTTAAATTAACAAGTGAGACAAAACCCGATTTTCCTTTGTAATATATTTATAGGGATAAACCCTAATTCTTGAAAATAATTCTCCTTTTTAATTAGGTAACTTTTATGACCACTTTTCTAAGCCTTCAGTGCTCTCCAGCTGACTTTTATTGGTTTCACACTAAGTTACCTGAAACACGTGTTTAAAATATTTTATCAGTAAGAAATACTAGTGAGTGAATCCCAGTTTAATCAAAACAAGTTTTATCATTTTACAGCATTGAGGGCGATCTCGCAATTACATTTGTTTATATTTCTACCTTAATTACCACCCATGGCACTGTCAATCCTGACTGGTGGTCATGTTACTACTCACTGTGTAGTAACAAATTTTGTATACAAAACCCCAACATACCGACGATAATTGTAGAGTTACATATACTCAATCACTGTTAATTATAATGTAAAACAATTGAGGTTTTGTAAAAACAATTTATGAAAAGCATTTAAAAAGAGGATAATCTCACATTGCTATTTTAGGTATTTCCTTGTGACTTCCTGGCTATAATCTATTTAAATAAAACAATGCACATGCGTTACTATAATAACCCAAATTTTCATTAGATATACCCTCCCCGAGACAGAACTCCAACGACTGAGTTAGGCAGAGCCTTGACATGCGTTACGGAGCACTAGATCAATCAGGCAGCGTAACTAATACGTAACCGGGGGTTATAATACTTACAACGAGGCAGAGCTTCGCTATTTAGGGGGTATTTGGCTATAACTTAGCCTATTAGAAGTTGAGAGAAAATGAAGAATTTTTGAACGGATTGAAATGCCGTCCTCTGCTCCTTATATAGCGCCTGATCCAGAAGGTTCTCGCGCCCCACGACGCCCTTAGCTTCGTCTGTCGCGGGCCGCCAGGGCCTAAAAGGCGGCAACGAGTTTGACGCGGGTCCGACATGTGGCGGCTCAGGTGTGCAGCAAGTAATGGGGCCTCACGCCCCGCGAAGATCTTAGTGATCTCGTTCGCGGCCCGCGAGTGACTTGTAGATTTTTTTATTTGATTTTTGTTAATATGAAGGTCATACGGGTTCGTTTCTCACATACGGGGCATATTTAGGAGCGTTTAGGGTCGTTTTTAAGGGTTGTTATATTCTCCCCACCTTGTTTTAAATCTCGTCCTCGAGATTTGGGCTACGATATTTTCTTGGAGTTATGTCATATCTCTAAGTTAATAAAAACAGTATATCAAGGTGTCTGAGATAGAATCGAAAGTTGAAATATAAAGATATCACAGGATAAATGGGAATTCAAGGGACCCAAAAATTTAGTTCCAGTGATCGATGTTAACTGAACGAGATGAAACGATATAATTATCAAGGTGACTAAGTTTCACAAATCGAAAGAGAGATTTGATAGGCATAAAATGCAATGACTTTTAGGAACAAAATAGGATCTGATGTCAGAAGAAAACTTACTTTGATTGTCAATTGAGGGAGATTCTGAATCAATAATCTCTGTTGAAATTAGAAGTAGGAAAATGATTTGTCAACTATCAAACCGGAAATTTGTGACATTTATTTGAATGACATGGATACACCGGAAATACAATAGAATTTAGTGTATCATTGTCCTGATACATAATTGCATCAAGACTACTTAAATAATGAGTCAAACGTATAAACTGATATGATTAGGGTTTACAACTGGCATTGGTTTCAAATTTATACAGACATCACAAGCTGTTGTAATGATTGAAAGAATTCAATGATTATGGTGATCGAATGAATTCACCGTTCTCGAAAATAACTGAAAGTTTCAATGAAGTGAATCTGGATATTCAAAAGATAGGATGTTCAAATGAAGGAACAATTGAATATCGTAGGATTGATAAAAAATGAAAGAAATGTTGGAGGTAGATTGGAATATAATATGAATTTATGTACCCTTTATCCTAACACATAGTTGTGTTTAAGATTTATCTTAGGATGATGAGTCAACAGAAGATAGATGAATTCGTACCTCAGGTGTGAAAATGAAGTGAGTCCAAGTTTCAAAGAAATTGCCACCGCAAGGTGTTATAAATGATTTGTTGGAGTTGAAGACGTTAAACAAGTTTATTATGGTTCAAACAAATGAAGAGTTGATTGAGATTACCTCGAATATGATGATCTCAATTCATCATATGGAATCTTGAATTGAATGTATATTGTGAACAAGTTCAAACAATCGAGCTTGGTTTGGACATATTCCAACAATGAATATAGGTATTGACAAGAAATGGTTACAATGAAAACCCGATAAGTGACTTTGAAAAGAAAAAGGAATTTTCCAAGAAATCTGTTGACTTGATATCAACAGTCAGCGTTATTGCAATAATGCAAGTTATTAAGATTTAAAATGAGTACCACGACATAATATTCGAACTCATGAATAGATAATATTTTGAAGTGGAATCACATGCATAACAAGCAATGCCTGTGCAACATATGAATTTTTCAAGGGATGAGACAAATGAGCGTTGGCTTTTAGAGAGAGAAAAAAAATAAAGACCTTTTATTATAAAACGTTGTTCGGAATCAGTAGTCAACTAATACTTACAGATAAAACGTAAAGGTGCTTATTTTAAAAGTTGTTGTCGCCTCCGGTATCATAAATACTTATGCGTTCTCCTTAGCTTCATCTGGGTTCAAAGCCTTGTTGTCCGAAGCCTTAGATAACTTCGGGCAGTAGGGACGGATATGACCTGGATCTCCGCAGTTGAAACAGACGTTAGTTTTCCTTATACTTTCTTCCTCTGCATGTCCAGCCTTTTTGCAAAAACTACAGCGGCGTGTCTTCCTAGAATGGCGTCTTTTTGAACTCTTTTGATTATAGTTGTTGCAGGTAGGTTGCGCGATTGACGATCCGGCTTCTTGGTTCTCATCTGTTTTGTCAGAGCGGAATTTCTTATAAGAGTAACTATAGATTGTGGTTTTCTTTCGCTTGGAGGATGGAGTTTTGATACTAATATCATGGTCTCCTTTGATACTAGGGCTAAGTTTGAAGTGATGAGTATGCTTACAACGTAAAGTCGGTATTTTGTTTATAGGCATAGAAATTTTAATAACTTCAATGATCGAAAGTATGGCATTCGATATTCCTTGAGCTATTATGTTTTCTATAGTGCTTCTAACCAAAGAGTTTTCATTACTAGCCTGAATTTCTTGATTACAGGTTATTTCCTTTGACATCTGAATTACAAATATTTTCAGATATTAATATCACAAAATTTAAACAATCATTTAGACATGCTTTGTTGCTCATATTACATTAGCACATTTACAATTATACCTATTAGTATGATGCGTTGATATATATATATATATATATATATATATATATATATATATAATATGTATATCTTATATTTTAATATCTTCTTTCACTATATATATTTTAGCAAAATATAAGGAATATATATATATATATATATATATATATATAATATTATGTGCTATTTCCTTTTATCGTAGTTACGGACGAGCTTTTATTCTAAATTATAGACTCGGTGTTTTACTAATAATGACTTTATATTTTCTCAACTTAGCTTATATTCTAAGGGCTCATGACTGGATAAATATTCGGGATGTTTGGTAGGAACTGTGGTTGTGACTGTGGCTAGAATTAAAGATTTATGTAAGATCCTGAGATTCCTCGTCATTGGTTCTACCATCGTTCTTTTTGGATTTGGTGCTAGTACAGATATTCTTAAAGTTTCTTTTGGGTTACATTCGGTTAATGATTTGGAAAAACAATCGGATAAATTCTAGGTAAACATGTAGATTTGTTTCTTCTGTTACATACAGAAATTTACTTTCCTACAGAAGATATTTGATTATTATATCTTATATATTATCAAGAAATTTTTTATCCTGTACATGTATACGTATAACTTTTCAAATTTCCATTAATATATATATATATATATATATATATATATATATATAATAGGAAATTATTTATAAGAGTTCAATCACATAACTAATGGTAGTAATTATTCTGCTTATTCTCATAACTTTAATTTCTTATAATAACAATAGTAATTGAAATGAGTTTCTCTTGAACATACTATTTTGAAATAAAAGGGTGAATAACTAAATTAAATTAAAATATATAGTCCTTACGAATAGTTTTAACCAGAGGGCTGAACCATACTGGTTGAAAATATTAGGACTTGATTCTTAATTTATCATTTTATTTAAAGGATCATAATAGATAATACAAAGTTTGGTGTTTCTAAATTTGATCCTTATTGTAGAAAGTATTACTCTTATATCAGAATATACATACATATAAATCAAATATAATTTAAGAAATGAGTTAAACTATAAAATGATAAAATTCTTAAGTTATTCCCTTGTGATATACACGTATTACGTATATACATTTTAAATTATACAGTTATACAGTACCAAATGTTTTTGTACATATTTCCATTTTACGTATGAAATACCATTTGTTTTGTTAATATAATTTATGAAATATAGAATACTTATATATTTTTCGCACACTTTTCATATGTATATAAAGGTACATGTGCTTATATAATATAACAAAAGCATATGTAATACTATATAATATTTTCATAGTATCATTATGAAAATTCTGTGGTAATATTGTATTAAACAATAAACATATTATATTCTAATAATATAATTATACGTCTTGTCGAAACCTTGACAAAAAGATACATGTTTAAGTTGAATTAAAATTTTAGGTTATATCATAAAACATAAAATATACTACTTGCATCTAATAATATTTTATATTATAATATTTTAGTGATATCATACCTAAGGGTGTTATCTTATATCTTTGATTAAGATATTAATATCAACATCATAATATTATTATAATTTATATTGAATTGTATTCACGTAAATATGTGGGTATGATATATATCGCAAAAATCAATATATCCCCTTCTTTTATTTATAGTATACCATATGGTAAGATATAACTAGGGGTTACACATTCCGACATAAAATCATTTAGGTATAATACATATTATCTAAATATTTAAATTATGACATTTTTGAAGTATCATACCTGAATTGCGTTACCTTACATTAATATTAAGATATAAATGTTAATATCGTAATATTATTATAATGTTGTAAAATTCATATTGCATTATGTTCCTACACATATATATGGATATGACACACACACACACACACACATATATATATATATATATATATATAATATCACAAAATTTACTAAGACATAATATTATTAATATATCACTTATATATATGTAATATTTAAACATAGCATAACTGTAAGGTACAGATATGGGTAATGCATATTGGGAATTAAAATTCGTTAAATAAAAATCATAATAACCATATTAAGATTTTATATTCATAGGATAATACATAATAGGTTAATTTCCTAACATAACATAATTGTTTAAGGTTTAGGTATTAGAAGAACACCTAAAGGGCTTAAACAAGTGACTTAGCTCTGATACCACCTTCTGTCACAACCCCCGACCCCACCCCGGGAGCGGGAGCCGCTAACCAGTCAGATGGTATCGGTGTTTATTGATTTGTCAGCGGAAATTTTCATCAGGACCGTAGTGATGAAATATTTTTATCAGAGTTAAACACCAAATTGTTTAAAATAATTATATGGGATAAAACCCAAGTTTTTCTGATAATATATTTAAATTAACAAGTGGGACAAAACCCGATTTTCCTTTGTAATATATTTATAGGGATAAACCCTAATTCTTGAAAACAATTCTCCTTTTTAATTAGGTAACTTTTATGACCACTTTTCTAAGCCTTTAGTGCTCTCCAGCTAGCTTTTATTAGTTTCATACTAAGTTACCTGAAACACGTGTTTAAAATATTTTATCAGCAAGAAATACTGGTGAGTGAATCCCAGTTTAATCAAAACAAGTTTTATCATTTTACAACATTGAGGGCGATTTCGCAATTACATTTGTTTATATTTCTACCTTAATTACCACCCACGGCACTGTCAATCCTGACTGGTGGTCATGTTACTACTCACAGTGTAGTAACAAATTTTGTATACAAAACCCCCACATACCGACGATAATTGTAGAATTACAAATATTCAATCACTGTTAATTATAATGTAAAACAATTGAGGTTTTGTAAAAACAAATTATGAAAAGCATTTAAAAAGATGATAAACTCACATTGCTATTTTAGGTATTTCCTTGTGACTTCCTGGCTATAATCTATTTAAATAAAAAATGAACACGCGTTAGTATAATAACCCAAATTTACATTAGATATACCCTCCCCGAGACAGAACTCCAACGACTGAGTCAGGCAGAGCCTTGACATACGTTACAGAGCACTAGATCAATCGGGCAGTGTAACTAATACGTAACCGGGGGTTATAATATTTACAACGAGGCAGAGCTTCGCTATTTAGGGGGTATTTGGCTATAACTTTAGCCTATTATAAGTTGAGAGAAAATAAAGAATCTTTGAATGGATTGAAATGCCGTTCTCCGCTCCTTATATAGCTGATCTAGAAGGTTCTCGCGCCCCGCGACGCCCTTAGCTTTGTCTGTCGCGGGCCGCCAGGGCCTAAAAGGCGGCAACGAGTTTGATGCATGTCCGACACGTGGCGGCTTAGGTGTGTAGCAAATAATGGGGCCTCGCGCCCCGCGAAGATCTTAGTGATCTCGCTCGCGGCCCGCGAGTGACTTGTAAATTTGTTTTTATTTGATTTTTGTTAATATGAAGGTTATAAGGGTTCGTTTCTCACATACGGGGCGTATTTATGAGCGTTTAGGGTTGTTTTCGAGGGTTGTTATATTAAAAGAGTTAAACACTGTGACACCCCAGGAAAACCAGGAAATAAAGCAACACAACTAGCTACCTCAGTAACCGCGTGCTAAATTTCGGGACGAAATTTCTTCAAAGTTGGGGATGATGTAACAACCCGAGTTTTTAAGGTCTTTTCTCACAACTGCGTTTTCTTAACTCGTTGTGTTCTTTTATGTGCACCTGGTTATTTGATTGTAAATTGTTGTTTAGTGTTAATTAGTTAAATGTTAAATATGGATTATGTGAAATATGTGAGGTGCTATTAATATATATATATATATATATATATATATATATATATTTAAATGTGCATGACGAAAACCAAGAGGGTTTTCGCCATTAGTCTGCCCGACGAAAACCCAAGGGTTTTTGCCATAACCCTCATGAGGAAATCAAGGGATTTCGTCGGCCCATGATTTCGCCGAAGCCCATTAAGGGCCCAGTACTTTATAACTCCCGTATAATAGGATGTGGGTTACGTAACTTGCTATTGAGAAACCCTAGACTCTTTCCTCTTCTCTTTCGAATCACACAACAATCATCATCATCATCTTTGAATCATTCCAGCTTCTGTTCCTGTTTCTACACATCTTGGTTAGTTACACCTTTACTTAATTGATTGCATGATTCTTTGACAGCTTGATATATGTTTCCTGTGGTCTAATGTGATTGTAGGATTTCATTAGAAACTATGATCTTACGTGGTGATGTTTAGGGTCTTGTTATATGTTGATGATCTTGATATGTTGATTGTTTGATAATGGATGTCTAGCAGATTAGGGTTCCATGTAAAAGATGTTGACGAATACCTGTTAATCGCAATGATTTTCTCATAATGAATGGTAAATGGATGATGATTATGTGTGAATGATGATTGAGTAAATTATGTGATTGTATAAATTAATCTGATTGGGTGATTGATTGGTGAGGTCGACGTAACTGATAAACGATAGTTAGGGTTTCTGGGTTGCGTACTGTTGATGATAATCATGTTTCACCCCGACGAAATCACTACCCCGACGAAAACCCTGGCCCGACGAAAATTCATTCACGACGAAAACCCTATGGGATTTCGTCGCTCGGGATTTCGTCGCCAGGGGGTTTTCGCCGAAGGGGATTTCGCCGAATGTTCTGTCAAGTTGGGAATCCATCACAGTAACTCAGTTAAGTCTGTTAAAGGATAACTATGTTAGAATAAACTGAGAAATCAATTATGTGAAGCATGAATTGTATGAATTTGATTAACTGTTTACGTGATACACAATGTTAACTGCCAAACACACTTTGTGATATAGATTGCATGTGAGTCATTACGAACATAAACTGATTGTGTATACGTGTAGGAACGTTTTGACGACCAAATGAGTCAATCAGAGACAATACACAACTGTTTGAGAGGCGGAAACAAACAAACAACCTAGAATCAGTGTAGAAATGAGTAGAAACAGAGTATGATACTTAAAACAAGCTTCTCATTGATTTAGACTTGAAATGTGACAACCCGCACTAAACCAGGTATCCGTACGACTTAATTAATGATTAATTACTGCTTAGTTACTGTGCTTGCTTGAACTAGCTGATGAACTGCTACTTAAATACTGATACATGTACTTACTTGCATCATACTTGCTTGCTGTCACTACATTATTTACATACGGCACCTTAGTGACAAACATGATGCACAAAAAGCACAGTAGCACGATACACGGATAACCTATTAAACATGCTGATAAAGCCAGCATCAGGCAAACACTGCCTCTAAGGCCTGTAAGAGCCTGAAATGTTTTGCTACACTAGCAGTGAGTGTAGGGATACAAGGGTTGTAGAACTGCGTCTCTAGGAATAAGTTACAATGACTGGATGTGCCTAAAACGTACTTTATGTACAAAACACAGCACTTTACAAAATTATTCAGCTTCTAGCTAACTAGTAAAGTGCCAAAATATGGGGAAAATACTACTAGACACTTTCCAAGGTGTCGGAAACAAGATGTGTCACTAAAAATAACAATAACGACACTTTAAAGCTTTTGTAACGCTTTAACGGATTACTATCCAACCAAACAACCGGACTTTACCCGGAACATGAAAATATTATTATTTCCACTATTTATATTTTTCTGAGCCAGTTAGGGTCCCTGATTACCCTAACACCCGTTGTAACATACTACACACAAGTAACTAAGTTAAACACTTAACACTTAACCTAACTTAGTTTAATCTAACTAATACTTAGAGATTAGTTACAAACTAACCAAACCGCCCCCCCCCCCATTGTAATCGGTCCCAACTAGAAGGGGACAACCCTTGAATTCTTTTTATTATTTTAATCAAGTTGTCTAGTATCTATATGGCACATAATCCCTTGGACGATAATCACACTTTTGTCTATAAAACACCCTTGATACACACAAGTTCATTTGCAACACAACACAAGAACCAACTCTTCTCTCTTGCTCTCTAGAGCTCTCGGCCGAACCCCCTCCCCTACATCCATCCATTTTCGATTTCAAGCAAGCCATTCCAAGGTGATACAAACATCAAGGGTTACGTATTAGGAGCCTTGGAGCAAACGGAATGCGAAGGACCTCGTTGCTTAGCTTTTATCCACGCCATTTTCGCCAAGAATCTTCCCTAGCCTTGAGCTAGAGGTATAACACTTAAAACTCGTTTTTGCACTAATCTAAAGTGGTTAAAAGTATTTTTGTCGGTTAAAACTCGGAATCTTACAAGTTGAAGCATTAAAGTCTACTAAAAGTATGAAAAATGGTGGTTAATAGCTCATGTGTTGTGTAAAAGTTGTAGTATTTGAAATATGTGCTTATTTAGACCCGATCTATGTTGTGGTAGCTCGGATCACCATTTAACCCGGTTTGGTAAGATCATGGATCTTAACATAAGCTTGTTTTGGTTAATACAAGGGTTAAAAGGTGAAACTCTACCACACATGAAACATGAACTTGTGTAAAAATGTTTTACTTGTGTAAAAGTGTTTTAACATGTACAATAGTGTTTAAAACTAGCAGATCTACGTATCTGCAAGTGGTATTTTCAAAGGACCACATATCAAGGGAACCATGTATTTTGAAAGATGGATCTTACAATAATAAGCGTATTTTATAAACCACAAGTGTGTAAACACTTGTGAAATAAAAAGATCCGACAAAGAACTAGTTTTGTCAAAAGTTACTAGAAGTTGTAAAGATGGATTTTCTCTAAAAACGAGGTTTTTACGAAATCGAATTATTTACACAAAAGATCCATTAAAAGTAAAGAGATTTACTTCATATTTTTAGACAAACCACAAGTTCGTATATTTTTGCGATTATGTCTATCTTTGACTAGTTAAAAGGTTGAAAAGTTGTTTGATAATGTTGAGAACATTGGTTGATTTGATTTGATAAAGAAAATGATACGCTTGAAAGCGTGGCCACCTCCAGTTACAGAGGAAACTCTGGCGAAATTTTTCTAAATACCTAACACTTAGAAATATTTGCACAACAAGTGTTAGAATTATTTTTGACATGTTTTCGAAATATAAATTTCGCCATGACTTTATTTACTAAATATTCGGAGGTGGGATTTTCACAAAAATTAACGTGATAAATATATATATTGTCACAACACTGTTTATGATTATTTTTGTGAAAATACATAAATATTATTTTTAGAGTAAAAATAATATTTACAAACGTTAACGATTCCAAAATAATACAAACGCTTTCACATGAATATATAAGTTACACCGGTAATTATATTACCACTCGATTATTAAAACGTAACTTACGCACATGTATTGAATCCCCCATCCTTGGGAAGGAAATTAACTACCAAGTATATACAAAATGTAAACACGAAATAGTTGTCTAACTGTTTCCCAAAAACTTAAACTATAAAGCTATGGCACGGCCGTCCGTCTAATAGAATTAGCACTTGTAGGTCGTCGCACAGCTTTCTGATTTGGAGATACTTGGTAGAGACGCTTCACTGTGAGTTCATGTCCCCCTTTTCTCTAACTGTTTTCAGTTTTCTTAACTGCGGGGGTGAAATACATGTTACTTTGTTTACAAGTACTTTATATACGGTATGGTTAGCGTAAGGAGGTGTTTTATTCCGATCATGTGAGTGGGTAGGAGCAATATGAGGCCATTAGTCCTCATGTCGGGACCGAGGGACAGGAGCGGTAGATCTATCTGGGTGTAGCGAGCCCAGCCCCAGGCCAAACTAGAAACGGACCTTGGGGTGACTTTGTCCACATACAAATGCCGTGGCGAAATCTGCTAGGTTTGAGTCTCCCTATTTGCACTTCACATATATCAGTGGCCTTGCAAACCATTGGTGATCACAAGTCCCCTTATTGGCTACATACCACGATTATTTTATACTCACAAAGGTTTACTTACTCACTTACACATGAACTCGCTCAACATTATTGTTGATTTTTCAACTTACATGTATTTCAGGAAATTAACGAGATCTGGAACGGTATGGAACGTTTTCCGCTGCACTAGTTTCCAAGGTCATCCGGGGTTTAGGGGATGTGTCTCTTTCCTGGACAAGACACAGTCCTTAAACCATGTTTATGTTTATGTTATGTTTCAAGTTTGTAATGTCTGTTGAACAAAGTTATGGTTGTTAGGGTATGTTCCCGTTAAAACAATGGTACTGTATTTGGTTTTCAAAACTTAATGGATGATCTTGCATGTTTTTAACTCATATAGCTTTGTTATGATTAAGCTATGGTATTAAGAAGTCACACCAAATTAACCACGCTTCCGCAAAAGCCAGGGTGTGACAGCTTGGTATCAGGGCTCTGATCATAGCGAACTAGGATTCTTTCTCGAGTCTAGACTATGATCACTAGGGCTCTCACGAAAACATTTTTACTGCATACCACTTAAGTCCAGATCCAAAACATTTTTACAAACAAATGTTGAGCACATTTTATTCTTTATTATAGGCTCAGTCTGAGAGGCTGAGGCTCGGTCTGAGAGGCCGAGGCTCGGTCTGAGAGAACGAGGTAGTTGGCTAGTGGGACTAGGAGAATTGGCTAGTGGGACTAGGAGAATTGGCTAGTGGGACTAGGAGAAATGGCTAGTGAGACTAGGAGAATTGGCTAGTGGGACTAGGAAGAGCAGTCTGAGAGGCTGGGAGGCTAGTGGGACTAGGAGAATGATTTGAATGCTTACTTGGTGACTTATGTGATTATTTGATTATATGATTGACTGTTTGTGCATGTTTGTGTATATGTTACAGACACATGGATTCTACAGACACTGGTGGTTCAGACACCACAGGCCCTAGGCCTATCGTATCAGACGACCTTGAGTCATCGGAGCACGAGGTTCACACGTCCGACGTCACGAGCACAGATGAGGACGATTTCCAGCCCTTCGCATTACCTGACGGTGCTGGCGAGCTCGCAGATGGTCCTTTGGCCGGGGATCTGCCACTGGCAGTGATCCCTGCCCCTATACCGCTTGCTTCGTACCCTGTTTATGATTTGCTTATCGACGACGAGGATGATGATGTCGATATGTTTGATGAGGAGCCTTTCGAGGAGGATGCTCAGGGAGAGGCCCTTCCTGCTGCTGATGGTCCCTTGTTGATCGCAGATGCTCCCGCCGCGGAGTCACCTGCTCACTCCCCAGTCCCAGACTCCTTTGAGTCTGTGGCCTCTGTACCCTCACACATCCAGAGTGCGCAGCACTTCTCTCATGGATCAGATCCTGATCAGGCATCTTCTGTTGCCCCTATCCCCAGTTTTGTTTTCGACCATGACGATGAGGGGGATTCCGATCCTATGTTTCCCCCGGGATTCGACCCAGATCGTGACTTAGAGTTTCTTCCCATGGATCAGTTTATGGAGGATCCAGTGGATCCTGTTGACCCAGATTTTGATTTAGAGATGGCTTTTGATGACCTCGAGCCTGCCATTGCTCCAGAGCAGGCAGCCGCTCTAGACCCCATACCTGAGCATGACCCAGTACATGCTGACATCCCTTTTGAGCCTGTTGCTGATGATCTCCCCGTGGATGTTCCTTTGATAGAGGGCGATCATGTCATTGTTGATCCTGTTGATCCTTTACCCGTTGTCGCTATACCTGTTGACCCTCCCGTTGAGCACATTGCACCTGTTCACCCTGTTGTTGCTCCCCCACTTGATCCCGTTCCACTAGAGCCCGAGCATGCACTGTTCGCGGCACGCATGGATCCACCAGATGAGCATGCACAGCACGGTTGGATACCTGCTGATGAGGATGTACCGCCTTTTCCCCCTCAGATCCCTGTTGCACGACATGTTGATTTTTCCTTTCAGGTTCCACAGTTTGTACCTCCAGCGAGGCCTGGAGAGGGTTCTTCAGCCCATCCTGTTGGGCATGTACCGATGCCTATCCCTTTCATGCCCCAGATGTCATCTGTTCCACCCGCTGTTGCTCCATTTCACGTGGCACCTTTCGACCCCACTAGTGAGCCGTTTCTATGGGCACCAGACTCTGGTATGCCACCTACTGACCCCTACCATTCTTTTCACAGGGGGTACACTATCGAGGACGTTTTGATGTCCTTTGTATCTCAGCACGAGTCACACACGCAGCGCATCCAGGAGCTCGAGAGAGCTCAGCTGCCACCGTGTCCATGCCATGGTCAGACACACTCTCCTCTGCAGCCATTTCGACCCTTACCTCCAGATTATGCTGCCCGTCTCTTTACACTAGAGCAGCGGATTGCTTCGATCATCCGTACTCAGCGAGCCCAGGAGGAGGACTGGCTCCAGTTACGTCGTTTGTTTTACACCCACTTTCCCCCTCCTCCACCACCATCTGTATAGAGCTCATCAGTACTGTTTGGGTAGACGAGGATGAGAAGACGACGATTGTTGGATTGCACAACATTTTTGGAGACTACTTTATGATCCTGACTTTTGTTGGCATGTATTTGACACTGATTTGATATGGTTTTTGTACATGGGTGATGTAGCCCCTAGTTGAGTGATGATTGTATGACACTATGATGCACTGATACACTTACTATGTAGTCTCGATATATGGCAATCGCAGTATTCTCATCATATTTGATTCGCTTGATTGCTTATTTGTATTTTTATGACATGGGATGTTGTGTGATTGGTATTTGTGATGTATTGATAACATGAGATGTTATGTGGTTATACTATTACTATCGTTATATACGTACACTACATTATGACCTGACTTACGTATTATAACATCGGAGCTTTACTATGGCCTGACCCACTTAAACCATCTTTTAGAAGATGCCGCCAAGACGTGAGACACGCATGCCTACTAATGAGGCAGAGCTCCAGCAGATTATTGCTGCTGCTATAGCACAGTATGCAGCATCCCAGCCCGGAACGAGCGGAAGTATTAACCAAGGCAACAACAATCCACCACACGGTAATACTAAGTCATTACGACATACCGTGACCAAATTGGATATCTTTAGCGATGATGCTAATGCCATTCATATGTTATAACGTATGTGCAGGGTGCACCTACAAGCAGTTCTTAGACTGCAAGCCCGTAAACTTTGATGGCACAGGAGGTGCCGTCGCCTTCGTTCGTTGGGCTGAGAAAACCGAATCTGTTCTACGCATGAGCAAGTGCGCGCTGGATCAGCAAGTCACCTACATCTCAGGGCTGTTTCTTGATGGAGCCCTATCCTGGTGGAATCTGCAAGTACAGACACTAGGCGAAGCTGCTGCCTACGCGCTGACCTGGACCGAACTAAAGGAACTCATGCGCAAGAAGTACTGTTCCCGCGCAGAAATCCAGCGATTGGAGACCGAGTTCTGGCACTTGAAAATGGACGGTCCAAAGGTAGCGGAGTACGTTCAAAGATTCCATGACTTATCTCAAGTGGTTCCTTACATGGTTACGCCAGAATACAAGCGAATCGAGCGCTTCATTTGGGGATTAGCTCCTCAAATCATAAGCATGGTAACTTCATCCAAGCCAGCAACTATCACTGAAGCCATCGATTTGAGCATAGCCCTCACTGAGGAGGCAATTTGCCTGAACAAGTTTGATGAGATCAAGACGAAGAAGGCAGAGACTCACGTCGAGTCCTCAGGGGGTAACAAACGAAAGTTCTCAAACTTCAAGCAGGGCGCCAGTGTGGCGCTTAAGAGAGGAGGATCAGCAAGCAGTGGGAAGAAAGGAAAAGGATACCAGGGCACCCAGCCCAAGTGTAATGTCTGTCAACGCCATCATACGGGGCATTGTAATGTGAAAGTATGTGAAGCATGCGGGAAGCTGGGCCACTCGAAAGATTCTTGTTGGGCTAGTGCTGGCCGGGGAGGCCAGGGAGGATATGGAAACAGAAACTCCAATCGTGGTGGTACTGGGAATCGCCCACAAGGAAATAATGGAGGGAACGGAGTCAACAATGCGAACCAACACAACCAGCAAGTTGGGGATGGCGCCGGAAGCGGTCGAAAACTTGGATGTTTTAACTGCGGTGATGTTGGGCATTTTAAGAAGGACTGCCCAGATTTAAACCAAGCCCGTGGAAGAGTGTTCCAACTGGAAGCAAGGGAAGCACGCCAGGACCCCAATGTCGTCACTGGTACGTTCCCTGTGAACCAACGCTATGCATCTGTTTTATTTGATACTGGTGCCGATTATAGCTTCGTGTCGTTAGAATTTAAGAATATGCTTGGGTTAGCCGCTAATAAGTTAGATATTCCCTACTCGATCGAATTGGCCAATGGGAAGTTAGTAGAAGTCGATGAAGTCATCAGAGGTTGTGTGATTGAATTGGGAGAACGTGAGTTCACTCTAGATCTACTACCAGTCCAGTTGGGAAGCTTCGACGTGGTGGTAGGAATGGATTGGTTATCAGGAAACAAGGCTGAGATAGTATGTCACGAGAAAGTTGTTCGTATCCCAACCGATGATGGTGAGACCATTGTTGTTCATGGAGAAAAGCGTGAGACGCCGTTGAGAATTATCAGCTGCTTGAAAGCAAGGAAGTGTTTGCAGAAAGGATGTGTTGCCTTCCTGGCACACATTGTGGATAAGAAGGCTGCTGAGCCAAGAATCGAAGACATCCCTGTCGTGAGGGAGTATCCAGAAGTCTTCCCAGAAGACTTGCCTGGACTGCCACCTCAGAGGCAAGTAGAGTTTCGCATCGACTTAGTTCCAGGCGCCGCGCCTGTGGCTAAGGCACCTTACAGACTTGCTCCGTCTGAGATGCAGGAACTGTCGACACAACTTCAAGAGTTGTTAGACAAGGGATTTATCCGACCAAGCTTCTCGCCTTGGGGAGCTCCGGTCCTGTTTGTCAAAAAGAAGGACGGTAGTTTTCGTATGTGCATCGACTACCGGGAGCTGAACAAGCTGACGATCAAGAATAGGTATCCTCTGCCAAGAATCGACGATCTGTTTGACCAACTGCAAGGCTCAAGCTTTTACTCTAAGATCGATCTTCGATCTGGATACCATCAGTTAAGGATACAAGAGGAGAGTATCCTGAAGACAGCCTTCAGAACTCGTTATGGGCACTACGAGTTCCTTGTTATGCCGTTTGGTTTGACGAACGCACCTGCAGTCTTTATGGACTTAATGAATAGAGTTTGCAAACCGTACTTGGATAAGTTCGTGATTGTATTCATCGACGACATTTTAATGTATTCAAAGATGAAGGCTGAACACGAGCAACATCTTAGAACCATTTTGGAGCTACTAAGGAAGGAACAGCTGTATGCTAAGTTCTCCAAGTGCGAGTTTTGGCTACGTGAAGTCCAATTCCTTGGGCACGTGGTAAATGGAGACGGAATCCATGTGGATCCAACAAAGATCGAGGCAATCAAGGATTGGGAAACGCCAAAGACGCCAACCGAGATTCGGCAATTCTTGGGTTTGGCTGGCTATTATCGGAGGTTCATTGAGGATTTTTCAAAAATCGCTCAACCTTTGACGCTCCTCACCCAGAAAGATAAGACGTTTGATTGGAGAATCAAACAGGAAGAAGCATTCCAGATACTGAAGGATAAGCTTTGCAATGCGCCTATCTTAGCTCTACCAGAAGGTACAGATGATTTTGTGGTATACTGCGACGCATCGCGCCAAGGATTGGGTTGCGTGTTGATGCAACGCCAGAAGGTTATTGCTTACGCATCGCGTCAATTGAAAGTGCACGAAAAGAACTATACCACACATGATTTGGAACTTGGCGCAGTGGTTTTTGCCCTGAAGATCTGGAGACACTACCTGTATGGTACGAAATGTATAATCTTCACAGATCACAAGAGCCTACAGCATATATTCAACCAGAAGGAGTTGAATATGAGGCAAAGACGATGGGTTGAGTTGCTAAACGACTACGACTGCGAGATAAAGTATCACCCAGGGAAGGCGAATGTAGTCGCCGATGCCCTAAGTCGTAAAGAGAGAATCAAGCCCATAAGGGTTAGGGCTTTGGAAATGATCATACGAACCGATCTTTCCTTGCGCATTCGTGCAGCACAAAAGGAAGCTCTCAAGGAAAGGAATCTTGAAGAGGAATATCTCCGTGGGATGGAGAAGCTTTTGGTACCAAACGAGGAAGGAACATTATGTTTTGAGAAAAGGATTTGGGTTCCCCTGTTTGGTGATTTAAGGAAGGTTATTTTCGATGAAGCTCACAAATCACGGTACTCTATCCATCCTGGAACGGATAAGATGTACCAAGATGTCAAGGATTACTATTGGTGGCCTAGGATGAAAGGCGACGTTGCTGTCTATGTGAGCAAATGTTTAACTTGCGCGAAGGTTAAGGCGGAATACCAGAAGCCCTCGGGGCTGCTGCAACAACCTGAGATTCCCAAGTGGAAATGGGAACAAATCTCAATGGATTTTGTTACAAAATTTCCAAGAACGGCAAGAGGTCATGATATGATTTGGGTGATAGTTGACCGCCTAACAAAATCCGCACACTTTCTGCCAATCAAAGAAAAAGACAGCACTAGTAAACTCGCGGAAATTTACATGAGAGAGATCGTCGCACGTTATGGAGTGCCTCTCTCAATCATCTCTGATAGAGACGGAAGGTTTGTGTCAAGGATATGGCAATCCTTCCAAGAAGCCTTCGGCTCACAGTTGAATCTGAGCACTGCGTTTCATCCGCAAACTGACGGCCAGAGCGAGCGAACGATACAGACTTTGGAAGACATGCTGAGAGCATGTGTTATGGATTTGGGCGGTAGCTGGGATAAACATTTACCTATGGTTGAATTATCATACAACAACAGCTACCACACCAGTATTGGTGTCGCGCCATTTGAAGCCCTTTACGGACGCAAGTGCCGATCACCCCTATGTTGGTCTGACGCGGGTGATAGGCAGCTTGCTGGTCCCGAGATCGTCCAAGAGACGACAGACAAGATCGCGCAAATTCTTAAACGCATCGAAGCAGCTCGCCACAGACAAAAGGCCTATGCGGATCCAAACCGGAAACATGTGGATTTTCAAGTTGGAGAGATGGTATTATTGAAAGTTTCACCCTGGAAGGGGGTGGCACGCTTTGGAAAGCGTGGGAAGCTAAATCCGCGCTACATTGGTCCTTTCAGAATTTTGGACAAAATAGGACAAGTAGCATACAAGTTGGACCTACCTGCTGAACTGAATGGCGTTCACGATACATTTCATGTATCCAATCTAAAGAAAAGTCCAACTCAAGTTGACGTTGCCATTCCCATCGACGAGATTCATATTGACGACACGCTCCACTTCGTTGAAGAACCCGTCGAGGTCTCAGATTGGAAAGTTAACAAGACCCGCCGGAGCAGTGTCAAGCTCGTCAAGGTTCGATGGAATGCCAGACATGGTCCTGAGTTCACCTGGGAGCGTGAGGACCGGATGAAAGAGAAATACCCCCACCTTTTTCCTAAGAACCCTGCTTCTACAAGCAGAACTTAAATTTCGGGACGAAATTTATTTAACGGGGGGAGAATGTGACAACCCGCACTAAACCAGGTATCCGTACGACTTAATTAATGATTAATTTCTGCTTAATTACTGTGCTTGCTTGAACTAGCTGATGAACTGCTACTTAAATACTGATACATGTACTTACTTGCATCATACTTGCTTGCTGTCACTACATTATTTACATACGGCACCTTAGTGACAAAGATGATGCACAAAAAGCACAGTAGCACGATACACGGATAACCTATTAAACATGCTGATAAAGCCAGCATCAGGCAAACACTGCCTCTAAGGCCTGTAAGAGCCTGAAATGTTTTGCTACACTAGCAGTGAGTGTAGGGATACAAGGGTTGTAGAACTGCGTCTCTAGGAATAAGTTACAATGACTGGATGTGCCTAAAACGTACTTTATGTACAAAACACAGCACTTTACAAAATTATTCAGCTTCTAGCTAACTAGTAAAGTGCCAAAATATGGGGAAAATACTACTAGACACTTTCCAAGGTGTCGGAAACAAGATGTGTCACTAAAAATAACAATAACGACACTTTAAAGCTTTTGTAACGCTTTAACGGATTACTATCCAACCAAACAACCGGACTTTACCCGGAACATGAAAATATTATTATTTCCACTATTTATATTTTTCTGAGCCAGTTAGGGTCCCTGATTACCCTAACACCCGTTGTAACATACTACACACAAGTAACTAAGTTAAACACTTAACACTTAACCTAACTTAGTTTAATCTAACTAATACTTAGAGATTAGTTACAAACTAACCAAACCGCCCCCCCCCCCCCCATTGTAATCGGTCCCAACTAGAAGGGGACAACCCTTGAATTCTTTTTATTATTTTAATCAAGTTGTCTAGTATCTATATGGCACATAATCCCTTGGACGATAATCACACTTTTGTCTATAAAACACTCTTGATACACACAAGTTCATTTGCAACACAACACAAGAACCAACTCTTCTCTCTTGCTCTCTAGAGCTCTCGGCCGAACCCCCTCCCCTACATCCATCCATTTTCGATTTCAAGCAAGCCATTCCAAGGTGATACAAACATCAAGGGTTACGTATTAGGAGCCTTGGAGCAAACGGAACGCGAAGGACCTCGTTGCTTAGCTTTTACCCACGCCATTTTCGCCAAGAATCTTCCCTAGCCTTGAGCTAGAGGTATAACACTTAAAACTCGTTTTTGCACTAATCTAAAGTGGTTAAAAGTATTTTTGTCGGTTAAAACTCGGAATCTTACAAGTTGAAGCATTAAAGTCTACTAAAAGTATGAAAAATGGTGGTTAATAGCTCATGTGTTGTGTAAAAGTTGTAGTATTTGAAATATGTGCTTATTTAGACCCGATCTATGTTGTGGTAGCTCGGATCACCATTTAACCCGGTTTGGTAAGATCATGGATCTTAACATAAGCTTGTTTTGGTTAATACAAGGGTTAAAAGGTGAAACTCTACCACACATGAAACATGAACTTGTGTAAAAATGTTTTACTTGTGTAAAAGTGTTTTAACATGTACAATAGTGTTTAAAACTAACAGATCTACGTATCTGCAAGTGGTATTTTCAAAGGACCACATATCAAGGGAACCATGTATTTTGAAAGATGGATCTTACAATAATAAGCGTATTTTATAAACCACAAGTGTGTAAACACTTGTGAAATAAAAAGATCCGACAAAGAACTAGTTTTGTCAAAAGTTACTAGAAGTTGTAAAGATGGATTTTCTCTAAAAACGAGGTTTTTACGAAATCGAATTATTTACACAAAAGATCCATTAAAAGTAAAGAGATTTACTTCATATTTTTAGACAAACCACAAGTTCGTATATTTTTGCGATTATGTCTATCTTTGACTAGTTAAAAGGTTGAAAAGTTGTTTGATAATGTTGAGAACATTGGTTGATTTGATTTGATAAAGAAAATGATACGCTTGAAAGCGTGGCCACCTCCAGTTACAGAGGAAACTCTGGCGAAATTTTTCTAAATACCTAACACTTAGAAATATTTGCACAACAAGTGTTAGAATTATTTTTGACATGTTTTCGAAATATAAATTTCGCCATGACTTTATTTACTAAATATTCGGAGGTGGGATTTTCACAAAAATTAACGTGATAAATATATATATATTGTCACAACACTGTTTATGATTATTTTTGTGAAAATACATAAATATTATTTTTAGAGTAAAAATAATATTTACAAACGTTAACGATTCCAAAATAATACAAACGCTTTCACATGAATATATAAGTTACACCGGTAATTATATTACCACTCGATTATTAAAACGTAACTTACACACATGTATTGAATCCCCCATCCTTGGGAAGGAAATTGACTACCAAGTATATACAAAATGTAAACACGAAATAGTTGTCTAACTGTTTCCCAAAAACTTAAACTATAAAGCTAAGGCACGGCCGTCCGTCTAATAGAATTAGCACTTGTAGGTCGTCGCACAGCTTTCTGCTTTGGAGATACTTGGTAGAGACGCTTCACTGTGAGTTCATGTCCCCCTTTTCTCTAACTGTTTTCAGTTTTCTTAACTGCGGGGGTGAAATACATGTTACTTTGTTTACAAGTACTTTATATACGGTATGGTTAGCGTAAGGAGGTGTTTTATTCCGATCATGTGAGTGGGTAGGAGCAATATGAGGCCATTAGTCCTCATGTCGGGACCGAGGGACAGGAGCGGTAGATCTATCTGGGTGTAGCGAGCCCAGCCCCAGGCCAAACTAGAAACGGACCTTGGGGTGACTTTGTCCACATACAAATGCCGTGGCGAAATCTGCTAGGTTTGAGTCTCCCTATTTGCACTTCACATATATCAGTGGCCTTGCAAACCATTGGTGATCACAAGTCCCCTTATTGGCTACATACCACGATTATTTTATACTCACAAAGGTTTACTTACTCACTTACACATGAACTCGCTCAACATTATTGTTGATTTTTCAACTTACATGTATTTCAGGAAATTAACGAGATCTGGCACGGTATGGAACGTTTTCCGCTGCACTAGTTTCCAAGGTCATCCGGGGTTTAGGGGATGTGTCTCTTTCCTGGACAAGACACAATCCTTAAACCATGTTTATGTTTATGTTATGTTTCAAGTTTGTAATGTCTGTTGAACAAAGTTATGGTTGTTAGGGTATGTTCCCGTTAAAACAATGGTACTGTATTTGGTTTTCAAAACTTAATGGATGATCTTGCATGTTTTTAACTCATATAGCTTTGTTATGATTAAGCTATGGTATTAAGAAGTCACACCAAATTAACCACGCTTCCGCAAAAGCCAGGGTGTGACATGAAAACACGGTGAAAATTGGGCAGCACTTCGTTACACTTCCACTAATTTCGTGCCAAATGAGAAGCTACACTTGCGTATTTATAGGCTCCTGATTTCGCATGAAATGACCACATGTCATTTCAAGCTAAATCACTACAAAACAACATAAAATTACATTTTTGACCCTTATACAACCTACCGACATGACCTAGACTTTAGACGTAGGCTATAGACATTATGCACCAACAAACCCCCCCTTGGATATTGCCGGAGTCTTCAGTCATGTCTTCAATGCTTTCTTCACAACGACTTGAATTTCTCTTCCCTCGACTTAGGCTTTTTCAGCAATAACTTCCTAAGCTTCTCGTTCTCTTCAACTCTTTTCTTTTCTTCAGCAGCCATTCTTTGAACAACAGTATGCCTCAACATGTTATCTTTATCTTCACGAGCTTTTCTTTCCCTTTCAGCCTTCATTGCTTCCTCTTTCTCAATCTCTCGCCACTTTGATGACCATTTACTTTCAGCATTGATGCCTTTTTGGAAGCAGATGGAAACAACCTTTTGAAATTGTATAGCCTGCTCTCTGTCTTCTGCTTTGAATCCAATCTTGTTAACAAACAAGCATTCAATGTCTTTTGCCGAGCAATTCACCAACCATAAAGGATCATTCACAAAGATGTGTCTGATTTCATTTTCAGCTCTGTAGGTAATCACAGCTTCAGTCGACAAACAGCTGTATACCCAATACAAGAACCCCTTATAAAAATCTTGCTCCATTTTCGGTACTGGAATGTTCTTTATAACTTTAGGCTTCTTCACATGCAAGATCGTTTCTTCATTTCCAGTTTCAGGATTCACTTTCCTCACCTTCTTTGGATAGTGAGGTTTCCAGTGCTTGAATCCTCTGAATGCTTCAAATTTCATCAGACCCCAGATGGGTACATCATGCTTTCTTACAGGATAATCCAGAGTTCTAACTTTTGACAACTCTTCGACATCCCACAAAGGTAGGGACATGATATCCTGAATATATTCAAAGTATTGCACTCCAAATTCTCTCCTGATAGCATACACATTTACTTGTGGCAGAAAGCCCCAACTGATAATATCCCACAGGGACACATCCCTGTCTCTTTTATAATAGTTCAATGGCCACTTGAATTTTCTTTCTGTACTCTTTCTAAACCACTTCTTGCGTTCTTCTCTCTGTGCATCTTTTGTCGTACCATCAAAGTTTTTATCTTTCAGACATTCTGAGACTTTCCTTCTCAACTCCTCTACATTTGCTTGACTGAAAAACTCAACAAGTGTTGGAAAATTAGAAGTATCATCATTAGCATTTTCTTCGTCACTGCAATCTTCAACCTCAACCCTATCATAATTATCAGCTTCATCAACATATTTGTACTGATATTAAGGCTGTTGATTCATATCAAACGCATTTAACTCTTCTTCAAAATCAAAATTGAAGTTAGGATCATCAATATGTGTCATCTCGATAATATCAGCCATGGTGTAAGTATGTCTGATTTCTCCTTCCTCAACTTCAGGTTCAAGACGCAATATCAACTTTTCTCTTTTATCAACGTTCTCATCATCAACGTTCCCCCCTCACCTGTAGCATCCTCAGGCTCTTCATTCACATCATCACGAAGATAATCATTGACGTTTTCTTCATTAGATACTTCTGTAACTTTGATGCCTGTACCACCCTGATCATCGTCATCACCATCATCATCACTATGGCTACTAGCAGAGAATACATCATCTGCATCATCAGTCTTATCTTCATCAATATCCTCTTCTTCATCATCCTCTTCAACATCTTCCTCATCATTCATAACATCATGAAGTAACACATCCTTTTCAAAAATAGCAGATACAACAGATATCGGACGAGGATTTTCAGGCACAGATGATGGAACAATTGATCTTTTAGTGACTTCACTAACACCTTCAATACCCTTGCCTTTATTCTTCATCTGAGCATCAATTTCAGCTTGACGTCGAGCTCTAACCTCTTCAACTTCAATCTCTTCAAATCTCTGCTCAACAGACTTTCCAAGTAAGTTTTCTAACACTTTATTCATCATGTACATCTCGTGTTCTTTAATTGCTTTAGCAGCTTCCAATTCTTTGTTCTTTAACTCGAAGTACTTGTTCTGCTCATCTCTGCGTGCTTTCTCTTCTTCCAACTCTGCTACTTTAACTTTTAGAATATCAATTTCTGTCTGATCAACTTCAATTTTCTTTAACAATGAAGAATTTTCAGCTTCGACTGTCTTTACACACTTCTCTAGTTTCTTCTCATGATCCAACAACTTCTTGTTCTCAACCAAAACTTCTTCAACTTTCTTTTCCAAACTCTTAACTTGCACACCAGTCGCAAAATTGAAATCCCCAATGTCTTTAAGAGTAATACCCTCAGGAGCAGTTGGAAAAGTTTTGTAACCAGAAGAACCAGGTGTAGTTTGGACAGGTGGTTGTATGGATGGTGGTGTTTGAAAGATTTGCTGAGATGTAACAACAGGTTGTTGTTCATGTGGAGGTGTAGCTATATGGATATTTGGTGGTGATAGATGTGGTGGTGAAAGATGTGCTGGTGAAAGATGTGGTGGTGATTGTCTTGGTGGTGATTGATGAATTTGTGAATGAATTGGAGATGGTTGATGTTGAGGTTGAGATGGTGGTGATGGTTGTTTACTAGGTTCCTGGATTGGTTTCTTCTTTAACAACACTTTCAATCTTTTTGCAACCTTCGGAGTAACAACTCTCTTTCTTGCAGATTGCTTCTTCCTACCACCAGATGATGGAGGCGTCTGAGATTCTACAACATGTTCAGGAGATGGATTGTATAACTCATCATCTTTATCCTCTCTCCTTTTTCTTTTCAGCTGTTTCTCTTTTTGAATCTCAACTTTAATTCTCCTTGCACGTTCTGTTTCATCAATTTCTTCATCAGACGAGCTTGTTGTACTTTTATCTACATCATCACCTTCATCACCAGCTGACTTCCCTGTTTCAGCATTATAATCAGTAAGACCTTTCAACAACTTTTCAGATTCAGGAGACAAACGAACATCCCCTTCAACATTATCTTCTGCTTCAGATTCAGCTTCATCTTCTTTATCAGATTTATCCACAAGCATAGTTTCAACAACCTTCTTTTGACGCTTTTTCTTAGGTTGTGATGAAGAACCCTCCTCTACTTGAACTCTCGGAGTTGTTTTTCTGCTTCTCTTCTTTTTCTCTTTCAAGAACCACTCGTTTCGAGTTCCTTTGAAGCTTTCAAGTGTTTTTAATTCATCTGCATAACTCTTCTCTTTGATTTCTTTCTCATTTCTCTAGTTCTGATGATTGATTGGATCTGGATCTTGATAATTCTTATCTTTGATGAAACCAAAGAATTCAGCTTTTGTTGATGGCTCTGGATGGTTTGGATGATATCTGGCCAATTGTTTCACAGACTCATTATCCATGTGAGATAGAAACAACAAATCATTATTCTCATCTCTCTCAAGATCTGGATAAGCATGATCCAGTATCATTTGTACAAATCATGGATACACTCAAGTCTTGCTCTTTGAAGTAGTGTTCTCAACCATATAATGAAACGCAATCTTCGAAAAATTATATTTCTTGTTTAACACGAGAGCAGTCACCATGTTCATTTGATAATCCCTCATCGCATCATAACCTCCCTTTCGATGACTTAGTGCTTGCAATACTGAGTGAATAAGAAACTTGTAAGGCTTTGAAAACTTTGATTTCAAGTAATTAGCACTGTTTAGCGAACCATTATAACCCATCCCCAACATGCAACCTTTGACCATCCTCTCAGGGAACTTTGACGGAGAGTTTTCATCGTCCGGGAAGTCTATCACCTCACGTACTAACTGCTCTGTGATAATGATCGGTTTATCTTTATCATTCAAGCTCACAATTGAGTTTATTGTTTTGTGTTCATCGTCATACGTTGCGTTATTCCAGAAGCGTTCAATGTGTGATCTAAAAACCAAATGTTGATTCGTCCAAGCTTTCTGAATCGGTAACCTTCTCATAAACTCCAGAATACTCTTGAATTCGGTCAACTTTGGTATCTTCTCCTCATCGAAAACACAACAACTGTTGTGTAATGGATCAAATATCACATTTGAAGCCTGAAACATAACAACACATAATCAAATTAACACTTAGAAAAAAATTTCAACACATTGATCATTCATACGAAATCATTTCAAACGGAATAACAATTCAAACGGAATGACAGTTTGAAGCGAAATCACAATTTGAAACAGAATCACTTATTCAAATGAAATCACATCTCATGCAGAATCACAGTTTAAAGCGAAATTACAGATAAACAGCAACCTGATCAGATGATGAAATTGATTAACTGGGTTTGTTCCTTATCAAATTCCGAACATGTGGGTGTGATTTAATTTCATTTTAACCCACAAACATAACCTAGATCTAAGTCCGAAAATCCTGTTCATCGTCATTCAAGCGGAAACAACATATCTTGTTCAATCAAAACACTAAGACGGATCTACAACCTATTCCGATCACAAATATATGATTAACGTTCATTTTATTTAACAAATAAGCCCTAGATCTATGTTTTTGGTCCTGTTCATCGCCGACCAAACGAAATCAGACAGATCTTGATCAAATCGACCATCAAACTCACCTTTCCCATGATATAAGTTGAGCAAACCAACTTAAATATGGATTTCAAACAACAATCGGGCAGAGTAACGGCTTAAAAACGATGATATGAGTATTTCGCTTGAAATCGCCTGATGAGGAGCTTTGAAGCGAAATAACAGAACTGATAAGTTCAAGCGGAATTAGACCCCTATTTATAGACCTGCTTATTTCGTGTGAAATAAGCACTAAGGTCTTTTCAACCGGAATCACCTTTCAAGCGGAAACACATTTTCAAGCGGAATTAGTTTTTTTTAAACGGAATCATGTTTTCAAGCGGAATCAATGTTTAAATTTTTAACTTTTTGATATTTTACTGACACACCCAGTTAACCAAGTCCAAGTAAATGACCTTGGTCAACTGTTCAGCCTACCAAGTCCAAATTAATGACCTTGGCTGATCAGTTTATGAAGATGCTGATTTTCTGAAACTGATTTTAGTTCAAATTAATGAACTATAAAACTTTTTACGCAATTACCAATCATTTTCTTAATCTACTGCTTACCCAACCCTCATGATCCAGACTTGTTCAGCACATAAGACTTTGATAATCTGATCCCCAATGTTCGTTGTCGAAAATAAGATGAAATGCAAATCTTTTTGGATTTTGAATATGATAAGCAATAAATTGTACACACAATATTTTTGTGAGTGTGTTAGGGGATCATATCAGCTGCCGACAGGATACTAGCACCGTTAAGCTTTGATTACATTTTCTGTATTAAACAGTTCGCATTGATTGCCGATATACTGATCCTCTTAAATTTTCACACAAAGTTCAATCTGTTCAGGATACGGATTAAGTGATTTAAGGCTTAACTTTTACGTGTGCACCACCTCAGAATATACTCTCGTATCCAGATCCCAATATTCAGTCTTACAGGTGAGTATACCTAGATGATATCTGTAAGGGGTTAAATGCGAGGGTCGTGAGAGCTCAGGCTATTGCTTCCGCAAAATCAGAGAGATGATGGTTTCGACTTTTGGTGGGTTCCCTTTAGAGAATCTTTTCTTCAACAACACATGATTAGCATTTTGCAATGTTTCATCATTTTTTATGCTGTGGGGAGGCTTTTATTTCAAGCAAAATAAAGTATTCTCTGGGGACTAGGACATTGCTTCCGCAAAATCAGAAGTCCAGGGATAATACCCCAGATATCACTAAGCATAAAGACCTAGTATCTCAGAAAGAGGGACATTTCAAACAAGATTTAGGGGGTTACCCATATATCCGAGAGATGTTCCCCACGAAAAAGCAAGTAATGATTTAGATTTATATCCCGAACAAACCTACTAAATGTATAAAAACCTATCGGCATATCATCTGCAAGACTGTTTAACACATTTAACCTTTACATAACTTTAGCGTACTGCATCTGTCTAGCTGATGTACTATCATTTCCCCTTTTTACACAAACTCATTTTCAATTTTTCTATTGTTTTTGGATTTTAGAAATTTTATCATGTTTTTTGGATTTTCTGCAAACTTTCTCCCCCTAAAAACAAAGACATATTTTTTTTGTTTTTATCAAATGCAGAAAATAAACTGTACAAAAACTTTGACAACACAACGTGGATCACATCAGATCGCTGTCCTCCTCGGCTTCACATTCAACAACCCTCCCAGAAAACAAATTTTTCATCCCATTTAATTTCAAAAGATTGTTAAATCTCTTTTTATCAAACGGTTTGGTGTAAAAATCAGCTTTCTGTTCATCGGTGTATATATGTTCGATTCGAATCAATTTCTTCTCGTGACAATTACGGATGAAATGATGCCGAATTTCTATATGTTTTGTTTTAGAATGGTGAACCGGGTTTTTCGTTATGTTAATCGCTGCTTCATTGTCCACAAATATAGGCGTGTCCAAGAACTGCAAACCAAAGTCTCGCATCTGCTGTTGGATCCAAAGGATCTGAGAGCAACAGCTCGAGGCTGAAACATATTCAGCCTCGCAGGTAGAGAGCGCTACTGAGGTTTGTTTCTTGCACTGCCAGGTGACAAGTCGAGTTCCAAAGAACTGACAACCTTCAGTGGTGGACTTAGCATTTTGCTTACAGCTACCAAAATCCGAATTAGCAAAACCTGTGAGAGAGAAATCGCCAGACTTAGGATACCACAAGCCGGTGCTTGGGCAGCGTTTCAAATACCGTAAAATGCGTTTCATGATCGTCAAGTGTGATTGGCGTGGGTTGGACTGATATCGGGCGCATAAACAGGTCGGATACATGATGTCTGGGCGAGAAGCAGTAAGATACATCAAAGATCCAATTATCGACCGATAATATGTTTCGTCCACTTTCTTTCCACTCTCATCTGGACAGATTCCGTGATTTTGAGCCATGGGTTGATGTTGGAGTAGATTCAGACATGTTGAACTTTTCCAGAACATCGTTCACGTATTTTGTTTGATGAATGAAGATTCCTTCGGGCATTTGCTCGACTTGTAGCCCTAGGAAGAACTTCATCTCCCCCATCGAACTCATCTCAAATTTTTTCTTCATAACATTCTCAAAATCTTTACACAAATCGTCATTTGTCGAACCAATAATGATGTCATCAACGTAGATCTGCACGATCAATAGATGCCCTGCAACCTCCCTTGTAAACAAAGTGCTATCAACCGTCCCTCTGGTGAACCCGTTGGCCAGCAGATGTTGGGAAAGCGTCTCATACCAGGCTCTCGGGGCCTGGTGAAGTCTGTAAAGTGCTTTATCCAGAAGATAGACTTTGTTTTTGTGTAGTGGATCAGTGAACCCCGGCGGTTGTCCAACATACACTTCTTCTTTGATTTTTCCATACAGGAATGCAGATTTCACATCTAGTTGGTAGACTTTGAATTCTTTCCAAGACGCGAACGCCAGGAAGATCCTAATCGCCTCAAGTCTAGCAACAGGCGCATACACCTCGGTAAAGTCAATGCCTTCTTGCTGACTCAATCCCTGTACTACCAATCGTGCTTTGTTTTGAACAATGACTCCTCTATCACCCCTTTTACATTTGAATACCCACTTTATTTTAATCAACTTTTGATTTTCAGGAAGATCCACCAATCTCCATACACCCAGCTTTTCAAACTGCTGCAACTCTTCCTGCATAGTGTTCACCCAGCTTTCTAAAGTTAAAGCTTCTTTATATGTTTTTGGTTCAACCTGCGAGATGAAACATTTAAGTGAGAACTCTTCCTGTAAAGGAGCAACAGATGTATAAAAACATGTAAGAGCTCCGTTGATCTGATCCCGTGTTTTTACTCCGCTCTGAAGATCACCAATAATCTGCTCTGAAGGATGATATGACAAAGTTCTTGGCATAGCAATGTCAGGCATGCTCACTTCTGATTGCAAGTTCGTAATGTCTTGATCACCGGTGTGATCCTCAGCTTCTGTCGTTGCAACATTTGGTTCCTCGTCAAAAGTCGGACCGTCTTCCGATTCTGAGTCGTCAGAATTATCAAACGTTGGAGCTGGTTCCTCTGGTGGTTCGTGAGCAGTTCCACTTGGACCGGCCTCGTGATCGTTTGTACCACTTGTAGGATTGCTTGAACCCACGTCGGGCTGAGAAACTACCAACGGTCTTGGCACCTGATCTTGTGACGTAGATTGTTGATGTTGGTATAGTAAAACAAGTTCATCGACACTTAGCTCAGTCGGCAGTTGGAAAGACTCCCAGAGTTTGTCGTAATCGAACATAAATCTTTGTCCGGGAAGTTGTGGTGGAGTAGTATGCTTCTGACAAGCAACATGCTGAACTTGAATTATCTTCCCCAGGCACGGAACGAACACTCTCTTCAGCGGACTCGCATAACCTACAAAGAAACCGTCATTACTTTTAGCACCAAACTTACCATCTGGATCAATGAAAGTACAAGGCGATCCAGACGGTTCTAAAAACTTCAAATTTGGTTTGTAACGATGAAGAAGTTCAAAACACGTTTTCTTGTATTTCTTCACTGTGAGAACGCGATTCAACGTATAACACGCTTCTGCAACTGCTTCACTCCAGAAAAATATTGGCAACTTGGAATCGGCGAGCATCGTTCGAGCTGTTTCAATCAAGGTGCAATTCTTTCGTTCAGCTACACCATTTTGCTGTGGAGTGTATGGTGCACTAAATTCATGAAGAATTCCCTTTTCATTACAAAACTCAAGCATGCGATTGTTTCTGAACTCCGTTCCATTATCGCTTCTTATTCTTCTGATCGGAAATTTGTACAGCATCTCCATCTTCTTGAACAGTACCATCAACGAATCAAACGTTTGGTCTTTGCTTTCAATACACATCACCCATGAAAACCTTGTGTAGTCGTCAGTGACCACAAGACAGTATAAGTCTCCGCTTAAGCTCTTTACATTAACTGGTCCGAAAAGGTCCATGTGGAGCCTCTCGAGCGGTACTCTGATTGAATTCAGCAACTTCTGTGGATGTGTCTTCTTCGTCTGTTTTCCTTTCTTGCACTCTACACAATCATCATTTAAATGAAAAATTTTCAAATTTACACCTTCTACAAGATCATTGTGCACAAGAAAATTCATTTTTCGCACATGAATGTGGCCCATCTTTCGATGCCACATTCTCGATTCTTTTTCAGTCGCTTTTGTTTTTGTCACAAAACATTGTTTTTGATAATCTGTTGTTGTTGCGACACTCATATCAAGTACATACAAATCATTTTCCCGTGGAGCTCATATCAACACCATGTCCTCAGGAATTTTAAAACTAGGTTTTAAGATTAAACATTCATTTTTAGTAAAGTGTACTGTAAATGACTTGTCACAAATCTGTGAGATGCTCAACAGATTGTTTTCAAGTTCGATGATATAGTTCACTTTTTCAAACGACACAACTCCATTGGTTAGAGTTCCTTCACCAACTATTCTGCCACCCTGATTCCTTGCAAATCCAACATAACCACCGTTTATTGATTTAACATCGTAGAGTAAAGCCAGCATTCCAGTCATATGCCTTGAAGCTCTGCTGTCCATGATCCACTTCGAGATTATTGACCTCAGAAGCCCCTGCATACATCATAGAAATTCATTCAAACAATGAAGCCCATGATTTCTTTACCTTTGGAACACTACCAAACACTAGATCACATGACACATCAACTTTCAGAATGTTAAAGATGACGTTTGGAACAACAGGTTCATCTTCTGGTTTTAAATCTTTCTCTTTTATTGGAGGGAATTCCTCAAGCAGCTTGTCTAGTTCAAATTCAAGTTTCTTAACATCATTTGCACATAATTTTTGTTCAGATTTTAGCTCATTTTCCATTTTCTTTACTTCAACTGACTGTTTTGGTTTTGCCACCCATGATTGGTTTTCAAAAATTTTTGTCTTCGGATAACCCTTTGAAGTCTTTCGAGTTTTCGAAGATTCGCCAATCTCATAGGTTGATTTCGGCTTTTCTTCGGACTTTAAAGTTTCACCTCTTTTCAAAATACGAACGGAGGAAATCATTGGTGTTTTGCCCTTCACATCAGTTGGAGTTTTAGGTTTGGGCTTTTGCAAAACTGGTTTCTCAAGCTTTTTCACACACTGCTTGGCCATGTGACCAATTTCATTGCAGCGGTAACATATTCTTTTGTCATATTCTACAAAAGTTGATCTGTAGGTCTCCTGTTTCAACTTCTTAGCTGCATTGAAATCGTCAATGGATTTTTGCTAAAGATATAATCCTTTTCAGCATCAACACTAGGACCAGCAACAAAAACATCACTCATCTTTTCTTTTGGCTTGACATTCTTAGCCATCTTCTTTTCAAAACCAATACCTTTGTTTTTAAAGTTGTTACCATTTCTTTTGTTAGACCCATTTTTACCCACCCAATCCTTTTTCCCAAGGTTGTTCGGTTGTTGTTTCACAAAAGACTTTTTTAGGTTTTGAAAGAAACTCTTTATTGTTAACCTCAGAAATATCAATCTCAACAAGTTTAAACACTTTTTCAACATTTTGCATGTTCACGTTCTGGATTGGATACTCAAAATCAGAATAAAGTTTGTCAGTTCCGGTCATTGTGTAAACCACAATGATCGAATCATCATTCGCAACTTTGTCTGATTTTGGTATGAACTTGTCCAAGAAGTTACCATCTTCTTCAGAATCATAAATGGAGTTTTCAAAATGAGTTTTCACAGTATCAAACTCCGAGTTATCACTTTCTTCATCTAACACTTGGTCAACAACGGTTTTGATCACCTGTGACTCATTATTAGTGTCGGACGGAGAAAATGTAACATCAATATTCTTAGGCATCTCATTCTCAATGGTTCTTAACTTGAGATTCAATGCAGATTCCACCCCATCTGGATACTTTTGAGTGTAATGATTCCACATTGGGGGTGGAACACTTTTGAAGACAGGTTTTGCATCAGGTTGTTTCGGAACAATTTGATCAATAACATATGATGAAGCATCATAACTCATCAGTTTCTTATCAACCCTTTCAGTTTCAATTCTCATTAACTAAAGTTCTTTTTTCAAAGAAGCAATTGTGTCCAGATGGATGTTAATTTCCATCTGTTTATCCATGACAGTAGATTTTAGCAATTTTGTGCCTTTATCATTTTCATAACTTTCTTTTTTAATCATTTTGATTGATCGTGCCAAAGTGTCATATGCTTCTTTTTTCTCACTGAGATCAAATTTTACTTCATCAGTAAATTTCTTCAATTCTTGAAATTGTTTGTCTTTTTCAAGACAATCCATGCATGTTTTTGAACAGTTTTTGCATGGAATTTCAAGAATCGAAACAACCTCTTCGGCAACCTTTTCTTCTTGATCAATTTTAATATCTGTTTTACCAAAACCATCAGACTCTGACTCAGACTTTTCAGCTGATTTGATCTCCTCATTTTCCGATTTCTCGTCAGACTCCTTTTTAATCGTTTCGACAAACACACTTTCAACTGACTCGGTTTCGACAGACTTTGATTCGACAGATTCTGTTTCTACCTCTTTTAGCTTGCCCATCAATGCTTTGTCAACAATCTCTTTTAGAGTCTCTTCATTCATTTCTTTTGAAACGTCTATTATCTCTTCCACTGGATCTGGTTCAACATCATATCTTGGACAAAGACCAGTAGTTGGCTCACTGAAAAAACCAGCAAAAGATTCAAACATATTAGGAGGCATTATTGATTTGAAAGAACTAGCAATAATCTCCTGTTCAGATTGAGAGTAATAGACTTCTGCAGCAATTTCTTCAAGATCAGCTAAACTTTCTTCAGATGTCACTTCATTGACTTCTTCTGTCTCAACAACGCATTCCGGTTGTTCCACAATCTCTGCCATCATTGCCCTACCCTCACTACCAGGGATGTACTTGTCCCAACTAAAACCTTCAGCAACCTTCTCATCATCTTGGTTGACTAAGAGAGCTTTTTCAGGCTTATTCTCGATCTGAGGTCTTTGGGTGAATGGTGGTTGACTTGTCTTATGATAGATCGCTTGTTTGTAATAATCATTTAAGAACGGGTTTGATGGTTGTTAACCTCCCTGTTTGGACATTCCCGCTTGAAATGTCCCTTCTCTTTACATTTGAAACATGCGACTTTCGATTTATCAAACCCAAGTTTTTTATCTGGTCCTGAAAGACTGTTCCGACCAGTAATTTCCATAAAACGTTGAGCTCTTCTCACCAAGCTTGCCATTCCCCATTTGATGTCGATCAACTCCAGCTCCTCTGGATCGATCTGATTATAGTCTTCCTTTGTCATATCGGGGTTCCCAATTCTACCTGCAACCAAGCTTTCATACGATTCAAGCACCGAAGCAAGAAGTGCTATGTGCTGCTTCGCTGATGATTCAGTAAAGTCTTGAGCATTCTTTATGTTCACTGCTATGTTGCACATAATTCCTAGACCTTGACTTTGACTGTTTGATCCTGACGAACTTTGAGTGTAGGATTGATCAGGTGAGTTTTGAACCTTTGGATTTGGCTCAAAACTTGCAAATGGTGAACTATTGTTGCTTGATGTGACATATGATACTCCGGATGTTGAATCTGCACTAAAGGTTGTCTGCACTTTTGGACTTAGATTTGATGTTGCTGGAGTACTTCCTTTGTAATACAATGAGACATCTTGTTGAACACTTGAAGACTTCAACTTTCTAATCTTTGTCAACTCAAGCTCGTGTGACTCAATCTTTTCAATGAATGTGCTAAGGTTGAATCCCACATACTCCAAATTATTCTTCAACACCAACAGATAAGTGCCCCATTCATCGTATGGCAATGCATCCGCCAATTTATCAACCCATTCCTCATCTGTTTTGCTTATGCCCAACCTCTTCATCTCAACAACCAGATGGCAATATCTTTCAATCAACTGCTTTGTTGTTTCAACCTTTATACCCTTAAAGATATCAAACTCTTTCTTCATCAAAGAAATTTTGTTTTTTTTATCATAGACACGCTTCCAAGAAACTTTATTTTCAATGAATTCCAAACGGACTGTGAATCACCCTGATGTTGTAGCAGAACTAAGATATCCTCTTTGATGGCTTGTTGTAGAATGCTCATCATTTTCTTTTCTGCTTTGAAATCTTCTTGTTCTTGTGGAGTCAAACTTCCGATTGATTTCTCTAAACCCGAACCATTCTTTGGAGGAACATATTTAGACTCGATTTTCATCCAGGATTCAAAATGGTTGGCTTGCACCTAAGTCTTAAACCTTTCCGACCACCCAGCATACTCATCAATGTTCATCAACTTCGGCGGTTTCTGCATAGTACCGAGTTCATTTTCCATGTTCACATTTTGTACGATACTGGCACCTAAGTCTTAAATGAGCTAATTACGTGCATATCCCATCTTTTACACGGTTATGTATCGTGAATGTGATAACTACGAGCACTCATGGTTTTTCAGGTTAGACGCTTAATTTGGTGAAGTTAACGTGATTAGAGATGAAGCGGAACAGCCGGGGATAATAATCGAGTGAAATACATTAAACCGTAGGCTACGGTTGGTTAGAAACATATGGCAGCGCATGTTTGATTTTATTAAAGGTTTGGAAAAGGGTTTGGTAACCCTATATATACACACGCAACATGGCAGCCATTATGGGGATTTATTATTATGATAAAAGTCAACATCATCATTATTAATTGTGGGCAGTAACATTGGGAAGGAAATTCAACTACAACAATAGTCAACAACCATACATTGAAACAATGGAATTGGCAGCTTGATGCACATGGGCCAACACATGAGGAGATTACTAGATTATGTGATTGGGCCGCCAATACAAGAGCCACTACGATGACAATTGGACCGCACCACATGGGGAGAAGGGCTTTTGTTTCATTGGGCCGCACATGGCTTTGGAGGCAAAGGAGGGCACCAATTAATAATACAAAGATAAGACAATCATCATCATCGGTTACGTGATGGGCTGCACTGATTGGGCTGCAGGTGGACGGCAGCCTTTGGAGGGTCACATGTCGACTTCTTTGATTGGGCCGCACATGATTGGTCTTTGGGGGCGGCACATGTGAAGAAGCAAACAAACATTACATCACCGTAACACAGGAGACTACTGCCGTAACACTTTGAGGTACACCGTAAATTACGGTGATACCGTAATTTACGGTGGAGGCGACGGGCAAATCGTAACTGCCATCATTTATGCAGTTTTATTATGTCTTTTCAAGTAATCTCAGGATTGGACGGTTTTGAGAGTTGAGGGGCGATTTTTGACTCTCCTCTTGTGTTCTTGAGTGGTCTAAACATGAATACTTTGTTTTTTGATTCCAATGGACAAAGGTTCGATTGTGAGGATGGTTCATAACACTATGAGCGGCTAGGTTTGCTTGGTGATCGTCTCGGATGTAAGGTTTTAATTTCTGGAATATTAGACTGTGCATGTGTTGTTAGTTTATTATGGTGTTTGATTGGTTGTTTGTAAATTGTTGATGTATGTTTGATCATAGTTCTAAACCATACGTTCTTGGTGCCGTTGGCAATCGAGATATCATGGGAGGGATTAGGGTTGGATATGTGTTGATTGGTCATCAGGTAACAACCTCGCGTTCTAGGAATCCGAGTACTTAGTTCCCTTTCATCACAAACAATTGATCTTACATGAGCCATGTCTATGTGGTTCTTTCCAGTTGAACATGAACGTTAGTTGTCACTTAAAACTTGAAACTCGGGATGATCACTATCCTCTTATCTGTTACAAAACTTGACTTTGATTTGTAATCTAATTTAGTTTAATTTAGTTAATTAAAACCAATCAACCCAAACATTGAAATTTACATTTCTTGCAATTTAGATTAATCTAGTTAGTTAGACATACATTGAGATAACACATATTCCACAAACTCCTTGTGTTCGATACCCACTTACCGCTATCTATATAGTTGTTATTGGGATTAAATTTGCGTGACCACTACAGCACGTCACCCCACCGGCAAAGAAGTTGTAAAACTCTTGATTATCCATTTTACGAAAACAGTTTTGGAAAATTTTTTCAAGTTTTAGAAAACAGTTACTTTCAAGCGAAAACACTTTCTACATGAAATGAACTTCAAACGAAATACCACGAACGAAATGGACTTTCACACGAAAACAGGCTTTCAAGCGAAATCAGCCTATTCAAACGAAATTAGGTTTTCAAACGAAATCACTTTTCAAACGGAATCAATTTCTCAAACGAAATAGCACTTTCAAGCGAAATCAAGTGCCATTTCAAAAGGAATTACTTTTTCAAATGAAATCAGATGTAATTCAAACGAAATCAGTAATTTCGTGTGAAATTACCTCAACTTTTCAAACGAAATCAGGGTTCGTTCAAACGAAATCAACTGTTTGGCCCATTTTTGTCACTTTTAGTCTGATTTTAGGTCTGATTCTTTTAAGGATTTGTTAAAACTGTATTTTACACGCAATATCAAAAAATCAGTCCATTTTATCCGTGAATTTGTCCAGAAGTCCAAAAATGAGAATTCTAAGCACTGATTCAAGTGTATTAACTCATCCTGAGCTCTGATACCACTTGTAGGAACATTTTGACGACCAAATGAGTCAATCAGAGACAATACACAACTGTTTGAGAGGCGAAAACAAACAAACAGCCTAGAATCAGTGTAGAAATGAGTAGAAACAGAGTATGATACTTAAAACAAGCTTCTCATTGATTTTAGACTTGAAAACACGGTGAAAATTGGGCAGCACTTCGTTACACTTCCACTAATTTCGTGCCAAATGAGAAGCTACACTTGCCTATCTATAGGCTCCTGATTTCGCATGAAATGACCACATGTCATTTCAAGCGAAATCACTACAAAACAACATAAAATTACATTTTTGACCCTTATACAATGTAACACCCTAGTTATTATTTAACATTTATCGTATAATTTAAACTCATAATCATGTAATTACAATCACGATTATACTGAAAATACGGGCTTGTTAAAAACTTTTTACAATTTATAGTGATATAACATAATGCGATTTAATTCGCCATTTCAGAATAACGAACGAAACAACTTGCGGAAGCTTTATTTAACATATGTTCGGTTCTTGCTCGACGCTTGATCTTCATCCGGGCTCTCGACATATACCTGTGTTCAAAACCAACTTAACAGTTAGTTTTGATAATTAAATATCTAATATAACGAGGAAATTATGTAAATCCAACATTGATAACAAGACCCAAAACAATGCGCTTGAATTTGGCCTCCACCGTAACTTACGGTGGAACCGTAAGTTACGGTGGCCTCTGAAGAGTTCTTCCACCGTAACACAGGTGGTAATCACCGTAACAAGATCAGCCCCACCGTAACTTACGGTGTCACCGTAAGTTACGGTGGCCCCTGCATTCCAGCTTTCCATTTTGCCGTTTTTGATACGAAAACTTCCGTATCTTTCAAACAGCTTGTCCGTTTGACCTACCGTTTCTTCCTACGTGTTTGTAATTTAATTCTCCATCAAATGGAGTTAAGATCCAACATTTGGCTTAATAAATTTAGAGACTTCTAAGCCTTCTCCTCATTACCTTTTTACCGAATTTTAACCCGTTTATGCATTTTAACAAACAAACGTATTTGTTTGATTCCTATATTACATACACTTCTACAAATTAATGTTACCTACCAAATTAGGTTCTAATTATAGGTTTATTACACCATTTAAACCCGTATTCGCTCGTATGCTTATTTTGACCCGTTAAGGGTATTTTAAGCACTTTAAAGCTTGAAATCGCTTTCATTCCCTTCTAGCATTGTAGTTCTACATTTCTTATTTAGTAACCTCCCGCTACAACTATATATGTATTGGGTTTAAGGTGGATATCTATATGTTCCGAGTTTTACCCCTCGGATTACCATTTTACGGCAAAGATTCATGTAAGCCCTTTGACCCAAAGTTTATGTTTTTCACTATCTAACTTATCCTAAGCATTTATATAATCATAAAACTTATTTCCGAACCACCTTTAAGGTTCGTTCGTCCGAATTAACTTACGAGGGCAATTTGGTCAATCTCCATCCTTCTTTAACTACAAGGGTCCTTTAAATACTTGATTGACCCAAAATCCACCCTTTTAAACTATAATCTTATTTATGAACCCATTTGCTTCTAAAACGCTATGAACATAATTCAATTTATTCGGTTTACTTTAAAGATAACCGAATATCTACACTTTAACATTGTCTAACTCTTATAGAGCTCCAAATTCTACATGATGAGTTGTGTTATTATACATACCTGGCTCGGATCAATAAATTGACCCGTTTCAATACCTTGCCTTGGTAACCGCTAAGCAATAGCGATGTACTTATCCATTTACTATTTATTCCTATAACATGTAACTCGCCAAGCCATTAGACAATGTTGTCAAAGGGTGATAACTTCACCTTTTGACCCGTTTATTTACCTAGTGATATTCATCACTTCGAGTAATTGTCAATTTCATGTATTATGCTAATTTAAAGTCTACTAGCTAGAATACTGAATCAAGCATAACGTAACGGAATCGTAGTTACGTACCTTTAAAGCATACTTTTCAAACGCGTATTTCCACCGGCTTTTCCACTTGACGATCCGGATTCCTCGCCTAGAGAGTTCAATTCACAAATCCGTTTAGAACCCTTTTTTTATAAGTCTAAACGCACAATTTGCCATATCCATCAAACATGCGTTTTATCCGATTTTCAACATTTATTTTTCATTTAGGCATTTTAGCGAACACCTAACGGGCATAACTTTACATAATTCATTAACAAGCTCATAACTTGTCATATAACCTGAATTTTCATCAATCAACTATCTAGCACAATTATTTGTCTTTACAATTCTGAAATAACTTTACATATGCCAAATTACACTAGAACAACCCCAAATTTCCTAGTGTTTATCAAGTTCTACATAACCCACTAGTCACCTACAATGGTGACCATGGATTTCACTAGAATTAGCATAATTTCAACATGTACTTGTCTAGGGTTTACTCCTAGACATTTTAATGTTCCTAATTCATCTACAATTCATACATGCATCATCAGATTTCAAGTTCTCTAAATTCATGAGAATTTCAAGTAGAGAATTTTTGTCAAATTTTACATACCTTATGATCTCCCTGCAATGGGGATCATTAATCTATGCTTGGATTTCGATTTGGGCTTGATTTGCTCCTTCAATTTGATGAATTTCTGTGTTTTAGGGTTTGAGCTTAAGAGCTCTTCCTGGCTCCTGTGTTTGTACGACCAGAACACACACACAAGGTGTGTGTTTTGGTGTTTTTAATTTTAATTAATAAAAATCCATTTTCTCACTTAACCATTTTAGTCCCTCAACTTTACCCAAGTTTATAAAGGTTACTACATCAAGTTCCTCATTATTTAAAACACTAGACTAACTAGGTTGATATTCCTAGTTATTTAGTGGGTTCCGGGAGTTATAACCCGTTTTATTTTAAGTCCCGTTAACTCGGGCTCTTATAAACTCAATTTCCTTAAAACTTTGATTTGTTTGTATTTATTATTAAGATTTCTTATTTAAATCCAAATATTCACCTGGTTACTTTTACTACTAACGGTACTTTACCCGTCTTTTAGTATTAATGGAGTTTGATTACCAAACCCATTTTCGGGGTGTTACATACAACCTACCGACATGACCTACACTTTAGACGTAGGCTATAGACATTATGCACCAACAATACGTGCATACTATAGGATTTGACTGAATTGTTTGTGCAAGTAGATAAGCAAACCGAGCAAACCGAGGTGAGTTCACACTCTTTCTAAGGCATGGGATTCACGGTGGTTGGGAATGTGTTAAAGAATTAAAACGGAACCTGCATATCCTCCTTGGGTAGGATATGTACTGCCATCCTCCATCGGTAGTATGCCAATATTAATCCTTCGTATTCTCCTTGGGTAGAATATGTACGTTCGTCCTCCTTGGGTAGGACAACAACCTTAACTTACTAGACAAAACTCTATCATGAAGTCCCTCATTTTTCTATCGACTTAATCGCCGAGCCAATGGCGAGCGGGTCATTAGTTAATAGCGCTATTAGGGTTGACAAGCCTCACACCGTGCCGGTAGGACGGGCGTGTACTAATGGATCTGGGCACTTAGTCAATGATGATAGACATTGACGTAGGGCACAACTTATTTTCGTCAGTTGTCGATATGGTAACGGTCTAGTGGTTCACATGGGGAAGCCCCCACTGACTATGGATATGGTTTGGGAAACAAAGATACTGGTTAACTCGTGGTTTTCGAAACAACTTATGGTTTTCAAAACAAACTTGTAAAAAAAACTAAACAACCAACTGTGAACTCGCTCAACTTTGTTGTTGACTCGTTGTTACATGCCTTGCAGGTCGTCAGGTGCTTATGAAGCTTGCACAGGGAGGAGTGGTCGTTGTGGGACATGGACTGTTGAGTTCCATGTTAAACATTTAAACTTTATGAACTTATTACTTATGTTTGGGTTTCACGTTTTATGCTTCCGCTGTTAACTTAAAGTCGTTTACTTTCTTTTGGACACCAATTATATTGTGTTTGGTTTTATGTACTTAATTACGTGTTCAATATGATTGGTGGCTTGATCCTGGTAAGTCACGCCTCCATGCGGTGATACTCCGCTTGTGGATTTTGGGGGTGTGCAAACACTAACACTAAAATTGACGAAATGGTAAGCATTAAGTTAACAAATGATCAAACTACGCTAATAAAAGATGATCCATTTGAAATTAACATTACACCGGTTCCGTGTTTCTTTCAAAATTCCTTTATTAGTAATATTACAATCGATAAGGATCTTTGTGTTAATATAATGCCAAACTACATTTTCGAAAAGTTAAGTATTAGTGATTTTTCTCCACTTCATATACCCATTTTTCTTTCTAATCGGAAAATAATAAAGTCAATGGGAATAGTTGAGGATGTGTTAGTCCAAACAAATCAAACGGTAGTCCCAACTGACTTCGTCATTCTTGATGACGCTCCACTTGTGTTGGGACAACTTTTTGTGAAAACCCATCAAGCTTTGATTAACCAGAAGCAAAATAACCTACCCGTTCAATTAGGGGCCTTCAAAAGATATGTCGATCTTGAACAATCAATGAAATATCCAATCAGCAATGATGAACCCCTAATTGAAGATGAAGATGAACCACCCGATACGGAAGACGAAATCGACCACTTTGTCGTAGAAGAGGTTGTCATTGAACAAAACTTTTTGGTTCTTGACCAAAATGAGCAACCAAATAAGGAGTCTCCTAAAGACCCACCACTTGAGCTCAAAGAACTCCCAAAAGGTTTGGAATATGCTTTTCTTGACAAGGATGGTAAGCTACCTATAATTATTTCTTCAAAATTAACTAGTTTAGAAAAAGAAAAATTAATCACACTTTTGAAAAATCACAAAAACACGATCGCATGAAAACTTGTAGATATTAAAGGAATAGGCCCTTCCATGTGCACGCATAAAATTTTAATGAGTGATGACTATAAATTGGTAATATAACCACAACGAAGAGTAAACCCAAACGTTCAAGAGGTGGTTATAAACGAAGTCATCAAACTACTTGACGCCAGACTAATCTACCCAATTTCCGATAGTCCTTGGGTAAGTCCCGTCCAAATAGTTCCCAAGAAAGGAGGTATGACGGTAGTCACTAACGAAAAAAATGAATTAATACCAACAAGAACCGTCACCGGATGGAGAGTGTGTATGGATTATCGTCGATTAAATGAGGCAACAAGGAAAGATCATTTCCCTTACCTTTTAATGATCAAATGTTAGAAAGATTATTCGGTCACAAATTTTATTGTTTTTTAGATGGTTTTTCAGGTTACTTTCAAATACCGATAGCTCCCGAAGACCAAGAAAAAACAACGTTCACATGTCCCTACGGAACTTTTGCTTATCGACGCATGCCTTTTGGTCTATGTAATGCCCCCGCAACTTTCCAACGTTGCATGGTGGCCATCTTCCATGATATGATAGAAAAGACTATGGAAGTCTTCATGGATGACTTTTCTATCTTTGGAGATTCATACGACCAATGCCACGATAACCTTGAACGAATGCTATCCTGATGTGAGGAAACCAACCTCGCCCTTAATTGGGAAAAATGTCATTTCATGGTAACGGAGGGAATAGTACTTGGTCATAAAATCTCAAGCGAAGGAATGGAGGTTGATCGGGCTAAGTAGACACCATGTCCCGATTACCACCCCCATCCTCCGTTAGAGCTATCAGAAGTTTCCTAGGGCAAGCCGGATTTTATAGACGATTTATCAAAGACTTTTCTAAAATCTCAATACCTTTAACAAAATTACTTGAAAAAGATGCATCGTTCATCTTTGACAAGGATTGCAATCAAGCATTTTTAACACTAAAAGAGATGCTAGTCAATGAACCAATCATGATAGCACCTGATTGGAAATTACCTTTCGAAATCATGTGCGATGCAAGTGACTTTGCAGTTGGAGCTGTCTTGGGACAATGAAAAGATAAGCATTTTTCACCCAATATACTATGCTAGTAAAACACTTAACGATGCACAAGAAAATTACACAACGACTGAAAAAGAATTACTAGCTGTTGTATTTGCTTTTGATAAATTTCGTGCTTATCTTGTTCTTTCTAAAACGATAGTTTATACAGACCATGCAGCCATTCGTTATCTCTTTAAAAAACAGGATGCCAAACCACGTTTAATCAGATGGATTCTACTCCTCCAAGAATTTGACATTGAAATAAAGGACAAAAGAGGAGAAGAAAACACCGTTGCAGATAATCTATCCCGCTTGGAAGATCCAGCTTTGGAGGAAACGAGGGACGAGCTCATCAATGAAAAATTCCCAACAGAGTCCCTAGAAATGATGGAATACCGAGGAGAACCATGGTACGCCGACTACGCCAACTACCTAGCTAGTGGAATAGTCGAAAAAGGATGGTCACATCATCAAAGAAAAACATTCTTTGCCGATGTAAAGCATTATTTTTGGGAAGATCCTTATCTTTTCAAAATGTGTGCTGACCAACTTATCTGACGATGCGTACACGGTAGCGAAGCAAGAAAAATTCTCCGCCATTGTCATGAAGGACCGTACGGAGGACATCATGGTGCCGCTAGTACCGCACGAAAGGTATTTGATTCGGGATTCTATTGGCCAACCATTTACAAAGACTTCCAAAGTCTTATCAAGACATGTGATGCATGCCAACGGTCAGGTAATATTTCTTTCAAAAACGAAATGCCACAAAATGGCATTCTTGTTTGTGAAAATTTTGATGTGTGGGGATTAGACTTTATGGGACCCTTCCCACCGTCAAAAGGAAACAAATATATACTTGTGGCAGTGGATTACTTGTCAAAATGGGCCGAAGCCGAAGCTCTTCCAACAAATGATGGAAGAGTTATGGTAAGATTCCTGAAACGACTATTTTCTCGTTTCGGAACTCCAAAAGCGTTAATAAGTGATAGGGGTACCCATTTTTGTAATCATCAACTTGAAAAAAATTAACAAGATATAGGGTCTATCACCGGATCTCAATCGCGTATCACCCTCAAACAAACGGAGAAGCCGAAGTGACTAATCGAGGTTTAAAAAGAATACTTGAAAAAAATGTAGGATTAAATAAAAAAGAATGGGCCGATAAATTAGACGACGATTTATGGGCTTTTCGAACCGCATATAAAACAACCATATGTACCACCCCATATAAGCTTGTCTTTGGAAAAAGTTGTCATTTGCCAGTCGAAATAGCACACAAAGCCTACAGGGCATTAAAAAACGTAAACTTAGACATTGAAATTGACGGAAAGAATCGATTTTGTCAATTAAATGAATTAGACGAATTAAGGAATCAAGCATACCTAACTCCGAAATTTATAAGGAAAGAATAAAAACTTGCATGATAAACATATTAAACCTAATGAATTTCGAGTAGGAGATCAAGTTCTTTTGTTTAATTCACGACTTTGATTATTTCCCGGGAAATTAAAGTCTAGGTGGTCGGGACCTTTTTCTATCACCCATATTTTTTCCCATGGTGCAATTGAAATTAAATCTCGAAATGGAAATCCATTCAAAGTCAACGGACAACGGCTAAAGCTTCATCAAGGATTCATTGAGGATAAAGAGGAAGAGATATCGCTACAAGCTGTCGAGGAATAAACAAAGGTTTGCATACTAACGTCATGTCTTGTAGGTAATGGACTTCGGAAAAGCTTCAAAAATCGGTAAGATTTCTAAACCAAGTTTCGGGAAACAGGTCACTCACACGTCCACTATAAAAAAATAGTTTTAACCCGCCCACGGGGCCGTGGTCGGCTACTGTCGGGGATAAAACCCCTTTTGTCTTCTCATTTTCATTTCACCACGATCCGTTTCCCCGAAAACTCTCTGGTTCCTTCGATAATCTCTGCAGATTTTCACGTTTTTTCACCGTTAAACATCATCAAGGTATGATTCTATCATCTTTTGTAGTTAATTTAACGATTTGCTTGTAGTTTAAATCAAAAATTCTGGGAAAAATATAGGGTTCTTGAACTCGAACCGAACCAAACCCCAAATTTTTGCTTAGATCTGTTAGTATTAATATAGTTGCATGTTATAGGAAGTAAATCAACTGAAATTGTTTGTAGATTTGCTCAATTTCAAACAGAAACCTCAAACCCTTGTTTTTTAACCAAAAAAAAATGAAATTGAAGGGTTAAAGGTTTGTTTTTGAAAAAACGGCACTTGGGGTTTCATTTTCGGGGAAAACCGCCCCTACTCAACCAAAAATTTTCAAGTTTTCGAAACCGGTTCGAAAAATGGCATTTTTGGGAAACAGAACCCTGACCACGGGGTCATGGTAAGCGAACACGGGGACGTGACTAGGAGAATTCAGTGAACATGGGGCGTGGCCATTCACCACGGGGTCGTGTCCAGCCATCTGTTTTTAGTGTTCTTAAAAAAATTATCGTTTCATGCTGATTGTTTTATGTTTTCTTTTGCAGAGATGGCCAACAAGTTCACTAGGTTTAAGCCAAATGAGTGGGACTACCAAGCCCGCTATGATATTCTAAAAACAAGGCCCAAAGAAACACCAAAACAAGTGTGCCTCGAAACCTTAGAAGCTGTGGGGCAACTAGACCGCTTCAACGCATTGGTCAATGGTCCACTAAGGGTGGCCCTCTGCACAAGACTCCATGTGGTTCATGAGTATAGCATGGAGTTCTACAGTTCTTTCACGTTCAAAGCAAAAGCAGAGCCATTCGACGGAAGAGTTAAGTTCCGATGTGCGGGGGGTGCTTTCAATCTTTATCCCTGGAGTGCAAGTGGGTATGTTCACCGAGGAAGAGTCCGGTGAAGAAGAGAGCTCGGGTGGACTCCGTGAAATATCAGCTAACATGCGCCAGACAGCGTGGGCTCAAATCGGGGATGGTGCATATGATCCAAGTGTCACAAAGAGCTCCCAGTTACGGGACCCCCTCTACCGCTACATTCATAGGGTCCTTAGCAACTCTCTAAGTCAAAGGCGTGATAGCACCGGTGTTGTCAACTTGCGTGATCTAACGGTCATGTACTGCATCTACAACCGCGTTCCTCTTGATGTCCCCCACCTACTCCTCCGTAACATGCATCTGAATCAGTTGGCTTCCTCCCTAACACCTATCTTCTTTGGGGGATGGATCTACCGCCTCTTCAAGACCTATGTTCAACGAATGCCAAAATTATTCCGTAAGGGTCCATGGTCGGGAAAAGTAGATCTCACCCAATGCTGTTCGATGGGGATCATCCATGAAACAGGTGAGGGGACAATCCGCTTCCAAACCACTCAAGGACACGTTTGGAACCTGGAAACAGCCCTCGTTCTCCATGCAAACCGAAACCGTCCTCCTCCTCAGTTTCAAGGCCAGTCGGGTCCCTCCTCCACTCAAGGGGGTGGTTTTCCTAACTTTCAAAGTTTACATGATCTTTGGCAGGAAAACTTATTGTGCACCTGCAACACTTACAACATGGCCAGCAACACCTATTCCCGGGTCGGAGCAGTGGAGCGCAACATCTCCGACATGCAAGATGACATTAGCTACATCCGGGAGCATATGGTGTACCAAGGAGGAGACGATGAAGACGAGGACATGGACTGATTCGGAGGCATTGGAGGTGGTGCGATGTCGAAGGCAGTTTCTCAGGTTAACCCTTTTCTATCCCACAAACAATTGACTGGCCTGCGTGCCATAGTTTGAACAATTTACTTTTCTTAACACTTTTTATTTTCTGCATTTTATTTCCGTTTTATGTGTGATGACGATGGATGATGAACTTTGGTAAGTTTAGGATGTTTGTTATGTATTGTGTGGTGTAGTATTTAAGCAAAACAGGTACCCAGGAAGCTTGGATGCACTAAGTATTAGTGCTACATAAGCCCGGAAACCCGAACCAAAAGCACAAACCTGTAATCATCACTTGCAGACTGTTACCACGGGGTCGTGCTCAGCAACCCCACCCCCGTGCCCACACCCCTAACCTGCTGTTTGTCTGAACCCTTCCCACCACGGGGTCGTGGCCACTAGGCACGCCCTGTGGCCACCTTTCTGTAAGTTTCTGTTACTGGCACTCTGACCACGAGGCCGTGCTCAGCCAGTACGAGGCCGTGGCCAGGTGCCCAGTAACACCAAACCTTGTTTTCAACACCTTTTTACACATTCAATTAACCTAAAGACTTATTTTTGGGACACATTGAGGATAATGTGTAAAAGTGGGGGGGATGCTAAAAACCTTGAATCTCGCAAGTCCTAATAACACGCCTTACACAAAACTCTATTGAAACCGCTAATCACCCTATTTTTTTCAAAAATTTTCATTTTTTTTCTTGTCTTGGTTTAATTTGGGAATAACAAGTTCTAAAAAGGTTATATTTTTACAAATATACAACCGATAGCGTCGTGATAAAAAGAACAAAATAAGAAAATTATGAAAAGGCATGACAAATCTAATTAAAATTTGATTATATATACTTGATTACATTGTAAACCCATTCCCACAAGAACTGAGTTTTGAGCCTTTATTGAGCATACAAGCATATATCTTTAAACTAAATGCTCATTTTTCGTTTCTTGTGTAAATAGCCGATTGGTTCTTACGACTCTAGAACTTGCCACGACGATACATTCACGGTCCTTACCAAGTTAAACCCAAGTAAGTAAATGATGGAGGCATTAGGACTAATCCATTTTCCTTTCAACACCATTATTTTTCATTTTTTTATCACCTACCCAAAATCCCCCTAGTTAACCACTTTGAGCCTAAACCTTTTCATTTCAAAACCCACAAAACAAACACCCTTTACCAACCAAAACCTTTTTCTTTTCAACCCCTTTATTTTAGTAAAAAGCTCGGTTATCTTGTGGCGTTTCCTTATATATATATATATATAGTGGAGAGTTCAAATGAGAAGAATTAAAAATTAAGAATAAAAAGAATAAATGATACAAAGGTAATTTTAACAAATTATTTAATGAGTTTATTATTTATTTTTGTTATTCAAATTAATGAACTCTAATCATTTAATGAGCCTATCTAATAAAATAGTTGTGCACCTTACACAATAAAAACAATCATGCGCATGATCTTAATTTTCAACGTTTCCTACACCATTAAAACAATATTTTGGTGTAGGATACAGAATGTGTAGGACTCAAACACTTTTAAATAATTTTGCGACTCATAATAAAATATGTGTAGGACACAAAAATTTTAAATAATTTTGTCACCTCTAATAAAATTTGTGTAGGTGTAGGAGCCAATACATTAATGATGGTGAAGGAGAAATTTATGGTTGCATTAATAAGAATTGAGTAACTCTTTAAAATATTTATTAATATTCTACATAAAAATGTCTATACTACCCTTAGTAATTAAAGCATTAATTAAAAGTTGACAAAAATGATATATTGATTCACAACCATTGATCAAAAAAATATGTGGTCTAGATTAATTCATTTTTTCTTCTTTTAAGATGATTCTTCTCAAATGACCCTCCCCTTATATATATATATATATATATATATATATATATATATATATATACACACATATATATATATGAAAGTCTTGAAATAAACAAACAAGTTCCTTAAAGAAACTTTGTTTGAATATGCATAGTTTGAATAAAAGTCACAAAAAAGTTTTATGACAACCGACGCGTTTTACGCTTTTCGCCATTTTTACTAACCACTAACCAAAACCACCTACCCTTAGCCCAAGTCTAACCCTTTCCCAAAGTCCTCTTGATATTTACGAAGGTTTATAGTTAAAAAGGATGAGGTTTGATTGCTTGGCAAGCATATGGTAGAAGTAAGTTCCATGCCGGTCTCGAGTGTTTCACCAAAAATACATCTTCGGTCTAGTGTTGAGTGATCTCCCATCGAGGTATGTGAACTTGTATATAAATGGAATTTTAAAGAGGCATGTTATGCTCGAATAAGTAATTTTTCTTATAAATTGTTCTAAATGAATCATGACGAATATGATTGTAAATTTTTTTTTAAGCGAAAACTTCTTTTATATATATTATATATAAGGCCAAACAAATTACACCAAGATAGCCGGTAAGCGGGCAACAAGCCCAATAAAGATCTTGGATTCCCGACACTCAAGACAAGCCCAAAACTTCTCTTCTACCTCTTCCATTTGGGTGTGCAAAGCCCCATATTAAACAGTTTGGCTTGAGGACAAGCAAAGATTCAAGTGTGGGGGTATTTGATGTGTGCAAAATGTAACATATAAATTACAACAAATGAGGCATAAAACTAACCCTTTTTAGTACTAATGTTGGAAAAAGTGTGTTTTTGTCTTCCTTTTGAATTTACAGGACCAAATGAGCTTAAACGAGCAAAAGGAACAAATATACAACAAAAACTAACATAAATACAAAGAAAAGGAATAAACGTGACATGCCCGACCCCTCGGCAGCATCCCCAAAGCAAAAGCAAAAACAAAGAAACAGAAGACTGACCACGGGGCCGTGCTCACTGGACAGGGGGGCGTGGTCAGATGTCTGCAGAAAAGACAAACCTGTAGAAGCTTCTATGCCCACCACGGGGGCGTGCCTAGCTCACCACGGGGCGTGGTCAACGCTAAGATACGCAGAATCTTGCAAAATCTTGATAGTACAGATACGCTTATGCCCACAGGGTCGTGCCCGCTAGACACTGGCCGTGTGGAACCCTCTGCTGACACATGCATTTAATGAAGGAAGAGAAAAGGCTGGCCACTACTCTCCCACTTTGCCACCAATCCACCACCACTACACCACCAACACCCACCACCACTACACCACCAACACCCACCACCATCATCCATCTTTAGAGTGTGTAGTAGTCTCGGGATCAGAAGGTCCCTATTCGTATGGATCTTTCACAAAATTGTCAATCTAATCAAGAGTGCGGAATCCTCTTGATCAAAATATAGCAGAATGAGTAGAAACAGAAATCACTTTCAAACCGGGTTTTCTATTGATTATCAAACCAAAGTATTACAATCAATCAAAACCCTAACTCCCTCAATTTCGTCCAAGCTCTTAACTCTCACGAAATTCTCACTCAAACTCTGTTTTGGCTGATTAACCTAAACCCTAAAGCATGGCCTTGTTTATATAACACAAGGTTGCTACTTGGGTTAAGGTTTCCTACATGGACAAGCCCAATTCGTCCACCTTTGACCCAACTGGGTTTTGTTTAGCCCAAACTCTATAATCAAACTATTACAAGGTTAAACCCGCTAACTGTTTATCGTTTATCTAATTACAAGATATCCAAAGACCAAATCTAAGTTGTTGTCACAAATATGCACCAACAAACTCCCCCTTGACAATAGCTTCATAAAATAACTTTGTCTTCAGTCTTCTTGCAATCTTCATGTAGTCGTGCACTGTCTTTGGTCTTTGGATAGCTTTAGCTTCAATAGCTTCTGTCAGCAACAGACTCCCCCTAAGCTGATGCATCCAATCACCAAATCTTTAAAAACTTTAGCGTTTGAGCAAACTCCAGTTCAGCATTTGTAAAGCAATCTTCAAATTCTTCAACTTTGTCTGCAATGTAGAAAGGAGGTTCTACCATGCATCCAATCAAACTCTCATCTCTTCACAGCAACTTCTCAGCAACAAACTGCTTCAGTCTGTATACTATAAAACAAACATCTCGAGAAACCATACGAATTTTTCAACAAAGTTAAATAAATTATTATTTTTCAAGAGATAGTTAAACTGTATCACAGATTAAGCAGTTTCAACTTATCACCAACACATAAAACTTTTTAATCACACCCTATAACCCGCATGATTTAAAAATTTTGAACTCACTTTCTAACACCGTCTCCCCCTATCAGTAACAATTCCTCCAAGAATAACAGTTTTCCGTACGTTAAGAATTTTAAACAGAAAAAGACACTATTTTTGGATTTTCATATTTTCTGAAAGCAAGTAAATAACAAAAGCAATAAACACTCTATTTTTGTGAGAATCACTGGTAAGAAGATCATATCAGCATAATCAAACCGTTTTCACACTATTAGATAATTCTTTATTTAATTTTTCGTGAAAAGCAGTCCAAGACGATTACCAGTATGTTTGTCCAATTAAACAAAATGCATGAACATTTCAAGTACCATTACCGTATGATACGTTAAGGTAATTTTAATACTGAAATACTAGTGTGTCCCACTTCAGGATATACCCCCGCGATCAAGGTATGCACAAAGATTCATCGTAGTAGGTGAGTATACTGAATTCATCCGTTTTGTTTTTCAACGTTTAGATAATTGGTGAACAAGTCAGTACTTCCGTACAGCAGAGAGACCAAAATATCTAACGAGGGCTAAGACAAATACCAATTTTTGGTACGATTTATGCTTTTTTCACTTTTTGAATAACTCTCTTTGAGAGCATCTTCGTTTAAGGGTTTTGGCATTTTTAGCTCTTTTAAGATATCCTGGGTGTGTCTAGGTCAGCATATATCTGGATGCAGCAGAAGGACACCCCTGATATCCCCAGATGAAATAACAGTATAAAGACCCAAAACTTCAGATTTTGGCAATCTATCAACGCAAGATTTAAGGTCATTAAACCATACACCACTGATGTGTTCCCCACTCATACACAGTTCATTTAGGTTTATATCACATTGGTAAGTTGATTATTTCATGCTTTTTGCCTACTGGTACATCATATGATGAAGCTGCTATCACACTTAAGCATTTTAATTTCATTTTCAGTGTGACAATCTAACATGCTGATGTACTATCATTTCTTCTTTTTCACACAGTGATAACTCATTTTTGATTTTCTAATTTTTTTTTTATATTTTTTAATTTTTCAATGTTTTTGTATTTTTGATTTTTAAGAAAAGCAGTAAACTATTTACAAAAATTCTTATGAAAAACCAGTTATTCAGGATTCCTCATCCCGTTGAGTTCGACTAAATGTTCAAAGCGAGCCCTGTCAAAAGCTTTAGTATAAAGATCTGCCAGGTTATCTAGTGTGTCGACTCGGTGTAATTCAATTAGTCGTTTTTCAGCACAATCCCGTATAAAATGATGACGTATGTCAATATGTTTTGTGCGACTGTGTTTCACGGGATTATTAGTTATTGAAATTATGGCATTATTGTCTATCATAATAGGAGTACGAGTGAAATCCAAACCGTAATCGCGCATTTGCTGTTGTATCCAGAGAACCTGAGAACAGCAGCTACCCGCAGCAATATATTCAGCTTCACAAGTAGATGTAGACACACAAGATTGCTTCTTGCATTGGCAAGACACAATCCTGCCTCCTAAGAACTGACAACCACCTGTTGTAGACTTTCTGTTCGACTTGCATCCCCCAAAGTCTGAGTCAGTGTAAGCAACAAAATTCATATCACTATCAGCTGGATACCACAACCCAAGTTTAGGTTTCCCCTTCAAGTAACGAAGAATACGCTTCACTGCTTTCATGTGTGACTCTTTTGGATTCGCCTGATATCTGGCACACAAGCATACGGCAAACATGATATCAGGTCTTGAAGCCGTCAAGTACATTAGAGAACCAATCATTGCCCTGTATTGAGTAGGATCAACATCTTCAGTACTTTCATGATCTGGGCCAAGATTGTGATTTTCACAAATGGGTGTGTTGAAAGTAGAGCAATCATTCATTTTGAACCGATCCAAAATGTCATACACATACTTCGTTTAATGAATAAACATCCCATCCTCCTTCTGTTCAACTTGTAATCCCAGAAAGTAAGATAGCTCACCCATAGCGCTCATTTCGAACTTGCTCTTCATCACCTGCTCAAACTCTTTACACATGCTCTCATCTGATGACCCAAAGATGATGTCATCCACGTACACCTGTACTAGCAAAAAATCTTCCTTCTTCCTCTTGATGAACAGTGTACTGTCAATCTGACCTCTTTCGAAACCATTCTTGATCAGATGTGTAGACAGTGTCTCGTACCACGCCCTGGGAGCTTGATGTAATCCATACAAAGCCTTATCAAGTTTGTACACACGATCTGGATAATCTGGATCAACGAACCCATCTGGTTGTGAGACATACACCACTTCTTGGACTTTCCCGTAAAGAAACGCACTCTTCACGTCTAGTTGGTAAACTTTAAAGCCCTTGAATGTAGCGAAAGCTAGAAACAAACGAATTGCCTCCAACCTTGCCACTGGTGCAAATACTTCATTGTAATCAATCCCTTCTTGCTGATTGAAACCTTTTACCACCAATCGAGCCTTGTTTCGCGTGACTATCCCTCTTTCATCCTTCTTGCACCTAAATACCCACTTAGTGCATATCTCTCTTTCACCTTTAGGAAGGTCAACTAACTCCCAAACCTTCAACTTCGCAAACTGGGCCAATTCCTCTTGCATAGCCTCAACCCATGAATTGTCTTTAAGAGCCATATGTATGTTCTTCGGCTCCTCTTTGGAAATAAAGCAACTATACAAGCATTTGTTCACAATTCCAGTCTTTTCAATCGAAACAAATAAACCAGAATTCGCTGCTATGCTCCTTCTCGTCTGAACACCTGCATTAGGATCCCCAAGTATCAGGTCAACTGGATGATCCCTATTTGCTCGTGTAGTAGCAACGGTATCAACTTCAAGATTGTCACCCAGGTTTGATCCAACCTCCCCCTGAATGTTCTGATTTGCAAACGGATTAATGAAATCCTCCCCCTCAATGGGTACAGAGTCACTATCGCTTGAATCAGGATCAGCAGCACCTTGGGAAGTTTCTGGAGCATCAGTCATATCAACATTCGATCTAGGCATGAACTCGCCTTCATCGTTTCCACCAATCACTGCTTGAATCAACTGAGAATCATCTGCATTTGGAAACTCAGGAATATTAAATGATTTAAAAGTGCTTTCATAATCATATAATATAGCAGGTCCACTCGTTGATTGTTGAGGTTTGTATGAAGTAATTTCAACATTAAAGACAACCTCAATTTTACCAGTTTTTAGATTAAAAACCCTTTTATTCGGTGTGCCAGGCACATAACCTAGAAAGTAGCCATCGTCAGCCACCTCACCGAATTTTTGTTTATCTTTATTTCGCACAATGGTGCAGGGTAATCCAAATGGTTCAAAGCCTTCCAAGTTTGGTTTCTTGTTAAACATTAATTCATGACAAGTTTTATTAAAATGTTTAACACTCAAAACTTTGTTTAGAACGTAGCAAGCTGTATTCACAGCTTCTCCCCAGAAAAGAACTGGTAGCTTTGAATCTGAAAGCATTGTCCTAGCGGCTTCAATCAACGTCCTGTTTTTCCTCTCAGCAACTCCATTTTGTTGAGGTGTATAGGAGCAGAATATTGATGTTCAATTCCCTTTCGAAGACAGTAGAGATCCAGAATTTGATTCTTGAACTCCGTGCCATTATCACTCCTAATCCTCTTGATCTTTGCATCATGGACATTTTCCAATTTTGTAAAAAGATCTATCAACATCTCTATTGTCTCATCCTTTGTACCTAAAAAGAAAACCCATGAATATCGTGAGTAATCATCAGTAACAACAAGACAATAGTATTTTCCACCTATGCTCCTCACGTTCACTGGACCGAATAAATCCATGTGAAGTAATTCATAAGGGGCATCTATGGAATTTACTGTTTTAGACTTATGAGGTTTCTTGTGTTGTTTTCCCTTTTGACATGGAAGACATTTATCTTCCACTTGAAACCTCTGCATTGGAACCCCTTTCACTAGCTCATTTTTAACAAGGTAATTCATTTTTCGATAGTGAATATGGGCCATGCGTCTGTGCCACAACATCGATTCAGCTTCAGATGCTTTTGATAGTAAAAACGCCACCACAGCAGTTGGATCCTTAGCACCCATGTCCATGACATAAGTGTCATTTCTCCTTGGCACTCGCATCACTATCCAATCGTCCGGAATCGCCAAACCTGGTTTCAACACTAATGCTTCATTCTTGGTAAAATGGACCGAGTGACCCTTGTCGCAGACTTGTGACACGCTCATCAGATTGTGTTTAAGCTGCTCCACATAGTTCACTTTGTCCAGTGTGATCTTCCTATTGGTCACTTTTCCTCGTCCTGTAATTCTACCACCTTTAGCACCCGCAAAATTTACATTTCCACCATCATAATCTTCAAATTCAGTCAACAATCTCGCATCCCCCGTCATGTGCCTGGAGCAGCCACTATCAACATACCATAAGTTGATAATCCTCCTTAGCAGCTCCTGCACACACCAACCAAGAAATTAGTTAGATTGGGGGACCCAAGCCTTAATGGTCTTGGGTCGTCCAAATTCACCAACCACTGGAACATCCATCTAATATCCATTACTCCTAACTGGAGTCTTGGATCTCAGACCTGTTGATGGAATTTGATTTGTATTTCCACTAGGTCTATGGTCCTGAGGGTTCCTATATGTGTTTGGACTATTTGACCTTTGAAAATTTTGATTTTGATATCTTGAATTTTGATTCCAAGAAGCTTGATTATCATAATTTCTAAAGCCATTGTTATAAAAAGTTCGACCAACATTATTTTGGTATCGATTTTGATATTGACCTTGACTTCTGAAATTATTTGAATTATTATTGTTCATTCTTGGTGAACTGCTTCTAGGTCTCTCGTATCTGCCTGGTGGAGATTTAGGCTGAAATCTTGGTTGATTTCTTTGAAAACGAGGAACTTGTGGAGTCCCTTTTTCAGCCTTATCTTCACCAACAGCAACATTCACTGGCTGCTTAGGCGCTGACTTCTTTGGAGAATTTGCAACTTTCTCCTCATTATCACCTTTCTTCTCTGGTGACTTCTCTCTCTTCCTCTCACTAACTTGTGCTTCATTCTTTTTATTTGGACAACAGCTAGCTACATGTCCCTTGGTGTGACATTTGAAGCACGATCTCTTTTTCGAAGACTTCTTTTCTGAAGCCTTTGAACTAGATTCGGGTTTTGCTGATGATGCCTTAGAAGGATTTGGTTCAGTTTGCTTAGTTTCAGAATTTTCTTTGTTCTTGTTTTTAGCAAACTCTACATTAGATTCGTTTTCAATAACAGCTGTTTCATTTTTCATGTCACTTCCTTGAACAAAATTAACCTTTTTAGCAAAAGTTGGATTGTTATTCTTAGAATGTGAAGTTTTCTTTTTCAAAACAGGTGTGCTGTTATTATCCTTCTGAGCATCAGCACTCTCAAACACATTTCCTTGGCTTGATGTGGAACTACTTGGTGATGTTGACACAAATTCCATGAGGTCATCTTCATCAGGAAAGAAAGAATAGTCATGACTAACAGGAGGTGGAACTTCATTGAAACCATGGAATCCCACACTGGTTTTGTCATTACTTTTCTTCAAGCCACCCATCATATGTTTCATAACAAAAGTAGAGTCCCTGAATTGACCTAATTTCTTTTCAAGTTCAACAATTTTGAGTTGTCCATCTGACAACTCTTTGCATTTTTCAGAAATCTCTTTTGTTTTCTCAGCCATCATTTCATGAGCTAAGTCTATGATTTGAAGTTTTTCGTTTAGTTTGCAGGTTAAAGAGTCAATTTTACTTTCATAACCTTTTATCTTCTTTAAGTATGAGGATTCATTTCTTTTAGCAAAAAAAGTTTGCTTCTTTTATGTTAGACATCTCGTTTACCAGACTTTGGTTTTGTATTGACAACCTGTCAACCTCACCCTGTAGTTCACGACATTTTAAACACACAGAATTAGACTTTACCTCTCCTGTTTGTTTATCAAGGTTGGCCATAAGAGCCGCAAGCTGAGCTTTCACTCTTTTGTATTCAGCTTCCTTTTCTTCAGCTTCCTTTTCATGGTCAGACTTTTGCTTTTCTTCTTCAGCATCTGTTGTCTGATCAGCCTTCTTTTCTTCAGCTTTACTCTCTTTCTTCACCTCAGCCTCAGCATCCACTTTTGCTTCAGCATCTCCCACAGTAGGTTCACCATCATTAACTGGCGTTATCTCTGCCATGAATGCCTGAGTGACATTGTCATCATTTTCCAAGTGCACACTCCAGTCATATGAACCTTATCTAGCTGTAGAGATCAGCGCTCTCGAGTTAGAGTTGTTTGATGCATTCCTATTGTTTGAACTCGAAGTCTCCTGCTTTTTTTTTTTGACATTCCATAGCAAAATGCCCATAACTTTGACAGTTGAAGCATCTCACTTTGGTCTTATCGAAACCAACAGTCTTTCCTATAAACTTCCTTCCCGTTCGGTTCATAAACCTCTTCACTCGTCTAGTAATCATGGCCATTTGCCACTGCAAATCCATATCTTCAAGGTCATCAGGGTCAATCTGATCGTAATCTTCATCTAGAGTGGCAGGATCAAATATCTTCCCCTGAATGTAGTTCTCATAAGAAGCAACAAATGAAGCAAGTAGAGCAAGATGCTCTTCAGCAGACTTCACACTCATTGGCATCGACTTAACACCACTACTCTGCTTAGAACCTGATGTTCTCTTGGCTCCTGATGATCCTCCCTAAGCAGCTACAAAACACACATCACCATCCTCATTCACTGTGACCTGCTCATTTTCACACGATAGAAACGCAGCAGCAGAGTCGCTAGAAGCGTTGTGAGATGAAGAAGATGTAAGCCCATTGTAAATCGCTGGATCTTGAACCTGATCATATCCAGTGTTTTTCTTCTTCATACTGAGCTCATAAGCTCTCAGCTTGCCAATTACTTCTTCAAGCTCTTTTGTCTCATAATCTGCTTCTCCTTTGATCATGACAGTGTAAATATCCCACTTGGTAGGTAAGGCATCGAGCAGCTTATCATTCTTCTCTACGTCAGAATAGCAATCGATCTCATAATTCTCCATTTCTGACATCAGATGGTAGTAACGAGTGATGATGTCCTCAAGTGACTCATGTTTCATGTATTTGAAAACAGCAAACTGCTTCTTCAGAAGATCAACTTTGTTTTTCTTGACATCTGCATTTCCCGCATATCTTTTCTCCAATGCATCCCACATATCCTTTGAGTTTGTGTACTTCTTGAAAGTATGCTTGATGCTATTGGGTAAGGACATTTTAATTGCAGCCAAGGCTCTCTTTTCAGCCTCATACATCTTTTTATCAGCATCTTTGATGTGTGTAAAATGCAACATATAAATTACATCAAATGAGGCATAAAACTAACCCTTTTTAAGTACTAATATTGGAAAAAGTGTGTTTTTGTCTTCCTTTTGTATTTTCAGGATTAAATGAGCTCAAAAACGCAAAAGAAGCAAAAAGACAGCTAAATCCAACATAAATACAAGAAAAGGAACATTAGTGGACTGCCCGACCCCTCAACGGCACCTTCCAAAGCAAAATGGAGAAAGCAGAAGGCTGAACACGCCCCGTGCTCAGCCAGCACGGGGCCGTGCCCAAGAAGCAGCAGAAAAGACAAACCTATAGAAGCTTCTATTGCCCATCACGGGGCCGTGCTCAGCGGACACGGGGGCGTGTCGAAAGTACATCAGGCGCATTTATTGTAATTGCGAATTACAATTAATGAGGAGAGAGATTGTCAGACAGACACGGGGCCGTGTCCAGCGGACACGGGGCCGTGTCCAGCTCTCTGTTCAGCCTATAAATAGGAGTGCTTGGATTCATTTCATCTCATCCCTTGGCACACCACCTCTCTCACACTTCATCCACCACCCACCACCATCACAACACCATCATCCACCACCATCATCCATTGTCCATCGTAGAGTGTGTGAGTCGTCTCGGGATCCAAGATTGATCATAAGAGTTCTTGACAATCAAGGCCATGTTTGCCTAAGTCTCTTACATCACTTGGTGAAGACAAAGTGTCTAGTATAATACTTTTTATTTCTAATCTTTTGCACTTTTTATTTGGTTTTGTATTAATGACTTTAATAACTAGTTACTTATGTTGAAGGTGATCTTTCCTTATCGTTTGTCCGTGGTGTCTTGGCATTATTTTACTGTCTATATAAAATAAAGGATTTTCACCATTCATATCTCCACGGTCTATATGGAGGTACGTTGGCTACCTGGTAGGGGGTTAAGGGAACGGTTTGGTAAAGGTCTTGCCATTGTTCAGCGTTTAGAGGTCCTGCAATGGACCTGGGTCAAATTTAGTAGGACCTCCTTCAATGCTTCACGGTATTGGATGGCGGGGGTCCAAACTCTTTGATCCCCTCATAAGTTAACTACTATTAATACTATAACCCGGCTATTTAGGACTGTATCCCTGCTGACTCAGACTACTTAGCCGAGGGTAACGTCACCGCCAAAAGCGGGGCCTACCACAATACTGCATTAATAACTTAATTCATTATCTTCCAATAATACACCCTTTTAGGATTGTATCTCTGCTGACTCAAACTACTGGGGTGAGGGTAACGTCACCTTCAAAAGAGGGGCCTACTACAATAACTAAGATAATCTCTTAATTATGTGCAAAAGTGCGGAAATAATCAAAGGTTATACTAGATACGAGTCGGAACCAAGTGATTCATCTTGTCTATCTGTTTTTTTTTATTTTATTTTTATTTTCAGCATTTTTAGTTAGCTTTTATTTTTCTTAGTTTAAAACATTTTTCTAAACTTTTATTTTGGTTAGACGTTGAGGATAAACCGGTACTAAAAGCTCTTGTGTCCTTGGACGACCTCGGTATCTTACCAACACTATACTACGCTCAACGATGGGTGCACTTGCCCATATGTGTGTTTAGTGTTAGTGAAATATCGTGTTTTATAAATTTAAAACTTGGCTAAAATAAGTGTTAAAAAGGGCTTAAAATATACACCTAATATATACGACACTTTACCGCACATCAAGTTTTTGGCGCCGTTGCCGGGGACACAAGGATTTTAAGAAAGTTAGGAATCAACGGCCTAATCAGTTTTCCTTTTTCTTTTTATTTTTTTTATTTTTTTTAGGATTTTTTTTTAGTTTTTCAGCTTCTGCAGAGCTCAGCACGGGCCGTGCCCGGTCAGACACGGGCCGTGCCCAGCATCATCACTGGCAGTTTTTATTTTCTGAGTTACAGAGAGCTGAACACGGGGCCGTGTCGGTGCAACACGGGGTCGTGTCCAACTCCCAGTAACTGGGAATCCAGAAAACAATTACTGTATCTCTCAACACGGGCCGTGTTCACTGAGCACGGGGCCGTGGTGAACTTTCTGACCAACGTTCTTTTCTGTTTTTATTGCAGGACTTGGAACCCAGGTGCCACATTTGACCCTCCTACGTAGTGCATGAGCTCCAGTTCTAGTAGAGACATAAAAGAACTCTTGGAAGAACCCGAACGCTTTCTCAGAAAAAGACTTAAAGCTAAAAATCAAGAAAAAGCTTCGGGGGACCCACTTCCAATGGCGGACCAACGTACCCTCATGGATTATCTACGGCCTACCGTAGGCAATCTTGGCGCCGCTATCAATGCACCGAATGTCGAGGCCAACAACTTCGAACTTCGGCCGCATTTGATACAAATGCTCCAAAACTCCGCAACCTTCCACGGGCTTGCGGACGAGGATCCCCATCTACATATTACTAACTTCTTAGAAATATGTGATACCTTTCGGATCAATGGAGCATCAAATGACGCCATCCGCCTTCGAATGTTTCCTTTTTCACTAAAAGACCGAGCTAAGGCTTGGCTTAACACCCTCCCAGTTGGATCGGTAAACACCTGGGATGAACTCGCCCAAAAGTTTTTATATAAGTATTTCCCTCCTGCTAAAACGGCTAAATTAATGACTGAAATTAATACATACTCACAAGAGGATGGGGAATTCTTATATGAAACTTGGGAAAGGTTCAAGGAGCTTCTAAGAAAGTGTCCTCATCACGGTCTAGTGGTGTGGCAACAAGTATCCACTTTCTACAATGGGTTGTTGCCACACACAAGACAAACACTCGACTCAAGCTCTGGGGGACTCTTAGGTAATCGTCGCCCAAATGAAATATATAACCAAATTGAGGAAATTGCTCAAACCAATTTTCAATGGCACACTCCCCGAGGTAATAAATCTATTGCCCCGGGCGCCCATAAGGTTGATGAAAGCACCTCTTTACAAGCCCAAATCGAGGCCCTCTCTTCAAAAATCAAAAGGCTGGAAATGACAAAAACGGCCTCGGTTATGGCTTGTGAAGGGTGTGGTGGGTCACATGAAAATTGGAGTTGTATGAAGGAATTAGATGAACAAACTGAAACGGTAAACTACATGGATAATAGATCTAGGTCGTCGGGTCCTCCAACTGGTACCTACAACCAAGGATGGCGTAACCACCCAAATCTTGGTTGGAGAGATCCCGGCAATAGTAGTAACCAACAAAACCAAAGAACTAATTTTCAACAACCGCAAAATTTTCCTCAACAACAAGGTGGAAGAGAAAGGCTTGAAGATACTGTATCTCGCCTCATCTCTGACACTGAAAAGAAAAACTCGGATCGATTTCAACAATTGGAATCGAATTTCAGAAATCAACAAGCTAGCATTCAAAACGTTGAAAAACAATTAAATCAACTAGCTCAAAATTTCTCCGAGAGACCACAAGGCGCGTTACCTAGTAATACCGAAACGAACCCGAAGGCACAAGTACATCTCATCACATTAAAAAATCGAACCGTGGGTCCCGAGGATGCTCCATTGCCGCCAAATGAAAGAAGCCATTCTAGCCAGCCTGTGACTCCTCCTGCGCCAGAAAAGGCTCCTATACCAAATCAAGAGCCCACCAAGACTCCTCCAATTCCGTACCCCGGTAGGTTGAATCGTCAAAAGACCGATGAGCAATTCGCAAAGTTCGAAAGTTTACTAAAACAATTGCATGTTAATATTCCTTTTATTGAGGTCCTAACCCAAATGCCTAAATATGCAAAATTCATGAGGGATTTCCTCACTCACAAAAGGAAAATTGAATCATTGCAATTAGTTAACTTAGGCGAAGAATGCTCAGCTTTAGTACTCAACAAACTTCCACAAAAGAAAATTGACCCCGGGAGCTTCACAATCCCTTGTTCGATTGGGAAGTCCCCCGTCCGAAATGCTTTAGCCGATCTTGGGGCTAGCATCAACCTCATGCCCACATCAATGTTCAAGCGACTCGGCCTAGGGACAACAAGCCCTACAAGGATGAGCATACAACTCGCCGACAGGTCCGTCAAATTCCCACAAGGTGTCGCCGAAAATCTGCTAGTCAAGGTTGACAAATTCGTCTTTCCAACCGACTTTGTCATCCTAGACATGGAAGAAGACACCGAGGTCCCTCTCATCCTCGGGAGGCCATTCCTAGCCACCGCCCAAGCATTGGTGGATATGAATGACGGAACTCTAACATTGAAGTTTGGGGATGAGGAAGTGAAATTTGAATGTGGAAAGCGAGTAGAGGAAGAAGATCCGGTCAACTACATGAAGGTCATAGACTCAAGCTTGGATGACGCTCTCCGACGGTGTAACATGGGATGCAACACATCCCACTTGGGTAACATATGACCAGGCTTTGGGTCTAGCCAAGGACCCTTATAAACGTGGCGCACCATGGAGGCATTCCACGGAACTATCCTTAGTTTAATTTAGATTAATTTTTATGTTTTCTAGTTAGTTTTAATTTTCAGGAATAAAACATACTCATGGTGGTAAAGGATGAAAAGGGGAACGAGAAAAATGAACCCATGCACAAGAACAAGGCAACCCGACAATTTTCTCCATTTCAGAAGGTTCAACACGGGCCGTGCCCAACCAACACGGCCCCGTGCTGAACACCCTGCAGAAAACTCCCAATTCAGGTAACTGGACACGGGCCGTGTTCACCCAACACGCCCCCGTGTCCAGGCTTCTGTTTCTCTTGTTTTAATTCTGTTACTGGCACTTGAACACGGGGCCGTGCCCGGACAACACGGGGTCGTGTCCAGTGCCCAGTAACATAATTTTTTGCTTTTTAAACACTATTTTACACATCTAATCAACCTAAAATTTTATTTTTGGGACACATTGAGGACAATGTGTAATTTAAGTGTGGGGGGATGCTAAAACCTTGAACTTTGCAAGTCCTAAATACAAGCCTTACACAAAACTCTATTGGAACCGCTAATCACCCCAAATTTTTTCAAAAAATTTCATTTTTTTTTTACTTGTCTAGGTTTAACTCGGAAAATCCAAGTTCTCAAAAAGGTTATATTTTTACAAATTTACAACCGATAGCGTAGTGATAAAAAGAACCAACATAAGAAAATTATGAAAAGGCATGACAAACTTATTTAAAATTTGATTATATATACTTGATCACATAAAAGCCCATTCCCACAAAAGTGAGTTTTGAGCCTTTATTGAGCACACAATTACATATCAATTGACTAAATGCTCATTTTTCGTTTCTTGTGTGAATAGCCGCTTGGTTCTTACGACTCTAGAACTTGCCATGACACATTCCCGGTCCTTATCAACTTAAACCCGAGTAAGTAAATGATGGAGGCATTAGGACTAACCCTTTTTATTTCTACACTATTATTTTTCTTTTTCTTTTACCACCTACCCAAAAAATCCCCCTAGTTAGCCCCTTTGAGCCTAAACCTTTTCATTTCATCACCCAAACAAAAACCCTTTTACCCAAAAAAAAAAAAAAAAAAAAAAAACCCTTTTTCATTTTTAACCCTTTATTTTAGTAACAAGTTCGGTTGTTCGTTTGAAAAAAAAAATGATGAAGCAAAAAGAAAATAAACAAACAAGTTAATCAAAAATAACTTAGTTTGAAGAAAAGCTTCATCAAAATAAAAAGTTGCAAAAAAATACGAAAACCGACACTTGTTACGCTTTTAGCCCTTTTTCTACTAACCACTAACCCAACCACCTACCTTTAACCCTAGCCAAACCCTTAACCCACAAAGTCCTCTTGATATCTACAAAGGTATAAAAGTTAAAAAGGAGGAGGATTGATTTCTTGGCAAGCCTATGGTAGGAATAAGTTCCATGCCGCTCTTGAGTGATTCACTAAAAATACACCTTCGGCCGAGTGTGAGTGATTTCCCCGTGAGGTATGTGAACTTATAAATAGAATTTTAAAAAGGCATGTTATGCCCAAATAAGTAATTTCTTTTATGAAAAGTTTTAAATAAATCATTACGAATAGGAGTGTAAATAAATAAAAATAAAACCCAAAAAGATCTTGGAAATCCCGACACTCTACGACAAGCCCAAAACCTTCTTTTCTACCTATTCCATTTGGGAGTTTTGCCACATGTTAAAGAGTTTTGCTTGAGGACAAGCAAAAGTTCAAGTGTGGGGGTATTTGATGTGTGTAAAATGCAACATATAAATTACATCAAATGAGGCATAAAACTAACCATTTTTAAGTACTAATATTGGAAAAAGAGTGTTTTTGTCTTCCTTTTGTATTTTCAGGATTAAATGAGCTCAAAAACGCAAAAGAAGCAAAAAGACAGCTAAATCCAACATAAATACAAGAAAAGGAACATTAGTGGACTGCCCGACCCCTCAACGGCACCTTCCAAAGCAAAATGGAGAAAGCAGAAGGCTGAACACGCCCCGTGCTCAGCCAGCACGGGGCCGTGCCCAAGAAGCAGCAGAAAAGACAAACCTATAGAAGCTTCTATTGCCCATCACGGGGCCGTGCTCAGCGGACACGGGGGCGTGTCGAAAGTACAGCAGGCGCATTTATTGTAATTGCGAATTACAATTAATGAGGAGAGAGATTGTCAGACAGACACGGGGCCGTGTCCAGCGGACACGGGGCCGTGTCCAGCTCTCTGTTCAGCCTATAAATAGGAGTGCTTGGATTCATTTCATCTCATCCCTTGGCACACCACCTCTCTCACACTTCATCCACCACCCACCACCATCACAACACCATCATCCACCACCATCGTCCATTGTCCATCGTAGAGTGTGTGAGTCGTCTCGGGATCCAAGATTGATCGTAAGAGTTCTTGACAATCAAGGCCATGTTTGCCTAAGTCTCTTACATCACTTGGTGAAGACAAAGTGTCTAGTATAATACTTTTTATTTCTAATTTTTTGCACTTTTTATTTGGTTTTGTATTAATGACTTTAATAACTAGTTACTTATGTTGAAGGTGATCTTTCCTTATCGTTTGTCCGTGGTGTCTTGGCATTATTTTACTGTCTATATAAAATAAAGGATTTTCACCATTCATATCTCCACGGTCTATATGGAGGTATGTTGGCTACCTGGTTGGGGGTTAAGGGAACGGTTTGGTAAAGGTCTTGACATTGTTCAGCGTTTAGAGGTCCTGCAATGGACCTGGGTCAAATTTAGTAGGACCTCCTTCAATGCTTCACGGTATTGGATGGCGGGGGTCCAAACTCTTTGATCCCCTCATAAGTTAACTACTATTAATACTATAACCCGGCTATTTAGGACTGTATCCCTGCTGACTCAGACTACTTAGCCGAGGGTAACGTCACCGCCAAAAGCGGGGCCTACCACAATACTGCATTAATAACTTAATTCATTATCTTCCAATAATCCACCCTTTTAGGATTGTATCCCTGCTGACTCAAACTACTGGGGTGAGGGTAACGTCACCTTCAAAAGAGGGGCCTACTACAATAACTAAGATAATCTCTTAATTATGTGCAAAAGTGCGGAAATAATCAAAGGTTATACTAGATACGAGTCGGAACCAAGTGATTCATCTTGTCTATCTGTTTTTTTTATTTTATTTTTATTTTCAGCATTTTTAGTTAGCTTTTATTTTTCTTAGTTTAAAACATTTTTCTAAACTTTTATTTTGGTTAGACGTTGAGGATAAACCGGTACTAAAAGCTCTTGTGTCCTTGGACGACCTCGGTATCTTACCAACACTATACTACGCTCAACGATGAGTGCACTTGCCCATATGTGTGTTTAGTGTTAGTGAAATATCGTGTTTTATAAATTTAAAACTTGGCTAAAATAAGTGTTAAAAAGGGCTTAAAATATACACCTAATATATACGACACTTTACCGCACATCAATCTTCCATGTTCACATAGGCAGTTCTACGTGGTCTGCCCTCAAAGTCGTGTGTTGGGTTTGTGTACCCATCTTCAATGCATATCCACATGCGAGTGTCCTGATATTCAATGAAGGATTGAAAACGATCCTTCCATGTCAAATAGTTCTCCACCTTCATCATCTTAGGTGGTTTCTATTTGCAAAACTGTGAAACTAGTTTCTTATGTTGAAGGTGAATTTTCTTTATCATTTGTCTGTGGTGTCTTGGCGTTACTTTACTGTCTATATAAAGTAAAAGATTTACATCATTCATGTCTCTACGGTCTATATAGAGGCATGTTGGCTACCTGGTTGGGGGTTAAGGGAATGGTTTAGTAAGGTTCTTGCCTTGTTCAGTGTATAGATCCTGCAAGAACCTGGGTCAGGACCTCCTTCAATACCCACTGGTATTGGATGGCGGGGTGCGAATGGCTTGATCCCCTTATATGTAAACTACTATTAATACATTAAACCGTCTACTTGGGATTGTATCCCTGCTGACTCAAACCACTTAGCCGAGGGTAACTTCACCTTCAAAAGATGGGCCTACCACTTTTCAAATTAATAACTTAATTAATTATCTTTCAATATTCCGACCCTTTGGGATTGTATCCTTGCTGACTCAAACCACTGGGTTGAGGGTAACTTCACCTTCAGAAGAGGGGCCTACTACTATAACTAAGATAATCTTTTAAAAAGTCCGAAAGTGCAAAAATCATCAAAGGATACATTAAAGGCGAGTCGGATCCAAGTGATTCATCTTGTCTATCTGTTTTTATTTTATTTTTATTTCTACATTTTTTGTTTTTATTTTCATGTTTTAACCTTTTCTCAAAAAAAAAAATTAGATTGATTAGACGTTGAGGATAAACCGGTACTAAAAGCTCTTGTGTCTTTGGACGACCTCGGTATCTTACCAACGCTATACTACGCTCACGATGGGCGCACTTGCCCAAGTGTGTGTTTAGTGTTAGTAGAATATCGTACTTTATAAATTTAAAACTTGATTAATGTGTAAAATGGGCTTAAAATATCAATAAAAACACATCACACTTTGCACACACTAATAGTCCTTATGGTTTATTGAAAGTAAAGCCTTTGAGCACTAACTTATTTTTTAACAGGTTCAGGTTCTTTGGTTTCGAGTTTGTAACACTTTTGAGTATTAAGGCTAACTTCCGTCATTTTTTCTGTTAAATCAACATAAAATGACTAAAATACCCTGATATAACTTTCGGTTAGTACTCAAAGATATTACTTTCAATAAACCACAAGGACTATCTGTGTAATTAACTCTAAAAATATAAAAACTTATTATATTTGTAAAAATAACATATTATAAAATATGCTACATAAAATATTTAATAATTATATTCCTAAAATTAATATATTACCAAGTGTCTATTAGAATTACGTTGTCAAAAAATGACCCTTACTTCAAATATAATCTAATTGTATTTATGTTTAGATATGTTATCGACCCTTGTCTTAAACGAGCTTAATGATTATTCAACACTTATAAATAAGATTAGAAAGAAAGTTATTTTTTGTTTTGTTAATATTATATTATACTAGGTTATAGACTCATCTATTAAATGAGTTTAATGATAATCTCACATGAATAAATAAGATCAACTAGGTTATAGACTCATCTATTAAATGAGTTTAATGATAATCTCACATGAATAAATACGATCAGAAACAAAATTATTTTTTGGATTCCATAGATATTTTGGAAAATAAAAAAAAATAATGAATAAGTAATTTATATTAAAAAATATTGACGTTTAATTTTTTGATAAAATAAATTGTGTAATATATGTCAAATATTATTGAATAACTTTAATCGTATATACTTACTTTTTATTTAATGTCAAATGTGTAATAACCGTTTTTTACATAAAAAGTTACAAATGAATAGTAATTAATATTTGAAAAATGTTTACTTTTTATATAATGGTTAAATAAGTTTGTGTAACCTATGTTAAACATTATTAATTTAATCATTAAAAAGTAACTTTTATATTTAATGTCAAATATATATTAAACATATTGTTTTTACATAAAACGATTACGAAGTAAAGTTTATAAATAATATAAAGTTAACATATTTGTAACATAAACTAAACGTAACATTATTTGATAAATATAAATCTAAACTTTTTTATTTTGAAAAATTTGCATAGAATAATTACAGAACTGAAAAATCTTTTTTTTTTTTATAAAGAAGTTACAAAAGTATAGGTAACTTATCTAAACATAAATACAATTAGATTATATTTGAAGTAAGGGTTATTTTTTGACAACGTAATTTTTATAGAAATTTGGTAATATATATTAATTTTAGGAATATAATTATTAAATATTTTTATGTAGCATGTTTTACAATATGTGTTTTTTTAGAGTCAATTACATTCATAGACCTTGTGGTTTATTGAAATTAATATCTTTGAGTACTCACAGACGTTATATAAGGGTATTTTAGCCTTAATGCTCAATGGTGTTACAAAATCGAAACCATAAAACATGAACCTGTTAAAAAAATAAGTTAGTACTCAAAGACGTTACTTTCAATAAGCCCCAAGGACTATTTATGTAATTAACTCAATAACTAACGAAAAATATAACGGGTGTTACAATTTTCTTTCCGGTAGTCAAATAATAGATACATAGTATTAAAGATATGTTGCTACAACTGTTGGTCTATTCTTCTTATTATTATTTTATGATAACATATCTCAAAACAATAATATAACTATTTTATTTGTCCTCGTCTGATAAACGTGTTGCATGCTGTTGTTTGTTTCGAGTCTACGCCCCCTCACCCAGGAGAGAACTAACACCTTATCTGTATATAAGGCTCCTACTTTCTCAAAATAACCAACACCTTATCTGTATATAAAAAGTAGAAAATTAACCTTTTTGTATTATTATAATATAATTTATTATTATAGCTAAAAACTATCACCACTCATAAATTTTAATTTGAAAAAGATAATAGTGAGCAAATAAGATTCAAGCGTATTTAAAGTTTTATCTAGGGGCATTTTGTGTACAAATTAAATTTTTATATCTGCATGAAGTAGAAAGCCATTAAAATGTGACATATGCATATTAGACGAGGAGCATAAGCTTTCATGTATATTCTCGTACCATAGTCCATATATTTGTAATTGCATATTATGTATGTATGCTCCTGCACCGTTACAATTGTTCAAAAAATGCACACCATCGCACATTATTACATACAATCTTACATAAATATAATAACTAAAAGCAGTCATGTATAATTAAAGAAAGAGAGTGTATGAGTGAATGAAAATAGAACAGACATGCGAGCATTTTGAATGTTCTAGTTCTCACTATGTTAACACTAAATTCGCTACTCGATCTGGTGTTAACATAGTGAGAACTAGAAGATGTCATAGAGATATACTAAGGAAAATTATAAAGAAAAAGATATACTAAATCAACGGGATATCAAGATCGAAAACGGATCATGATACCACTTCCACTCAATTGAACCACAAGATTAAAGGAAACCGAAGGCTTTCTATGACCAACTTAGATTATTTGTGTACAAACATTTTGATATATTGTTTGACAAGTAACCATATGATGATCATGTATGTTTTGTTCATTTACGTTTCAACAATTTTAGTTTGACAAGTTTTGTTTGTCAAAGCATTGAGTAGGTTGTAAAGTGGATGGATAATTTGTTTTTTTTTTCTTTACTTTTAAGTTGCCGGGTCTTTTTTTTCCATCTTTACTTTTTTTAATTGACTAGTCTTTTTTTTCTTTCCATCTTTAGATTTAGTGTCTACTTTTTTAATTGATTACTATCCATATGTTAAATTCTGATTTTATGTGTCTTGTCTTTGAACAATTTTTTTTTCTAGGCTTCCAGCTTTGGGTGATTTTGTGGTGTGGGTTTCTACTTCTGTTGTGGTTACTTGTTTGCTAAATTCATGTTCAGGCCAAGTGAATACATACAACCAAGGTTCATTTTCTTCTATTGGAAAAAAATTCTTTTTAGTACCAAATTTACCGGTTTCAACTTTTAATCCCTATATTTTTTTTTATATCCCATTCCATCTATAATTGTTTTGTTATATTTTGAGATGTTTAACATTAATTCTTTATACTGTGACCTGTTTATACTAATTCACTATATTAAATACGTCAAATATAGCAACCTATAATGAAACGAGTCAAACCTGTGAACCGTATCTTGAAATTATTAATTAAAATGACATAGTTGTTAGTGTTTTCTTACACTTGTGTGCGAATTTACACATGTTGTTTTCCAACTATACCCAATTAACACATGGTGTTTAATATCTTCGGGTCAATTTGCACATAGTGTCAAATTACACATGGTGTTTTATACATGAGTGTCAAACTAAACTTAATCTTTTACATGTGAGTGGTTTTTTTTATACATATAGCATTGTTATACTTAAATCAAAGATAAAAAATGTTTGATTTCATAGTGTCAAACTAAACTTAATCCATATTTCACCAACCACATTTAAGACATAATTACTTCCAAACAACCAAATTCATACAACCTACTCATTGAATGCTATGAATATGCATCAGATTTTCAAAAAACATTGGGAATATCCATTGCATTGAAGACATTACAACATCCTTCACATTAAAAACATTACAATATCCAATACATTCAACCCTTAACATACATCCAAAACACAAACCCTAAAAGTATCAAAAGACCCGTAATGATCTTGTTCTTCAGCCGATTCTTTTCCCGCATCTTGGCTAACTCGGCATCAACTTGGTTTCTGTATCTTAAAAGCCCAGGAATAATTGCCACTGCACGACTGCACATTGGTGGGTCTACCCACCCTATGAATCTTCCACAGTTGGGATTCTTCAGAGAAAGAAGAAAGGATCAAACTTTTTAAGCCCTAGACTATTAAAATCGGTAAAAGTATACATTACCATGGTTGGACAAGAGTAGAATCGGCGACCAGGGTTGAGATCAGTCCATGACGTAACTATGATTGCATCTTGGCCACAATTGCAGAGAACCATGAGGATGATGGAATCGAGGCTGCTGAGGAAGACGACCTGAGGAAGACGAACAGTGGAGAAGATGATGGAATCGATGCTGTTGGTGGTTAGGTTTGTGGGAAAAGGGGTCTTATTTAATAGGCAAGAGAAAAGAAACAAATAAACTGACCAAAATACCCCTCACGTGATATGCACATGGGGTTACTTAACAGAGAAAAGTAACTGAAGTTAGAGCCAGGGACTATCCGAGAACAAAACGGAAAACCACAGGGACTATTCAAGTAGTTTTAGAAAGATAGGGACTATAGCTGAAAAAAGGTGAAACCACAGGGACTATCCGGGCATTTTTCTCTAAAATTAGTGTTTAAGACAGGTCGGGTTAGATTGTGCACTCGAAAAGAGCTACATTTACTATTTATATCTAAAGTAATCATGCTAACACTAGTGGGTTACCACCCACGCTCCATGACGGGTTTGAACCGTAATTAATAATAAGCAAATCATGATTTTAATGATAAAAAAATCACTTCGTGACGGTATATTGAAAGTTGCGGAATAGTTACGTCGTTATATACGCAAGGCAAGTTATTTGAACAAAATTTACACCAAAACGTATATAAAGATAAACACGACGACCTTGCACTACAGCGAGTCGGTTTAAATATAGGTAAAAAAACATGTCATAGTGGTGTATTTAGAGATGAGCGCTGAGCGGTTTGATAAACCAAACGATTTAAAAAACATTTAAAAGCCGGTCGGTCTAAAAATAATGTTATGAAAATTCACAAAAAACATGCCGCAGTGGTGTATTTAGGGATGAGCGTTAAGAGGCTTAAAAAACTGAACGATTTACAAAAAGTTTAAAAACAACCGGTCAGTTTAGAAAATAACATTACGAAAACTTACATCGAAACATAGATAAAAATATGTCGCGTGGAGCATTGATATAAGAAAACAAAACCTATAATAACATCACGTAACAGGAAATTCGTTAAATACTCAAAATTATAACTTTATAAAAGTTAAGGGTTGTAGTGTAAAGTGATTAAACAAGAAGTAAAAGAGAAAAATATAACTTTATTAAAGTTGAGGGGTCAAATGTTGACATTATTAGAGATCATAGGTGTAAACGAAATTAGACACTAAAAGACAATAAGTCATTACTCATAAGCAGCCTCTTTTATCATATATAACTAGGTTATAACCCCGTGTATTACACGGGTTGAATAAATGAATTTTATATACCAAATAATAAAACATTATCTTTATAAAAGCCTCCTTTATTGCACGGGTTGAAGAAATGTAATTTTATATATTAAATAATAAAATAAGTTATATCTATAAAAACCATATGTATTGTACGGGTTGAATAAATGTAATATTATATACCAAATAATAAAAAAAATTATATCGTTAAAACCATTGTATTACACGGGTTGAATAAATGTAATATTGTTTACCAAATAATAAAAAAGTTATATTTTTAAAAACCCTCGTGTATTACACGGGTTGAATAAAAAAGATTTTATATACCAAATAATAAAAAAATATATTTAAAAAAACTAACGGATTTTTTTATATTTAAAGTAGGATAAGATAACAGATTTTTTTATATTTAAAATAGGATAAGATTGAATATAAATCTTTATTTATTTAGTTAATATAAGATTGAAAAATCATATGATTGAATAGGTGGGAGGTTGTATGATGATAAATCGATTAACCGTACTGAATGATAAAGATAATAGTGATTGTTGAACGAACAAATTAATTAATCTAATTTAACACAAACATTTGTGATGTTAGGTGAATTTTTTTTAATTATTTGAAAGTTAATATCAACTTTGGAATTCGTATGAATTCTTATTAGATTTGATTAAATATTATTGATAATAAAAATTTGTATTAGATTAGATTATAGATTTGATTAAATATTATTAATAATAAAAATTTGTATTCATTTAGATTAAATATTATTATTATTAGTATTATTAATAATTTTAATCAATTAAATGATAGAATGACAAGTGTATCAAAACAGGTTTCTTTTATTATATAGTATAGATATAGATTACGCATAGCCTTGAAATTAATTAATTTTGTTGATTATTTTGGATTATGGTTTTGCTTCAACGTGTTATTAAAAGTGTGATTATTAATAGTAAATAGTCATAATCATATAATCAGTTTCATCAAACATATTAGAGGGTGTTTGGGGTTGAGTTTTGAAAATAGATTATGCGTTTTGAATAATCAGAATCAGATAATTAGCTGTAACAAAACGTGCTGCAGAAAGATAGTGTTTGGATTTAATTATGTTGTTTGATACCACAATAATAAGATAATCAACTATTTGAGTGATTGGCAAATATATATATTTTAAAAAATAAATAAGTGAAATGACAAAAAACTTAAAAAATCAGTTTTCTGATTATCACGTTTTCCTACAGTAAGGGGTGACATACTTTTGGATTATCACGTTTTGATCTAAAACGTAAAAAAACAGTTTTTATTAATTTTTTACCAAACACTCAAAATAGATTTTTTGCGATTTCAAAACACAATAATCAAAAAATCAGGTTGAAAAAGCAATCCCAAACACCCCCTTAGAAGATAATGTTTTCGCAGTTGTTTCAATCTGCTATATAAAATAATCATATGTTCGATTATAATAGATTTTGAGTATTAAAATAACTCACGTCGAGAGACTTAACACTATATCATTAAAGATTTGATTAAATATTATTGATAATAAAAATTTGTATTAGATTAGATTTTAGATTTGATTAAATATTATTAATAATAAAAATTTGTATTAATTTATATTAAATATTATTAGTATTAGTATTATTAATAATTTTAATCAATTAAATGAGAGAATGACAAGTATCCCAAAACAGGTTTCTTTTATTATATAGTATAGATTAATACTCTATTTCAAGGATAGAATAATAACCAGAGGTATAAACAAGTTGAGCCCGAGAGCTAGTGGCGGATCTAAACATTTTTTGCTTGAGATGCAGAATATTTTTAAAGATTTTTGGTCCCTAGCTATATAAAAAAATAGGTTCATAGCGGGTCGGGTCATGTAAGACAAAAGAAAATTAAACAAAAATTTATATAATCATCAAAAACACGTCAAACGTCATTACAAACGTATTTAAAATTGTGTCCTACTGGTTTTCATTTTTTGAAATCTATCCGAAACATCATCTAGAGATACTAAACACTCCATAAGTTCAGTACATTCTTACTCATGGTTGCTATTACGTATAAATCGCTCCATAAGTTCATAAAATAACACTAAACACTTAAAAATAAACAATCATGATCAACCATAGTCCATAATTTTCAATTTTATTTGCAAACATTTAGGCCCTAGTATTAAATATTGATTACTTGTAACTAATCATTTAAACAAACAAAACTATAAATAAAACAACAAAATCTTTTAACTACAAGTCTAGAACAACTGAAAAATATAAAAAAAAACATAAAAAATAAACCCTTATACGTCTATATTTTCTCCTAATAATCACATAAAACAAAAAAAAATCAATAAAGAAACCATACTAGTTCTATATCGGAATTCTGGTGAAATATGGGTCGGTCTCGCCGGAATTTTGGTTTTTCCAGCAAAAAAAAGTCGTCCGGCAGTGAGTAGTTGCGTAAAGTCGTTGGGAGTTTTTTTTGGGCGAGATTTGGAGTTGGAATTGGAATGGGTGGATGGGTTTGGGTTATTTTATTTAGTTCATATTTCTTTGGGTTGGGTTTGGGCTTGGGTTAATAAAGATAGGTTGTAGATTGAGCTTTGATTAGGTTAAGTAATTAAGTTAATAATTGTTTAAAGAATAATTATAGAAACTGTGTTATATACTTATACTAGTGGATGCCCCGTCCGCGTTGCGGGGCGATGACCAAATAATGAGCGAGTGTTAGGCAATTCATTGACACGAAAAACAATTAAATCGAGTCAACCAATTAAAACAAAACACTTTTATAGTTTTCATAAAAAAAACTAAAACAATGGCAATATTGTAATTTTTAACTGAGGGAAAGTTGTATTTTTTTTACTGGGGTAAAATCGTAATTTGCCAAAAGATATAGTGATGGCAGTACTGTAAATTTGAACCAGGGGCAAAATTGTAAATTTTCACAGGGGCAAATTCGTAATTTTGAAATTGGGGTAACAACGTAATATAAATTTGAACTAAGGGCACAATCGTAATTTTAAGCTAGAGGCAAAACCATAGTTTTATTTTGAACCGAGGGCAAAATCGTAATTTTGAGTTTGGGGCAAAAGCATAATTTTATTTTGAACTGGGTAAAAAACGTAATTTTGAACTGAGGGCGAAATCATAATTTTTTAAACGGAAAAAAAACACATTTTTGAATAGAGGGCAAAATTGTAATTTTTAGCTGGGGGCAAAAACATAATTTTATTTTGAACTGGGGGGCGAAAAGGTAATTCTGAGCTGAGAGCAAAACCACAATTTTATTTTGAATCGAGAGAAAAATCGTAATTTTGAGCTGGTGACAAAAGCGTAATTTTATTTTGAGCTGAGGGCAAAAACGTAATTTTAAAATGGATATAAAATAATAAACAGGTTGGTCCAATGGGGGAGTGCCAGGCAAAATTGTAATTTTGAATTGAGGGCAAAATTGTAATTTTGAGATAGGGACGAGAGCGTAATTTTATTTTGAGCTGGGGGTAAAACGACAATTTTAAACAGGAGCAAAAATGTAATATTAAAATAGATATAAAATAATAAACTGGTTGGTCCAATAGGGGAGTGCCAGGCAGCTAAGCTGCCTGGCATTATTCCCCCATTTGGTAAATGTATGTATAGTAAATATGAAATAATAATAAGTTTGATTTTTTTTTTATAATTTTATAGTATTTTTTTCTAAGTGAGGTGGTTGAAATTTTTCAAGGGGTGCGGTCGAAATTTCCGGCGAAAAATAACACTAAAATTTATTTTTTCAAAGGGTGCGCCCGTCCACCCTCAGCTTGGGGTGGGTACGCCCTTGGCCCGAGCTAGTTTAACTTATAAACGCTCGAGCTCGGCTTGTGAGTTGTTTTTCAAGCTCGATTTATGCTCAGCTCGATTCGTTTATTATTTATTTTTATATATATATATATGTGTATGTATATATAGGATGAGATTCTAAAGTGAACACTAGTATGTTTGTGAATTGTGTGAACAAATCTTCGCCGTTGATTTACATGATCAAATCGTAAAATACACCGGTTTATTTTCATCATCAAATCTTGGCCATTGATTTACACTTATGTATTGATAATCAAGGGCCAGGTATAGTGTTCACTGGTGTTCATAATCAAGGGGTATATATATATATGGGAATGTTCATTTGAAAAGAAATTTAATATGAGAAGAAAAAGAATAAAGGGCATAATGGTAAAACATTCAATAGTTTATAACTCATCCCATTAATTTTGTTATCTCTAATTAATAAAGCATAAAACATTTTATCCTACACATTTCATAATTTATCCTACATGTATCTTACACTTACCGAAATTTACCCTACACATATCTAAATTTATCATACACATTTAAGAATTTATCCTACACGTATACTAAAATTTATCCTACACATGTAAAAAATTGTCCTTCACCCTAAATTATTTCATCTTGAAAGAAAATATTTAAAAGTGAGTTACAAGTTTAATTAGTTAGCTAATTAATTACAATTAGAAATTTACCTATATGCCCTTATTAATAACATTAAATACACATATTAAATGAAGTAAAATGGAGCATTTCTATTGTTTTAAAACTTATTCTTTTTATTCTTACAAAATTTTTCTTCTCATTTGAACCCTCTACTATATATATAAATATATAGGCAGGCTAGTTAACGTACAAAATGGCTTAACGTACATTGTGTACGCGATTGTATTTTCAACGTGGGATTTTATTCTTCAATATGCGATTTGTAAAAAGAAATACAACATGCGACTTTATTATACACACTCCATGCGACTCCTAAAAATATCCAACACGCGATTTCTAAAAAAATTCAACATGCCATGCGATTTCATCATCTACACTAACATGCGAATTGCAGATTATATGCAACGCCTTTTTTATAACGTGCGATTTCTAATCGGGTACGTAATGTACGTTAAGGCCAATTGTACGTTACACTTTATATATATATATATATATATATATATATACATACATATATAGGATCAAGATCAAGGGAAAACCACTCCAAGTTGAGAGAACTTAGAGAACTCGGGCTTCCCGTTAGAGTTTTGCCTCTATTTTTTCACACACCTAGATTAAAATGTTAGAAAAGATTACCGTAAAAAAAATCAAAGTGGTGTTTTTCGGCTCCTTTCAGCAGCTGTAAAAAACTGATATCATAAGCATGACATCACTTTTATAGCATTTACTGCTACCGTAAATGTAAAAAAAACTAGCTTTTTTTTCTAGAAAAGTTGATTTTTTAGTATTTTTGGTAAAAAAAATTTTGAAAAAACCTTTCGTAAGTCCGAGTTCTCTAAGTTCTCACAACTCGTATAATTTTTTTTAAGTATAGGAAGAAAACCCACCTTAGCTAAAAAAAAAAAAAAAAAAAAACTCAAGAAACCTTTGTAAAAACCCTATATAACTTTTTTATTTATTTTTATAAAAAAACAGGGAATGTAACATAAATATTTTTGTAAAAAAACAAGGATAAATTACACTTTTCGTCCTTTAAGTTTGTACCGGATTGCAATGGATAGCCTTTAACTTCAATAATTACAGTCACAGTCCTTTTTTAGAAAACTCATTACGCCTTTCGTCCTTTAACACTAACCAGGTTAATTTTAAACGTTAAATGATATCATGTGCTACTCATGTGAGGGCATTTATGTCTTTTTAAACCCTGCCTCTTCCCCTCAACATAAATCCCTCATTTATCACACCCTTCACCACCACACCAGACACTACCGCCATACCACGACCACCATTACCATATGTAAAATAGCAGATTCGTCATAAGTACCACCGCCACAACCGCCCTAATTGTCCAAATCTGTCATAAGCACCACCACTCAATTACTAACCACCTATGATTTACAATTCATAATGGTGAAACAGGGTACCTTTTGGAGAGCAAAATTGACACCACATCAATTTTAAATCAATGGGTTCTTGCAAAAGCTGCAAGTCCAAAACCCTAATCGTTGTACAAGATTGAATGCATACATATTTGCTGGATTTTGGGTCGACGATTACTGAGTCGTCTGCGTTGAATGCGTGTTGTTCAAAAAGCCTAACACTAAAGTCAATTCCACTAACACCTGTTTTCAATCTTCATCAAGAAAAAGAAAATTTGTATTAAGAACAAGAAGAGTTACTAGAGTCATACTATGCAAGCCACAGACTCTACAAGTGCTTGCACATCTCCCTTAGGAGTTACTGCATCCGTATCTCTGACCGCCACCATACCACTCTCCATACCTGCATACAACAGTCCAATAATTCCGGCATGATTCCCGTACTTTCCCCTAAACTTTCCACACGAATTCAGGATCTGATTCACCTTGATCTTCTTACTATCGGTCGGTTCGAACGCCTTGACGCCTTCAGTTAATCCTTTTCCGGCGCCGAGGTAGCCGATGCCGGTGTAGTTGGTTAGGTTTTCGCCCCATGACGGAGAGAGTGTCGCCGTGTTCCGCCGCAGCAGTGGTGGCGTCTCCGGTGAGGATTTCTTCGGTGAAATCAGCGGATGACTTGTTGTGCTTTTTCTTTTTTTTTTCGTTTTGTCTATTGATTTGCTTGTTGAAGCTAGGGTTCCTCCTTTGAAGGTTAGCCTGCCCCCTTTGACTCTCATATGCATCCGACATGGTGAAGGATCAACAAACCCTCGTTTGATTATGTTTATGTGGGGTGGCGCTGTCACCGTGGCTCCGCCACATGGGTAGTGTCTGGCCGTTTTTTTAGAGTGAGAAACATGAGAGAGAAGAAGAGAAAGGGGATAATGTCTGGAACTCTGGATGTGTGCTGTGAATGTGAAAATGAAAGAAAAAGAAATATCTTTTATATAGAGAAGGAAAATTACCAACATACCCTTATGTGCAAGTCACATACAATAGTTAACTGAAAATTTTAACCAAGTTAAGGCTAAAGGGCGTAAAGCGTAACCAATTTTTCAAATAAAGGACTGTAGTTGTAATTATTGAAGTTAAAGGCTATCCATTGCAATCTGGTATAAACATAAAGGATGAAAAGTGTAATTTTTCCAAAAAACAAAAAAAAAGAGTTGTTCACAAATGAACCTAGCTATATATATATATAGGCAGGCTAGTTAAGGTACAAAATGGCCTAACGTACATCGCGTACGCGATTGTATTTTCAACGTGGGATTTTATTCTTCAACATGCGATTTGTAAAAAGAAATACAACATTCGACTTTATCATACACACTCCATGCGATTCCTAAAAATATCCAACACACAATTTCTAAAAAAATCCAACATGCCATGCGATTTCATCATCTACACTAACATGCGAATGGCAGATTATATGCAGCGCCTTTTTTATAACGTGCGATTTCTAATCGCGTATGTAATGTACGTTAAGACCAATTGTATGATACACTTTATATATATATATACATATATATTTATATAGGATCAAGATCAAGGGAAAACCCCTCCAAGTTGTGAGAACTTAGACTCGGCCTTCCCGTTAGAGTTTTGCCTCTATTTTTTTCACACCCCTAGATTAAAATGTTAGAAAAGATTACCGTAAAAAAATCAAAGTGGTGTTTTTCGGCCCCTTACAGCAACTGTAAAAAGTTGATATCAGAAGCATGACATCACTTTTATAGCATTTACGACTACCATAAATGTAAAAAAAAAACTCGCTTTTTTCTGGAAAAGTTGATTTTTTTTACTATTTTTGGTAAAAAAAATTTTTTGAAAAAACCTTTCGTAAAACCGAGTTCTCTAAGTTCTCACAATTCGTATAATTTTTTTGAACTATAGGACGAAAACCCACCTGAGTTAAAAAAAACCCTCAAGAAATCTTTTTAAAAACCCTATATAACATTTTTTTTTCTAAAAAACAGGGAATGTAACAAAAATATTTTTAAATATTTTTTAAAAAAAACAAAAAAAGCGCCGAGTAATTTTTTTTAAATGTTATAAATTCCGGTTACTTCATATATATGTCAAAAAATGTAACATTCAGATTTTGAACATTTAAAAACTAGTCAGCGGTTTTTACATTTTTTTTACAAAAATGTTTAAATATATTACATTCCCTAATTTAAAATAAAATATTACATAGGGTTTTTTAGGGGTTTTTTTTAACTCAAGTTAGTTTTCGTTTTATCCCCCTATATATATAACAGACTCGTCTAGGCTCATGAGTCGGCTCGAGTTCAATAACTGAAGCTAAGACTCATACTCATTTACCAAATAAGCTTATTCTAGGCTCGGGCTCGAGCTCGATTAAGCTCGGCTCGTTTTGAGTTTGGCTTGTTTACACCTCTAGTAATAATTATTACTATAATTATTTGTATTTTAGTAAGTTAATTTTGATTGTATCGGATTCTACACATGTGTATGTGTTTGTGCATGCGTGTGTTCAATATATATGCATAGTATTGATTAGTACAAACGTAATCTTACACATTAACTGCATGAAAATGTGTGTCTCAACATATCCGATCTAACTTAATGTAACATATATAAGAGTTGCGGTTGGAAAAAAAAAAAGTAAATCGAATTTATACCATACAAAAGAAACGGAAGTGAACCTAGTTGGTTCGTTTAGTGGGATTTCACCTAAGCACTACGTTACCCTTACTTTTGCATCAAGACTTTGCGGCTACAAAACGTATAATAACTTGAATTTATATCGTTGAATGAGAATGTATTATATATGCCTAAAATATTTATTAAATAACATTTCTATAGTATTTATTTAAAGATTATATAATAATATTGTTATTATGTAAAAGTTACAGTTAACTTAATGGATTTAGACATTTTTAAGGGAAAATAAAGACTAAGATAGTAATGGAAATCGATTATAATTATTAGTTATTTTTAAGAAACTAATACTAAAAGAATTCTATAAAGTTTAACTTATTAATAAGTACATGGATTTGAAGTCCGCTTAAGGAAACAAATGACTTCTATGAGTCAAATCTCTGTATTGGCACATGGATTTGAAGTCCGCTTAAGAAAACAAATGACTTCTATGAGTCAAAACTCTGTATTGGTTTGACTTTAAATCACACATTGTCAAAATTCACAAGTTGGTCATGTTAGTAATGGTTAAATAAACAACACAATGTAACAACAAAATAAGGGTCATTGGTAACGTAATAATACCCATTTTCTAATAATATAAACAGTCCCTAAGTTGAATAATTCCCATCAAGTTGTACGTTAAAATAAAAACGATGATGTAAGATTGGACCTTACATTAATATTCTTATTATTTTTTTTTTTGGTAAATTACACCTTTTGTCCTTTATATTTGTACCAAATTGCAACGGATAGCCTTTAACTTCGATAATTACAGTCACAATCATTTATTTGTAAAACCCGCTAAACTCTACGTCCTTTAGCACTAATCAGGTTAAAAATTTTGGTTAAGTATGACATGTAACTTGCACAAGAGGGTAAATTAGTAATTTTACTTCTCTATTTATTTAAAGACTTTCTCTCCCTCTCCCCCAAACTACTACTTCTCTCTCTAAAGTCTCTCTCCCTCTCAACCTCTGTATCCTAGCCACCACCCACCAAGTTCCACCAACATCATCACCCTGCAATCACCACCCCCATGCAACCCAACCACCACCGCAGCCACAATCCCCCTGCAACCTGCCACCTTTAACCACCATCACCCATCAGAAACACCTACCGCAGCCATGATCCCCCTCCAATGGCGAACGAGGGAGCTTCGCTTCCCTCCAACTATGTTACATTCCTGGACCTCAAACACTGATGGCTCCAACAATAACAATCTTCTTCCAAATCCAACCTCATCCCCACCAATCAACTTCTGCTTCAAATGACGCCGGCGTTAATCAACCAAAACAAGCTACTGTTCATGATTCAGGTTCTAGTAGGGGTGTTCATCGAATCGAATATCGAATTTTCGAATTATTCAAATCGAATTGTTCGAATAATTGTTATTTTTTCTTGAATTCGTATTCGATTAAAACCTATCGAATTCGAATCGAATTTGTATTCGAATAAAAAAACCAATTCGTATTCGATTAAAGTTTCGAATTCGAATAAATTCGATTTAATTCAGATTCTTTAAAACATGTAAAAAACTATAAACATGAAACATAAATTTTAAAGCAGCCATAAAACACGATATCACATTAAAAAGTTCCAAATAATGTACCACAAGTCTAAAATTCAAAACGAGAAGCCGGGAATAATCACTCCACATTATAGTTAATATTTTTATGTTTAGAAATCTATTGATAGATTTGTCAATTAGGTTTTACTTATGGGTCATGTAATGGGTAATTTTAATACTTGAAAAAAATTTAGAAAAAAATTTATAGTATAGCTTAATAAAAGTTATATATTTATTATATATAAAAATAATAAATAAAAATGTATAAATTTCATTCAAATTTCGAATCGAATTTGAAATTATAAATTCGTATTCGATTCGTATTCGATTTACTTAACTCGAATTGAATCGAATTCGAATTCTTATAATCGAAACGAATTCTTGATAATCGAATCGAATTTAAACGAATTTCGAATTTTTCGAATTCGAAACGAATCCTGAACACCCCTAGGTTCTAGAAACCCAGTTGTTCCTCGTGGAAAAAACAACAATCGAATCTGATAATCAACTCGAACCAGATAAAAACCCTGTTCCTCATGGAAAAAGCAACAATCGAATCGTTAATCAACTTAAACCAGATGATACTGTACATGATTCTGGTTCGAAAAGCCTAAGGACGTCGAAAGAAACAACAATTGAATCGGTAATCAAGTCAAACTAGTGCATGATTCTGGTTCTAAAACCCTAGCTCAAGTTGCAGATGATCAGGAGCATGTGAATAATCAATCCAAATCTAAACTCAAAAAGAAGAAGAAGAAGAAAAATCCTAGGTTTGTGACTGACCAAAAGCAAACCGAGGGTAGCACCGAACCGAAGCCGGAGAAGGAGAAGAAACAAAATGGTTACAAAAGGAATTGGGTTGTCACTTACCAAAAGCAAACATGGGTATCTAGGGTTCCGATCACAAGTGGTGTTTGACAGGTGGTGGTGGCTGTTTTTGGTGGGTGATGGTGGTTAAAGGTGGCAGTTGCAAGGGATTGTGGCTGCGGTGGTGGATGGGTTGCTGGGGCGGTGGTTGTAGGGGGATTGTGGCTGCGGTGGTGGATGGGTTGCAGGGGGTGGCGGCTGCAAGGTGATGATGGTAGTGGAACTTGGTGGGTGATGGCTAGGATACAGAGGCTGAGAGTGAGAGAAACTTTAGAGAGAGAAAAAGTAGTTTGGGGGGGGGGGGAGAAAATCTTTAAATAAATATAGAGGTAAAATTACGAATCTACCCTCATGTGCAAGTCACATGTCATACTTAACCAAAAATTTTAATCTGGTTAGTCCTAAAGGACGTAAAGTGTAACGGGTTTTGCAAATAAAGGATGGTGACTGTAATTATTGAAGTTAAAGGCTATCCGTTGCAATATGGTACAAACATAAAGGACAAAAAGTGTAATTTACCCTATTTTTTTAAACAACTAGGCTTTAATAATTATTCATGCATTCGAAAGTGAAAAGATATTAGGAAATGGTTTTATGTTAAATCTAACATTAATTTTGCTGACTAAAAGAACACCACCTCTTTGCCCATCTTCCTTTCTTATTTCCATCCCAGCCATTAGACCACACATCCGTCATTCCCAATGTCAAGGGCTCCTGAAGCTTCACGAACACACACGTATGTGTGTTTGTGTGTGTGTGTTGATCTTTTAATTAGTAAAATGAACTTTCATTTGTTCCACTTTAGCCCCTCGGGTTTGCCTTTAAAACATAACTAACCCTACCTTCATCATTTAATACTTTTGACCATACCTTTAACTAGGTTAAATAGCCTAGTTATTTATTTCATGACGTGTCACATAGGAACACACGACAAATATTAACATTTAGATTTTGGGGCGTTACAAAAACACAATGTAACGAACCAGTTACAGTTACTGATTGCTAAAACACAATATGACGAACCAGTTACAGACGGTTAAAACACAACGTAGATGTGTTCATAATAGTGTGTTTTAGTGATAAAACAAAATGTGACGAACCAGATGAAATACAAATTCAATTTGAATCTGTTGTAGTGATCGTATTATGATCATTGATAACCGTCGCATTTGAAATAAAAAAAATATTCAGTTTCCTTAAAATTCTCATTAGTTAGTTTATGATATAATATATTCCATAATTAAAATAATTATCAAATTACCATCAAGCCCTTTTGATTAAAATAATTAATTACCATATGTCACAATGATATGGCTTCTTACACTTTGTAGGAAAAGTTAGCTTTGTAGCCAACTCCTACCCTAAAGATAAATTCAGCGTGTCTTAAATTCAAGAAACCCATATGCAGGTTCCCCATATCGTTTTTAGTTATCAATAACTATAACAACCCTCCTGAAATTTTTCTGACACCCAAATATTTTTTTTAAATATCCTTATATGTCCTAAAATACTCCCCGTACGCGAAAACGGACCCCGAATACCTTTATTTTTATAAAAATAAAATTAAAACAAGAAAAATGAGGCTCTAGCGGGGCGCGTAGCCTTTGGCTACTGCCTACGCGGGCCGCGAGCGATCAACAACGAGGCCTCACCCGGTGATGACACGTGGCAACACGTGTTGGATCTATTCGTAACTCGGATCAGCTACGGCCTAGACCCCCCTACTACGCAGGCCGCGTAGCCCAAGGTCTAACCTTACGCGGGAGAAACCTGATTTCAGGCCCTATAAATAGCAGGCATCGGGTCTTCAGAAAATTCGCTCAAAATTCTTTTCTCTCTCGAAATATTACATAGTAGACACTATAATCGGGTATAATATCCCCCTAATTAACGAAGTTCTGCTCCGTTGTAAGTATTATAACCCCAGTTACGTATTAGATACGCTTTCCGATTGATCCAGGGTTCCATAACGACTGTCGTGGTTCTGCCCGACGTAGTCGTTGGAATGTCGTCTCGGGGAGGGTATCGTTAATATAAATAAAGGGTTATCATACTAACATATGTACATTTGTGTAAATTATAGATAAATCACCAGGAAACCCTAAAAGAAGTTTAAGACAACAATGTGAGTTTATCCTCGTTTTGTAAACCTTTTTGTGAACTGTTTTACAAAACCTTAAATGCTTTACAATATGATTAAGCAGTGATTGAGTCTTTGTAGTTCTTCAATTACTGCCGGTATGTTGGGGTTTTGTATACAAAATGTGGAACACGTTACCATTGGACAACGAGTTAGCCAATGGGTAATATGACCCACCAGTCAGGATTAACAATACTGAATGAGTAATTGTGTAGAAATAAAAAATGTGATAGCTCTCAATACTGTGTTAATTGATAAAACTCTTCTTGATTAAACTGGGATTCACTCACCAGTATTTCCCACTGACAAATGTTTTTAAAACGCGTTTCAGGTAACAAAATGTGAAAGCCAAATTAGAAGAAAGCCAGCTTGAGAGCACTGACAGCTTGGAAAAATGTGCCTATAAAAGTTAACTAAAAGACGATGTTTTAAATTCAATAAAATAGGGTTTATCCCTATGTTGTAATAAGAAACTTGGGTTTTACCCATGTGGTTATTAATATAAAATATGGTAGTTTTACTCTGATAAACATTTCCTAACTACGGTCCTGATGAAATTCCGCTGCCAAATTAATAAACAAAATGATACCACCGACACTGATGTTCGCGGCCGCCCGTTCCCGGGAAGATAAGGGGGCGTGGGTTGCGACAGAAGGTGGTATCAGAGCTAAGCCACTGATTCAGCCACAGAAGTGTTCTGCTGACATCAATATATTATCCAAATTATTAGGAAATAAATTATGAAAATACGTGCATAGCTGTATTTTATTGTTTTGTGTTATTTGACTATTTGTTAGTTTACAGTGTGAGTGATCAAGGACCCTCGGACGTGTATCGTCAGTTATCTGATTCACCTAGGAGTGAAGGAACTTCTTCCCAGCCTACCCTCTCTGGGTATTCTGCTGATCAGGAAGAATGGATGTTTGTCTTTAAGGCTCAGTCTGAAGAGCCATTCCCTCAGAAAAAGAGACGATGGTTCAGTAAGGGAGCATTCGAGCGTAGGAAAAGAATGCGAAAGTTACAACAGCAAAGAGTCCTAGCAGCCGCTAAGAGAGAGTCATATGCCCATACACAGGATATGCTTAATAGGAGCTTAGCCAATTTTCATATCCTAGCAACAACTGCTGCCGATCCAAATCTGGAGCAACTAGTAGCCCCACAACCCTTACCTTTGTTCCCCACTCAGCCGATGGAGATAGAAATGCATGATTTCAACCCTGAGGAGATACCTAGGATACCAGCCCCTAATCCCTTAGATCCAAATTATGATCCATGGTTCGATGATCATAGGGATTATGTGCCACGCTATCACCTAAACGACGATACCATGCCAAACTTAGCAGCCTATCCAGGTCTGGACCCTCTAGATCCCTACTATGACAACGATGAATACATTAGGGAGATCTTAGAGAATCCGTACCCTCAGGAGAATCCCATGCCCCAGTACCTAGACCCAGTACCAGCACCTGCACCCCCAATGAGTGCAGAAAATGTGCATGAGCTCCAAACTTTCGGAGAAGAAATCTTAGAGAGTAGTGAGAGGATGAGGCAGGTAGGAGAGCGACTCGTCTGGAAATATAACGAGCGCAATATGGATTACTGGATGAATCCAGACCAGTGAATGGGATGGTGGAGTTGGTAATAATAATAATAATAATAATATAATAATATATAATATGTTTTTATGAATTTTTTTATAATAATAATAATAATAATATGTGTAATAGTAATATATGTTGTAGTATAGACCACTTTGTGTTTAGCGATGCATAGTAGGATTGTAATTTTCAAATTTCAGTATTAGTTTGTAATAGATGTATAATAGATAAGAAAGAGTAAAGTCGCAATGCTCGACGTTTTTTATCAAAATGCGTGTCATGTGATTGATCATATTAAGATATTATCTTGTGATATTAATACGTGATAATTGTTTAAAATTCAGATGAACGACGAAGTGAATCAGGAAAATCTGAATAACGATAACCAGAGTAACAATAACCCGGGTAACGAAAATGCGAACAACAACAATGGAAACCAAGTGGATAACAGTGCCATCCAACACGTAGTGGCACAAGGAATAATAGATGTGATGCCATATATTATTCAAACGGTTAGGGAAGCTGATAATAAAAGTAAGCATAGCAGTAAGAGACCAACTGAACCTGAACACAGCGTGGACAATGGACCTATACTTCAAGTGCCCATTCCCAAAAGAAGAAGAACTGTGTCTTACGGCTGTTCTTACAAAGAATTCTGGTCTTGTAAACCAATGGAATTCTCAGGAAATGAAGGGGCCGTTGCAGTTCTACGCTGGATAGAAAAGACTGAGGCAGTCTTAAGAATAAGTAAATGTGCGGAAGAGGATAAGATAATGTTTGCTTCCAATCTGTTTAAGAATTCAGCCCTAGAATGGTGGAACACTATCCTACCGACTAGAGGAAGTGATAGAACTTACAATATGGAATGGGAAAAACATGGTAGAAAGGAAATTCTGCCCTCCTAATGAAAAAGAACAGATAGCAAACAAGTTCTTAAACCTTAGAATGACTGATGTGGATAGTAAGGGGTACACTAAGTTATTCTTTGAATATGCTAGAATAGTGCCAACCATTGCTTCACCTGAACCAGTATTAATCTCCCGTTACATCTGGGGATTAATTGGAGAGATAAGGCATGTAGTCAAGGCAGCTAGACCCCAAACTATAGAAGAAGCTGTAGAACTAGCCAATACCTTGACAGATGAATTAGTCCGTATACGAGAAGAGGATCAAAGGAGGAACCTAACCCAGAAGCTTACACAAGAGTTCCGTTCTGGAAATTCTAACCGTGGGAGAAATGTAGGTTCTACCTCTGCACCCTACTGTAAGTATTGCAAAAGGAAGCATTCCGGAAGATGCTCCATATACTGTAACTTCTGCAAAATATCGGGACACAAGGAGGAAGATTGAAGGAAAAAGATTAGCAACAGGATATGCTACAACTGCGGAGAACAAGGCCACATCAAGCCTAACTGTCCAAAGCTAGCTCCAGCTACGAACACCAAGAATACTAAAAATGCTAGAGCATTTGTTCTGACTGCAGAAGAAGCAAAGATGATCCCGGATGTGATCACCAGTACGTTTTTAGTTAATGATGTTTTTGCTAAAGTATTATTTGACTCTGGTGCAAACCAAAGTTTTATTAATACTTCATTTTGCAAAATTCTTAATCAATCATTAACTAAACTTCCACAAGAATGTCTGGTAGAAACAGCAAATGGGGAAACCATTAAGATTTATGAGATATTGCAGGGAGCAAGAATATAAATTTTAAATCAGAAATTTATTGCAAACCTTTACCAAATGAATCTGGTAGGATTTGATATTGTATTAGGAATGGATTGGTTAATAGCCAATAAAGCCAGTATTTTATGTCATCAAAAGTCAATTCAAGTAAATTCACCAAGGGGTGAAAAGATCACAATTAAAGGAAATAAAACCCTTAAATCCACCAAGTTCATCTCTGTGATGAAAACAACAAGTTACATAAGAAAAGGGTCATTAGTGTATTTGATTTCCATAATCACTAACACTAAAGAAAAAGAATTAAAGAATATTCCAGTAGTATCCTAGTTTTCAGATATATTCCCAGAAGAGCTACCAGGACAACCTCCAGATAGAGAAGTTGAATTCAGAATCCATTTAATACCCGGAACCGCACCAATTGCCAAAGCACCTTACCATTTGGCACCCGCAGAAATGCAGGAACTAAAGAAACAATTAGATGAATTGTTGGAGAAATGATTTATTCAGCCAAGTTCATCACCCTGGGGAGACCCGATCTTATTCGTTAAAAAGAAAGACGGATCGATGCGAATGTGCATTGATTACCGTGAATTGAACAAGGTCACGATTAAGAATCGGTATCCATTACCAAGAATCGATGATCTGTTCAATCAATTGCAAGGAGCACGATTTTTCTCTAAAATCGATCTAAGGTCAGGATATCATCAATTAAAGGTACAGGAAGAGGACATTCCTAAGACCGCTTTCAGAATAAGGTATGGCCATTATGAATTTATTGTCATGCCATTTGGTTTAACCAATGCCCCAGCTGGATTCATGGACATGATGAACCGAATATGTAAGCCATATTTGGATAAATTTATAATTGTCTTTATAGATGATATTCTCATATACTCTAAGAGTAAAGAGGAACATGCAAAGTATTTGCACGCACTTCTAAGTTTATTGACAAAAGAGAAGCTTTATGCTAAATTTTCGAAGTGTGAGTTTTGGTTAGAACAGGTACAATTTCTTGGACATCTAGTTGATCATGAAGGAATTCATGTAGATCCCACCAAGATCGAGGCGATAACCAATTGGAAAACCCCTGAATCACCAACCGAGGTTAGAAGTTTCTTAGGATTGGCCGGTTATTATAGAAGATTTATTCGAGATTTTTCTAGAATAGCCATTCCCTTAACTAAGCTGACCTGTAAATCCATTAAGTTTGAATGGGAACCAAAACAAGAAGAAGCCTTTAGAATCCTTAAGCAAAGATTAACCCATGCACCCATACTAGCGTTACCAGAAGGAACTGAAGATTTTGTAATCTATTGTGACGCTTCTAAGTTAGGTTATGGATGTGTATTGATGCAACGTCAAAAGGTTATAGCTTACGCTTCTAGACAGCTTAAGAATCATGAAGAGAATTATTCAACCCATGATCTAGAGTTAGGAGCTATAGTTTTCGCCCTTATGATTTGGAAACATTACCTATATGGTAGTAAGTTTACCATTTTCACAAACCATAAGAGTTTAAGGTATGTCTTCGGGCAAAAGGAGTTGAATATGAGACAAAGACACTGGATGGAATTACTTAGTGATTATGATTGTGATATCAAGTATCATGCAGGAAAGGCAAATGTAGTTGCTGATGCTTTAAGCCGAAAGTATCATGAAAAGCCAAAAAGAGTACGTTCACTTAAATTAAATCTGCAAGTAGGTTTAAATGAATAGATTAGAAAAGCATAAGAATCAGTAATCAAGGATGATATTAAAAGTTAAAAGGAATGATTGGGGAATTAGAACAAGGAACAGATGGAATTGGGAGATTCCATAAGAAAAGGATGTGGATACCTAAATTAGGAAACCTACGTCACCGTATATTAGAAGAAGCCTATAGGTCTAAGTATACGATGCATCATGGAAGTGATAAGATGTATCAGGATTTAAGAAAGAATTTTTGGTGGATAGGAATGAAAAAGGATATAGCAGCATATGTTGCTAAGTGTTTAACCTGTTCACAAGTCAAAGCTGAACATAAAAAACCTTCAGGTTTATTGCAACAGTTAGAAATGGCTGTTTGGAAATGGGAATTAATAACAATGGATTTTGTTACTAAATTACCCAAAACAAGAAAAGGTAATGATACAATCTGGGTGATTGTAGACAGGCTAACCAAGTCAGCTCATTTCCTACCAATGAAGGAAACTTTCAGTATGGAACAATTAGCTAAATTATATGTAAATGAAGTAGTTTCTTTACATGGAATTCCTCTATCAATTGTTTCTGACAGAGATAGTCGTTTTATCTCTCATTTTTGGACAAGTTTCTAAAAAGCAATGGGAACCAAGTTAAATCTAAGCACAACTTATCATCCTCAAACGGACGGGCAAAGCGAAAGGACAATTCAGACCATGGAAGACATGCTTAGAGCTTGTGTAATTGATTTCGGAGGTAATTGGGATGATCACTTACCATTGATAGAATTTTCTTATAATAATAGTTATCACACAAGTATCAATGCTGCACCATTCGAAGCACTTTATGGATGAAAGTGCCGACCGCCAGTCTGTTGGGCAGAAATTGGAGAAAAGCAACTATCTGGACCTGAGATAGTACAAGAAACAACTGACAAAATTATTCAAGTCAAGGAACAACTAAAAGCAGTACGTGATCGACAAAAGAGTTATGCTGATAACAGACGAAAGCCGTTGGAATTTCAAAAAGGAGATAAAGTATTATTAAAGGTCTCTCCTTGGAAATAAGTGGTAAGATTCATCAAGAGGGGAAAGCTAAGCCCCAGGTATGTTGGACCTTTTAAGATTATTAGAAGAATAGGACCTGTAGCCTATCAGCTACAACTGCCAGAGGAAATGGCAGGAATACATTATGTATTTCATGTATCTAATCTCAAGAAATGCTTAGCTGATGAATCACTGATAATACCTCTTAAGGATATAAAGGAAATGAACAGTTAAAATTTATAGAAAGACCTCTACAAATTGAAGACAGGAAAGTCAAGAATCTCAAAAAAAGAGATTAGTTCTGGTTAAAGTGAAGTGGGACTTCAAAAGAGGACTAGAATACACATGGGAGATTGAATCAGAAATGCAAAGGAAATATCCACACTTGTTCCAGTAGACCTCGAGGACGAGCTTTAAAACAAGGTGGGGAGGATATAACAACCCTCCTGAAATTTTTCTGACACCCAAATATTTTTTTAAATATCCTTATATGTCCTAAAACACACCCCGTACGCGAAAACGGACCCCGAGTATCTTTATTTTTATAAAAATAAAATAAAAACAAGAAAAATGAGGCTCTTGCGGGGAGCGTAGCCTTTGGCTACTGCCTACGCGGGCCGCGAGCGATCAACAACGAGGCCTCACCCGGTGATGACACGTGGCAACACGTGTTGGAGCTATTCGTGACTCGGATCAGCTACGGCCTAGACCCCTTACTACGCGGGCCACGTAGCCCGAGGTCTAACCTTACGCGGGCCGCGAGAAACCTGATTTCAGGCCCTATAAATAACAGGCATCGGGTCTTCAGAAAATTCGCTCAAAATTCTTTTCTCTCTCGAAATATTACATAGTAGACACTATAATCGGGTATAATATCCCCCTAATTAACGAAATTCTGCTCCGTTGTAAGTATTATAACCCCAGTTACGTATTAGATACGCTGCCCGATTGATCCAGGGTTCCGTAACGACTGTCGTGGTTCTGCCTGACGTAGTCGTTGGAATGCCGTCTCGGGGAGGGTATCGTTAATATAAATAAAGGGTTATCATACTAACATATGTACATTTATGTAAATTATAGATAAATCACCAGAAAACCCTAAAAGAAGTTTAAGACAGCAATGTGAGTTTATCCTCGTTTTGTAAACCTTTTTGTGAACTGTTTTACAAAACCTTAAATGCTTTACAATATGATTAAGCAGTGATTGAGTCTTTGTAGTTCTTCAATTACTGCCGGTATGTTGGGGTTTTGTATACAAAATGTGGAACACGTTACCATTGGACAACGAGTTAGCCAATGGGTAATATGACCCACCAGTTAGGATTGACAATACTGAATGAGTAATTGTGTAGAAATAAACAATGTGATAGCTCTCAATACTGTGTTAATTGATAAAACTCTTCTTGATTAAACTGGGATTCACTCACCAGTATTTCCCACTGACAAATGTTTTTAAAACGCGTTTCAGGTAACAAAATGTGAAAGCCAAATTAGAAGAAAGCCAGCTTGAGAGCACTGACAGCTTGGAAAAATGTGCCTATAAAAGTTAACTAAAAGACGATGTTTTAAATTCAATAAAATAGGGTTTATCCCTATGTTGTAATAAGAAACTTGGGTTTTACCCATGTGGTTATTAATATAAAATATGGTGGTTTTACTCTGATAAACATTTGCTAACTACGGTGCTGATGAAATTCCGCTGCCAAATTAATAAACAAAATGATACCACCGACACTGATGTTCGCGGCCGCCCGTTCCCGGAACAGATAAGGGGGCGGGGGTTGCGACAATAACTTTTTATACATAATTTGTTTTTTAAAAAGGTTATACCATAATAACGAGCATTTTTTTATCTTTAATATGAGTACCATATTGCGAATATATAGGCCGGTTATTGTATAATGGCCTTTATCGTACAATATGTACGCGATGCCCACAGCCGTACATTCTTCCATCATTTAAACACGTGTGAAACTATTTATATTATTAAATTAATCAAATTATATAACCCTACAAAAAGCAACTTGGATTGCCTCTATAGAATGAAAAGTCACTACTTTTCATTCTAGAGATGCAACCATTGTACGTATAATAATTAAGCAAAGGGGTATGTATGTGTAGTGTTTTAAAAGTAATACATTAACCAACGCACCTTTTGAAAATTATATCATATCATATCATATCATATCATATCATATCATATCATATCATATCATATATCTATACAATTAGCAGCTTAGGTTGCCTCTAAAGCACCATCGCATCCTTTCATCAAAACACACCATTTCATAATACTACAAAAAGTAACTTAAGACGCGATCGTTTGGATCACGTCCCTTCAAAAAGTCACAACACTTTAAATTGCTTTTATATATACCAAATCTTTACAAAAAGTCACAACCCTTCATAAATATACAAAAAGTCACAAATCTGCAAACTACTTTTAAATATATCATATCCCTTACCAACTTGAGGTTGTTGGTGCATGTTTTGTGACAACTGCTTAATAGTTTGATTATTTAGTCTTTGGATATTTTGTATTGGGCTTAGCATTATTGGTTAGGGAGTTAATTAGTGTAATGGGCTTGGAGAATGGCCTGGCCCAGACCAAAGCCCATGTGCAAACCTTGTCCTATATAAACAAGGCTTGGCATAAGGGTTTAGGTTAGACATTTGAGACATTTGGAGAAATCTACAGAGAGTGGCTAGGAGATTTCTTGTGGGTCTTGAATTGATTGTAAACTTCGTGTTGGATAATCAATAGAAGACCAGATTGAAAGTGCATCGTGTTCTTGATTATGTTTCTACTCGTTTTCTGTGAAATCTGATCTAGGGGATTCCGCACTCTAGGTTAGATCGACGACTCTGTTACGATCCGCACGGATTAAGGGACCTACAATTATATATCATTATATAAAAACTCTGGAAAATCCTGAAATAGGTTTTTGACATTATAAATCATTGGAATCGTAATTTCGAGACGAATCTAACGGTATAATTTGGTAAAAACAGTTTTCGGATAACTTTTGTACGGTTTTGACAGTACAGTTACGGTAAAAGCTTGACAGGGACCAGTATAGGAGTTAGATTTGGATTTGGATTTTGACACAGGTTACCAAAATTCATTTAAACTTTTACGCCGCGTGATGGCTAAGATGGAAAGTGGCAGTAAGGTTGTTAAAAACTGGCCAAAGCTTATAAACGTCAAAGAATATGCTGACTGGAAAAAGAAGGTTGAGGCATATGTTCAGAGTAAGGATACTAGAATGTGGAGCTGTATGATTGATGGATACGTTGCTCCCACACGTTGTCTTGAAGGAAGGGTAAAAGTAATTTCTTATGAGAAGATGGATAAATCTGAGAAACAGTTGGTTGATGCTGAGAAGAAAGCTTTCGCAGCAATAAAGATGTCCTTGCCTGAGAGTGTTAAACATACTTTCAAGAAGTATGGGACTTCTAAAGAGCTGTGGGAAGCTTTGAAAAAACGTTTTCAGATTCCTTCAAGATTGAATACATGTGAGCAAACATTGGTAGCTGAGCTTACAGATGTGAAGATTGGAGAGGAAGCTGCTGAGGAAGAAGAGAAGAAGGAAGCAGATGAGGAGAATGCTGAAAAGAAGGGTGCAGAAGTTTCAAAGGGCTTGACTGATGTGAATGGACTTACAACAGAAGTGAAGGTATCATCAGAATCTGTAAGTCTTACATGTCTTAATTGCACTGAACTACAGGGTAAGGTTAACAAACTATCAGAGCAAAACAAAATTCTTTTAGCTGATTTGGAAAACCGACAAGAGTTAAATGTTCTTTTGATTAAAAGAGAGTCAAACTGTTTAGATAAACTCAAATCAAATGAACAGGAGATTAGCAGTTTAACAAGCAAAGTCAATGAACTGTTGCAGATCATTGATTTGGCTCGTGAAACTCTGAAAGAAAAGACTAATGAATTTTCTGAAAAGTGCACAGAATTGGCTGATACACAAGCCAAAATTGTAGAACTTCAGGGTAAGTTAGACAAATTTGAAAATTCTTCGTTAGTCAGGACACAAATTCAAAAAGGTTTAAAAAGGAGTAATGATAAAATAGGGGTGGGGTTTACTAAAGCTTCATCTTTTGGACATCAAGACTACTCATTTTTACCAACTGAAGATGAGCTAACTGATTTTGTAACCACTACACAAGTAGTAGTGGATCCGATAGTTGTGGACTTGCCAAATAGTCCAGTTTCTTTGAAAGAATCTGTAGGGTCTAACAGTACACCTCATAAAGTGGATGAGGATACTGAAGACGGAAATGTCAAAACATTTAAAATGGGGTCAAATAAAAAGAAAAGTTATAAGAAAAGATCCTGTTTTAAATGTCACAACAAAGGACATGTGGCAAGTTGTTGTCCTTTGAAGAAAGATAAACAAAAAGTTGATGAGGTTAAAGATGGGAATCAGGTTGGGTCAAACAATAATGTTAAATCAAGTTGTCAGACAAAGAAACCTGAACCTCAATCAAAACCCTCAACTTCGAAAAGATTTGATAGACCAAGAGGTATTTCTCCACAATTTAGTTATTATAATGGTAAATCAAATCGGTTTCAAAGTCAAAATAAAAATTTTGGATATCAAAATCGATACCAGACTTCTGGTAATCGAAATTTTCAAAGAAGAAACGAACATAGGAGTTTCAGAAACTCAAATGTTCAACAACATCCAAAATCTTTTCAAAATTCATGGTATAATAATGGGAGAAGCAGGTATCAAAATAATAATTTTCAAAGGTCAGAAAATCCGAGAGGTTATTGGAACTCTCGCAATCAAAGACCTAGTGGAAATTATCAATCTTGTTCAACAATGAGGAAGCAATCCAAGACTCCAGAAAGGAGTGATGGATATTGGATGGATGTTCCTGTAATGGATGAATTTGGAAAACCCAAGACTATCAGGGCTTGGGTTCTCAAGATTAACTAAGTTGTTGAGTGAATGCAGGATGACTAAGAAGGACTGTTGATGTGTTCGACAGTGGTTATTTGTAACATCCGTCTCAATTTAACATGTTTATAACCTTAATTACGCATTTTATATGAAAAATGTGACTTTCTAAAAACTTTGTTAAGTCAAAGTTCATACGTGTTTAAAGTAAACAAAATATAGTTCCAAGTGTTTACATAGTTCACTTAAAACAAAAACAACATAAAGTCATTGCGGAAGCTTCATTTGACATGCGTTCGGTTCACTTGATTGCTTGATCGTCTTCCGGATGCTTTCTATACTCCCCTATGATCAAAACCAACTTAAAAGTTAGTTTTGACAGCTTACAAACATGTATAAATAAGTTCCAATATCAAATAATGATAATCAAAATAAAATTTCCAAAAATCATGCCTCCCGCGTGTCGCGAAAGGCAACCTTTAATCTGTCGCGAGTCGCGCCCCAATTGAGGGACCCTGTCGCATGTCGCGAGGGAGACTAATTTCCAGCAGGTCCGTTTCTGAACCTGCATTTTCTGCCCAGCTCAATTATTCAACAAAAATCGAACTTTAAACGGCCATAACTTTTTATCTACTAGTCCGTTTTAGGCGATTCTTTTTCCTATGTGTTCGAAATTTAATTCTCCATCTTATGGAGTTAAAACCTGACATTCCACTAGTTCAAAAATTCAGATTTCAAGCTCTCGGCTTGAAATCCCTTTTTAACACTTTTGACCCGTTTCATGATTCCTTAAACCACTTTCACCCATCATTTTGCTACATTAAAGTATCTACTTTTATTTCGTAATCTTAATACTAATTCCTAAACAACCTCTAAGGGTCGTTTGCCCGGTTTTCCCATCAAGGACTTTTTGGTCAATTTTAGTCCTTCATTTACGACGAAGGACTTTCGCTAATATTTGACCAAGAATATCGCTTTTATCAATAATACTACATATGCGTACCTAGCTCGAGTCATAGGATTGGCCCGTTTAAATATCTTTCACTATTAATTTCTAATTAATACCAACGCGAACCGTATGATATTTCCTGTAATCACAAAACTCAACAAGCGATCATCAATTAATATTGTCAAATGATCTTGCCAATGTCATTTGACCCGTTTAGTCCGAACGACCCTTTTTCCATTATGAGATGATATCTAGTTACCATCTCGCCCTTTTACCCATTCCGGTTTACACCATAACGTAGTGTTTCAAAATTTCTTATTAGTTCATCGTCATATGACTAATTTACCAATTTACCCTTTTTGCCATTGTTTATGATTTCTCACCTTTGCACTAGTTTCGACTCATATTATTTGCGTCGGAACATTATAACTCTATTACTAACTTTTCCTTATTCATTTTCAATACACACAACTGATGTATACTAAAAAGGGTGTAAGCTTTTACTTACCTCGCATCCAAATTATGCTTTCCTTTTCGTACTTGCTCCGTTTGACCCACTTCATTCCCAAGCCTCCATCTAGCTTGTCAAGAGTCAAACTATCATCATAATTCACAAGGTGGTTAGATTAGTCATTATAACCATGACTATTCCACCTTACGTATTTTCTATGTCAAAACTACTATTCGACTCCGTCCATGGTTAGTTTAACTTTTCAAAAGTTAACTACCCTTAATTATATGATATGTGCATATAAGCTAAATCGACTTCCTAATTAAAATTTGTATTACCCCACATCACACGTAATTAGTCGAACTAGGAAATTACGCGTTTGATTCATAATTTCAACATATGAACATTGTGGGCATAATTTATAACATCAACAATCAAGTTTCGTATCACTGAAAATAGGCTATTTTTGGTGACCTGTTTAACCTGTTTACAAGTCTTCAAAAATTATGATTTTTTTATGTGGCGTACCTCTCGGAGGGTTAGACCTTGTGTTAAAATTTCAAGATCTAACTCTTTACCAAAAATTCGTAAAAATTCATCTACTAAGCTGCAATCAGATTCGTCACTTCTGACTGCAGCTTACGGAAAAATTCATTAAAAATTCTTCGTTTATCCGATTGACGAAATTCCAATTGGTGATTCTTTTAATCACTTAAAAATTTCTACAGTAAGAATTTGAGATCATAACTCAATTCCTAAATTGAGTTATGACATTCGTAATGGGCTGCAAATTCTGCCAGAAAACGCAGCTTGAACCTTTGATACGGAAAAATTCATAAAACGCTCAATTTTCGTCGAAAAAATGCGATTCCAGTGGGGTTTTAAAGATATTTCCTGGAATTACATTTTAGACTCAAGAAACACATTTTTTGTCCCGTTTTGTCCACGTTACAACCAATACAAGTCGGCTGTAAATTCTGATCAGAAGCTGTTTGAATTCAACTTTCAATCGAAACATGTTTATGACATTATAGCACTATTTTTAGCCATCAAAAACCCTAAAAACATCACATTACACGAATTTAGCATCATCACACTTATCACCTTCAATGGTGATCATGAATTCACAAGATTTAGACCTAATTTCATCATATGTTTGCCTAGGGTTTACTCCTAGACACTACAATGTTCCTATTTCATCATATAACGAACATGCAACCATCTAATTCGAATTCTCTAAGTTTGATCAGAAATTTAACTAGAGATTCTTACGAAATTTACATACATTGTGACTCCTTTTTCAGTGGAGATCACTATTCCGTACTTGGATTTCGGTTTGGTCTTGATTTGAACCTTCGATTTGAGAATTTTGTGAGGAATTAGGGTTTAAAGGGAAGCTCTGGATCGCCCCCTGTGTTTCTGTCGATCTCCACACACACAAGTGTGTGTTGGAGTTTTAAATTTTTTATTTTATTTTACTAGTTTCGTTTTAAACGCTTTTGGCCCCTCAACTTTTCCCAAGTTTCATTTAGGGTGTTTTAATCAAGTTTCCTTATTGCTACAACACTTGTGATTAACTAGGTTATTTATTCCTAGTTATTTCATCTCATTTATATCTGACATTAAATTTATAATATAAAGATTTATATTTTCGGCTACGACCCAATTTATTTTAAGTCCCGTTATCTCGGGCTGTTTATAAACTTTTATTTTCTTCAAAAGTTTTCGTTCAACTTTTATTCAATATTAGGTTTATTTGTTTAAATCCTAATATATACCGGGTTAATTTCACCACTAACGGTATTTTACCCGTTCATCAATGTTAACGTGGTTTGATTACCAAACTCGTTTTCGGGGTGTTACAAGTCTACCCCCCTTAAAGAGGTTTCGTCCCCGAAACCTTATTTACGTAGCTCATGAATTTAGACTAAACGAACTTGGTTTCGTTTTCAATTATTCTTTTCGTTCTAACGTTTTCACTTATATCGACGCGCACGTCTTTCATGTGTAAGGCCTCGTGGGCCGTTACTTTCAGCTTTTATATTTTATCTTTCTAGACCGAGTTGTCACTTGACAACTTAGACTCATCAGTCTGTTAACATGTTTATCCCACGCTGTCTTATATTGTAACACCCCAAAAAAATAAAACTTTATATTGGAACTATAAAGTATAAATAGACGAGAATTTATTAACTAGGAACTTTTAACCTAGTTAGTTACAAGACTAGAAATAGCTTATAGAAGGGTTAAAAGCCACTAAATGATATGTTGAACAAATTAGAGGGGCCTTAGTTGTTAAATTTGAAACTAAGCTAATTAATAAAAAAAAAATAAACCAAACACCCCATTTAGAGGTGTTGGTCGACCAAGAATGAGCAGGGGCGACATCCCCATCTCCAAAACCCTAAAATCTCATTAATCTTGCAAATTGAAGGATAAATCCAAGTAGAAATCGAGAATTGAGCCTAGAATCGTAATCCTCATCACAAGAGGATTGTAAGGTATGTAAAATCTAATGAAATCTCTTAACTTGAATTTCTCATGATTTTGGAAAATCTGAAAAATGGATGTTGCATGTGTGTTATTTGGTTTGATTAGAATTGATAAGGTGTTTAGAAGTGAAACCTAGCTAATTTCATGTGAAATCATGACCAAATTCAGGAAAATGCCATGAACACCTTGAAGGTGGGTTGTGGGTTTTACATGATGATGATGAATACTAGGGTTTAGATGATTATCCTAGTGTAAATTGATTATAGAAAAACGATTTCAGAAAGGTATGATGATTAAAATTCTATATGAGGGCTTTATTGATGTTAAGTTAACTAGGTAGCAAACTATGAACTTAAATGCAAATGATGTAGAAATTCTGCCCTCATAGTGTTTGTAGAAATGCCTCAAAGAAGGCTTAAAAATAGAAATGTAAAGCTTTACCGCATAATTATGACGTTTTGGTATAATATGCGAAGTGAGGTCTAAAGAGAGAGTTCTAAACATGTCTTGAATTGAACTCTATAGGACAAGATACCGGAACGTCGAGTGGACAAGCCGGTGGTGATTCGCGGTTGAAGGGCGTGCGCTAAGGTATGTAACTTGACCCGTTACATTAAGTAAATTTAGATCATTGTAATTGGTATAGTTGAATTTTAAAATACAAGTTGTTATGAATTAAAGCGATGATATCGCTATATTGAATATTGGGTCGAAAGTTGATTAGAACTCGTTGGTAGTTGTCAAGAAGGAAGAAATTCCGTAGACGAGCCAAACGGGTCGGATAATCAAGTAAGACATGATTAATGCTCCGGATTATGATGGGTTGATTGTTGATTTTGAATATTATATAATATATTAGAATTACGAGATTTTAAAGTATCAATATCATAGAAAACTGAAATCCGAGAGTTGGGGTCTTGGTATAATGAACAAACAAAATAAAACATGGAATTCCAGGTACTACCGTAAATTACGGTAGTACCGTAATTTACGGTGGACATTATATGTTTACGGTGTGAGACTCCTGATTTACGGTGAACCAAGAATCCCCAGGACTCACCGTAAATTACGGTAACACCGTAATTTACGGTGGAACAGAAAACTTTAATTTTTTTTATTTATTTTAAATTGATGATTGGATCATATGTTAAGTCTTATGTACTAAAGTCAAAACTAATGTTTTAATGGTTTTGACCCTAGGTGATTAGATGGACCTTACGGATGGTGGTCAAGCAACGTCGAAGAACCGAACACAATTTTTGAAGCTTCCGCTATGTTTTAATCTTACTTAATCTTTGTTCTTGGGTTGTAACTAAATTCTCAAACAACTTTTGTATGTTCTAATTTAGTCATTAATTGACTAAGGAGGTTTATGATACTTCTGAAACTTATGTTAAACTATTATCTTTTGTATAAAATTCTACTTATATTTAAGTAAATGAAGAGGGTGTTACAAGTTGGTAATCAGAGCTCAAGGTTGTCAATAAGTGTTCGGTTCAAGCTTGATCGATCGTCCGGTAAGAACTAACTTATTGTGTTAATAAATTATGTACTATGTAGAAAATGAGAAATGAACAAATATGCATGAAAAGAGTGTGTAAGCTCACTCAAAAACAAGAAATACATGAAACAAGAATTATTAAATCAAGTCATGAACTTGATTGAATTGAAACAAGAATTATTAAATCAAGTCATGAACTTGATTGAATTGAAACAAGAATTATTAAATCAAGTCATGAACTTGATTGAATTGAAACAAGGATGATTAAATCAAGTTACGAACTTGATTGAATTGAAACAAGAATGATTAAATCGAGTTATGAACTTGATTAAATCAAAACAAGTAAAGCATGTGTTATAAATGGAATGTTTAACAACTTATGTAAACATTTCAGAAATAGAGATGGCTGATAAACCTAACGATGATGCGGTGCCAAGAGTCACCGAACAAGTGAGGGGAGTGATTGCCGAAGAGGTTGGAAAGGCGATCGAAAACAGTTTGTCGGGTTTTATTGATAAAATTCAAAACACAGTTTTATCAATAGTAGAAGATAGAATCAAGAAACTGGAAGATGATTCAAATGTAGCAAAGGAAAAGCATGGTGGACGAAAGCCTTGTTCATACAAGGAATTCATGGCCTGTAAACCACCAATATATAATGGGGAGGTTGATCCAATTGTGTGCCAACGATGGCTAAGTGATATCGAAGGAGTATTCGAGAGAACTCATTGTGATGAAAATGACTACGTAGCTTATGGTACGGGTCAATTAAGAGGTCAAGCGAAAGACTGGTGGGATAACAAAAAGAAGGAGATTGGAAGTGAAGCGGCTAAGGCCATGACATGGGAGGAGTTTAAGACGCCGTTTCTTAAACACCATAGTCCCAAAGCGGTCATAAATAGAATCAAGGAAGAGTTCATGCAACTCAGACATAAGGGTGAATCCATAGACAAGATCACGGGGATGTTTATGGACAAGATAAAGTTCTGTGATGATTTGGTGACAAATGAAGAACAAAAGGTTTATTACTACTATAACATGCTAAGTGCGGAGTATAGAGAGTTCATAACCCCTTCAAAATATGAGACCCTTACCGAGATTGTCAATGCTGCTCGGGAAAGGGAGATCGAACTGAAAAAGAGCATAGAACGGGGTGAACGAAGGGCACAAGATGTGAATCCAAGCCCTACTAAGAAGGCACGAACAAACGAAAGCGCAAAGAAATCTGATACGAAAGGCGGGTCGCCAAGTTGCAGAATCTGCGGGAAGGGTCATAAAGGCGAATGCCGTTACAAGGATAAGCCTTGTCCCATATGCAAGAAAACGGGACATATGGCTATATCGTGCCCGGAGAAAGTGACGGTTTGTTACAATTGTTATCGAACGGGACACAAGAAGTCGGAATGCCCGGAGCTGGTTGGAAAGAAGGATGGGCAGGAACCGAAAGGTGAAGCCCCGAAAGCAAAGGCAAGATCTTTTGAACTAACCGCCGCAGAAGCAAAGGTTGAACCTGACGTGGTCTCAGGTATATTTGCTGTAAATTCAATTCTTGCACACGTGTTATTTGATACGGGTGCGAATAAATCCTTTGTTTCATATGGACTTATTCGACATCCTTCATTCGTTCTAACAAAATTACATGTGCCTTTAGAAGTAGAGATAGGTAATAACAAGAGCTTTATTGTTTGTGATGTATGTGAAAATTGTAAACTGAGCATCGACGATGAAGAATATTTGATAAATCTAATCCCGATGTCGATGGGAGAATTTCAAGTAGTCGTTGGGATGGATTGGCTATCTCGACACCATGCAAAGGTCGTGTGCTTCCGTAAAGAGATAAAACTAACATCTCCGAGCGGGAAACACGTCACCATTTATGGCGAAAAAGGAGGCAACCCCATAGTATGCTCAATGTTGAAAGCTCACAAGCTAATGAAGCGAGGAAGCAAGGCATTCATGATATACGCTAATGAGCCCGAGAAAGAATCACGAAAGATTGGATATGTACCGGTAGTACGAGATTATGAAGATGTTTTTCCAGAAGATTTACCGGGGATACCGCCTGAACGGGAAATAGAGTTCGGGATCGAATTGATTTCGGGTGCGAAACCCGTAGCAAAAGCCCCGTACCGACTTGCACCGTCGGAATTACAAGAGTTGATGTCCCAAATTCAAGACCTGCTTGACAAGGGATTCATAAGGCCGAGTGTGTCTCCTTGGGGCGCACCGGTGTTGTTCGTAAGAAAGAAAGACAGGAGCATGCGCATGTGTATCGATTACCGGGAGTTAAACAAACTCACGGTAAAGAACCGATACCCGCTCCCAAGAATAGATGACTTATTCGACCAATTACAAGGCGCGAACTGGTTTTCAAAAATTGACCTTAGGTCGGGGTATCACCAACTAAAGGTCAAAGAAGAAGATGTGCCGAAGACGGCTTTCCGCACGAGATACGGACATTACGAATTCCTCGTGATGTCGTTTGGGCTAACAAACGCACCCGCGGCTTTCATGGACCTCATGAACCGGGTTTGCAAGCCAATGTTGGATAAGTCCGTCATCGTGTTTATCGATGATATCTTGGTGTACTCGAAAAGTGAAGCTGAACACGCACACCACTTACAAGAAGTGTTAGAAACACTTAGGCGAGAGAAGTTATATGCAAAATTCTCTAAATGTGCCTTTTGGTTACGAGAGGTTCAATTTTTAGGCCATGTCATAAATGCCGACGGAGTATTGGTGGATCCGTTAAAGATAGAGGCTGTGTCAAAATGGAATCCCCCGAAGAACCCTTCAGAAATTAGAAGCTTTTTGGGGCTTGCGGGGTACTATAGGAGATTCATTCAAGATTTCTCCAAGATTTCGTCACCGCTAACAAAGCTAACCCAAAAGAAAGCAAAGTTTATTTGGGGAATCGATCAAGAAAAAGCGTTTCAAACGCTAAAAGAAAAGCTAACTCAAGCTCCGGTACTGACATTGCCGGACGGAGTCGAAGACATGGTGGTTTATTCGGATGCTTCATTATCGGGGCTCGGTTGCGTGTTGATGCAACGGGGCAAGGTAATAGCCTATACCTCGAGACAATTGAAGATACACGAGAAGAAATATCCCACGCACGATCTTGAGTTGGCAGCGGTAGTATTTGCATTAAAAATATGGAGGCATTACTTGTATGGGGTAAAGTGCACCATATTCACCGACCACAAGAGCTTGAAATACTTCTTTGATCAGAAGGAGTTAAATATGCGACAAAGGCGATGGCTGGAAACGGTGAAAGACTACGATTGTGAGATACATTATCACCCCGGAAAGGCAAATGTGGTAGCGGACGCTCTAAGCAGAAAAGCGGACTATGTCCCAATACGAGTGAGGTCGATGCAACTCGTGGTGACCTCGGGTATACTTGAACGTATTCGAGAGGCGCAGTTAGAAGCTGTAAAAGAAGAAAATTGGAAGAAAGAAAGAATAATCGGTCAATTGAAAGATTTGTCGGATGGGAATCATGGGTTGAAGACTCGATCCGGAAGGATATGGGTCCCACATACTTGTGGAGTAAAGGCGCTTCTACTTAATGAAGCTCATAAATCCCGTTATTCGATTCATCCGGGTGCAACCAAGATGTACAATGATTTGAAACAAAATTATTGGTGGCCCGGAATGAAGAGGGACGTGGCGAAATATGTGGAAAAATGCTTGACATGTTTACAAGTCAAGGCGGAGCACCAGAAACCATACGGCAAACTCCAACCGTTAGAAATTCCGATTTGGAAATGGGAACATATTACAATGGACCTGTTAACCAAGTTGCCTAAGACGAATCGTGGTTTTGATGCCATATGGGTAGTGGTGGATAGACTGACGAAAAGTGCTCACTTCATTCCGATTCGTGAGACTTATACGTCAGAAAAGATGTCAGAAGTTTATACCAATGAAATCATAGCACGTCATGGGGTGCCGGTGTCCATCGTGTCTGATAGGGATACCCGGTTTACCTCAAATTTCTGGCGAGATTTCCAAGAGCAAATGGGGACCAAATTGTTCATTAGCACTGCGTACCATCCTCAAACGGATGGACAAAGTGAAAGAACGATACAAACATTGGGGGACATGCTACGGGCGTGTATAATCGACTTTGGAGGCAGTTGGGATGTCCATTTACCGTTAGTCGAGTTTTCGTATAACAACAGTTACCAATCTAGTATTAAGATGGCACCATACGAAATGCTTTACGGTAGGAAGTGTCGAACCCCGGTATATTGGGGTGAAATGGGTCCACGTGAACTCGCCCACCAAGATATAGTACGAGCCACAAATGAAAAGATTGATAAAGTTCGGGCACACTTGAAAGCGGCTCAAAACAGGCAAAAGGCATATGCTGATAAAAGGAAAAGGCCAATCGAATTCCAAGTTGGTGACATGGTCATGCTAAAAGTTTCCCCATGGAAGGGCGTTGTTAGATTCAGAAAAAGGGGGAAGCTAAGCCCAAGATTTATTGGGCCATTTAAAATTATCGGGAGAGTTGGCAAAGTAGCTTACCGTCTTGAATTACCAGAGGAGCTAAGTGGAATCCATGGCACGTTCCACGTGTCACAATTAAGAAAGTGCCTAGCAGACGAAACGACCTATATCCATTACGATGATATCGAAGTGGATAATAGTCTGAATTATGCGGTGAGACCGGTAGAGATTTTAGACCGAAAGGTCAAACGTTTACGAAATAAACAAATTGACCAAGTCAAAGTCAAATGGGAGCATAGGAAAGGTTCGGACACTACATGGGAGTCCGAAGAGGAGATGCGACGTCTTCACCCTACATTATTTGGTACGTACTTCGGTTTCGGGGACGAAACCCTTTTTAAGGGGGGTGGACTTGTTACACCCCGAAAATATAAAACTTTATATTGGAACTATAAAGTATAAATAGACGAGAATTTATTAACTAGGAACTTTTAACCTAGTTAGTTACAAGACTAGAAATAGCTTATAGAAGGGTTAAAAGCCACTAAATGATATGTTGAACAAATTAGAGGGGCCTTAGTTGTTAAATCTGAAACTAAGCTAATTAATAAAAAAAAAATAAACCAAACACCCCATTTAGAGGTGTTGGTCGACCAAGAATGAGCAGGGGCGACATCCCCATCTCCAAAACCCTAAAATCTCATTAATCTTGCAAATTGAAGGATAAATCCAAGTAGAAATCGAGAATTGAGCCTAGAATCGTAATCCTCATCACAAGAGGATTGTAAGGTATGTAAAATCTAATGAAATCTCTTAACTTGAATTTCTCATGATTTTGGAAAATCTGAAAAATGGATGTTGCATGTGTGTTATTTGGTTTGATTAGAATTGATAAGGTGTTTAGAAGTGAAACCTAGCTAATTTCATGTGAAATCATGACCAAATTCAGGAAAATGCCATGAACACCTTGAAGGTGGGTTGTGGGTTTTACATGATGATGATGAATACTAGGGTTTAGATGATTATCCTAGTGTAAATTGATTATAGAAAAATGATTTCAGAAAGGTATGATGATTAAAATGCTATATGAGGGCTTTATTGATGTTAAGTTAACTAGCTAGCAAACTATGAACTTAAATGCAAATGATGTAGAAATTCTGCCCTCATAGTGTTTGTAGAAATGCCTCAAAGAAGGCTTAAAAATAGAAATGTAAAGCTTTACCGCATAATTATGACGTTTTGGTATAATATGCGAAGTGAGGTCTAAAGAGAGAGTTCTAAACATGTCTTGAATTGAACTCTATAGGACAAGATACCGGAACGTCGAGTGGACAAGCCGGTGGTGATTCGCGGTTGAAGGGCGTGCGCTAAGGTATGTAACTTGACCCGTTACATTAAGTAAATTTAGATCATTGTAATTGGTATAGTTGAATTTTAAAATACAAGTTGTTATGAATTAAAGCGATGATATCGCTATATTGAATATTGGGTCGAAAGTTGATTAGAACTCGTTGGTAGTTGTCAAGAAGGAAGAAATTCCGTAGACGAGCCAAACGGGTCGGATAATCAAGTAAGACATGATTAATGCTCCGGATTATGATGGGTTGATTGTTGATTTTGAATATTATATAATATATTAGAATTACGAGATTTTAAAGTATCAATATCATAGAAAACTGAAATCCGAGAGTTGGGGTCTTGGTATAATGAACAAACAAAATAAAACATGGAATTCCAGGTACTACCGTAAATTACGGTAGTACCGTAATTTACGGTGGACATTATATATTTACGGTGTGAGACTCCTGATTTACGGTGAACCAAGAATCCCCAGGACTCACCGTAAATTACGGTAACACCGTAATTTACGGTGGAACAGAAAACTTTAAATTTTTTTATTTATTTTAAATTGATGATTGGATCATATGTTAAGTCTTATGTACTAAAGTCAAAACTAATGTTTTAATGGTTTTGACCCTAGGTGATTAGATGGACCTTACGGATGGTGGTCAAGCAACGTCGAAGAACCGAACACAATTTTTGAAGCTTCCGCTATGTTTTAATCTTACTTAATCTTTGTTCTTGGGTTGTAACTAAATTCTCAAACAACTTTTGTATGTTCTAATTTAGTCATTAATTGACTAAGGAGGTTTATGATACTTCTGAAACTTATGTTAAACTATTATCTTTTGTATAAAATTCTACTTATATTTAAGTAAATGAAGAGGGTGTTATATATATTAACAAGCGCTTTGTATTTGTCATGACATTTTCTCAACCTTGAATAGTTCCTCCGGCTAGACTATTTAGTCGCCGCCACTTCATACCTCGTCATCTAGGTATACTATTTTGCTATCTCCGGCCTTATGTGTGTTTAAGATTTTCTAAATCTCCTCATGTTACTTATGTTTGTTAAAAAAAAGGCTGCTTTTGACTAAAAACTAAATTTTTAGTTGACGTTTTCTCTGTCTTATGTCTTTTCCTCATGTCTAGGAATTTCCGTCTAAGTTTTATTCCTGGCCGTTATTATTTTACATGGAAGATTGTAACCAGTTTTGCACGCTTTATCCAAGTGGCCCGCAAGTTCTTTTACTTAGCCTAGCAAGCTTTTTCTTTAGATTTTCACCTTTTTAAGGTGAGAACCCCAACAATTCATTTCTTTCTATTTGTGACCCGAAGGTCTTTTTGGTCCCGTAGACTTTACACTATTTATAATCCCGTAGGTTATGATGATCCCGTAGATCGTCTTTTATCCATGTCTATATTCAAATGTATGTATACATATATAGCTTCAAAGCATCTCTTATTATGTTTGGAATCGTTTATTTTCGCTTTTGAACTTTAGTTGGCCTTGACCGTAGTCTAAAGCTTCGTTCGTTTACTCTTGGACTAATCTTCCGACTTTATGACTCTTTACGTCATTTACACGTCGGTTTGTTCTACGCTCACCGTTTCCCCGGTTCGTAATTATACTTCTTTACGACCTGTTACCCAGGTTCTTTATTATTTCGCGCTTCCATTATTCGGTTTGCGCTTACTTGCACTACCAAACTTTTATACTTTATTTATCTCGTTTGACTTATTCGTGTGAGATTTCATTACTCATGAACGTCAAACTTCATTCTTTATTTGACCCGTTCAACTTTAGAATAGTTGAACGTAGTTATCAAAATTTATGTTTGCAAATTCTCATCGTCTTTTAGTCATGACTCTTAATCCGAGTCCTTTGACTTTCTATTTCGCGTACCCGTCTTTTGGTTTACGCATGCTTTCAAAATCCTACCCATCTATCGGGTATCTTTACCGAAGTTATCATCAAGTAACCATTCTTATACGGTTTTAGACATCATCTTAATTTATTTGATCGTCTTAGCGAAATCCATTGCTTTTATTTAGTCAAGTCTTTTATTCTTTTATTCTACCCCTTTGACTTGTCTGTGTGAATTTCATCACTTATGACAGTCAAACTTTATCTTTATGCCTTAGCATTCTCATTAGTTGGTCTGTATTTTCATTTACTTTAATCTTTGTCCCTTCTCTTGGGCTCGTTATTCTAACGTAATACGCTCCTTATCATCCGACTTGCGTTTACGTTTATTATCAAACATCTTACTTCTTTGACTCATTTAAGTACCATTTACGTTAGTCCCATTCACCCCATCCTTACTACATCGGACGTAAATGTGTCCGCTACCAAAAGTTCATGGTATCATATGCCACTACTTACTTGGCCAGAGTAAGCGATCGACACATGATACGCATGACCTTTTGTAGTTTTCACATCACACCCCATGTAAGTAACGCCCCTATTTATTTCATATCTCTGATTTTATTTAGTAAAACTTTATTTAATTGCAAAACAACAATCATTAGTTTTTACATATAAAATGTTTTTCTTTTCTATTGAACTATTATATAATCACATTCGTTAATGTGATCGCTACTTTTCTCAATAGCATTATATTGAGAGCTTTCCACTTGGATAATTACCCCCCGTTCAAGTTTCCATATGAACTAATCCTATTATTTCTTTGTTATTCATCATCGTGAATAACACATGTTTCTATTAAACTTCTCTTGGAAACATCATCCTGAATAAATATCCTATTCAGGTTTTATCAGATATATGCAACCGTTATTCCCTACGTGTTTGTTGCATATTACTACTTGTGCAATTAAATTTAAAAGTGTGCACCTGATAATGCTTGCCCTTAATGGGCTTTCCTTGCCTTTGACTTTGTTTGCGATCGTCACGCGATTTAGGTCCTTGATGAGTATGCTCTGCTTGTCATACCTCGGACCGTTCCACCGTCATATCCACAATTCGTTCAACTCTCGTCATCTTCAGATGCGAGTATCCTTCAACTAAATATTTACAAAAGTTAGTAATTTCAACATTAATAAATGCACGTATTGTAATACAAGGCTTTTTACTACACGTGATTTCGTTAACTATACTAATCATTTTCGTTGGTGTAACGTGTATTACACGATACCCTATGTGTTGTTCACAACACCTTAATCCTACTAAACTATTAACATACATGTACGTACCGGATTTGCGATCAAGCCTCGAACCGAACACACTTTATTCTTTAACCATGAGCTCTGATTACCAACTTGTAACATCCGTCTCAATTTAACATGTTTATAACCTTAATTACGCATTTTATATGAAAAATGTGACTTTCTAAAAACTTTGTTAAGTCAAAGTTCATACGTGTTTAAAGTAAACAAAATATAGTTCCAAGTGTTTACATAGTTCACTTAAAACAAAAACAACATAAAGTCATTGCGGAAGCTTTATTTGACATGCGTTCGGTTCACTTGATTGCTTGATCGTCTTCCGGATGCTTTCTATACTCACCTATGATCAAAACCAACTTAAAAGTTAGTTTTGACAGCTTATAAACATGTATAAATAAGTTCCAATATCAAATAATGATAATCAAAATAAAATTTCCAAAAATCATGCCTCCCGCGTGTCGCGAAAGGCAACCTTTAATCTGTCGCGAGTCGCGCCCCAATTGAGGGACCCTGTCGCATGTCGCGAGGGAGACTAATTTCCAGCAGGTCCGTTTCTGAACCTGCATTTTCTGCCCAGCTCAATTATTCAACAAAAATCGAACTTTAAACGGCCATAACTTTTTATCTACTAGTCCGTTTTAGGTGATTCTTTTTCCTATGCGTTCGAAATTTAATTCTCCATCTTATGGAGTTAAAACCTGACATTCCACTAGTTCAAAAATTCAGATTTCAAGCTCTCGGCTTGAAATCCCTTTTTAACACTTTTGACCCGTTTCATGATTCCTTAAACCACTTTCACCCATCATTTTGCTACATTAAAGTATCTACTTTTATTTCGTAATCTTAATACTAATTCCTAAACAACCTCTAAGGGTCGTTTGCCCGGTTTTCCCATCAAGGGCTTTTTGGTCAATTTTAGTCCTTCATTTTACGACGAAGGACTTTCGCTAATATTTGACCAAGAATATCGCTTTTATCAATAATACTACATATGCGTACCTGGCTCGAGTCATAGGATTGGCCCGTTTAAATATCTTTCACTATTAATTTCTAATTAATACCAACGCGAACCGTATGATATTTCCTGTAATCACAAAACTCAACAAGAATTAATATTGTCAAATGATCTTGCCAATGTCATTTGACCCGTTTAGTCCGAACGACCCTTTTTCCATTATGAGATGATATCTAGTTACCATCTCGCCCTTTTACCCATTCTGGTTTACACCATAACGTAGTGTTTCAAAATTTCTTATTAGTTCATCGTCATATGACTAATTTACCAATTTACCCTTTTTGCCATTGTTTATGATTTCTCACCTTTGCACTAGTTCCGACTCATATTATTTGCGTCGGAACATTATAACTCTATTACTAACTTTTCCTTATTCATTTTCAATACACACAACTGATGTATACTAAAAAGGGTGTAAGCTTTTACTTACCTCGCATCCAAATTACGCTTTCCTTTTCGTACTTGCTCCGTTTGACCCACTTCATTCCCAAGCCTCCATCTAGCTTGTCAAGAGTCAAACTATCATCATAATTCACAAGGTGGTTAGATTAGTCATTATAACCATGACTATTCCACCTTACGTATTTTCTATGTCAAAACTACTATTCGACTCCGTCCATGGTTAGTTTAACTTTTCAAAAGTTAACTACCCTTAATTATATGATATGTGCATATAAGCTAAATCGACTTCCTAATTAAAATTTGTATTACCCCACATCACACGTAATTAGTCGAACTAGGAAATTACGCGTTTGATTCATAATTTCAACATATGAACATTGTGGGCATAATTTATAACATCAACAATCAAGTTTCGTATCACTGAAAATTGGCTATTTTTGATGACCTGTTTAACCTGTTTACAAGTCTTCAAAAATTATGATTTTTTTATGTGGCGTACCTCTCGGAGGGTTAGACCTTGTGTTAAAATTTCAAGATCTAACTCTTTACCAAAAATTCGTAAAAATTCATCTACTAAGCTGCAATCAGATTCGTCACTTCTGACTGCAGCTTACGGAAAAATACATTAAAAATTCCTCGTTTATCCGATTGACGAAATTCCAATTGGTGATTCTTTTAATCACTTAAAAATTTCTACAGTAAGAATTTGAGATCATAACTCAATTCCTAAATTGAGTTATGACATTCGTAATGGGCTGCAAATTCTGCCAGAAAACGCAGCTTGAACCTTTGATACGGAAAAATTCATAAAACGCTCAATTGTCGTCGAAAAAATGCGATTCCAATGGGGTTTTAAAGATATTTCCTGGAATTACATTTTAGACTCAAGAAACACACGTTTTTGTCCCGTTTTGTCCACGTTACAGCCAATACAAGTCGGCTGTAAATTCTGATCAGAAGCTGTTTGAATTCAACTTTCAATCGAAACATGTTTATGACATTATAGCACTATTTTTAGCCATAAAAAACCCTAAAAACATCACATTACACGAATTTAGCATCATCACACTTATCACCTTCAATGGTGATCATGAATTCACAAGATTTAGACCTAATTTCATCATATGTTTGTCTAGGGTTTACTCCTAGACACTACAATGTTCCTATTTCATCATATAACGAACATGCAACCATCTAATTCGAATTCTCTAAGTTTGCTCAGAAATTTAACTAGAGATTCTTACGAAATTTACATACATTGTGACTCCTTTTTCAGTGGAGATCACTAATCCGTACTTGGATTTCGGTTTGGTCTTGATTTGAACCTTCGATTTGAGAATTTTGTGAGGAATTAGGGTTTAAAGGGAAGCTCTGGATCGCCCCCCTGTGTTTCTGTCGATCTCCACACACACAAGTGTGTGTTGGAGTTTTAAATTTTTTATTTTATTTTACTAGTTTCGTTTTAAATGCTTTTGGCCCCTTAACTTTTCCCAAGTTTCATTTAGGGTGTTTTAATCAAGTTTCCTTATTACTACAACACTTGTGATTAACTAGGTTATTTATTCCTAGTTATTTCATCTCATTTATATCTGACATTAAATTTATAATATAAAGATTTATATTTTCGGGTACGACCCAATTTATTTTAAGTCCCGTTATCTCGGGCTGTTTATAAACTTTTATTTTCTTCAAAAGTTTTCGTTCAACTTTTATTTAATATTAGGTTTATTTGTTTAAATCCTAATATTTACCGGGTTAATTTCACCACTAACGGTATTTTACCCATTCATCAATGTTAACGTGGTTTGATTACCAAACTCGTTTTCGGGGTGTTACATTATTCCTGTAAAGCATCTGAGGTGAATAGTAGGTTAACATGGGTAACGAACTATTTACTTCTATGATTGTCTTAACATTGAAAAACTTTTATCAGATTTAAAGTGGGAGTCTGTTTGTGTTTAAATTTCTGTTTTTTGAAACTTGTTCCATAAAACCAAAAATTTAGGGGGGAAATTCCTCTAAGCCAAAAAGAGTTTAGATAGTGCGTGTGTTTAGGGGGAGTAAGTTATAAAATTTAAAAAAAATCCAAAAACATTGAAAAATAAAAAACATAAAAAATAGAAAATAAAAAATGAGTTTTCATGGTGTGAAAAAGAAGAAATGATAGTACATCAGCAAGTTAGACTGTCACACTCAAACTGAATTAAATGCTTAAGTGTGATAGCAGCTTCATCATATGATGTACCAGTAGGCAAAAAGGATGAAATAATCAACTTACCAATGTGATATAAATCTAAATGCACTGAGTATGAGTGGGGAACACATCAGTGGTGTATGGTTTAATGACCTTAAATCTTGCGTTGATAGATTGCCAAAATCTGAAGTTTTGGGTCTTTATACTGTTATTTCATCTGGGGATATCAGGGTTGCCCTTCTGCTGCATCCAGATACATGCTGACCTAGGCACAACCAGGATATCTTAATAGAGCTAAAAATGCCAAAACCCTGAAAATGAAGAAGCTCTCATAGAGAGTCATTCAAAAAATGCAAAAAGCATAAATCGTACCAAAAATGGTATTTGTCTTAGCCCTCGTTAGATATTTTGGTCTCTCTGCTGTACGGAAGTACTGACCTGTTCACCAATTATCTAAACGTTGGAAAAACAAAACGGATGAATTCAGTATACTCACCTACTACGATGAATCTTTGTGCATACCTTGATCGCGGGGGTATATCCTGAAGTGGGACACATTAGTATATCAGAAATAAAATTACCTTAACGTATCATACGGTAATGGTACTTGAAATGTTCATGCATTTTGTTTTGGTGGACAAACATACTGGTAATCGTCTTGAACTGCTTTTCACGAAAAACTACATAAAAGAATTAATAAATGGTGTGAAACAGTTTGATTTTGCTGATATGATCTTCTTGCACATGATACTCACAAAAAGATATATTGTAAATATTTTTGAGTTTAGTTTAGTTTGTTTAGTTTGTTTTGAAAAATATAAAATATACCAAAAATATTTCTTTTTAAAAAGACTTCCATTTTGAACTGACAGGTTGTTGTTTTTGCATGATAAGATAAAATATTGGTTTATCTTTAAATGTGAAAAAGACTAATGGTTTTTCGAGATACTTGCTTGTGTTGCTAAACAGATTGATGCGGTTATCAAAATGAAGTGCAGAATACAAGTAAAGTGCAGATTGAGAGTGATGTGAAGATGTGTGAAGATGCATGGTAGGATCCTTCTACTACATTGCAGAGAAAGAGATATGGAAGAATTTAGAGATACATGCTTAACCAAAGATTGCTAGTTCACTGATCTACAACGAAGGAAAGTTTTGGAGATTGGAAGCATCAGCTAAGGGGGAGTTTGCTAATGTCAGAAACTGTGTAGCTGACGCTATCCAAAGACCAAAAGACTGCAAGATGTTTGAAGACAAAGTTACACTATGAAGCTATTATCAAGGGGGAGTTTGTTGGTGCATGTTTTGTGACAACAGCTTAATAGTTTGATTATTTAGTCTTTGGATATTTTGTATTGGGCTTAGCATTATTGGTTAGGGAGTTAATTAGTGTAATGGGCTTGGAGAATGGCCTGGCCCAGAACAAAGCCCATGTGCGAACCTTGTCCTATATAAACAAGGCTTGGCATAAGGGTTTAGGTTAGACATTTGAGACATTTGGTGAAATCTATAGAGAGTGGCTAGGAGATTTCTTGTGGGTCTTGAATTGATTGTAAACTTCGTTTGAAGATAATCAATAAAGATCGGGTTTATAGTGATTTCTGTTTCTCCTCATTTTCTGTGAAATCTGATCTAGAGGATTCCGCACTCTAGGTTAGATTGACGATTCTGTTACAACCCGCACGGATTCAGGGACCTACAATTGGTATCAGAGCGTTCGGCTCTTGTTTTGGCTTGGTTCAGAATCGTTTCTGCAGAAATCTGGGTTTTTGGACGCGTTTTTGAGGCTGTTCTTGGTTTCTGCTGGGCATTTCGGATAAACTGCAAGGATCTCGGATTGATATAAGCAATTTCGGACCAGAAAACAAGCAATTCGGATTAATCAGCAGCAATTTTGGAAAGAATTCCAGCAATTTCGGACTATTTCGGATCTTCTGACTGCATTTCGGATCTCCTGACTTGCATTTCAAACCAGTTTGGTTTGATTTTGGATCAATAGGCTGCATTTCGGACCAGAACTAGTTGAATTTTGGATAAATCAAGGGATTACGGATCGTTTCGGATTAAGGGTTGCTCATTTCGGATCTTTAAGTCTCATTTCGGATCAGTAGAATACATTTCGGACCGGTTAAGCTTGATTTCGGATCAGTTTTGGATCAGACTGTCCCATTTCGGATCAGTGAGGTTTATTTCTGACTATTTGACAAATCCGGCTAACCATTTCGGACAAGTGGTGGAATTTTTCTAGGCTTGCGCAAGAAAAATTTCACTGTTTCGCGTTTACAAATTCATCCGTAACTAATCTCAGGAAACCGTTCGCACCGTTGAATTCCTTGGATTTTTAGGACAAAAAAAAAAGAAAAAAAAAGACTAAATAATCAAACTATTAAACTGTTGTCACAAAACATGCACCAACAAACTCTCCCTTGACAATAGCTTCATAGTGTAACTTTGTCTTCAAACATCTTGCAGTCTTTTGGTCTTTGGATAGCGTCAGCTACACAGTTTCTGACATCAACAGAGGTTTGTACCCCTTTATTTAAAAGTCGTGTCGTTTACAATATATATATATACATATATATATATAAGTTTGTATCTCTTTGTTTAAAAATTGTGACACTTAGAAATTAAGACTTTAACATAATATTGTCATTTATAGGTTAAGAGAAACCCATCTGAACCGTTATCTCTGTTCATGAAACGGCACTCGCTTCCTTTAACATTGAGAAATATTAAATTATTTAAACGGTGCGTTGGATCATAAATTGGCGTCTCTTTATTATAATACGTAAAACCACCACATGAAGTTTGCAAAAGTAAATGTCGGTTCGTAAAAGAAATATAAACGACACATACCGCTACATAATGCCTTATTTATATTAAAAATAATTATTTGTATTCTTGAAAACTCTTTGATTACTTTTTTTTCTTTGTGAATTACGACTTTCTTCATTTCCTCTTTCTAGACTTCAACCCCAGCCATTCTTGCAATTCCTTTAAACAAAATTCTGTGCAGTTTGCTATTCCAATAAATTTTATCGTCTCTCATTCATACAAACAATTCAAAATTCTGTTTCAACCTTCAAATCGAACCAAATCATCTAACAATTATATAATACTACAAATAGCAACTTAGGTTGCATTTAAAATCCAGTCAAAGGAAATTTAGAACAGGAAGATATTTGAATTGATTTTTGAATGATTGGATGATATGTAAATATTTGCCAAGATTTGCAATTCAGATACGCTGATCTAGATTCTTGACTTATGTGAACTTGGTTTTAGTTGATCTTTGATCTTTCCTTTTTGAACTGTGGCAAGATACCGGTGCGAACAGACTTTGATTCTATTTCCAGAAACAATTTTGATGATGGTTTCATGATGAATTGGTTCGATTTGATTAAACATGATGATTTTTGAATGATTGGTGTTATTAAAGCCTATAAGAACATATATGTAAATCCGACTATTAGAAATTTTTCAAAAACGAAATACATGTTTTAAAGAAAGATTTCAACCATATTTGTGTGGTTCACCTAGCAAGAAATTTATACGAGTGTGACAGTTTCGACATGTATGATGATTTAGACATGTGTTTCATAAATTAAATAATTTTTGCATCTCATATAGTATTACTAAAGACTATCATAATCAGTGTCCCGCCGCAACGCGGGGGTAGCGTCAACTCGTTAATATATGTAAATCATACTGCGAAGGTTAAAATCATCATTGCGAAATCAACAATCCCTGTAAATCAGCGAAGATAGTTCAAAATCATACCCTAAATCAAAATAAAAAACCTTACATTCTTCTTCCCCAAACCACCGTTCGACTCTTCCGGTGCGATTAATTGAATGTTAATGAGGACTACAGATTTGGGAGTTGTAAAGGAGAAACGGACAAGAATAACAACGACCGACCACAATCAAAGAAGATGAATCTATATTATTGATTATACATCAGCGAATATAGTTCAAAATCATACCCTAAATCAAAATAAAAAACCTTACATTCTTCTTCCCCAACCACCGTTCGACTCTTCCGGTGCGATTCATTGAATGTTAATGAGGACTACAGATTTGGGAGTTGTAAAGGAGAAACGGACAAGAATAACAACGACCGACCACAATCAAAGAAGATGAATCTATATTATTGATTATACATGCGATTTGATTATGGGTTTTGATAAGGGTTTTGTACGATACATGCGATTTTGTATTATTAGTTTATTAGTTGTGTTTGGTAAGGGTTTTGTCTGATACATACGTGAAGGGGTAAGGTCCTAAAAACCTCATAATAAGTATTTAGGACCATACCACAACCTTGCCTTTTAACCTTTTAACCTTGCGCGGCCGCGCACCGGTCTTACAAAAGGAAGAAACAGTCAGCAGTCTATAGTCGCGCACCCAAAGGAAATCATAGATCCTTGCGCCTTCTCCCATTAGCAAAGGATGAAAATCCTGAGATCAATACTTCCGCCTAAATATCCAGACTTGGATATTATTTTACCCAGACTTGGATTTATTTATTCAGTGGTCTCCACACGATAAAAGTACCACACTAGATTACAGCAGTAATCTTCTAGAAGAAATACAATCGTGCACCACCCAGACGGTTATAACCGTCTGGACACGTGTCATTACCACAAGCACCCCTGAAATCACAACGAAGGCATGCAATTGGAGAGTAATCTCCACTTGATCACATTACACGTGGCAAATCCCCAACCTTTGATCTAAACCACGATCCGTGTGCTCTCACGTCGGATTAAAGAACTTAAACGGAAGGAAATGTAACCGCTTACGGGGTTAGCATCTTCCGTCAACTTTTCACTAACGGGTTTTCCCGCCCAAACGACTCCCGGCTATAAATATGAGAAACAACCCAGGTATGAATTCAAGTTACACACACTTCTCAAATACTTCTTCTTCTTCATTACCCATACTTATTCTCACACCGGAGTCGGGTCAAGGAGAGAACCCTTTTCTCCCCTTGGCGAGGCTAACGGTGTTCTTTTTTGCAGAGCTTTCGGAGAAGAAGATCGGTTACAACTGAATCAATCGAGAAGGAACTAACCTTTTTATGCGGATTCAAACCCCCTAGATATCTCGGTTCCGACCATTTATCTAGTGTTTCTTCAATACGATTATATATGATTAGGGTGTTTTGATAATGGTTTAGTGTGATACATGCGATTTGGTATGATTAGGGGGTTTTGAGTAGGTTATGTCTTGGTTATAATTCTTATAATATGCGAAATAGATGTAAAATTATGTTTGGATTATTGTAATATGTGAATTCTGATTATACGTTGCATATATCTGTGTTCTGAAAATAGGGTTATATGCGAAATACATGTGAAACTATTAAGTTATTTCTTGGTTATGATTCTTATAATATGCGAAATAGATGTAAGAATCATGTTTGGATTATTCTAATATGCAAATTCTGATTATACATTGCATATATATATGCTTTGATTTTACAAAACATGTGAAATACATGTGAAACTATTAGTGTGGTTTCTTATAACATGCGAAATAAGTGTGTAAATATTAGTGTGCTTCTTATAATATGCGAAGTCTTTTTTGAGTAACATGCAATTTTGTAGAAATTGATGATGATGATGACTTTGAGATGCCTATATCCACATCGAGGAAAGTGAACAACAACAAGAAAAAAAGGGTTGTAGAAGAAAATACTGATGATGATGACTACGTTGAGCCTGTACCAAAAAAACGAGCCAACCTGAACCACCTAGAACACAACCTAGGCCTTTCTTTGAATACCACAACAAAGCATTGCTGTTGAGATGTCAACCTACACCGTACATGGAAACTGTTAGAAATTTTTCAAAAGCACAAGTTGCTGACGTGAAAAGTATGGGCTTTGGGTCTATTCTAGATATGAATCTTAACCATATTTCGACATGTTTAGGATTTTGGCTAGTTAGAAACTTTGATGAGAAGTTCGATGAGCTTAACATAGGTAATCATCGCATCAAAATTACTTTGGATTCAGTTTTTGAGGTCTTTGGAATACCAAAAGGATCTAAGCCAGTTGTTACAATTGTTGATAAAAGAAGAGAAACAAGTTGAAAAAATTGAAAAGAGTAAGGAACCCAGAGGTAGGATAGTATTATAGATCAGTTCATCGATCAATGGGCAGACAACGAGAGGATTAGTCATGGCTTGGTTGCATCAGCAATTAACAATCAAAGAGAGGGAGGAGGCTTGTTTAAAATCAATTACCTAGTATACTAGATGTTAGTTTTTTGTGGAGATTACAAATGCTAAAACTGCAAATGATAGATGTTTGCTAGGAGTAGACGCTATTGAAGATATACCGCATCTAGATTGGTGCTCATATCTACTGGAGACGTTACGTCAGACTAGAAAGGGGTGGAGAAACACAAAAATACATTACGTGAGACCTATCGCCTTTCTTACGGTATGTTTTACTAAATATAAGCAAAAAATAAATAAATACTTATTCTAAGTAAAAATTACCTCTTTTTCATATTTAAACAACTTTTATAAACACATGAGTACAACAATAGGCATCGGCTATTCGAGCAAGTCATCGAGATGCCGGTTATTCGTTATATCACATCTGAGCTGATTGATAAAGTTGAAGAACATATTTCCGATAACGGATCTCTGACGGATAATGAAAATGAAAATGATTTTGAACCAGAGCAAGAGCAGGGTGGTTAAATGGAGGAGTATACAATACCACCCGTTGACGTCATTAAAAGCTGCAGAAAAAGAACTGCGCCTGCAATAGAAGACAAAGAGGACCGTTGCGGGAACACATATGATATGCTTGATTTCAGCATTGACATGCCGGAAACTTCGCAATTAAACCTTGTGATGGGAGTTAGAACACAGACACAGAAAATGATGGACTATTACAACCCTCCTATTCAACTTTCTCCTACTGCAATCTACAATTCCGAGCAACAACAACAAGAGGCTTCGAACATCAATAAACGGGTATGCCTATTAATATTAATTTCATTTATTTTTACATACAAACATTGATGATATTCTCAGCGGATTATTGCACCAAAATTATTACAGAATCTATTAAAACGAATGACGAGCAATATCAAAAAATACAATGCAATTGTTCAAATTGTTCAAGAAATGAACAACTTGGTTTCGGATGCAAAAACAAAGTGTTTTTAGGATCCAGAAATTATGCAAGTGTGTAAGCAATGGGAAGAGACGCTTCGAAATACACCAGTTTGTGTCCCGCCTGATTCGGTTCGAGAGCTTGAATCTGTAGCTTGTGATGTTGATCAAGAAGATAACGCAAAGGAAGAATGTAGAGGGAATGCAGAAGTTCAAGAAGTCATAGCTAATGTTGTGGACAGTGTGAGAGACATGGAATCAGAAGGTAAACATGCGATTTCAAATAAACATGTGATTTCATATATACATTTGATTTCATATACACATGCTATGTCATATATAATATGCAATTTTGATTCTGGCTTATTAAAATTCAAACATTTGTGTGTAGGACTGCTACAGCCAGATGATGGAGGAGTAAAAGAGACAGATGATATGGGAGTAACAGACACTTGTATTGCAAAACTACAAACTGTGGAACTGGGTGTATACGTTTACGACTCATTAGTGAAGGGTAAACACATTTATTACAAAATAAAAAAGAACAAAAGCTTATATTTTTTAACTTAAACTCGCATGCAGAAAGTGTTGAAACTGCGATGGAAGCAGTGAATTTTGCCGAATCTACACAACACCTTCCAGAAAAACATTCTTCCACAGGTACAAAAATTTATTATAATAAAAAAGGGTAAACTTTTAACATTTTTTACTAAAACAATTTGAAACACGCTTGCAGATTCTAGGCCCAACAATGAGCATAAATCTGAAACCGAAGTGGAAGCCGTTAATTTAGCAGAGACTACACAGTAGGAACCACAAGAAAAGGATTCGGGTATCGAAAGTGAAAAAGAAAGAGATGTGGTATACCCTTCGGTGACGGCTAAAGAATTATAATCGGTTGAATCACCTTTGATCCTGGCACCACCTCCGTCTATAGAATAACCCAAGCTGGTAGTACACAAGGGAAGGAACCCAATTAAGGGGAAACAAATCTCAAATCCAGTTGAAAAACAACCACCTGCAAAACAAAAAGTGGGAAAAAGGATGTGGAGAACAAAAAAAGGTGGAACCAAAGGGGTTCAATCATCTCCTTTATCAAACAATAGAACTTGAAAAAATTCGAAATGAGAAAATGTATGCAGACCTTGGAGATGCGTTTTGTTTCCCTTTCTGCAACAGAGTGGTTAATATACATGAAGCACTCCTAGATCATGAATTGAGTGTGATTAGATACACATTTGCTATGCTTAAGGGAATGGAGTAAGTAAACGATTAGATCAACTAAAAACATGTATATATATATATGCTCAAAAAAGTTAATTGTATAATGTTTGCCTGGCAGTTCATTGTTTGACCAATCAAAAACTGGGGTTCAAACATACAAAGTTGTCTTTAAAAGCTTCTATAGAAATCAATATGTAGCATAAAACGGAATCGGTGCATTTGTGGATGTGCTCAACCAAGAAGAGAAGAAGAGGGATAGAAAATCATCACCGTACAGACTCTTCATGTATAGTACAATACTGGTATGTTTCTGATTTTTGCTCAATAGGATTTAGCATTTGCATGCTTATGTAAACATTTTCGCATGGCATATCCAACAAAAAAAATCTCATGTTCAGCAATTTCGCATGCACATGTAAGGATTTCACATGTAAAACATTTTCACATATTCAACGTTTTAGCATGATCAATACTTTCTGCATGTAATAATTTCACATGTATACTCACATGGTAATACATTAATTGACCTTATGTGTATTTACTTAAAATACAACCAGATATCATGTACAAGGATAACTACACCGAAAACCAACGACTAAACGTATTTACCTCAAATCTTGAAGACATCTTATAGAAATATGAGGTAAAAAACTTGGATTGGTTGACCTTTTGTTTATTCCAATACTTCAAGGTGACCATTTCTATTGCATGTGCTTCCACATGAAAACCGGCCAAGTTGAATTGATTGACAACTCAACAATTGAACAAGAGTTTAAAGAAAGATACAAAGGGTACTAGTTTTATATCCATGTTATAATGATGTAAAACTACTGACACATTGTTGCTTTGTTACAGAGAAGGGTACTAGTTTTATACCTAAAAAAAGGCCTTAAAAACTACAACAGCTATCAAACAACCTGAAGAATCACCTATAGAAAGAAAAGAGATGGAGTGGAGAACTGTTACTAACGGTGTAGATTGTGGAGTGTTTACAATGCGATATATGGAAACATATAAGGGGAAAACACCGTGGATATCTGGGTTTGTGAAAGAAAATGAGGTAAACAATAGACAAAATTCACAACTCCATCTCATGAGACACAAATATCTCAGTAAGATTATTCTATCTGAGTACAGTCTGGAGTGTCAAAGAATAATTAAAGAGACAAATGCATTCGATAAAAGGCCGGACAAAGACACATTTATGAAAGATTTGGATAAAAAATTCAAGAGAGGTTGAATCAATACTTTTGAAGGCTAGTATAAACGTGTCTATGTTTGATGTTGGTTTATTATTGTACGTATTACATTATTTTTTTTTATTTTGAAATCGCATGTTTGAAGTATTAGAAACATGACATGGGAAAATATATAATATGCGAAATATAGGAAACTTGACATGCGAAATTAATTTCTAAACCCTAACATAACATGCGAAATAGGGGAAATATACAAAGATACAAGTACAAATTTAGATGTTTTATTAGATAACCACTTGAAAAGAAAAAATACAAAGATACACATCATTTTATTAGATGCTTTATAAATCAAAAAAGTCATTCAAAAGATGAAAGAAACTTCATTTTCATGTCCATCGAGAATCTTAAAATAGTTATTGCATCCACCAGCTCTTTCAATTGCTTCTCATCCCTCTCACCCAGATCAACCATGAACATCACAACGATTTCTCGAAGACTACTCTCTTGCATCTGAGAAAGCAAGTTCACGATGTCTTGTCTTCTCTTCATGTTTTCTGTTACAAGAGAAAGATTGGTTTCCAATATCTCTTGATATGAGCGATCCTCTTGAATTTGTTCCTGAATCCTTTTTCTCAAAGCTTGTTTGATACTTGAATAAGAACACGAGGCAGAAGAGGATGTTGGGAAGTCTGCCATTTTTTTAGAAGATAAGAAATAAGTGGTTTGAGATTGAGATATAAAGAGAAAACTCTATATGAAAAGAAAAAACACTATGAACTAAATTACTAAACTGAATTATTGATGTACAACCCTTTCATCTACACAAGTCTATATAAAGCAACATGCGATTTATGTAACTTCAGCATGTTTTATATATAATGAAAACTACATGCGATTTATGGTACATTATATACGAAACCACCATGTTATAACTTTTATCACGTGCGAACTATTGGACTCAAAACATGTGAAATTAACATTTTGATTCCATGTTTTATACATGCGATTTATGATATAATAACATGCGAAACCAGCATGTTATGCCTTTCAACACATGCGATTTGTTAGACTCGTCACATGCGAAGTTAAACATTTTGATTCAATATCAGTTACCCTCTAATAACATTAAAAACCTTCCAATCAATTACTATCAAACACCAAATAATTAAACCGAGTATAAAAAATCAGAACATTTAAACATCTGAATTACGAACTTACTATTGGAACCCTCAATTACAACATATGCATTTGCAAAATTAGGATTCCTAACTTCCTCAACCCTAACTCTCTACTCACCACCCAATTGAACATGCTCAATGACGAATTCAGCATCTTCAAAATCGACATCTATGTTTCATACGGTGCTGGATCCATTGAAAACAACAATCAATCAAACCCCAATATCAAACTGATACGATTAATAATTACTAAGATAGTTGTGTAACAAACTCGTGATCTACTTGTTGAAGGAATTGTCTAATTTGCCCTGTGCTGATTGAATGGATTGTATGATATACCCTTATGTAGGAAAAATGAATCAAGGACACGTGTAGGGCTATGATTGTCACGTACGTAATGTATGATTAGGGGATTTGTTTTCTACACTTCCTCTCTCTCTCTCTCTACATATATATATATATATATATATATATATATATATTATGTTTCAAATAGTTAATATGTTATGGTGTGTTTTATATGACGATGTGTTTTATACTTTGGATTATATGTCTTTTAAAGTTAGGAAATTAGATTCTAATAATCCCTAGTAGGCGTCATTAGTCATTGGTGATCCCAGTTTTTTATTCCAACTAGCAGTCCCACCTTTCAAATATTTTGCCTTCACCGACCCTCAATTAAAAAACTTAATGGAGTTAAGTTTTTTTTTTCCGAATTACAAGTTGATGTTTTAGGGCTCTTGATCAGAACTAGGATACGAGTCAATTGATGTAAAACTTACCTCGAGATGGTGCTCCAAACGACTTGATTTTTGTTAATTGGAAGTTTAAACACCCGAATTGAAGCACCATTTTCATCGTTTGGAGCACCATTTCGAGGTAAGTTTTACATCAATCGACTCGTATCCTCGTTCTAATAAAAAGCCCTAAAACATCAGTTAGTAAGTCGAAAAAAACTTAACTCCGTTCTGAGGACCGATGCAGGCAAAATATTTGAAAAGTGGAACTGCCAGTGGGAACAAAAAAAGTGGGACTGTCAATGGCCAATGATGTATACTACTGATTATTAGAATACAAATTCCCTTTAAAGTTTAGATGATCTGTTTTAAGAATTGGTGTGTTTTATCATGAAGAATTGTGTGTTTTATAGGGTGGTTGGGTGAATATGTTTTTTAAAGTTTGGATGATTTGTTTTAAGGAATGGTGTGCTTAATACTTTGAAGGGTAAATGTAATGCCCCAAAATTTAATTATTTGCATTTAAACATATATATTGCTGTAGTGTGCTACTAGAAATAACTAGGAGTGGGAAACTAGTTAGAATGTAAATTAGAACTTTAACAAAAGAGAAATAAGTGTTGGACGATTTAAAAATAAGCATGCATACTTGAGGGGTCAAATGTGTAAATAATGAAAGATAATTACAAAAAATAAACAAAAACACACCACACACACACAAAGTGTGTGTGGGTGTCGCAACCCCGTCCCCTAACTACCCGGGAACGGGCGACCGCGACCAGTTTTGGTGGTATCGGTGTTTATCATTTTGGCAGAGGAATTTACATCAGTACCGTAGTTAGGAAATATTTTATCAGAGTAAATACCACACTTTTATAATATTAAACATATGGGAAATTTCCAAGTTTCAAGTACAGACATTTTATAGGAATAAACCCTATTTTATTTAAATAAAAACATTTCTTTATTTAGGTAACTTTTATAGCCACTTTTCCAAGCCTTCAGTGCTGTCCAGCTGGCTTCTATTTGGCTTTCACATTTTGTTACCTGAAACGCGTTAAAAACATTTTGTCAGTGGGAAATACTGGTGAGTGAATCCCAGTTTAATCAAAACAGGTTTTATCATTGTACAGTATTGAGGGCGGTCACGCAATTACATTTGTTTCCATCTACTTTAATTACCACCCATGGTACTGTCAACCCGACTTGTGGTCATGTTACTACTCACAATGTAGTAACAAATTTTGTATACAAAACCCCAACATACTGACGATAATTTTAGAATACAAATACTCAATCACTGGCAATTATAATGTAAAACATTTGAGGTTTTGTAAAACAGTTTGCAAAAAGGTTTACAAAAAGGAGATTACTCACTTTGCTGTCTTAGGGTTTTCCTTAAGGATTTCCTGATGATTATCTATTAATTACACAAATGCACACGCGTTAGTATAATAACTCAATATTTACATTAGTAATACCCTCCCCGAGACGGTATTCCAACGACTACGTCGGGCAGAACCACGACAGCCGTTACGGAACCCTAGATCAATCGGGCAGCGTATCTAATACGTAACCGGGGTTATAATACTTACAACGGGGCAGAAATTCGTTAATTAGGGGGTATTATGCCTGGAAATTATGTATATTATGCAGAAATTCGAGAGAGAAATTATGTGTGAGCGAATTCAAATGAACAGCTGAGGCCATCTGTTTATAGTGCCTAATTTTGGTTTTCTCGCGGCCCGCGTAAGCCGAAGGGTAATCCTTCGCGGCTCGCGAGCTAGGGTAAGTAGGCCCTAGGCTTGTTGAATCTGCCAACTAGCCTCAACACGGTTGGTGACACGTGGCAGCCTGGGGGCTTTCCCTGGTGACTAGCTGTCGCGCCCCGCGTAGCCTGAAGGCAAAGCCTTCGCGACCCGCAAGCGACCCCAAAATCTTGTTTTTAATTTATTTTTAATCATGTAAAGTATTTTGGGCTAAGTTTTCGCATACGGGGTACAATATAAGACATATTGGGACATTCTAATTATATTAGGGGTGTTGGAAAATATTTTGGAGGGTTGTTATATCCTCCCCACCTTGTTTTAGAACTCGTCCTCGAGGTCTACTGGAATAAGTGCGGATATTTCCTTTGCATTTCTGATTCAAGCTCCCAAGTGTACTCTGGTCCTCTTTTAGAATCACATTTAACTTTGACTAGTATCATTCTTTTATGTTTGAGATTCTTGATTTTCCTGTCTTCAATCTGTAGAGGCCTCTCTACAAATTTTAACTGCTCATTTACCTCTATATCCTTAAGAGGCACTACTAGAGATTCATCGGCTAGGCATTTCTTGAGATTACATACATGAAATACATCATGTATTCCTGTCATTTCCTCTGGCAGTTGTAGCTGATAGGCTACAGGTTCTATTCCTCTAATAATCTCAAAGGGTCCGATAAACCTGGGGCTTAGCTTTCCCCTTTTGATGAATCTTACTACTCCGTTCTAAGGAGAAACTTTTAATAAGACTTTGTCTCCTACCTGAAATTCTAATGGCTTTCGTCTGTTATCAGCATAACTCTTCTGTCGATCGCTGTCACGACCCCCGACCCCACCCTGGACGGAATCGGGAGCCGCGAACCAGTTCAGTGGTACCGGTGGTTATTTAGAAAAGTAGCTCAGTGGAAATTTCATCAGGATCGTTAGTTAGGAAAAAATATCAGAGTTTTAGAAAACACCGGATTTTATTTATTAAATAGATGGGATAAAATCATGTTTTGAAAGGTAGCTTTAATATGGGATAAACCCGAATACATAAAACAACTTTTCTTAATTTAATTTAATTGATAAATTAAGCCACTTCTGTAAGCCTTTTGGTGCCGTATCCAACTCTTATTCCGATCTACTGTAATTACCTGAAACGTGTTTTAAAAATATTTGGTCAGCAGGAAATACTGGTGAGTTCATTCAGGTTTTATAAAATGACACCTTAGTTATGAATTACAGCATAAGAGCGATTACAATGGCTTCTGTCTTATTTTTATCTGGCGCCGTGTCACCTCCTGGTGACGATGGTCATACCACTATTGGGTCCTTTCACCCAAGTAGTGATGATTATCACTGTTAGGATTTATTAGACTAACCATGAGAAATTAGTAATGTTCACAATACCCCACTAGCCAGTGATTTAAGATAACCAAGACTTAATCCCTGTAATTATAACTTTTGAAAATAAATGGAGTATTGTAAAACACTTTTGATAAAAGAGAATGACTCACATTATAAGCATGCAGTATTCATTTAACAAGCTTCTTGATTCTACTCCTTCGGATAATTAAGCAGATACTTTATTTTTTTGAACCTTCTGATGATTAAGCATCCATTTTGATTGTAAGAGTATGGTGTAGAGTTTCGGGTAGTTAAACATTTAGTTTAACAGAGTGGAATACGTACTAGTGTAAAACCACATCAAACCTAACGATGGTCACGAGATCAGAACCTTAACGAAATTCACAAAGTATAGCACTTTGGCATCCGTTTAATGAAATTCACAAAGTATAGCACTTTGGCATCCGTTTAACGAAATTAACAAAGTATAGCACTTTGGTATCCGTTTAACGAAATTCACAAAGTACAGCACTTTGGCATCCGTCAGTTGGTTCCCGAATCGATCGGACAGAACATCGCTTTGGTGATTATTGGTTAGAACACCAACGTATAGAGAGAAGAAGAAAAGAAACGAGCAAGGAAAAATGAATTCCTAGGCTCCTATTTATAAGTAAGAAGTATGAAATTTCTAGGAAGTTTCCTATAGGTTTTCTAGGAAGTTACCTATACATTTTCTAGAAAGCTTCCTACCAATATATATATCTTCTTACACCTTCCTAGCACCTTCCTTTGATTTTATCTATTTCATATATATATATATATTCATGTATATCTATTTAGGTGTTTAATTTACTTACTTAATTAATCTTACTTAGCTTAATTAACCTTGCTTAGCTTAATTAATCTCGCTTAGCTTAATTAATCTCGCTTAGCTTAATTAATCTCACTTAGCTTAATTAATCTCGCTTAGCTTAATTAATCTCACTTAGCTTAATTAATCTTGCTTAACTGATTAATTAATCATACTTAACTTAATTAATCATGCTTAACTGATTAATCTTACTTAGCTGATTAAGTTTAACTTATTTATTAAGGTTTCTTAACCGTTAAGTTTTACTGAATTAATAAGTTTACTTAATTACTAATTATTCTATTTGAGCATCTCCCTGGTTACGAGTTCTAATTTCTAGCTACAATGGAACTCGTATTAGTGTATTACTAAATTCAACTTTAACGATAATCATGAGATCAAAACTCACAACGAATGACAAAGTATAGCCAAATATTGGCAGCACTTAAACATCCATTGGATTGGTTTTAATCGATCGGATAAAGTATCGTACCAGTGATTAGAGTTATTACCCTAATACGGGCAGAGTTTCGGGATTTAGAAGGTATAATCCTGAGCTACTATTTACTATAATAAAAGCTGAAGGAAAGAAAAGAATTGAGCAGTTTGAAACGTAGCAGTGATCGAGTTAATACCCTGGATTCGTAGCAGCGTCTTGATACTTTAAAATTTCGAATTTAGGCAGTATACTTCGTTTTTTACTGAAATTTTTGACACAGATGAACTGCTCATGCACCGGCAATTTATAGCAAACTTTTGGGTTTTACGCGGCCCGCGAGAGCCTGCTAGGGTTGGTGTGTCACGAGTAGGGTCGCCACGTAAGCGACACGTGGCCTGGAAAGCTTATCCGGTCAACTTTAAGTTGGCGCGGCCCGCGTAAACTCCTCTTATGGTTTACGCGGCCCGCCTGAAACCTAATTTTCTTGATTTCTTGGTTTTTCATGCACATTAGGGTTTCAGGGGTACTGGTTTTCACTTACGGGTCGGTTTGGGACATTTTCGCAGGCCCTTACATCCTCCCTACCTTGTTTTAAATCTCGTCCTCGAGATTTGGGCTACGATATCTCTTTTAGATTTATGTCATGTTTTAGTCAATAAGAACAGTTTTAAGATGAATACGTGTTTTACAATAATTAGGGCTCAATGGTTCAACTGAATTAGTTCAAGAAGTTGATGTCAAATGAATGAAATGAAATGATATAGTTTCTAAGGTGATTAGGTTCAAGTGAATGTTTACAAGTTGTGAATGATGTTTAGAAACAATAGAATTCACTGTCAATAGAAAATTTACTTTGATTGTCAACTGAGGAAGACTCAGAATCAACAAGCTCGAATGAAATAGAAGTACGAAAATGATTTGTCAATTGAGAAAAATCAATGGGTTGACATTTATCGAATTACAAGGATACACCAATATACAACCGAGTTTAGTGTATCATTGTCTTAACACATAGTTGTATTAAGACAATTTTCAAGGATGAGTCAAGCGAAAGGTATATATAGATTAGCTCAAGCTACAAGTCTATACCGATGCCACAAGGTGTCGTAGTGATCGAAATAATAATAGCGGTGACTGGACGAGTTCACCGTGTTTTAAATCAAATGAAAGTTCAACGAAGTAAGTCCGAATGTTTGTTTCAAATAAATCTAGTAGGATTTTCGATTTAAATTGAAAAAATTGAATAATGTTTTTCGATTAAAGATGATAAAGCAATAAATATCATGAAAGGCTCGATTGATGCTGTAAGAACCATTAAAAGATACACTAAAATATGACATGAATTTGTGTATCATTATCTTAGCACACGATTGTGTTAAGATTGCTTTTATAGGATAAACCAACAAAGCGGATTCAATATAAATAAATAAATAATTAAATCTGTATATGATGTGTGCAAACTAGATTAGCGCAAGCTTCAATTTTGTGAAAATGTTACCACAAGGTGATCGTGATTAAAGAAACGATTCAATGAAGTCGAAGACCAAATAAGCATGTTATGGTTCAAGAGAATTGAAGTGCTTGTTGGGATTATTTCGAAGATGATGGCTTCAATTCATCATATGGGACTTTGAATTGAATACGTAATGCGAGCAAGTTTAAACAATTGAACTTGGTTTAAACACAACGAGTTCATGTATCAATTAGAAAGTTCTGACATGGTCACAACAAAAACCATGTATACCATTCAAAAGAAAATCGAGTTTTTCAAGAAATTCATCGATTCGATATCAAAGAGTCATCGTTTTGCAAAAAAAACGCGGTTTATAATGCAAAGATCAAGTATAGAGAAACGATATTTGAGTTTTGAGAAAACAACAAATTGGAATGAAGCCCTCCAATGGTCTTCATAATTCAAACTAACCACATGCGCAACAAACAGTGCATGCGTAACGTGTGAATTTACCAAGAAATGAAACAACCAAATAAATATTCACGATTATGAAAGAAATCCTCATGATGACCATTAGGAGAGTAGAAATGTAAAAGTCTATTCACTATGTACAGAGGTCTGAATTTTAACAAAAGGAATTTAAGAATTTTATCTGGAATTTTGTGTGATAACTGTTGTTAAGTGACATTACCAAGGAATGTCGAATAAAATGAAATAGGGGGATTGTAAAGGTATGTGACTTTCTTTTGCAACGTCAATAATTATGATTCTGATTAGACTATGCACCGATTGTTGTGAAATCTTGTTCTATCGTACCTCAGCAAGATTCATGTTGTTTGTAGGATCACATGGCCAAGTGCTGCTTTTTGATTAGTAATTCTTCCACTGACGGGATTAGCATTGGTGTCGTCGTGCCCAATCATATTTTCCAAAGGTCTTGCCTTGAAAGTCATGTGTGATATACTTCGACGTCTGTGGACGTATAATTTAAGTTTTATGTGTTTTCTTGTGCACTAGCACAACTTTACATGCTTCTTACTTGCGTTAATAGTTTATGGTAACGCATTGGAAATTCTTATACTTTTGATGGCGTCCCAACTTAAAGGGTTTCCATTGTTTATATTGTCACACGAGTTACGACGTAGATGATCAAACGAAATAATGTTTGATATCGGAATTATAGATATATGCAAGAGATTCTTGATAAAGAAATCTAGATTTATTATTGACACATATGCTTGTGCTTTATTCTTAATTGTCAATTGTTATGGCTTTTGGAATTCCTTATAGATATACATATCTATATAATCATATATTTCACATGCTGTAATATACATACCCTTCATAAGGTCAATGCATTTAACAGATTCTTATTTCCAAAAACAAGTCAGATATTAGGTCATGATACTATTTAGGGAAATCTTGTCACTTGTTTGAGATATTATATACCCCGTCTTATCCGGTTCTCGCCGGAGAGGTAACCCCATTATATCCGGACAAGCTGGAGAGTCTGCTACACCATACCCAGTCTTGCCGGAGAAGAAATTTGTATTTCCCATAAATAGATCTTTCTTAAATCATGATTTGGAAAGTGCATTATGACTTTCAACAATGAATCAGGAAATTAGTATTCACCTGACGGATCATATTCTAGAACAAAGTAGTACCAATAAATAAGAAATAACAGTGGTCAAGTGTTATTGCTTATTTATCATACTTGCAACGTTCTAGTTATCATCCTTACGGCATACCAAAACCCATCACACTTTATTTGCACAAGTATTTAGCTTATCTCGAAGCTTATACTAAGGCATTTTTTCTTAAGTTCAAGTCTAAATGCTATCATGTGTGCTACCAGTTAATAGCAATTTCCTAACTCTTTTATTTAAGCTTAGGTATTATTATCACAACACCTATTGGCTTAAATAAGTGGCTCTGATACCACCTTCTGTCACGACCCCCGACCCCACCCTAGACGGAATCGGGAGCCGCGAACCAGTTCAGTGGTACCGGTGGTTATTTAGAAAAGTAGCGCAGTGGAAATTTCATCAGGACCGTGAGTTAGGAAAAAAATATCAGAGTTTTAGAAAACACCGGATTTTATTTATTAAATAGATGGGATAAAATCATGTTCTGAAAGGTACCTTTAATATGGGATAAACCCGAATACATAAAACAACTTTTCTTAATTTAATTTAATTGATAAATTAAGCCATTTCTGTAAGCCTTTTGGTGCCGTATCCAACTCTTATTCCGATCTACTGTAATTACCTGAAACGTGTTTTAAAAATATTTGGTCAGAAGGAAATACTGGTGAGTTCATTCAGGTTTTATAAAATGACACCTTCGTTATGAATTACAGCATAAGAGCGATTACAATGGCTTCTATCTTATTTTTATCTGGCGCCGTGTCACCTCCTGGTGACGATGGTCATACCACTATTGGGTCCTTTCACCCAAGTAGTGATGATTATCACTGTTAGGATTTATTAGCCTAACCGTGAGAAATTAGTAATGTGCACAATACCCCACTAGCCAGTGATTCAAGATAACCAAGACTTAATCCCTGTAATTATAACTTTTGAAAATAAATGGAGTATTGTAAAACACTTTTGATAAAAGAGAATGACTCACATTATAAGCATGCAGTATTGATTTAACAAGCTTCTTGATTCTACTCCTTCTGATAATTAAGCATATACTTTATTGTTTTGAACCTTCTGATGATTAAGCATCCATTTTGATTGTAAGAGTATGGTGTAGAGTTTCGGGTAGTTAAACATTTAGTTTAACAGAGTGGAATACGTACTAGTGTAAAACCACATCAAACCTAACGATCGTCACGAGATCAGAACCTTAACGAAATTCACAAAGTATAGCACTTTGGCATCCGTTTAACGAAATTCACAAAGTATAGCACTTTGTCATCCGTTAGTTGGTTCCCGAATCGATCAGACAGAACATCGCTTTAGTGATTATTGGTTAGAACACCAACGTATAGGGAGAAGAAAAAAAGAAACGAGCAAGGAAAAATGAAATCCTAGGCTCCTATTTATAGGTAAGAAGTATGAAATTTCTAGGAAGTTTCCTATAGCTTTTCTAGGAAGTTACCTATACATTTTCTAGGAAGCTTCCTACCCATATATATATATACCTTCTTACACCTTCCTTTGATATTATCTTTTTCATATATATATATATATATATATATATGTATATATATATATTTATTTTCATGTATATCTATTTAGGTGTTTAATTTACTTACTTAATTAACCTTACTTAGCTTAATTAACCTTGCTTAGCTTAATTAATATCGCTTAGCTTAATTAATCTCGCTTAACTTAATTAATCTCGCTTAGCTTAATTAATCTTGCTTAACTGATTAATTAATCATACTTAACTTAATTAATCATGCTTAACTGATTAATCTTACTTAGCTGATTAAGTTTAACTTATCTATTAAGGTTTCTTAACCGTTAAGTTTTACTGAATTAATAAGTTTACTTAATTACTAATTATTCTATTTGAGCATCTCCCTGGTTACGAGTTCTAATTTCTAGCTACAATGGAACTCGTATTAGTGTATTACTCAATTCAACTTTAACGATAATCACGAGATCAAAACTCACAACGAATGACAAAGTATAGCCAAATATTGGCAGCACTTAAACATCCATTGGATTGGTTTTAATCGATCGGATAAAGTATCGTACCAGTGATTAGAGTTATTACCCTAATACGGGCAGAGCTACTATTTACTATAATAAAAGCTGAAGGAAAGAAAAGAATTGAGCAGTTTGAAACGTAGCAGTGATCGAGTTAATACCCTGGATTCGTAGCAGCGTCTTGATACCTTAAAATTTCGAATTTAGGCAGTATACTTCGTTTTTGACTGAAATTTTCGACACAGATGAACTGCTCATGCACCAGCAATTTATAGCAAACTTTTGGGTTTTATGCGGCCCGCGTAAACCCACACCTGATTCTTACGCGGCCCGCGAGAGCCTGCTAGGGTTGGTGTGTCACGAGTAGGGTCGCCACGTGTGCGACACGTGGCTTGGAAAGCTTATCCGGTCAACTTTAAGTTGACGCGGCCCGTGTAAACTCCTCTTATGGTTTACGCGGCCCGCCTGAAACCTAGTTTTCTTGATTTCTTGTTTTTTCATGCACATTAGGGTTTCAGGGGTCCGGGTTTTCACTTACGGGTCGATTTGGGACATTTTCGCAGGTCCTTACAATCGCATGCTGCTTTTAGTCTTTCCTTGACTTGAATGATCTTGTTCGTGGTTTCTTGTACTAACTCAGGTCTAGATAGTTGCTTTTCTCCAATTTCTGCCCAACAGACTGGAGTTCGGCACTTTCGTCAATGAAGTGCTTTCGAATGGTGCAGCATTGATACTGGTATGATAACTATTATAGTAAGAAAATTCGATTAATGGTAAGTGGTCATCCCAATTACCTCTGAAGTCAATTACACAAGCTCTAAGCATATCTTCCATTGTCTGAATTGTCCTTTCGCTTTGTCCGTCCATTTGAGGATGATAAGCAGTGCTTAGATTTAGCTTGGTTCCCATAGCTTTTTGGAAACTTGTCCAAAAATGAGAAGTAAAACAGCTATCCCTATCAGACAGAATTGATAAAGGAATTCCATGTAAGGAACTATTTCATTTACATATAATTTAGCTAATTGTTCCATACTGAAAGTTTCCTTCATTGGAAGGAAATGAGCTGACTTAGTTAGCTTGTCTACAATCACCCAGATTTTATCATTACCTTTTCTTGTCTTGGGTAATTTGGTAACAATATCCATTGTTATCAATTCCCATTTCCAGACTGGCATTTCTAACTGTTGTAGCAATCCTGAGGGTTTCTGATGTTCAGCTTTAACCTGTGAGCAAGTTAAACACTTGGCAACATAAGCTGCTATATCCTTTTTCATTCCTATCCACCAGAAATTTTTCCTTAATCCTGATACATCTTATCATTTCCAGGATGCATTGTATACTTAGACTTATGGGCTTCTTCTAATATATGGTGACGTAGGTTTCTTAATTTTGGTATCCACATTCTTTTCTTATGGAATCTCCAAATTCCATCTATTCCTTGTTCTAATTCCATAATCATTCCTTTCAAATTTTCAATATTGTTATGGGTGGTTTTCTGCTCATATATCCTGGATAATATTCTGACTGTGTTATTTTTTATTGTGATCAGGATACCGGATCAGGATATTGGTGACATCCTGATGCAGTATCCTGATAATAACTAATTAGTTCACGTGTAGATTAACATGGCAAGCTTATAACGTTCGAGTGGACCTGTTCTCCCAAAGACTCGGACTAATCAGTTGAAAAGGGGACGTTGAAGCCGGAAGAAGTGGTCTACAATGTTCACAAAGGGAATAATCGCCGTATCCCGGGTTTTTAGGCTAGTTTGTTATTTCCTTTGCTATTTATAGGATTGATCGGATCAGATAGAACACACACAATTTTTTCACACTCTTGCTCTGTACTAGCTACAACCACTCATAAACACTAACACTTGTACTCGAATCTCATTGTAACACTTAGTTGATCCATATCATATCCTGCACTGTATCCTGATATTTGAAGCAATAAGAAGAACAAGGCAACTGCGATTGTCAGCTCCCGAGGTTTTGTGCCGGCGATCTAGATTGATCAAGGGCTTTCCTCGTACATTCCGTGTCACCCTTTACCTTTTTTGCTCATTGTTTAATTGTAGATATAGCTCGATATCCTGAGCTATATCCTGAAAACTGTTTTTTGTTAACAACTTGATCAGCATATTTTCCACGTACACTTCTAGCATCAACTAATTTGATCACTTAATTACTTAGGTAATTTTTGACCAAAACAATTTGGCGCCCACCGTGGGGCAAGTGGTGCTATTTCTACTAAAAGCTTTCGAAAAATCGTTACTTGGTTTTCTGTTTTCGAAAATTTTTGCCACACTATTTTCAATGGCCTCAAAATCAAACATGAGCTCTCCCACCGTGTCCGCTACAACCTCTGCAACAATTGGTTGGGTGCTTCCACCACCTCCAAGGACGCAACCCTCTTCTCAGCCTCAGGCTCCTCCAAGAAGGACTGAAACTCATGTGGCTCGGGATATTATCCCCATTCAGAATGTTCAAGGATATACTGTCTCAGGGGAACTCCTATCTTGACTTCTAATGATGAAATTCTAACTTCGTTTGGTAGTATATAAGATCAGATGAAGCAACAGCACGAGACCAACCAAATGCTGATAAGAGAAATACAACTCTTGAAATCTAGCTCGAGTAGGCCTACTGAGGATACTGTCACTCCCTTGCAACCCAGAGCTTTGAACTTCAGTTCGGCAGTATATACTGAGGACCATGTCGCAACCCCCGATCCCATATTTCCGGGAACGGGCGGACACGATCTCAGAGTTTCGGTGGTATCAGTTATTTATTCTCGCAGCGGAATTTACATCAGGACCGTAGTTAGGAAATTTTTATCAGAGTAAAACCACCACATTTTATAATAATAATAACATGGGCAAAACCCAAGTTTCTTATTACAATACACTTATAGGGACACACCCTATTTTATTGAATTTAAAACATCGTTTATTAGGTAACTTTTATAGCCACATTATCCCCAAGTCTTCCGTGCTCTCCAGCTGGCTTTTTACTAATTGGCTGTCACATTGGGTTACCTGAAACGCGTTTTAAAAACATTTGTCAGTCGGAAATACTGGTGAGTGAATCCCAGTTAAATCAAGAAACATTTTATCAATTAAAACAGTATTGAGAGCGATCACATTGTTTATGTCTACACAATTACTCCATTTGGTACTATCAATCCTAACTTGTGGGTCATATTACCCATTGGCTAACTCATTATCCAATGGTAACGTATTGTCATCCCGACTTACCACTCGCAAGTAGTACAAATTTTGTATACAAAACCCCAACATACCGGAAGTAATTGAAGAACTACAAAGACTCAATCACCTCTTAATCACATTGTAAAATAGTTAAGGTTTTGTAAAATATTCCAAAAAGGTTAACAAAAAGAGGATAAACTCACATTGCTGTCTTAGGCTTTTCGTAAGGGTTTCCAGGATATAATCTATAATTAATACAAATGTACATTGGTTAGTATCATAACCCTTTGAAAATATTAATGATACCCTCCCCGAGACGGCATTCCAACAACTACGTCGGGCAGAACCACGACAGTTGTTACGGAACCCTAAATCAATCGGGCAGCGTAACTATTACGAAACTAGGGTTATAATACTTACAACGGAGCAGAACCTCGCTAATTAGGGGTATAATACCCAAATATTATGCTTAATACTTTCAGAATTCGAGATTGAGAATTGAGAATGAACGACGGAAAATGAAAACTGATGCCTGCTATTTATAGTTCCTGATTCTAGTCCTGCCGCGGCCCGCGTAAAACATAGACAAGGGTTACGCGGCCCGCGTCAAACCTGGTCAACAGAATAGCTTAGCCCGGTCACCAAGTAGACCCGCCACGATGTCGACACGTGTCAGCACCGGATGTCTCCGCGTTTCATGATCTCTCGCGGCCCGCATTAACTATCAAGGACTCTTACGCGGCCCGCTTGAACTAAAGGATTCAACGATATCAGGTTTAGACCTTGATACCGCCCGCGTGAACTATTGAGATGGGTTTACGCGGCCCGCCTCAATTCCATTTTTCTTATTTTTAATTTATTTTATATGCTATAATATAATTCGGGCTCAGTTTTCACATACAGGGTGTATTATAAGACATATTGGGACATTCTAAAATATATTAAAGTGTTAGACATATTATGAGAGTGTTGATTTTACCGAGGGTTGTTACATTCTCCCCACCTTGTTTTAGAGCTCGTCCTCGAGATCTACTGAAACAAGTGCGGATATTTTCTTTGCATTTCTGATTCGAGTTCCCATGTGTACTCAGGTCCTCTTTTGGAGTCCCACTTCACTTTGACCAGAACTAGTCTCTTATGCTTGAGATTCTTGACTTTCCTGTCTTCAATCTGTAGAGGTCTTTCTACAAACTTGAGTTGTTCATTTACCTCTATATCCTTAAGAGGTACTATCAATGATTCATCAGCTAAACACTTTTTGAGATTAGATACATGAAACACATCATGTATTCCTGCCATTTCTTCTGGCAGTTGTAGCTGATAGGCTACAGGTCCTATTTTTCTAAAAATCTCAAAAGGTCCAACATACCTGGGACTTAGCTTTCCCCGTTTGATGAATCTTACTACTTCTTTCCAAGGAGAGACTTTCAACAATACTTTATCTCCTACTTGAAATTCCAACGGCTTGCGTCGGTTATTAGCATAACTCTTTTGTCTATCACGTGCTACTTTCAGTCGTTCCTTGACTTGAATAATCTTATCGGTTGTTTCCTGCACTATCTCAGGTCCAGATAGTTGCTTTTCCCCAATTTCTGCCCAACAGACTGGGGTTCGACACTTTCGTTCATAAAGTACTTCGAATGGTACAGCATTGATACTTGTGTGATAACTATTATTATATGAAAATTCTATTAAAGGTAAGTGATCGTCCCAATTACCTCCGAAATCAATTACACAAGCTCTAAGCATGTCTTCCATTGTCTGAATTGTCCTTTCGCTTTGTCTATCCTTTTGTGGATGATAAGCCGTACTTAGCTTTAACTTGGTTCCCATTGCCTTTTGGAAACTTGACCAAAAATGAGAGGTAAATCGGCTATCCCTATCAGAAACAATTGATAAAGGAATGCCATGTAAAGAAACAATTTCATTTACATACAACTTAGATAATTGTTCCATACTAATTGTTTCCTTCATTGGTAGGAAATGAGCTGACTTGGTTAGCCTATCTACAATCACCCAGATTGTATCATTTCCTTTCTTAGTTTTGGGTAATTTAGTAACAAAATCCATTGTTATCAATTCCCATTTCCAAACTGGCATTTCTAATTGCTGTAACAAACCTGAGGGTTTCTGGTGTTCAGCTTTAACTTGTGAACAAGTTAAACATTTAGAAACATAGGCTGTTATGTCCTTTTTCATTCCTATCCACCAGAAATTTTTCCTTAAATCCTGGTACATTTTATCACTTCCTGGATGCATCGTATATTTAGATTTATGAGCCTCTTCTAGTATACGATTACGCAGGTTTCCTAATTTAGGTATCCACATTCTCTTTTCATGGAATCTCCAAATTCCATCTGTTCCTTGTTTTAATTCTTTTAACATACCTTTTAGCTTTTCAGTATCTTCCTTGATTACTGATTCTTGTGCTTCTCTTATCTGATCATTTAAATCTAGTTGTAGATTTAATTTAAAGAGAACGTACCCTTTTTGGTTTTTCATGATATTTTCGGCTTAAAGCATCTGCCACTACATTTGCTCTTCCTTCATGATACTAGATATCACAATCATAATCACTAAGCATCTCCATCCAGCGTCTTTGTCTCATATTCAACTCCTTTTGCTTGAAAATATACCTTAAACTCTTATGATCAGTGAATATGGTAAACTTACTACCATAAAGGTAATGTCTCCAAATCTTAAGAGCAAATATTATAGCTCCTAATTCTAAATCATGGGTTGAATAATTCTCTTCATGATTCTTAAGTTGTCTAGATGCGTAAGCTATAACCTTTTGGTGTTGCATCAATACACATCCATAACCTAACTTAGAAGCATCACAATAGACTACAAAGTCTTCAGTTACTTCTGGTAATGCTAGTATGGGTGTATGGGTTAATTTATGCTTAAGAATTTTAAAGGCTTCTTCTTGTTTTGGTCCCCATTCAAACTTAACAGATTTACAGGTTAGCTTGGTTAAGGGAATGACTATTCTAGAAAAATCTTGAATAAATCTTCTATAATAACCGGCCAATCCTAAGAAATTTCTAACCACGGTTGGTGACTCAGGGGTTTTCCATTTAGTAATTGCCTCGATTTTTGTTGGATCTACATGAATTCCTTCATGATTAACTAAATGTCCAAGAAATTGTACCTGTTTTAACCAAAATTCGCACTTAGAAAACTTAGCATAAAGCTTCTCCTTTCTTAATAAACTTAAAAGTGCGTGCAAATGTCTTGCATGATCCCCTTTACTCTTAGAGTAAATTAAATATCATCTATAAATACAATTATGAATTTATCCAAATATGGCTTACATATTCGGTTCATCATGTCCATAAATGCAGGTGGGGCATTGGTTAAACCAAATGGCATGACAGTAAATTCATAATGACCATACCTCGTTCTAAATGCGGTTTTAGGAATGTCCTCTTCCTGTACCTTTAATTGATGATTTCCTGACCTTAAATCGATTTTGGAGAAGAATCGAGCTCCTTGTAGTTGATCAAACAGATCATCGATTCTCGGTAATGGGTACCGATTCTTAATCGTAACCTTGTTTAATTCACGGTAGTCAATGCACATACGCATTGATCCGTCCTTCTTTTTAACAAACAGTATCGGCGCTCCCCATGGCGACGAACTTGGCTGTATAAATCCTTTCTCCAACAATTCGTCTAATTATTTCTTTAGTTCTTGCATTTCAGCGGGTGCCAAACGGTAGGGTGCTTTGGAAATCGGTGTTGTTCCTAGTATCAAATGGATTCTGAATTCAACTTCTCTGTCAGGAGGTAGTCCTAGTAATTCTTCTGGAAATACGTCTGAAAACTGAGATACTACTGGAATATCTTTTAAATCCTTTCCTTTAGTGTTAGTGATTATGGAAATCAAATACACTATAGAACCTTTTCTCATACAGCTTGCAGTTTTCATTACAGAGATAAATTTAGTGGACCTAGAAGGTTTATCTCCTTTAATTGTGATCGTTTTACCTTTCGGTGAATTCACTTGTATTGACTTTTGATCACATAAAATAATGGCTTTATTGGCTATTAACCAATCCATTCCTAAAACAACATCGAATCCTGCCAGATTCATGGGATAAAGATTTGCAATAAATTTCTGATTTGAAATTTCTATACTTGCTCCCTGCAAGATTTCAGAAATTCTAACGGTTTCTCCATTGGCTGTCTCTACTAGACATTCTTGTGGTAGTTTAGTTAATGTTTGATTTAGAAATTTGCAAAACGATGTATTAATAAAACTTTGGTTTGCACCAGAGTCAAATAATACCTTAGCAAAAACATCATTAACTAAAAACGTACCAGCTATGACATCTGGAATTATCTTGGCTTCATCTGCAGTCAGAACAAATGCTCTAGCATTTTTAGTATTCTTGTTGTTTGGAGCTGGAGCTAATTTAGGACAGTTTGGCGTGATATGACCTTTTTCTCCACAATTGAAGCATAATCCATTACTGGATTTCTACCTGCAATTTTCTTCCTTGTGTCCTGGCATCTTACAATAATTGCAAAGAGTGGAGCATTTTCCCGAATGCTTTTTCTTGCATATCTTGCAGTATGGTGCAGAGGTAGAACCCACGTTCCTACGATTGTAATTCCCAGAACGGAATTCTTGAGTAAGCCTTTGGGTTAGGTTTCTTCTCTGATCTTCTTCTCTAGTACGAACAAGTTCATCTGGCAAGGTATTTGCTAGTTCTACAGCTTTTTCTATAGTTTGAGGTCTAGCTGTCTTGACTACATGTCTAATCTCCCCAATTAATCCCCAGATATAACGAGAGATTAACACCGGTTCTGGTGAAGCAAGGGTTGGCACTATTCTAGCATATTCAAAGAATAACTTCGTGTACCCTTTACTATCCACACCAGTCATCCTAAGGTTTAGGAATTTGTTTGCTATCTGCTCCTTTTCATTTGGAGGGCAGAATTTCCTTTCTACCATATTCCTAAATTCTTCCCAATCCATACTATAAATCCTATCACTTCCTCTAGACTGAAGGATAGTGTTCCACCACTCTAAGGCTGCATTCTTAAATAGATTGGAAGCAAACATTATCTTGTCCTCTTCCGCGCATTTACTTATTTTCAAAACAGCCTCAGTCTTTTCTATCCAGCGTAGAGCTGCAATAGGTTCTTCATTGCTCGAGAATTCTATTGGTTTACAAGACCAGAATTCTTTGTAAGAACAACCATAATGCATGGTTCTTCTTCTTTTGGGAATAGGCATTTGAAGTACAGGTTCATTGTTCACGCTGTTTTCCGGTTCACTTGGTCACTTACTGCTATGTTTACTTTTATTATCAGCATCCTTAACAGTTTGAAGAATAAATGGCATTGCATCTATAATTCCCTGTGCCACTATGTGTTGGATAGCACTATTATCCACTTGATTGTTATTGTTATTGATGCTTGGATTCTCATTAACCAAGTTAATGTTACTCTGGTTATCGTTATTCAGATTTCCTTGATTTCCTTCGTCGGCCATCTGAATTTTAAACATTTACCCCATATTAATATCACAATTAATAATTAATATAGTAAATCACATGATACGCAGTCTAGCCAAAAACGTCGATCATTGCGACTTGTACTCTATTTTCATATACTATGCGTCTATTACACACTAGTACTGAAATAAAGATTACAATACCAACAGAAAGAAAATTTACACTAATAGTACTATGCATCCGTACACACATAATTTTATTTTAGTTTTATTTTATTTTATCATTATTATTATTACTACCATTTCACCATCCTATTCAAGGATATGGATTCATCCAGAAATCCATATTGCGCTCATCGTATTTCCATACGAGACGCTCTCCCACCTGACGCATTCTCTCACTGCTTTCCAAAATTTCTTCTCCAAAAGTCCTAAGTTCTTGGACGTTTTCTGCACTCATTGGGGGTGCAGGTTCTAGGATTGGGTTTGGAATCTGGGGTGCGGGTTCCTGATATGGGGGTAAAAGTGCCTGAAATCGGTAAGGATCTTCTAAGATTTCCCTGATGTAGTTATCATGGTAATAGAGATCTAAAGGGTCCATACCTGAATAGGCTCCTATAGGTATGTTTTCCGGGATAGAGTAACGTTGCACATAGTCCCTATTTTCGTCCCACCAGGGTTCGTAATTCGGGTCTAGGGGGTTTGGTGCAGGTACCCTAGGGATTTCTTCTGGGTTAAAGTCTTGCATCTCCACTTGGTTGTCAGGATTTTCTATCTCCATGGGTTGTTTTGGGTTTTGTGATTGTGGGGCTACTAGTTGTTCCAGACTCGGGTTAGCAGCAGTTGTGGCTAAGATATGGAAATTAGCTAGACTTCTATTAAGCATATCCTATGTATGGGCATCTATTCTACGTTTAGCAGCTGCTAGAACTCTTTGCTGTTGCAACTTTCTCATTCTCTTCCTACGAGCAAAAGCTTCCTTACTAAACCATCCTCGTTTCTTATTAGGGAATGGCTCTTCTGACTGAGCTCTAAAAGCAAACACTCCTTCTTCCTGATCAGCAGAATACCCAGAAAGGGCAGGCTGTGACGAGGTACCTTCACTCTTAGGTGATTCAGACAACAGGCGATTCATGTCTGAGGGTCCTTGATCACTCATACTGTAAACTAACATATAGTAAATTAACACATAACAAATAAATACAGTTATGCATGTATTTCCATAATTTATTTCCTAACACAAAATTTATAATTTAAGTGTCAGCAGAACACTTCTTTGGCTCAGACCAGTGGCTAGGCTCTGATGACACCTTCAGTCGCAACTCCCGATCCCTTATTCCCGGGAACAGGCGGACGCGATCTCAGAGTTTCGGTGGTATCAGTTATTTATTCTCGCAACGGAATTTACATCAGGACCGTAGTTAGGAAATGTTTATCAGAGTAAAACCACCACATTTTATAATAATAATAACATGGGCAAAACCCAAGTTTCTTATTACAATACACTTATAGGGACACACCCTATTTTATTGAATTTAAAACATCGTTTATTAGGTAACTTTTATAGCTACATTATCCCCAAGCCTTCCGTGCTCTCCAGCTGGCTTTTTACTAATTGGCTGTCACATTGGGTTACCTGAAACGCGTTTTAAAAACATTTGTCAGTCGGAAATACTGGTGAGTGAATCCCAGTTTAATCAAGAAACATTTTATCAATTAAAACAATATTGAGAGCGATCACATTGTTTTTGTCTACACAATTACTCCATTTGGTACTATCAATCCTGACTTGTGGGTCATATTACCCGTTGGCTAACTCATTGTCCAATGGTAACGTATTGTCATCCCGACTTACTACTCGCAAGTAGTACAAATTTGTATACAAAACCCCAACATACCGGCAGTAATTGAAGAACTACAAAGACTCAATCACCGCTTAATCACATTGTAAAATAGTGAAGGTTTTGTAAAATATTCCAAAAAGTTTAACAAAAAGATGATAAACTCACATTGCTGTCTTAGGCTTTTCGTAAGGGTTTCCTGGATATAATCTATAATTAATACAAATGTACATTGGTTAGTATCATAACCCTTTGAAAATATTAATGATACCCTCCCCGAGACGGCATTCCAACAACTACGTCGGGCAGAACCACGACAGTTGTTACGGAACCCTAAATCAATCGGGCAGCGTAACTATTACGAAACTAGGGTTATAATACTTACAACGGAGCAGAACCTCACTAATTAGGGGTATAATACCCAAATATTATGCTTAATAGTTTCAGAATTCGAGATTGAGAATTGAGAATGAACGACGGAAAATGAAAACTGATGCCTGCTATTTATAGTTCCTGATTCTAGTCATGTTGCGGCCCGCGTAAAACATAGACAAGGGTTACGCGGCCTGCGTCAACCCTGGTCAACAGAATAGCTTAGCCCGGTCACCAAGTAGACCCGCCACGATGTCGACATGTGTCAGCACCGGATGTCTCCGCGTTTCATGATCTCTCGCGGCCCGCATTAACTATCTAGGACTCTTACGTGGCCCGCTTGAACTAAAGGATTCAACGATATCAGGTTTAGACCTTGATACCGCCCGCGTGAACTATTGAGGTGGGTTTACGCGGCCCGCCTCAATTCCATTTTTCTTATTTTTAATTTATTTTATATGCTATAATATAATTCGGGCTCGGTTTTCACATACGGGGTGTATTATAAGACATATTAGGACATTCTAAAATATATTAAAGTGTTAGACATATTATGAGAGTGTCAATTTTACCGAGGGTTGTTACAGACCACAGGGGCAACATTGTGCCTAGCCATTCCCAGAGTCATACTTCTAAGATACCCTCTTCGGTTAGGGTGTCAACTGTGAGAAGTTCAGGATATGCTTCAGGATATGGCCAGAATCCGCAGACTGGTAACGTGTGTAATAATACTAATACTCTTGCTACTAATGGTCTTGGATCTTTGCAGGATGTAGGTATGACATCAGCATTCTCAAGAGAGCTTCACAAGTTGAAGGATATGATATCCAGTGTACCTGGGGTGGTCCAGCCAATTCCAGAAGTGTCCCAGGATAGTCACAGGATATCCCAGTTTGCATATCCTATTTGTGATGCTGAAATCCCGAAAAGATTTCAAACCCCCAACATGAAGCTCTATGACGGAACCACGGATCCTGAAGAGCATATTGCTTAGTATAGGGAGGGGATGGAAATTAACCCTATCCCTCCGGATCTCAAGGAGGCATGCCTCTGCAAGGGTTTTGGCTTTACTCTGACAGGATCAGCCTTAAAATGGCTCCTAAACGTTCCACCTCATTCAATTACATCATTTTCTCACTTAGTTAATTTATTTAACAGTCAATTTTCTTGTAGTCGAAGTTTTGAGAAACTAACCAGTGATCTCTACAGGATCACTCAAGGGCCTCAGGAATCCTTAAGGGATTATGTGAACAAGTTCAGCATGGAATCTATGGATATCCCACATCTTGATGTTGCAACAGCTGTGCAAGCATTCAAAATGGGGTTGCAAAAGGATTCTCAATTTTATCAGGATCTTGTAATGAATCCTTGCAGGAACCTAGATGAGGCTAGAAACAGGGCCTTGAGATACATTTGACTGGAAGATGATAAAAAGATGCAAGAGAGGATGAATTCATCCTCAACTTATGAATCAACTAACAGGAAGTCAGAATCCTCATACAAACCATATCGCTCTAAGCCATATCTTGAAATTCTCAAAAAATTAGCTGGATGGATCCTATGCAGTCAAAGGTGAAAGGTTAATCGAATATCTTGAAATTCTCAAAAACTTACCAGGATATTTCGATGTTTTTACACTTGAACAGGTACCAAGAGAGGATAATGCTGAAGCAGATGCCTTGGCAAATTTAGGATCATCAGTCAGGATACCGGAAGGAACTCAAATACCAATACTTCATATCATGTATCCCGCAGTGGACCTCTTCAAATCTCAGGACAATGAGATAGCAAGTATTCAAGGTCCTGATGATGAATATCCTGAGGAGGATCATAAGTCCTGGACGGCTCCAATCATGAGATATCTCAAGGAAGGACACATCCCAAAGGATGAGAATCCTAAGGCTTTTAGAATGAAGGTATCCCGATTCACTATTATAAATGATGTTTTGTATAAGAAATATCTTGCAGGACCATACCTGAGGTGCTTGGAGGATCCCGAAACTAAAGAAGTGCTTCAGGATATACACGAAGTGGATTGTGGTAACCATACTGGGGGCAGATCATTATTCTCAAAGGTGTTGAGAACAGGATACTATTGGCCAACGATGAGGAAAGATGCTGCAGAATATGCTCGAAGATGTGATGCATGTCAAAGGCACAGCAATATACTGCATCAACCTGCCGAACCACTATATCCTATTGCTTCCCCTTGGCCATTCATGAAATGGGGTATGGACATAGTGGGAAAGTTGCTAAAAGCTCCAGGAGGAAAGGTTTTCATGTTGGCAATGACATATTATTTCTCTAAATGGGTTGAAGCTGAGGCGTTTGTTCAAGTCAGAGACCAAAAAGTAGTATCCTTCATAAAAAGGAATATCCTGACTAGGTTTGGGGTACCAGCTGAGATAAATTGTGATAATGGCTCTCAGTTTATCAGCAAGAGGACTACCGATTTTTGCAAGAGTTGGGGAATCAAAATGATCACATCCACACCAGTACATCCTCAAGCAAATGGACAAGCAGAATCCTCGAACAAGATAATTGTCAACAATTTGAAGAAAAGATTAGGAGCTAAGAAAGGAAGATGAGCAGAAGAATTACCCTTTGTCTTATGGGCTGATAGGACAACAGTAAAAACTGCAACTGGGCAAACCCCATTTTCCTTAGTATTTGGAGCAGAAGCAGTAATCCCGTCAGAGATGGTGATACCTACAGCAAGATCCAACCTCCTGGATCCTGAGAAGAATTCTGAAGCCCTATGCCAAGAATTGGATACTATTGATGAGACAAGTGTAACAACCGTCTAATTTCTATTCGATTTTAATGGGAATATTCAGGAATTTATAAAAGAAAAGTATTTAACTTCAACATGAGTACAAAATCAAAGTCTTAGGTTTATGGCATACTAGCCAACTACTAGCTAGTTTTAATATTTACTACATGATTAGCGAATTGTTTGAAACAAAAAACATTGTCTAAACAAGAATAAATTAACGCGGAAGCATTCAAAAGTTCGTGTTCGGTTCTTCAACTTGCTTGATCGCCATCCAGAAAGTCCCCATTGTCACCTAAAGTCAAAACCACTTAAAAGGTTAGTTTTGACACAGATATAGTGCGTATAAACAAGTTCTACATTCGAATCATTGAAAATAAAACAAAATTTCAGATACTTGTCCTGTCGCGCCAGGTATCGTTCAATCTATCGCGTGTCGCGACGTCTCTCGCGTGTCGCACCGGATCTATGTGGTCCTGTCGCGTGGCGCGGGGGATACTGTTTTCCAGCAGGTGCAGGTTTTTGACCTGCATTTCCTGCCAGCTCCGAAAATTCCCAGTTTCAACTTCAAATGGTCATAACTTTGGACCCGTAGGTCCGTTTTAGGTGGTTCTTCTTCCTATACGTCTGTAATTTCATTACCGATGTGCCTACTACATTTATCATACACGAAACTTTAGATTATGGACCGAATGACTAAATTCACTATGTGATTATTCGACCCATTATACTAACACTCATTTGCTACCATTGCAATAGAAACCATAAGGCACATTTTATCCCAACATCCGGGCTTAATATCACCAACGCTTCATTACCAAAACTATGGCTTTGCGCTCTTGTGATCCACCTTCGCAGATTTCAATACAAATCAACATTTTACTACTACTAAACAATTGTTTGACCCGTTTGGTTCATCTACGGAATCCTCCGTTTCCAATGACTACCAAACAATTCCTAATCTATTTTCAACTTATCCAATCAATTGTGAACAACGACTTTTCAACTAATACTCGTCTTTTATACTAAAACCCGACTATTGACAATTGAAATATCCAAATTTGCATATTGTAACGAACAAGTTACATACCTTCATAATTTATCGACATTGCTTTCTAACCATAATTACCCATTCCCGAGCTTGTCGACCTTAGCGTATCCCTTCTAATCCATGGTTTCTGCTTTTATAACTCAACTTAACGAGTGACGTTTGAGTCACTCCAAACACTACCATTTCGACCATTGTTTTAACCCGTTCTTTATCTAGTGAATTACATCACTTTACTTACATCCCATTATGACAAATTATGCAATATTTTCAATAAACATATCTAACCAACTATTTATTTTGACCCGCTTGGTTTGTCGAGTGAATTCCATCACTTCTTAGACTTACCAAAGGATTACAATTTCACTAGTTCGACATCATACCTATTTCAACTATTTCTTTTGACCCGTTTGGTTTGTCGAGTGAATTCCATCACCTCCTAGACTCACCAAACACAACTATTTTCGCCATAACAACATTAAACATATTTAAGACTAAGCTTATCTACATAAATGTAACGAGACGATAAGTCGCGTACCTTTAAAGCGTTCCCTTCGAACGTGTGTCCGCTCCGGCTTGTTCGCTTGAAGACCCGGTTTCCTTGCCTAAATAGTTCAATCCACAAACTGTTTAGAACCCTTTTTATAAGTCTTAACACATAATTTGCCATATCAATCAAACACGCGTTTTTGTCCGATTTTCAACATTTATCTTTCACTTGGGCATTTTAACGAACACCTAACGGGTATAATTTTACATATTTAAAATCAAGTTCATAACTTGTTATTTTTGCCAAATATAAACATACATTTAGATTCTATAGTGTCAAGCATGCATACTAATCTCATAATCATTTTATAGAAATCAAGTAACACCACTTTTGATAGTCATGATTCTTATGTTCATCTTATTTTTACAAAACCCATTTAACTTATCAATGGATTATCATGAATTTCATAAATTAAACACCAATTCAACATGTTATTGACTAGGGTTTACTCCTAGACATGTTTTTATTACTAATTTCATCTAAACATCAAATAATCAAGCCCAGATTTCGATTTCACAAATCATCAAGAATTTGAGATGAAACCAAATCGTAAATTTTGACATACCTTATGATCACTACACTGAGGTGATCACTAATTTGAACTTGGATTTCAATTTGGCTTTGATTTGGCCTTTGATTCGATTGATTTTGCAAGGTTAGGGTTCAAGTAGGAGAACCCCTTTTTCTCCTGTGAAAAGCTCGACCAGAACACACACTTTATGTGTGTGTTTTGGTGTTAAGTTTTTATTTAATTAAAACACTTTAATTTTTGTCCACTTTGGTCCCTCTACATAATCAAGTTTCTATAAAGGGTGTTTAACCATGTTTTTCCTATTATGTCAAGACTTTTAACTAACTAGGTTACTTCTTCCTAGTTGTTTTATCCTGACTATTACCGACATTTTAATATATATATATATATATATATATATATATATATACATACATATATATATAAATCTATATTTTTGGGGTGTTACAAGTCTACCCCCCTTAAAGAGGTTTCGTCCTCGAAACCTTCTGTAAGTGGTTCTTTGGTTTGGACCAAACTAACTTAATTTTGTTTTTAAGGCATTCTTTCTTTTAGTCAAAAGTTATCCTTTGCCTCGACGCATGCGTCTTCCACTTGTAAGTCCTCACGGACTGTAACTTGTGTCTTGTATTTATTATCTTGCCGCCTATTTGTCTCAATTGCCACTTGACCACTCATTAGTATGAGTTCGTCAATATGTTTATTCCATACTACCTTATATTGACAAGTGTTTTATATAGATCACAACACTCTTTTAACTTTGGATGATCTTATCGGCTAGACCGATTAGTCACCGTCACCTCATGCCCCGTTAATTTGGGTCTACCCTTTGCCATATTCGGACTTACGTGAGTTTATGGTCTCCCATCACGTAACTCGCGCTACAACTTGATTATATTCTATATCACTTTTGTGACCATTATCGCATCGCATCACATCACATCAAGTTTAAGTTTTCATAAACCTTTCATTATCAAAATCTTCTTTCTAACGTTTCGTTTTACACCTATCGGTGTTAAGACCTATATCTTTATTATTAACTATTTCCGAATTTATCTCATAATATTCATATTTGCTAAACGTTGTTTCTTACTAAAACTGAATTTTAGTTTAGCGTTTATCTCTTTAACTTATGTCAATTACTCACATCAAGGAATTGACGACAAGAATTTATTCTTTTCCACTATTATATTATGCGGGGAATCGTAACCAGTCCCCATGCTTAACCCCAAGTGACCCGTAGGTTCCTTCACTTAGCCTCGTAGGCTATTTTATTAGATCTTCACCTTTTTAAGGTGAGACCCTATAGTTTGTTTCTTTGTATTTATGACCCGAGTGTCATTTTGGTCCCGTAGACCTTTACATTGTTTATAACCCGAAGGTTATGGTGATCCTGTAGATCATCTTCTACTCGTGTCATTATTAGAATGTATATCTACACATATAGCGTCAATGCACCCCTTGTTATGTTTGGAATCATTCATTTTTGCTTTTGAATTTTATTGACCTTTACCGTAGTCCAAGGCTACATTTATTTTCGTTCGAACTATTCTCCTGACTCTGTGACTTCTCCCGTCATTTACACGTCGGTTTATTCTTCGCTTACTGTTATCCGGTTCATACTTATTTTTCTTTACAGCTCGTCTCCCGGGCTTTCTATCTTAATATTTTTAACTCTCTAGTTTCACTGGTTTGCGTTCTCCTTTATTGTAAAACATTTTACTTAGATCTGAACACCCAACTTTCTTTCTATTAGCGACCCTTAGGTCCATCTCTTTTATTAATGTCACAAAGGTCCATTTTTTAAGCCTTATTCGGTAAAACCACTACTATTGTTATATGACTTTTGGGGTTTACCCGTTTTCGTTCCATCACTTTTAAAAATGTTAATTTTACTACTCTTTTATACAATCACACCCATCGATGTGATCATTGTTTTTCCTCATAAGGATTTAATTAGGAACATATTACTTGGATGGTTACCCATACCCAAGTTTCTAAATCCGCATTAAATGATACTTTCTTATTCGCAGTGGCGAATAATACGTATAATTCATTTAGTCTTTTCTTGAGGATATTTTCCGCCCAAGCCTTAATTTCTCATTCTTAGCCTTAATTCATTATCTAATTGTTTCCCAATGTTATCTTAATAAAGTTTTAATACGTGTACCTGCAATACTTACCCCAATGGGCTCTTCTCTTTTTTTTTTCTCAACTCGTTGATCTTTTCTTTCTTTGCCATCATCATGGTGACTTATAGCCTTCCCATTATTCCGGGCTAAACGGCTTCAGTAGCCTTTTCGACTCCCCTCCCCTAGATCCTTTCGTGCATCTCCTCAGTCATGAGGGATACCGTATTGTCGCCAACTATGGTTGACATCATTCCATTATAACAATAATGGAAACCCATTCATTTCATTTTTATTATTCCATGTCGTTGTATGGAATTTTCTCACATCGTTTATCAATATAACGATGTTCCTACATGTTTTATTTGGTTTGGCCAAGTTTATAACCTTGTCCTTGCCATTCACTACTATTACAATTTTCCGGGTTCGGGTGTAATTACACTCCTTCCCAACACAACATTTATTCACTTCATTAAGTTCTCGGGTTCGAGTGTACACACACTCCTTCCCATTATGACACTTGTCTTTCATTGCATTCCTGGGTTCAAATGTACATGCACTCCTTCCCATTGCAATATTTATCGAGATTACTTTTACCTCGGTTTCACATACTCGCCATTATATATATATATATATATATATATATATATATTTTACATAATTCATTCATTTCACTAATCATATATGCTCATATGCAACTATCATTCATTATGTGAATTATTGCATTCTACTTATCTTATCGTAATTTATAACGTGTTCCTGATTGATATTCGCCCTGATGTACTCCGTTGTCTCAAGTCTTCGCTTGATTTGAGTTCTTTGTTAGCATGTTCTTTGTCATGCTTCCGAACCTTCCTTCATTTAGATTATTTATCTCCCGTCATCTTCAGGTGCGGTTATCATATCATTCGAACATTTCCAATTTATTATTAGTCTTGCTATTCAATGTTGCCCGTATTATTATACGAGGCATTTAAATATATTTATTTCATAAGTACTTATTTTATAATCAATCTATGGTTAGGGTTTATACTACCTAATCATCTTTTATCAACACTAGACATCTCGAATCTGTAATGTTTATGTCACTATTAAACATTTTGTTTTATAACATATGCATCATTCGCTTTAGTTTAGCCAAGTTCACCACTTGCTTAAACCATTCATGTTTAGTGCAATTTCCGGGTTTGTGTGTGTTAACACGCTCTTCCGGTGCACATCAAATCAATTTCCTTTTTCTAATATTCAAATAAAATGTACTAAATAACTAATTCTTACTAGATGTTTGATCAAGCTTGAACCGAGCACACTTTGTTAACAACGTTGAGCGATGATTGCCAACTTGTAACAACCGTCTAATTTCTATTCGATTTTAATGGGAATATTCAGTAATTTATAAAAGAAAAGTATTTAACTTCAACATGAGTACAAAATCAAACTCTTAGGGTTATGGCATACTAGCCAACTACTAGCTAGTTTTAATATTTACTACATGATTAGCGAATTGTTTGAAACAAAAACATTGTCTAAACAAGATTAAATTAACGCGGAAGCATTCAAAAGTTCGTCTTCAGTTCTTCAACTTGCTTGATCGCCATCCAGAAAGTCCCCATTGTCACCTAAAGTCAAAACCACTTAAAAGGTTAGTTTTGACACAGATATAGTGCGTATAAACAAGTTCTAGCATCGAATCATTGAAAATAAAACAAAATTTCAGAAATTTGTCCTGTCGCGTGGCGCGGGGGATACTGTTTTCCAGCAGGTGCAGGTTTTTGACCTGCATTTCCTGCCAGCTCCGAAAATTCCCAGTTTCAACTTCAAATGGTCATAACTTTGGACCCGTAGGTCCGTTTTAGGCGGTTCTTCTTCCTATACGTCTGTAATTTCATTACCGACGTGCCTATTACATTTATCATACACGAAACTTTAGATTACAGACCGAATGACTAAATTCACTAGGTGATTATTCGACCCATTATACTAACACTCATTTGCTACCATTGCAATAGAAACCATAAGGTGTATTTTATCCCAACATCCGGGCTTAATATCACCAACGCTTCATTACCAAAACTATGGCTTTGCGCTCTTGTGATCCACCTTCGCATATTTCAATTCAAATCAACATTTTACTACCACTAAACAATTGTTTGACCCGTTTGGCTCATCTACGGAATCCTCCATTTCCAATGACTACCAAACAATTCCTAATCTATTTTCAACTTATCCAATCAATTGTGAACAACGAATTTTCAACTAATACTCGTCTTTTATACTAAAACCCGACTATTGACAATTGAAATATCCAAATTTGCATATTGTAACGAACAAGTTACATACCTTCATAATTTGTCGACATTGCTTTCTAACCATAATTACCCATTCCTGGGCTTGTCGACCTTAGCGTATCCCTTCTAATCCATGGTTTCTGCTTTTATAACTCAACTTAAAGAGTGACGTTCGAGTCACTCCAAACACTACCATTTCGACCATTATTTTAACCCGTTCTTTATCTAGTGAATTACATCACTTTACTTACATCCCATTATGACTAATTAAGCAATATTTTCAATAAACATATCTAACCAACTATTTATTTTGACCCGCTTTGTTTGTCGAGTGAATTCCATCACTTCTTAGACTTACCAAAGGATTACAATTTCACTAGTTCGACATCATACCTATTTCAACTATTTCTTTTGACCCGTTTGGTTTGTCGAGTGAATTCCATCACCTCCTAGACTCACCAAACACAACTATTTTCGCCATAACAACATTAAAAATATTTAAGACTAAGCTTATCTACATAAATGTTACGAGACGATAAGTCGCGTACCTTTAAAGCGTTCCCTTCAAGCGTGTGTCCGCTCCGGCTTGTCCGCTTGAAGACCCGGTTTCCTTGCCTAAAGAGTTCAATCCACAAACTGTTTAGAACCCTTTTTATAAGTCTTAACGAATAATTTGCCATATCAATCAAACATGCGTTTTTGTCCGATTTTCAACATTTATCTTTCACTTGGGCATTTTAATGAACACCTAACGGGTATAATTTTACATATTTAAAATCAAGTTCATAACTTGTTATTTTTGCCCAATATAAACATACATTTAGATTCCATTATGTCAAGCATACATACTAATCTCAGAATCATTTTATAGAAATCAACAATGGATAAGGCCAAAAGAAGTTAGTTTATTAACATAGCAAAAGTTTTTGCTTTTGGTTTCATCTCAAACCGAGACCCATCAACCAAAAGCACAATTAGTTTTTAACCATAACTAGTTAACAGTTGAAGGTTTCATCTTGAAAACCAAGACCCATCCACCTCCAACTGTTACACTGTTTAAAATAAAGCATACTAATTGATGACCAAGGGCTTTGTCCTGAAAATCAGGACCCATCCACCTTTGGCCATCATATTGTCTTAGTGCAGGAAAGTAAATTGTTTAACAGACAGGAAATTAAAATTGTTCGACAACCACAACCATCAGAAATTAAACAGTGGGTCCGGCCTAGGCATCAATATCCATCATCGCCCACTTCGCAGCCTTCAAGGGGCAGCACCCTCTTCAACCATCACGTCTTCACCAGCACCCGGTCCAGGATCAGCTCCAGCATCCGCACCAGCATCGCCTTCAGGATTCTTTTCAGCATCACCACCAGCATCAGTCGTCTTCTCCGCTGCCTTGGAAGCCTCCTCACCCACAGGCTTATTAGGATGCTTGACAGGACTACCCCCGAGATCTTTCAGTTTTGCCTCCCAAGCACTAACATTCCAGGAGGGGCATTCAAAGCCCAAAGCTTTGGCTTCATAAGCCATCTTCAGCCTGGCTTGAAGGAGGGAAATTACGACGGACCCTTTAAGGCCCTCTCGGTAGGTAGTCATATCTTACTTGAATTGAAGATGGGCGGTATCCAGCTTGGCTTGGGCATTCTCGTTAGCCTTGTTGATGGCGGCTTTAGCTTCCTAGGTCACAGCTTTGAATTTATCCTCATAGTGTCGTGACTGGGCGGCGGCTATCATCCCCTGATCAGCTATGGTGGTCTATGCTTTCTTCAGCTTCACTTCCAGCATCTTGTTCAGACCACAGCTTTCTTCATAAAGGCTTGTCAGACATTCAAGACCCTAAAAACCAAAGAAAAAGGTATTAACATATATTAACATATATAACCAGCATATGTTGCAGGATGTAGGTTAAGGATATGTACCTGGTTTAGAAAGCTGGTCATAAAGCCACTAGATTCGAGGAACCCATGGCTTTCATAGGGGAAGGTTTCAGATGACGCTAGAGAGTCAGTTTCCTTTCTTTTACGAGAGTTGAGGCACGTGGCTTGGTAGCAGGAGAGGGCTTAGGAACGGCTGCTGGTTTGGAGGAGGATGTAGGTTTGCTAGGTTCCTTCTTCACCTGGACAGGAATAGGATAGTTGTCCAACTCGTCAAGATCGAAGACTTCTGGAACTTTGGCCGGTGCTGCAAAAACAAGGTAAAAATCTAAATCTCTACTCTTATCTCTTATTTTGCTAATTAAATATATGGAAAACTTTGTGTAATCCTTACCAGACATATCGGATGAAGAGTATTGACTGGAACTTGGAAGGTGTGTAGAGAAACTTCTGAGCTTTCCGGCAACCGGTAGACCACTTGGATTCTTCTTTCGGATTCTTCGGTAGGAGGAGCTAGCTCTCTGAAGTTCGCTGCAAAATAAATAATAGAATGTAAGTAGAGGATATAGGCTAAAGATACATTTGGGGATATCCCTAGAACCCTAAACCCTACCGTTGGTTAACCATTTAACCGGAAGACTGTTACCCTCGGCGATGGAGTCTCGCCTAACAAAGAAAAACTTTCTTTGCCATTCGTCTTCGTTTTTGGTCGCCTTGAGGACGAGAGGTTTGCTGGATTTGGAAAACAGTAAAAATCGGCTAGAACCGTGAGTTCGAAGACGATAAGCGATTGGGATATCTTCAATGCAAAGGTCAGGAATATGAAGGGCCTTGATCTGATTAAGAACGATCAACACCCTCCAAACCATAGGCATTGTTTGAGAAAAGCTAAGACCAGTTTTTCACAAAACTGCATTATGAATTCAGGAAAGGGGTAACGAAGGCCTAGAGAAAAGGGGTATGCCGGAAAACAGATCCATTCCCTGGACGATATGTCTGATCGGACCATCCGGTCAAATGGCTTGATGATTGCCTTATCAAGAAAGGCACCTGAGGCTCTTAACGCTGCAATGTCTACATTATCAAAGGCGCATACCTCCTTCTCAGGATTCTTGAGAAGATTCTGTTGGGTAAAGGTCTAGCTCGATTCGCCGGTGTGGGAACGAGTTCTGGTAGCCATTGAGAGAGAAACAGAGAAAATCACAAGAGAAAAAGAAGAGATAAATGATTACATGGAGACTCTGTTGAAGATGGTTGAATTTCAAACGAGAAGAGAGAAGATATAGCGGCCTCATAGATAGCCATCAAGTAATTATCGCATGGGAAGTTGCACACTGTCACCTCAAGTGTCCAATCATCATAATTGCCTCAATTCAAGAAAAAAGACTTAAAATATATCCGTTTGAATCTGGGATTCCAACAGATATATTTTGGGGACAATTGTTATGGGTGGTTTTCTGCTCATATATCCTGGATAATATTCTGACTGTGTTATTTTTTATTGTGATCAGGATACCGGATCAGGATATTGATAACATCCTGATGCAGTATCCTGATAATAACTAATTAGTTCACGGGCAGATTAACATGGCAAGCTTATAACGTTCGAGTGGACCTATTCTCCCAAAGACTCGGACTAATCAGTTGAAAAGGGGATGTTGAAGCCGGAAGAAGTGGTCTACAACGTTCACAAAGGGAATATTCGCCGTATCCTGGTTTTTTAGGCTAGTTTGTTATTTCCTTTGCTATTTATAGGATTCATCGGATCAGATAGAACACACGCAATTTTTTTGCAGACTGTTGCTCTCTACTAGCTGCAATCACTCACAAACACTTACACTTGTACTCGAATCTCATTGTAACACTTAGTTGATCCGTATCATATCCTGCACTGTATCCTGATATTTGAAGCAATAAGAAGAACAAGGCAGCTGCGTTTGTCAGCTCCCGAGGTTTTGTGCTGGCGATCTAGATTGATCAAGGGCTTTCCTCGTACATCCCGTGTCACCCTTTACCTTTTTTTCTCATTGTTTGATTGTAGATATAGCTCGATATCCTGAGCTATATCCTGAAAACTGTTTTTTGTTAACAACTTGATCAGCATATTTTCCACGTACACTTCTAGCACACTACCTCACTTAACTAATTTGATCACTTAATTACTTAGGTAATTTTTAACCAAAAAAAGTATCATTCTTGATTACTGATTCCTGTGCTTTTCTGATCTGTTCATTTAAATCTACTTGTAGATTTAATTTAAGAGAACGTGCTCTTTTTGGCTTTTCATGATACTTTCGATTTAAAGCATCAGCTACTACATTTGCCTTTCCTGCACGATACTGAATATTACAATCATAATCGCTAAGAAATTCCATCCAGCGTCTCTGTATCATGTTTAATTCCTTTTGCCCGAAAACATACCTTAAACTCTTATGATCTGTGAAAATGGTAAATTTACTACGGTAAAGGTAATGTCTCCAAATTTTCAGGGCAAAAATTATAGCTCCTAATTCTAAATCATGGGTTGAATAATTCTCTTCATGATTCTTAAGTTGTCCAGACGCATATGCTATAACCTTTTGGTAATAGACTACAAAATCTTATGTTCCTTCTGGTAATGCTAGTATGGGTGCGTTGGTTAATCTTTGCTTAAGAATTCTAAAGGCTTCTTCTTGTTTTGGTCCCCATTCAAATTTAACAGATTTACAGGTTAGCTTAGTTAAGGGTATGGCTATTCTAGAAAAATCTCGAATAAATCTTCTATAATAACCGGCCAATCCTAGGAAACTTCTAACCTCGGTTGGCGACTCAGGGGTTTTCCATTTAGTAATCGCCTCGATCTTGGAGGGATCCACATGAATTCCTTCATAATTGACTAAATGCCCAAGAAATTGTACCTGTTCTAACCAAAACTCGCACTTTGAGAATTTTGCATAAACTTTTTCTTTTCTCAATAAACTTAGAAGTGCATGCAGATGCGCTGCATGTTCCTCTTTATTCTTGGAGTAAACGAGAATATCATCTATAAAGACAATTATGAATTTATCCAAATATGGCTTACATATTCGGTTCATCATGTCCATAAATGCGGCTGGGACATTGGTTAAACCAAATGGCATGACAATAAATTCATAATGACCATACCTTGTTCTGAATACGGTCTTAGGAATGTCCTCTTCCTGTACCTTTAATTGATGATATCCTGAACGTAAATCGATTTTAGAGAAAAATCGAGCTCCTTGCAATTGATCAAACAAATCGTCAATTCATGGTAATGGGTACCGATTTTTAATCGTGACTTTGTTTAATTCACGGTAGTCAATGCACATACGCATCGATCCGTCTTTCTTTTTAACAAATAAAATCGGCGCTCCCCATGGCGATGAACTTGGCTGTATGAATCCTTTTTCTAGCAGTTCGTCTAACTGTTTCTTTAACTCTTGCATTTCTGCTGGTGCCAAGCGGTAGGGTGCTTTGGCAATTGGTGCTGTTTCTAGTAGCAGATGAATTCTGAATTCAACTTCCCTGTCTGGCGGTAGTCCTAGTAATTCTTCTGGAAATACATCTGAAAACTGTGATACTACTGGAATATCTTTCAATTATTTTCCTTTAGTGTTAGTGATTATGGAAATCAAATACAATAATGATCATTTTCTTACATAACTTGATGTTTTCATCACAGGGATGAATTTTGTGGATCTAGAGGGTTTATCTCCTTTAATTGTGATCTTTTCACCTTTTGGTGAATTTACTTGGATTGACTTTTGATCACATAGAATACTGGCTTTATTGGTTATCAACCAATCCATTCCTAATACAACATCAAATCCTGCCAGTTTCATTGGATAAAGATTTGCAATAAACTTTTGATTTAAAAATCTATTCTTGCTTCCTGCAAGATTTCAGAAATCTTAATGGTTTCTCCATTCGTTGTTTCTACTAGACATTCTTGTGGGAGTTTAGTTAATGGTTGATTGAGAAATTTGCAAAATGAAGTATTAATAAAACTGTAAGGACCTAAACTAGTGTAGGTTTGCGTCTGTCTTGGGTTATTATGTTTGTTTTGGGTTCGAACTATATAGTGGGCTCATATGGTTGTTTTGATGTCTATGGGGTATGGGCTTGGCCCAATGTAAAAGGATCTCCTATGCATGTATAAATAGGGGAGTCCTTAGTCTTGATAGGTGGTTGATTCCTTGGAAAACTTTTGCTTTTGTACGATATCAAGTACCAGACGATCTTAGAATCGTGTGCTTGTTTTGCTTCGAATCAATATATCTTGCTTTCAATCTTTCACATCTCACTTGTATTTCCGCTACTTGTTTGGTGTTTGATATCCGATTGTAGTGATTCTAGACTTACAATTGGTATCAGAGCCTAAGTAGTCTCACGAAGGCTCGGTTATATCCGATATCTTGAAGATTGAAAGTTGTTTTGCTGCTGATCGTGCTCGAAAGTCGACAGAAAAGGTCTGATTTCTTAGCTGGTTTTAGTTCTATCTTATAACTTCATTCTATCACTTGTTTATTTGGTTCGAAAAGATTTGAGTTGTCGACTGTTTGCTTTAAAAACTGTTTATTTGCGTCTGTTTATCAACCCAAGTTGAAGCACGAATACCGATTTTAAAGAAAATTTTCTGTTTTGGTTATAATAAATCTGACATATTGTGAATCAAAACGGATCTGCAAATCTGAAAATTTGACTTATTTTGGTGAAAATTCTTATGAAAACGAACTGTTTTAGGCATCAAAATTAAGGCTTAACTACTGATTCTTACTCCTAAAGATCTGGTTTAGTAAAATTAAAAGGATTTTTAGTCAAACAGGTCATTTTTGATTAAAAGTGTTTCGAAAATATTTTAAATTATGGGTTTTGTGCTTCGAGTTTCATCAAATATTCATTAGAATTTTTGAATAATTTTTGGGTTTGATCTGTTTGTGTGCAAGTTGGTTGTGTTTGCAGATTTTTGGAAAGTTTGTTACAGGAAATTTCGAAAAGATTCGGAAATTGAAATCACCAAATCTTTCGGGATTTTGGTTGAAAGTTGGCAAGATTATATTTCCAAAGATTCAGCTTGTGCGATTGAAGGACTTGTACGATTGATGCATTTTGGGTCTTTAAAGGACTGAGGCCCAATAATATACCTTGTGCGATTCACTTTGGGTTGTGCGATCACACTTGTCTGGGCTGTTAAGGATTCAAGCCCAAACTTACATCTTGTGCGATTGAAGATCTCTTGTGCGACTGAGAAGATCTTGTGCGATCCACTGTTTGGTGTTGAACTACTGTTAGTGATCTTGTGCGAATGCACTCTTGTGTGACGCAAAGGTTCACATTGAAAGGGGTCATAACATCTTGTGCGATTGGCCAAGGGTTCAACTGAAGACGTCTTGTGCGATCGGACTTGTGCGATCAAAGGGGTCATAGTGACTTGTGCGATTGACAAAGGTTCAGATAAAAGGTGTCTTGTGCGATTCATCTTGTGCGACTGGAATTGGACCTATTCAAGTGGACTGGACTGTTTGGGCTCGTGGACTGTTTCTACAGAACTGTTTTATATTGAATCTTGAATTATATATTGAACCATCTGAATTATTGTTTGAACTATATTGTAATCATTAGTGATATTCAATTGGTCATTATATTTAATATTACGTGTTACTCATAAGTTCAATTGTTTTTTTTTTCAGAAATGGCTCAAACTAATCAATTGGGATTGACTGAAACTGCTGCTATTAACCAGGATCTAGATAGCATAATTGGAACTAATAACAGGATTCCCAGGCTTATTTCTAGGGGATCCTTTTCAGAATGGAAGTTCAGGTTCATCCAATACATGAGGATACAGGATCCAAAGGTGTGGAGGTCCATCTGCAATGGACTAACTGTGATCACCTATGTTGTGAACAATGCTGAGGGAACAACTGCTCCTAAGCCCGAGTCTCAATTTACTGAAGAGGACCGTGAAAAGCAAGACATTGATAACAAGGCTCTTGCGATGCTGCACTTTGCTCTTGCACCCGAAGTTGACATTGGAGTTCGTGATTGCAAAACTGCTAAGGAAATGTGGGATGCTCTGCTGGCTATCTATGAGGGAAATGAAGAGATGAAGGAAAGTCGAAGGGAAATGCTTACCCAAAAGTTCAACCTATTCAATCACTTCCCAAGGGAAACTTTGGAAAATCAAATCCAAAGATTTGTTGCCTTGGTCAGTGATATGAAAACTCATGATATCAGCCTTGAAAAGTCTGTTACCAACAAGAAACTGCTTAATGCTCTTCCAAGAAACTGGGATACTAATGTAACTCTCATCAAAAGAACCAGGGACTTAGCTAGAATGACTCTTTCTGAACTGATTTCTTTGCTAAAGTCTTATGAAATGGATGACAAACAAAGGCTCAACAATCACACTGCAAGCTACAACAATGCAGGTGTGTTGACCAATAGCGCCTTGATGTCTCAACAGGGAATGAGCTCACTTCCAGGACCCTCTACTGTGCAGCTCCCTGCTAATGTTGGAACTTTTGTTAACCAAACTGGTTACTTTCCTGCTGCTACTCAACAAGTGAACCAAACTCTGTCTGCTGCACAGCCCACTAATCAATCTGCTCCTACACCCACGCAACTTCTTTTGAATATTACTACTGCGTTTGCTGCTACAAACTCCTCAGTTGCTACTTCAAGGGACTTTGAACAAGCTATGGCTTTCATGACAGGGGTCATGAACTGTTATCATGTGACAACTGGCACCAAACCGGTAATTTCCGTACACTTTAATCATTATTTAAAGACTGCAATTATATGCTTAAATGTCAACATTGTATGATTACATACTATACAAGTGAATTCATGCACGTTTTATACTACAAAATATTGATTTATGCATTAACAAGAGCGTTGCGTCAGAAATACTAGTAAACTCACCGGTAAGACACAATATGTCAACAGAACTGCAGAAAGCGGTCAGACATTAAAACTGAGGCCTAGGTGTAGGTCCAATGACAAGAATACATTAAAACCCAAGAGTACATACAAGGGTTAACATATAGACACTCCGGAAACTAAAATACGCACTAAAAAGCACCCGAAACGCACTTTAAGTGCAGAATTTTATTAAATTCAGCTATAACCAGCTTTTAAACATATGAATATTATGCAGAATTTACGCTTTATCGTCCAGAATATTTCCCTAAGTGTCGGGAATTGAAAGAGTTACAAAAGGATACATAAAAGACGCTAAAAGGTGCAATTTAGCACTTTAACGAACCGGTATTTAACCGAATAACCGGACATTACCCGGGACATTAAATTTTTGCCAAGTACATTGTATTATTATTTTTTGGCTAGTCATGGTCCCCGTTTACCCTAACACCCACTAAAAAGCAACTAACTTACATATATCAACACATTACTTGAAATCTAACTATCTATTACTTACTAGTTGCAAAGTTACACTTAACCCCGCCCATTACATATGGACGGTCACATGATGGACCCCACCAATTTTTTTTGCAAAATCCTACACGATACATATTGATATTACTTGATTTACTTGGATCTTGTAAGAGATTATGCAATCTTTGAAAGATATGAAATCTTTATAAGTAGTACACTAGACCATGCTTCATCATTTCACACCCACACTCCCTCCTTCACTCTCTCCTTCACTCTCTCTCCCTCCCTCATGGTTACACCCAAACCGCCACCATCACCACCCCAAGTCCACCACATTCATCCATCTTTGAGTTACATTCAAGCATACAAGGTGATTCAAGGAGATTGCAACTTGTGGAGCTTCAAATGAGCCTTGTTTCTTGCTTGTTCTTCATCTTTTTCTCATCACCTTCATCACTAGATCCTACCCTAGCCTTGTGCTAGTAGTAAGTTACTTGTACACCCTTGATCATCTTGTTTTTGTAGTTACAAGTTGTAGTATGATGTATGAACACTAGAAGAATTTAAACAAGAAACATGAATACTAAGATGATGAATATGAGACTTTACATGAAACTTGAACATAAAAGACTATATGAAGATGAAATCTTGTTGGATGAGGGTTGGGTTAAATCATGCTTGATATTTGATCGTTGGTTTCTTGATAAACCCGTTGTTCGGACATTGGTTGATACGATTTAGTAACGTTTAAATTATAAAGAAACATGCTGATTTACATTTTCAGCCAACTTCAAATGGCTGTAAATAGACCATAATAACTCGAAAAACTGATTTTCTGAACTCTAAAATATGTATTTTCGAAAAACGAAGCAAATGGCACTGGAATCATATTTTTTTTAGGTCGTTTACTATTTTTAAAGACCCGTTTTGTAACAGCAGCTAAAGCTGAGTTTTTACTGCAGTAAATGGGTGATATGTTTTTAGTCATAACTTGAAACCCATACTGAATCAGCTCATGAAAATTCTACTGTAGATGGCCACTGTTGTCTTAGTAATTCTCCCACTTGAATTTCATAAATCGGACTTACGATGAATTTTAAACGAATTATTCCGTAGGCTGCGGTCAGAAAGTAACAAATCTGATCGCAGTTCGGTAAATGATTTTCTATAAAATACTGATAATGAACTGGACTCCGATATTTTTACACAATAATATTTGATTCGTTTAAGACATTCTGCAAAAATTTGGGAATTATTGGAATAAGATAACCATTTTATTAAAATGTCCGAAAACAGTCCAGTTTTATATATTAAAACTGAAACGACAAAAGTAGTATCTTGCATGTCAGAATGTCGGGTTGATTATTTGAGAACGATCTAACGTGTTATATGTTAAAGAAAATGATATGCTACTTAGCATGGACACCTCCATTTACAAAGGAGACTATGGCGAAATTTTCTGAAAATCCAAACACTTAGTAAATATTTTCTAGACAAATGTTTGCTAGTGTGTTCTAAACTATCCTTTTCGAATATAAACCTCACCATAATTTTTATAACAAAAATACACATACAACATACAAGATACATAACTCGGGTGAAAAGTGCAAAATACAAGAAACTTATACTTATTTTTGAGAAAATAATATAAGTAAGACACTTAGTTAAAAATATGAATTATTTTTAACACAAGAAAACATATACATAAAAGACAGTGACTTGTATTTGTACGATACAAGTCTAGTGACTAACGTTAAGAAAACACGTATAGGTCACGATGTTAATTAAGCAAATCCGGTGAAGTTTACGACGCAAGGAACGCAAAGTTGTGAGTTCATGCTCCCCCTTTTCTCTTAACTGTTTTCAGTTTTATAAATTCGGGGGTGAAATACATGTTACAAATATTACAATGTTTATAAATGGTATGATACATAAACAAGAAGCACTCTTGGTGATAACTAGTACCAAGTATGATGCGTTTTGAGAAATGATACAAGAAATGATACGAGAAATTCGTGTCACGAATAGGGTACCATAAGTACCATTAATCGTGTACATACTTAGACCGCAGAAAAAAAGGTTAGATCTAATGGGTTCAGGGCAGCCCCACTCTCGGTGACAACTAGTACCGAGTAGTGTTTTTGTGTCTCCGTCATGAATCGACAACTAGAAAAATGCCTATGGTTTGGATGCTTCCTATGTCGTGTCACATGTTAATGGCTTTGCAACCCATTAACAACATTAATACATACAAGATTACTTGATTTATACAGGAATACTTGAGTTGTACAAGATACAGACATACTTGACTTACATGAGATACAGAAATACATGATTTATACGAAATACATACCATGTTTTCATACAAAGTATACAAACATGAAATACAAATACTGCATGAATTCACACCAACATTATGTTGACGTTTTTCCAAAAACTCACATGTATTTCAGGTAACTAAAATGGATGTGCGCGCGGTCTTACTCATGCTCTTGGATGTCGCTTTTGTTTATCTTTGAATAAAGTTGTAACTTATTAGACAAAATGATGTCTCGTGATGTAAACACTTAAATTATGATTTCAGTTATGTAATGTTTGACATTCGAAATTATTTTATGAGCATATAGTATGTTTACCTTTCGTATGCAATGAGAACCTTTCATGATCACACCTCGTGCTTCCGCCGCAGAAAGGGGTGTGACATATCATGCTTTCATTGCTGGAAGGGTTAAGAAAAGCATCGACTCTGCTGAACTGCTGGAAGTCCATCCTGATGATGTTGAAGAGATGGATATCACTTGGCAAATGGCCATGGCTGTGTATCGTGCCAAGAATTTCGTGAAGAAAACCGGTGGAAACAAATGGGAACCAATTGATGGTGAGATTGGTTAGAATAAGGCTAAGCTCAGGTGTTACAACTGCCATGAGCCTAGGCACTATGCTAGAGAGTGCAAACAGCCAAGAAGGGAAAGAGTCGATCCAAATGTCAATGTCACTATTAGTTCAGTAGCTCGACCAACTCCAAATGTTTTTTCAACCTCGAACATCACTGTCACTCATCCCACTCAAGGTTCACCCTCAAACACTGTTGTCAGAACTCAAGCTGCGGAATCAGTTGCAACTCCTGGAAATGCATTGGTAATTCAGGAAGGAGGGGGATTTGACTGGACCCAACAGATGAACGATCTGCAGATCACTACAGACACCTTGTACCAGCAAAATCAAGCTCTCATGGCAGAAGTGAAAGAAGATGCTGACTCGGCAACTGAAGATGCCGAGGAAATGAATTATCATGCCCTCATGTCTCAAATGAACGACTACACTCCTTCTGAGGCTGAGGTATGTGTAGATGATGTTTGTTGTACTTTAAAATGTAGAGAAAAGGTAAAAGGTTTTAAGGAACAGGCTGAATCGCTTACTATGCAACTTCAATATACCAGATCCAGTAGCTACGAAGTTAAAAAGAAACTGGATGGGTATAAAGATATGGTAGAGGCTCAAAAACGTGACATTCGAAAGTTGCATAGTGATCTAAGCGAAGCGAAGTGTCGATATCTCCACTTCAAGGAGCTATCTGAAAAATTAACTGTTGAATTAAACGACTTAAAATCGACTTTCGAAAATACAGAATTTAATTTTAAAAAATTTGATGTTTCAAGCGAAAAGGTCGAGAAAATGATAAATCAACAGTTAAAGTATAGAAAAAAGGAAATGAGGAATAAGGGGTTGGGTTTTGTATCCATACTCCCACCATAGAACCATAACTATTCCTCAATTCCTATGACTAAAGAGGAGATAGACAATTTACCTAATATGGAATATGGAAAACTAGAGGATAGGAAGCCTGAGCCTGTCAAGCCTCGAAAGATAAAAATCACTAGGCCTGATAATACTAAAGTCATCTTAGAAAAATAGGCTTATAATCAAACGTTTGTTAAATCAGAAAATGTTTTAAATCACACTGAAACCTTAAACTTTGAGAAAAATGCAAGTGTTGATAAACATTTTCAAGTGTTGAAAGAGGAAGAATCGTGTGAGTCAAAACAATCTTGTGAAAATAAATCTGTCACAAACGAGCCTGAAGTAAAAGAGCCTAGAGTTAATGTAGACAACATCGAGTTTGCCATGTTAAAAGGTTTGACTGAATTTATGAAAGAATTCAATAGGGGCAAACAAACTGAATCTGCTTCGTCATGTGACGCATCTTGTGACACTTCTGAGACATCCAGTTCTGAGAAATCAGAAATGGGCGAATCAACTAGTAGCAACAGTGCATCACATGAGGAAGCAGAGGCATCTCAAACTGAATCATCAGCTTCATCTGATTCAACCTGTGACTCCTATGAAAAGACTGACTGTTCAGAGCCAGTTGCTTCAGTGGAATCAACAAATGAATCATCTGAAATAGTTGATTCAAATTCGATCAAAGAAGAATCAGAAACAACATCAGGAGCCTCTGTTGAGTTAGATGGTAATGAAACCACAGGAGCCCCTGCTGACTGTTCAAAGGAAAATAATTCTGATTCTTCTGAACCAATTGTGTCACAAGAAGCTGAGAGTAATTCTGCAGCATCAAGTGACACTGTTTGTGAGAAAATTAATGATACTAACCCTGTTGCTTCAAATGCAGACCAAGTAATTATTGAAGATTGGGTAGATGGAGATGATGAGGACGACGTTGCATTTAAAGTTTTGAAAAATAAAATTCAGAAAAACAATTCTTTAATTTCTGAAAAGTCAAACAATATTTCAATTTCTTCTGATGCTTTGAATTGTGTGGGCTATGTTTTAAAGAGCGATGAATGTTCTGACATTTACTTTGGTTCTATTTGTGTGGATTTGAATTCAGTTGTTTTGCCTAATAAAGTTGATTAATCTAAAAATCTTTTGGTAAAACGGACTAAAGGAGGAAATGAAGCAAAATATGTTCCTCCAAAATCAAGATCAAACAAGCAAACTAAGTGTCATTCTGTTTCTAAAGACAAATCTAAACTTGTCTCGTTTGCATCTCAGGAACCACACAAGCCCTCAGGTTCTGCAAAGTCTGATGGATGTCAAGCAAAACCACATGTGAAACGACAAATATGTTAATCGTGTGGAATTGCTGGACACATTGCAAGAAATTGTCAGCATCGTCCTGATAAACTCAAAAAGGGAGAGCATCAGAAGGCTCCAAAAGGGAATGTCAAGCATCCAAAATAGGAAAAGACTTCAAAATCTAAACCTGTTAGGAAGCTTAACTCCAAAATGAAGCCTTCTGATGGAGATTGGAACAAAGCTAAACAAATGAAAATGAAATCAAACAATTGCATTCCAAACTCTAATTCGGTTTCGCCTAAGGCATCCAAGAAATTGGAGGGTTCTAGGCAAGTTTGGAAACCCAAGAAAAATGTTCCAAACAACTCTCCTAAATCATCGCGCATCAATAATAAACCTATCTACTCTAAAGAAAAGTTGATTTGGATGCAAGTCACCTATTTTAATGAACAGGGTGTACCCACCACAACTATGGCTTGGGTACCAAAATCTAACTAAACCCGCGTAATGTGCAGGAACGGCTATAGAGGGCTGTTATTCGACTTTGGGTCATTAACAGTGGCTGTTCCAGGCATATGACTGGCGATCTATCCCAACTTTCTAATCTTGAAGAATTTAATGGAGGATATGTTGCCTTTGTGGGTGGCGAGAAGGGAATGATCACACAAAGAGGCACAGTCAAGAATGGTAATCTCTGTTTTAAAGATGTCAACTACGTTCCTGAGTTGAAGCACAGTCTGCTAAGTGTTGCTCAAATTTGCGACAACGGTTACTTAACTCATTTCAATGATAAACACTGTCTTATTCTAAAACCAGGAATGGTCATTCCTGATGAATGGATTTTGTTGAAATCTGAACGAAAAGGCAACGCCTATGTCGTTGACATGAATAAGCCTCCCACTGAAGGTGTTGCCTGTTTGATTACCAAAATCTCTGAGCACAATGCTATGTTGTGGCATCGTCGTTTAGGACATTCCAACGTGAAAAAATTTAAACCGTCTTGCAAAACTGGGGTTGGTAAGGGGTCTACCTGTAAAAGACTTCATAACTTTTGAAAAATGTGTTTCTTGTGCAAAGGGTAAACAACATCGAAAACCACACTTTCCCAAAACTGTAAACACTATTAACAGTGTGATGCAACTTCTTCACATGGATCTTTTTGGTCCAGTGAATGTGCTCAGTCTGACTGGAAAAATCTTACTGTCTTGTAATTACTGATGATTACTCACGTTTTACTTTGGTTTTCTTCTTAGTTAACAAAAGTGAGACTGAAGAATTAATCAAGAGATTTATAATCTTTATAGAGAATCAGACTGGCAAGAAAGTGAAAGCGATTCGAAGCGACAATGGAACCGAATTCAAGAATGCTGAGTTAAATTTCTTTTGTGCCGAGAGGGGAATCGCTAGACAATACAGTGCTGCTAGAACTCCTCAGCAAAGTGGAGTTGCTGAAAGAAGGAATAGAACCCTGATTGAAGCAGCTCGCATGATGCTCTGTGATTCGAAACTCCCAGTTTTCTTTTGGGAAGAGGCCATTAACACTGCGTGCTACGTTACTGTCTTGTAATTACTGATGATTACTCACATTTTACTTTGGTTTTCTTCTTAGTTAACAAAAGTGAGACTGAAGAATTAATCAAGAGATTTATAATCTTTATAGAGAATCAGACTGGCAAGAAAGTGAAAGCGATTCGAAGCGACAATGGAACCGAATTCAAGAATACTGAGTTAAATTTCTTTTGTGCCGAGAGGGGAATCGCTAGACAATACAGTGCTGCTAGAACTCCTCAGCAAAATGGAGTTGCTGAAAGAAGGAATAGAACCCTGATTGAAGCAGCTCGCACGATGCTCTGTGATTCGAAACTCCCAGTTTTCTTTTGGGAAGAGGCCATTAACACTGCGTGCTACGTTCAAAAAAAATTTGTTATCAACAAAGCACACATGAAGACGCCTCATGAAGTAATGTTTGGCGAGAAACCGTATGTGGGGCACTTTAGAGCTTTCGGTTGTCCATGTACTCTTTTGCACTTGGAATCTATACCAAAGTTTGACGCTAGGGGAGACGAATGCTATTTCATTGGATATGCTGGGAAGGCTGCTCATGAAAACAAGACGGCATACAGAGTGTACAACAAGAATACTAGACAAATCGTTGAGTCTTATGATGTGCGGTGGCTCGAAGAAAATCAAACAGACGCTGGAAACGGGCCATTTACTCTTTATAATTATGCCTATCTACTCAAATCTTTTGATATTCTTGATGATCCTCCTGTTACTCATGCAGGTACTTCTGGTACAACTAATGTTGTTTCTCGACCCTCAATTGTTCCTCATAACGCTGACGAAGAGGGGGATGTTGAATTTGAGGGGGATTCTACAGCTGTGGGGGATCACACACCTGAAGTCTCATCTTTAACATCTACACCTGAGATTCAAGTGGCTCCGGATTATACTGACATTCTTAATGATGGAGGGGAGGGGTTGGACTCGTCTGATGAGGAGGACACACCCATTGATCAAAATGACATGTTTGACGGTCCTATTCCTGAAGAGTTTGTCGCAAATGGTGCAGAAGAAGAGCAAGTCTCTAACCAAACTGAGTCAGTAGCAGTTGATCATTTAACGAATGTATCTCCAACTGGAACTGCACCAGAAGTTGCTATTCCTGCCAGTGTCCAGCGTGATCATCCCATCGAAAATGTGATTGGACCAGTAGAGGCGGGAGTGTTGACTAGAAGTCAATCAGGAATTATCAACAACTGCTTGTTTTCATGTTTTATCTCTCAAATTGAGCCAAAGACAACTGATGCGGCTATTTTGGAACCTAGTTGGGTAGATGCGATGCAGGATGAGTTGAATCAGTTTGAGAAACTGAAAGTATGGAAGTTGGTTACTCTACCTGCTGGAAAGAAATCACTCGAAACTAGATGGGTCTATCGCAACAAGAGAGACGATAGCGGAGTGATTGTTAGAAACAAAGCAAGACTGGTCGTCCAAGGGTTTAGACAGATAGAAGGCCTTGACTACGATGAAGTGTATGCTCCCGTGGCTCGACTAGAGGCAATCAGAATCTTTCTGGCATATGCCTCCTACATGGGATTCAAGGTCTATCAAATGGATGTCAAGACGGCATTTCTCTACGGCAAAGTAAAAGAAGAGATCTATGTGTCACAGCCACCGGGATTTGTGAACAAACATGTGTATAAGCTTGATAAGGACTTATATGGGTTACACCAGGCTCCTCGTGCTTGGTATGCTACTCTGACAGAGCATCTGCTCGCTCATGGATACACTCGGGGTGTGATTGATCAGACACTGTTCATTCGAAAAGTGGGAGAGGATCAAATCTTGGTGCAGATCTATGTGGACGACATCATCTTCGGATCCACTAGTGATGCATTATGCAAGGAATTCAAAGAAGTTATGAAGAAGCAATTTGAAATGAGTGCGTTGGGAGAAATGAGTTTCTTTCTGGGTCTCTAGATTCGACAGGATTCCAAAGGAATTCTCATCCATCAGGGAAAATATGTCGATGATATTCTTGCTAAATTCAAACTTCAAGATGTCAAACCTGCAAACACTCCTATAGCAGGAAGACCAGTAATGACAGAAGATACAGAAGGGGAAGCTGTTGATGCTACACTGTACCGGTCGATGATTGGCTCGTTGATGTACTTGACAGCCAGTAGACCAGATATCATGTTTGCTGTGTGTCAGTGTGCTCGCTATCAGGCTGCTCCTAAACTTTCTCATTTAAAAGCTGTTAAGAGAATCTTTCAATATCTTAAGGACAGGCCTCGGCTTGGTCTTTTGTATCGAAAAGAGTCTCCATTTGATTTGTGTGCTTTTTCTGACAGCAATTTTGGAGGTACTGGTCAAGACATGAAGTCTACGTCAGCAGGATGCCAATTTCTGGGGGATCGCCTCATCTCCTGGCAATGTAAGAAGCAGCAAACTGTCTCTCTATCTACTGCAGAAGCGGAATACGAGGCCGCTTCAGCCCGCTGCTCACAGGTTATCTGGATTCAACACCAGTTGGAAGACTACGGTTTGAATTTTTCCCAAACTCCCATTTATTGTGACAATGATGCAGCTATCCAAATAGTGAAAAATCTGGTGTATTTTTCAAAAACCAAGCACATTGCCATAAAAATTCACTTTATTCGTGATTCATTCAACCAGGGTTTAATTAAAATGGAACATGTTCATACTGACGAAAATGTCGCAGATATTTTTACAAAACCGGTTGATAAAGCACGTTTTCTTGCTCTTCTCGAACTTCTCAAAATGGTCGAATTCGAGGATTGACCGCGGTCACACAAAAATATTTTTCTTCGTTTCTGTAAATTTGTTTCTTAAAATAGCTTTTCTTTCATTTTAAGCAAAAATTTAAGGGGATGTAGTCTCTCAGAAAAATACAAAAACATTAAAAAATCCCAAAAATACAAAAACATTAAAAAATCAGAAAAATACAAAAATAGTTCCTTGCTTTTGCCATGCCTTGGCTACAACCCGGGAAATGAAATAATTTCAATATATGGATTAAGGCTACCAATATTGAAATGGTCTGACTCCAGAGTGATGTGCTGGTAGGCTTTATCCTGATGGCTGGACTCTTTGACTGGTACTGTTAAGAACACTAATTTATGTTATGACCTCAGGAAAGATCGTTCACTTGGAATTAGAGCATATCTATTTGAATGCGTGTGTGATGTCCCGATACACACAATTTTGTTCTAGTTCTGAAATCTTTTCTAAACAACTCGTGTATCTCCTCTGTTTTGCGTGAGCAAAGACCTGGAGGTGCTAGGCAACGTCGGCTCTGTTTTGTGTGAGCAAAGACCTAGCTGTACGTTTTCGCTTTGTGGATCAAATACACCCAAAAGAGGCCCTCTAGTGCCCAAAAGAAACCCAAAAATAAAAACCTATATCAAACTGAGAAAATCTCATTTGATTTGTATATTATATCCATCTCCGCTGATCCATTCTGTTCTATTCTCAACCCAGTCCAGTCAAGGTTTCAGAACTCTAGAATGGGCTTGTGAAATATGTGGTAGGGAAACTACTCGTATGATAGACTGTTCAAATTAAAAATTCCGGGATTTGATCGTGATTGATTTGAGTGTTCATATAATTTAAAATGAAAACATGATAAATAAGTTGCAGTCCGTCATTTGAGAAAAGCCTAGGGAGATAAGTTTAAGAGGAAAAACATATTGGCAATCGTTCGGATCCACCAGAGTAAATTAGTGTTGATAAGTGTGGTCTAGCCCGAAACTCTTTGATTTGATTCCGTAAGAAAAGTGCATGCAAAAATGGTATGTAAGATATTTTATTGCTTGTAAATATTTCATATTGCTCCTATTGTGTAAATGTTTTGTCATTATTTTAAATTCTATAAAATTTTGTGGCCGTGTTGTCATGAATCGAGGGAGACCAAACTTTTATAAAATATTCTTTGCACAAAGATTTTAAACGGTATTTTATCCTCGGGAATTGAGATGGGCCCATCGTAAACTTGGTGGGCCCCACAAAATCCAAAACACTTTTCAAGTCTCTAATCGGTAAACAAAAAGGGATGTGGAATGACGGCTAGGCCCACCGCAGACTTGGTGGGCCCCCTTGGTTGAAAGTCTAATCGGTAGGGTTATGGGGTCTTGTGCGACGGATTTAGAGATATTTCCAAATCATTGATTTTGAAAAGCAATTTCTCTCTCAAAAAATCCCACGAGCTCCGATCGCACAAGCTGTTCATCTTCTTCATTATCATCTGAAATCCTGGCTAATGGGAAAGGGAAATTAAAAGGTATGTGTTTCTCAACTTGTCTTAAATCGGGCCTCTGGTATGTGCTTTAAAGTAAAACATTAGGTTTGTTTAAGTTGTTGTTTGTATGAACATTGAGTGCTTAGAAGGTTTTGTTGATGCTGAAATCAGAAATTTTAGGGTATATGAAGCCTTAACAGATAAATTTTTTGATTAAAAGTGGTTTAGAACCCTAAGATTCAGCCAGAAAAAACGTTTTTGAAACCCTAGAAAGTTGCCGGAATCTGCAGGTCTCGCCGGAGAAGATGACCGGAGACGGCGAGTGAACGTCACGCGCCGTCTGGGTGAATCGCACAAGTCTGGATGGACTGTTTTGCCCTTAAATCATTTAAGTGAAAAGACTGTTTTGCCCTTGCAAATTAAAAATCTTGTGTGATTGAAATCGTTTTTACTTTTGTTGACCATAATCGTGTGTGATTGACATTCATTGACTTTCGTTGACTAGATCTTGTGCGTTTGACCTGAGTTGACCAGGTCTTGTGCGTTTGACCTTTGTTGACCGGTCTTGTGCGACTGGCTTTGTTTGTTTTAATTACAAAATTGCCATCGCACAAGATATGCCTGATCGCATAAGGCGTTTTCAATCGCACAAGGTCTTGTCATTTGGGCCTGATCCAGTCTGTTTGGGCCTAAATTTACACAGTGAGCTTGTTAAATGCTTATGTTATAATTTTTGTGAATTCTTTTAAATGGGACATAGCTGTGTGTTTTATTGTTAAGGATTCTAAAATTATAATATATTGGTTGATTCAGTTTGACCAAGTTTACGGTCAAACTCAGAAATCATTAAGAATTTTGTGTATATGTCCGCATTGATTTATTTCTTTGTATGCATATACGGGAAAGAAAGCAAAAGGTCCTCACGTTCCAGCATGAGAATAGACAATGAACATTGCTTGCTATTTATCAGATCCTCCAAAGGGATTTGAGACGTACAAATCATTGATTGTGGGCCTAAACACTTGCAGATTAGCAAATTCTCTTCGGGAGAATCCAGTCATTCGTGAAGACTGGATCAAAGATTTCTGGGATAACTCAATGGCGAAGAAAGGTGACTCGGTGATCAAGTAAAAGGTTCAGGGTACAGAAGTTTCAGTCAGTGAACAAGATATATGTGATGTGTTGCTATTCGGATATGCAGCTGATGATCCAACAGAGTATTCTAAGGAAAAGGTCATGGAAATTTTGGTCAAAATGAGCTATGAGGGAGCAATTCCTCCTCCCACAATCAAGAAGTTGTTGCATCCATACTAGAGACTTTTGGCACACATTTATCTGGTATGTATTAGTGGGAACAAGAGTGGTCTTGACAAAATGACGTTGAAGCAAACTTCTGCAGTGGTTTCGATGGTTGAAGGATGGAAGTATAACTACTCAAAAAGTGTCTTTGATGATATGTTTGCAAATGTGAAGACATTGAATGAGAAGTACTGGTACAAGTTCCCAAGATTTGTACAAATGATCTTAGAAAAGAAGTATCCTAAGTTGCCAGTTAGTGTGAAAACCTATGATGCCAAGATGATGAATCATTTGGTATTTACATGGATAAACCAAAGGTCTAGAGATAATGTTGGGGTCAAGTACGAAAACAAGCGCGCATTAGAAAATTTTGTAATTTTTGCTGAGATTCAAGAAGTAGCACCGACTCAGATAAATGCTATTGTGGCTGAAGAGCATGATGTAGAGATAATTGAAGCATCTGTTGGTGTTCAAGAGCCGATTGAGAACGTAGACCTGACTGGTATTGAAAGTGAGGAAGATGTTGGAGATGACAGGATGATTTATGATAAAGAAGAAGATGAACGTGTTGATGAAAGTGAAACAGAGACAGAGATCATGGATGAAGGCCTTACAGCAGAAACTGAAGAGATTAGTGAACCAGTTCATATGAGCCCTCCTCATGTTGAACATGTATCTATAACGGAAGCTGCTGTTGTTGATCATTTTTGGAAGAACCTACTGTTGATCTTCCTCCTAGGAAACGAAGCAGAAGGGATCCTAGGCTCAGCGGTGAGGGAAACATTCGAACAACCTCAGAGACAACTAACCCCATTGGTGACACACAGCCCAGAGTTAACTACATTCCCACTGAGTTGAGCCCAACAATAATTGAATTCATGGCCAATGAAAGAGCTGCTATGTACGTGGTCGTTCCTAAACCAGGTGAAGGTTCAAGCAGTGGTCCATCTGATGTTGATGTTATTAGGGCTGCTGAGTTACTGCAAGCTGCTGCTGTTCAAGTTGAAGTGGCAGCTAAGTCAAAACAAGTTGAAACTCCTGAGACTGTTGCAACTGCTGAAAGTTCTGATAGTGAAGGTTTGTTTGAAGAAAATGAGACAACAATTCTGATGCGAAGAATTTCCACTCTTGAAGAAGACAAGATTTTCAAAGATGCTCAGATTGCTAGTCTCATGGAAGAATTAGTGGTTAAGAATCAAAAGATCAATGAGTTGGAGACTAACCTGGGAGCTCTTAGTGCTATAGTGATGGATATGAAGTAGAAACTGCAAGGAAAATTTCCTAAGGAGTTTGCTGATCCTCCAAAAGAATCAACTGCTGAAGAGAGAGAGCAGCAGAGGAAAGAGCACGAGGATGCTATGAACAGGTACTATGAAAGCACTCCTCGTACAGTGAATCAGAAACCAAGAAAGAGAATGGTGGTTATGAGGAATGTAGGAGCTGAACGGAACTTGCAGTTTGGTGATAAACCTGATCGATATGTGATCACTACTGAAAAGAGCAAGAAGGGCAATAGATCGGGTATTAAAAGCTCTGCATACAACGATGAGAAAGAAATGTTTATCGTGCTGAGGAAGAATAATGAGGTGGAGTATTATGATAACTCTGAAGCTTTCAACTCCTGGACTCCAGTTGATTTGAGAGAACTAAGCAATGCTGGATTTCATGATCAAGTCAAGAATCCAAATTGCAAGATTGGAGTTAATTTCTATAATAGACTGCAGCAACAGGCTAGAGACAATTTTTGAGATATGAAGTTGGCTGAGTCTACCATTGAAGAAGATGAAGAGGTATTGGATCCTGCCACAGGAAATCCATATAAGATTGTGAAGTGGTCTGCTACTAAACAGACGAATACTGTGCCATTGTTGAAGGAGCTTCCTGATAATTCTCTGAAGAACTTTCAATTTTGGATGTACGATCCTATCTCTGGTCAAGCTGTGATTGTGTGTGATGATGCTGAGTACAGGTTCATTGATACTCGAGATTTGATGTGCTTTGGTGAGAATGACATCAATCTCTTAGCTAAGTCACAGATTCAGAGTGATCCTCAGTACGAGGTGTGTGCCAAAAGATGGACAGGAGTTGTGGCCCAGATTATGAGCTTCAAGTTATGGTCAGGGCAACGTACAAGAGTTAAAACACAGCTGTTTGGTCCGTATGTGGGAAGGGATATACCGATCCTGCCTGAACTACAGAAGAAACAAAAAGAACAAGCTAAGAAGCAGAAGAGGAGGCAGCAGTGAAGGAGAAGATGCCAAGCCAACACAAACCTAGGGGGATATTGTAAGGACCTAAACTAGTGTAGGTTTGCGTTTGTCTTGGGTTGTTATGTTTGTTTTGGGTTAGAACTATATAGTGGGCTCATATGGTTGTTTTGATGTCTATGGGGTATGGGCTTGGCCCAATGTAAAAGGATCTCCTATGCATGTATAAATAAGGGAGTCCTTAGTCTTGATAGGTTGTTGATTCCTTGGAAAACTTTTGCTTTTGTGCGATATCAAGTACCAGACGATCTTAAAATCGTGTGCTTGTTTTGCTTCGATTCAATATATCTTGCTTTCAATCTTTTACATCTCACTTGTATTTCCGCTACTTGTTTGGTGTTTGATATCCGATTGTAGTGATTTTGGACTTAAAAAAACTTTGGTTTGCACCAGAGTCAAATAATACTTTAGCAAAAACATCATTAACTAAAAACGTACCGGCTATCACGTCCGGAATCATCTTTGCTTCTTTTGCAGTTAGAACAAATGCTCTAGCATTTTTAGCATTCTTGTTATTCATGGCTGGAGCTAATTTTGGGCAGTTTGGCTTGATGTGACCCTTTTCTCCACAGTTGAAGCACATTCCATTATTAGGTTTCTTCCTGCAGTCTTCTTCCTTGTGTCCTGGTATCTTGCAGAAATTATAGTAGGTGGAGCATCTTCCTGAATGCTTCTTTTTGCAGGCCTTATAGTAAGGTGCAGAGGTAGAACCTATATTTTTCCCACGGTTGGAATATCAAAATTCATGGGTAAGCCTTTGAGCTAGGTTCCTCCTCTGGTCCTCTTCTCGTGTAGGAACTAATTCATCAGTCAAGGTATTTGCTAGTTCTACAGCTTCTTCTATAGTTTGAGATCTAGCTGCCTTGACTACATGCCTAATCTCACTGATTAATCCCCATATGTAACGGGAGATTAATACTGGTTCTGGTGATGCAAGGGTTGGTACTATTTTAGCATATTCGAAGAATAACGTAGTGTAACCCTTACTATCTACTCCAGTCATTCTAAGGTTTAGGAATGTATTTGCTATATGTTCCTTTTCATTGGGAGGGCAGAATTTTCTTTCTACCATGCTTTTAAAATCCTTCCATTCCATATTGTAAATCCTGTCACTTCCCCTAGACTGGAGGATAGTGTTCCACCATTCTAAGGCTGAGTTCTTAAACAGATTGGAGGCAAACATTATCTTATCCTCTTCCTCACACTTGCTTATTTTTAAGAATGCCTTAGTCTTTTCTATCCAGCGTAGAGCTGCAACGGCCCCTTCATTGCCTAAGAATTCCATTGGTTTACAAGACCAGAATTATTTATAAGAACAACCATAAGACATGGTCCTTCTTCTTTTGGGAATGGGCACTTGAAGTATAGGTCCATTTTTTACGTTGTTTTCTGGTTCGGTAGGTCGTTTACTGTCATGATTACTTTTATTTTCCGCTTCCTTAACCCTTTTAATAGTATATGGCATTGCGTCTATAATCCCTTGTGCCACTATGTGTTGGATGGCACTGTTATCCACTTGGTTTCCATTGTTATTGTTATTCGGGTTATCGTTATTCTGGTTTTCCTGATTCACTTCGTCGTCCATCTGAATTTTAAACATTTAACATGTATTAATACCACAAAATAATATTTAATAAGAACGATCACACAACACGCATATTGATCAAAACCGTCGAACATTGCGACTTACTCTATTTTATATTATGCATCCATATATATTACACTACAACTGAAATTAAAATTACAATACTATGAGGCATCCGTAGCTATTATCTAGATTTTTTTTCAAACATACACACATATTATATATATATATATATATATATATATATTATTACTATTACTGGTATGGGTTCATCCAGAACTCCATATTACGCTCGTCATACTTCCAGACGAGTCGTTCTCCTATCTGCCTCATCCTCTCACTTCCTTCTAAAATCTCCTCACCAAAGGTTCGGAGCTCTTGCATATTTTCTATACTCAATGGGGATGCAGGGGCTGGTACTAGGTTTAGGAACTGGGACATGGGTTCTTGGTAAGGATAAGGTTTTTCTAGAATTTCCCTAATGAATTGGTCATTATCATAGTAGGGATCTAGAGGGTCCAAGTCTGGGTAGGCTACTAGATTTGGCATGCGTTCGTCTTCTCGTATTGGGTAGCGCTGTTGGTAATCCCTATGGTCATCAAACCACGGGTCGTAGTCTGGGTCTAAAGGATTGGGTGCTGATATCCTAGGTATCTCAGCTGGGTTAAAGTCAGGCATTGGGATTTGGTTTTCTGGGTTGTTTTCAATTTCCATTGGCTGTGTGGGAAACAATGGTAAGGGCTGGGGTGCTATGAGTTGCTCTAGATTAGGGTCAACAGCTGTAGTTGTTAGGATATGAAAATTTGCTAGACTCCTATTGAGCATATCCTGAGTGTGAGCATCTGTTTCTCTCTTAACGGCTACTAAAGCACGCTGCTATTGCAACTTTTTCATCCTTTTTCTACGTTCATGCGCTCCTCTACTGAACCATCCTCTCTTCTTGGGAGGGAATGGCTCTTCAGATTGTGCCTTAAACACGAATATCCCATCTTCGTTGTCAGCCGAATACCCTGAGAGGGATGGCTGTGAAGAGGTGCCTTCGTCAGGTGAGCTGGACAACTGACGGTAAGCGTCTGAAGGTCCTTGGTCGCTCATACAGTAAACTAACAAATTGTCAAATAACACACATCAATAATATACAGATATGCACGAAACCCCGTAGATTATTTCCTAACATACTGAATAAATTTTGGTGTCAGCAGAACACTTCTGTGGCTGAATCAGTGGCTTAGCTCGGATACCACCTTTTGTCGCAACCCCCGTCCCCTAACTACCCGGGAACGGGCGGCTGCGGCCAGTTTTGGTGGTATCAGTGTTTATCATTTTGGCAGCGGAATTTACATCAGGGTCGTAGTTAGGAAATATTTTATTAGAGTAAATACCACGCTTTTATAATATTAAACATATGGGAAATTTCCAAGTTTCAAGTACACACATTTTATAGGTATAAACCCTATTTTATTTAAATAAAAACATTTCTTTATTTAGGTAACTTTTATAGCCACTTTTCTAAGCCTTCAGTGCTGTCCAGCTGGCTTCTATTTGGCTTTCACATTTTGTTACCTGAAACGGGTTAAAAACATTTTGTCAGTGGGAAATACTGGTGAGTGAATCCCAGTTTAATCAAAAGAGGTTTTATCATTGTATAGTATTGAGGGCGGTCACGCAATTACATTTGTTTCCATCTACTTTAATTACCACCCACGGTACTGTCAACCCGACTTGTGGTCATGTTACTACCCACAATGTAGTAACAAATTTTGTATACAAAACCCCAATACCGACGATAATTGTAGAATACAAATACTCAATCACTGGCAATTATAATGTAAAATAATTGAGGTTATGTAAAACAGTTTGCAAAAAGGTTTACAAAAAGGAGATTACTCACTTTGGTATCTTAGGGTTTTCCTTAAGGATTTCCTGGTGATTATCTATTAATTACACAAATGCACACGCGTTAGTATAATAACCCAATATTTACATTAGTAATACCCTCCCCGAGACGGTATTCCAATGACTACGTCGGGCAGAACCACGACAGCCGTTACGGAACCTAGATCAATCGGGCAGCGTATCTAATACGTATCCGGGGTTATAATACTTACAACGGGGCAGAACTTCATTAATTAGGGGGTATTATGCCCGAAAATTATGTATATTATGCAAAAATTCTAGAGAGAAATTATGTGTGAGCGAATTCAAATGAACAGCCGAGGCCATCTATTTATAGTGCCTGATTTTGGTTTTCTCTCTGCCCGCGAGCTAGGGTATGTTGGCCCTAGGCTTGCTGAATCTGCCAACTAGCCTCGACACGGTTGGTGACATGTGGTAGCCTGGGGGTTCGCCCTGGTGATTGGTTGTCGCGCCCCGCGTAGCCTGAAGGCAAAGCCATAGTGGGTGTCGCCTTGAATAAGAAAAGAAGGAGAAAAACCTTCATCTTCACAAAATCAAGAAATTGAAGGTTAATCTTGGCAATTAATCGCTGCATGAACACTTAGAATCATTCATCTAAGTTAGTCTAACAAGAGGTAAGTTAAATTTTGTGATTTGATGAACTTTCATAAGTGGGTTATAATCAACACTGAAATTGAATGTAGTTAAGTAGGAGTATTTGATAGAATCAGCATGTAAAAACTGATATTCCAGGAACCGGCGAGTTTGACGGAGCCTCAGTCCCGATATGATCGATTCGGTGAAAAGAAATGAGTAGAAGATAGATACGACACCGAGCAATCACTTATAATCTGGTCTCTATTCATATCTTGACAAGTTACAGCACCATGAGACCAGTTGGACAACATGTCCCCTCAGAGACCCAAAGCTTGTCCAAATGGGAACCCCAACAACTTATTTATAGGCAAAGCCTATCATCCAAATGAACCTATGTCCATCCATCCAGATGGACTTTACAGTGCACAATCTACATTCGGATGGGGTATGGACTTTCTGTTGTCCATCCGTCCGGATGGACCTTTACAATGTCTAATCCATGTCCAACTAATCCTATTCTATACAATATTCAACACATGCTCTATCTAACTATTCACATAGTTGTAGACGTATGAAATATGCATCAACAGATTCCCCTTCGGCTGTCACTGTCGAATCGTTACTAACACTTTAAGAACCTTGAGTCGTGTTTGAATATTCTGCAATCTTCAATTATTCTGGAACTTCAATCAGGCATCTTGAAATCTTCAATTGATTCCCCCTCGATTGATGATTCAGGTTTGCTTTGACAGAGTAAAGCACCAATTCCCCCTGAAATGAATCTTCAGGTCTTTTGCATAGTTCACGACTTTCCTCAGATTTGCTAAACTGCAACCTTCACGAACAATCACCAAATTGAAACTAGTCAATGCAGCATCCTCTATTTCAGCTTTCACCGCATCCGAGCTCAGTTTTTGATATATCATTTCAGCACCACGATCTCGCATTCCGCTTGCTCGATCTAAGAATGTACAAAAACTCAACCGGCAAATGATAGAAACTTCAAATACCCCACTGGTTAACTTCAAATCCGTGATTCCCCCTGAAGATCTGATATCTCGTTTTCCGCGATCACTTTAATGCGCCGTAAGAATGATTGATCCGTGTGAACGGTATTCTCCACAATCAACAAATCTTCATCGGAAAACAAATCATCTGGTATTGCAATCCAATCTCTGAAGCATTCGTCCACAATCAGATTCATCTCCTCGGATAATCTAGATCTCAGAAGCTATCATCCATGTTCACTCACAGATCTCCAAATCCTTCATCGACGATCAGATATCAACACCTCGGATCATCTTGATCTCAGAAGCTTTCACCCACGATCAGATTCACATTCCCGTACAATCTGATGAACCACCTGGTAACACATTCAGATCTTAGAAACATTCATTCAGGTTCAGAATCATGTTCTTCCTCTTCAGTCATGATAATAAATGTATAGTCTTCTCCGCTAGATCTGGCAGCAACTTAACCAACAAACATCATCATTCCCCGGCGATTAGTTCGAAAAACAATTCATCTGCTTGAAGATTAACCATTCTGACACTTTAGACTATCACACGTCTGTGATATCTTTTAAGCATCCACAATACTATTTGCATTTTCTGATGCTAATCCTGCTGACCGGCTTGATGAAAACCCGGGACTCAAACCCTAAGACATCAATCTGACCCTGATCTCTAGAGTCTGAACTTACTATAATCACGAAATCGCAAATCCAGATCCTATGCATCTCCAGACAATCCTGAAGTCAGAACCACCCGAATACTATTGCAGCGTCACGAATTTCAAAAATGCTGGAACATCTGAAAATTTTTATTCCCTCTCATTTTTGCAAATTCTGATGTCTCTTTACTGTATTCCCCCTCAAACTGAGCAATTCAGACCTCTTTTTATCTCTGAAAACCTTGACTATGCCGAAAATATGACAATTTTCCCCAAACGTCAGTTTTTCATCGTTGCGGATTTTACGTTTTGGCCCATAAATAGTCAGATAACCTGAATGATAAACACTTTGCACCAGTATCATGACTACCCTACTAATTTCCAAAATCCGTGATCGCATCATCAAATCTGTTTACTGAAGCCCTAGACGGTGTCCCCGAACAACCCAGCTTGGTCGTTAAAAACCCAAAAAAAATTTCAATCACCAAATTTTTTCTGAACACTCTCCTCATCGTTGCGATTAAAAATTGCTTTTTTAGTCATTTTTTTCATCCGCCCGAATGGAGTAGATCCATTCATCTGGATGGACTGATCTTGGATCACCTTGACAATTAGCCACCTGAGTGTCTTCATCCGTTCGAATGACTATATGGTACTAATGACCATTCGCCCGGATGAATCAATGGTTCAGATAGTCATCCGAAGGATTATGTTCTAACAGCTCAAGAACACTCCAAATCACGTTTTTTTGATCCAGAATCTTTATTTTTGTGAATTTCAAGATGAAACTTCACAAGATTGTGCGAGAATCAATTCCAAACAGAATGATGGCTTCAATTCCAAAATCCATCTGTGAATTGACCTTTATTTTGATGATTTTCTCTGTTTTAACGTTAAAACTCTCATTTAACCCAAAATTGATGAGCTTGGGTGATTTAACCGACTTTTAGATCGATTAAATATGTATCGTAGCTCTGATACCACTTGATATTCCAGGAACCGACGAGTTTAACGGTGCCTCGGTCCTGATATGATCGATTCAATGACAAGAAATGAGTAGAAGATAGATACAACACCGAGCAATCACTTATAATCTGGTCTCTATCCATATCTTGACAAGTTACAGCACCATGAGACCAGTTGGACAGCATGTCTCCTCAGAGACCCAAAGCTTGTCCAAATGGGAACCCCAACTCCCTATTTATAGGCAAAGCCTATCATCCGAATGAACCTATGTCCATCCATCCGGATGGCCATTCGTCCAGATGGACTTTACAATGCACAACCTACATTCGGATGGGGTATGGACTTTCAGTTGTCCATCCGTCCAGATGGACCTTTACAATGTCTAATCTGTGTCTAACTGATCCTATTCTATACAATATTCAACACACACTCTATCTAACTATTCGCATAGTGGTAGACATACGGAATATGCATCAACAGATTCCCCCTCGGCTGTCACTATCGAATCGTTACTAACACTTGAAGAACCTTGAGCCGTGTTTGAATGTTATGCAATCTTCAATTATTCGGCAACTTCAATCAGGCATCTTGAAATCTTCAATAGATTCCCCCTCGATTGATGATTCAGATTTGCTTTGACAGAGAAAAGCACCAATTCCCCCTGAAATGAATATTCAGGTCTTTTGCACAATTCACGACTCTCCTCAGATTTGCTAAACTGCAACCTTCACGAACAATCACCAACTTGAAACTAGTCAATGCAGCATCCTCTGTTTCAGATTTAACCGCACCTAAGCTCAGTTTTTGATATATCATTTCAGCACCACGATCTCGCATTCCGCTTGCTCGATCTAAGAATGTACAAAAACTCAACCGGCAATTGAGATAAACTTAAATACCCCACTGGTTAACTTCAAATCCGTGATTCCCCATGAAGATCTGATATCCCGTTTTCCACGATCACTTTAATGCACCGTAAGAATGATTGATCCATGTAAACGGTATTCTCCACAATCAACAAATCTTCATCAGAAAACAAATCATCTGGTATTGTAATCCGATCTCTGAAGCATTCGTCCACTATCAGATTCATTTCCTCGGATAATCTAGATCTCAGAAGCTATCATCCATGATCACTCGCAGATCTCCGAAGCCTTCATCCACGATCAGATATCAACACTTCTGATCATCTTGGTCTCGCAATCTTTCACCCATGATCAGATTCACATTACCAGAAAATCTGATGAACCATCAGGTAACACATTCAGATCTTAGAAACATTCATTCACGATCAGAATCATGTTCTTCCTCTTCAGTCATGATAACAAATGTATAGTCTTCTCCACTAGATCCGGCAACAACTTAACCAAAAAACATCATCATTCCCCAGCAATTAGTTCAAAAAACAATTCATCTGCTCGAAGATTAACCATTCTGACACTTTAGACTATCACACGTCTTTGATATCTTTTAAGCATCCACAATATTGTTTGCATCTCCTGATGCTAATCCTCCTGACCAGCTAGACGAAGACCTGGGACTCAAACCCTAAGACATCAATCTGACCCTGATCTGTAAAGTCTGAACTTCCTATAATCATGAAATCACGAATCCAGATCCTATGCATCTCCAGACAATCCTTAAGTCAGAACCACCCGAATACTGTTGCAGCGTCACGAATTTCAAAAGTGTTGGGAACATCTGAAAATTTTTATTCCCCCTCATTTTTGCTTATTCTGATGTCTCTTTACTGAATTCCCCCTCAAACTGAGAAATTCAGTTCTCTTTTTATCTCTGAAAAACTTGACTATGTCGAAAATATGACAATTTTCCCCAAACGTCAGTTTTTCATCGTTGCGGATTTTACGTATTGGCCTATAAATATTGAGATAACCTGAATGATAAACACTTTGCACCAGTATCATGACTACCCTACTAATTTCCACAATCCATGATCGCGTCATCAAATCTGTTCACTGAAGCCCTAGACGGTGTCCCTGAACAACCCACCTTGGTCGTTGAAAACCCGAAAAAAATTTCAATCAAAATTTTTTTTCTAGAGAATCTCCTCATCGTTACGTTCAAAAAATGTTTTTTAGGCATTTTGTTCATCCGCACGAATGGAGTAGATCCATTCGTCCAGATGGACTGATCCTGGATCACCTTGACAGTTAGCCACCTGAGTGTCTTCATCCGTCCGAATGACTGTATGGTCCGAATGACCATTCGCCCGGATGAATCAATGGTTCAGATGGTCATCCGCCTGGATGGTCATTCAAAGGATTATGTTCTAACAGCTCAAGAACGTTGCAAATCCTTTCTATACGTTATTTTTTTATCCAATCTAGCACTTGGTCCAAATCATGTTTTTTCGATCCAGAATCTTTATTTGTGTGAATTTCAAGATGAAACTTCACAGGATTGTGTGCGAATCAATTCCGAACAGAATGATGGCTTCAATTCCAAAATTCATCCGTGAATTGACCTTTACTTTGATGATTTTCTCTGTTTTAACGTCAAAACTCCCATTTAACCCAAAATTGATGAGCTTGGGTGATTTAACTGACTATTAGATCGATTATATTTGTATCGTAGCTCTGATACCACTTGATATTCCAGGAACCAGCGAGTTTGACGGAGCCTCGGTCCCGATATGATCGATTCTGTGACAAGAAATGAGTAGAAGATAGATACGACACCGAGCAATCACGTATAATCCGGTCTCTATTCATATCTTGGCAAGTTACAGCGCCATGAGACCAGTTGGACAGTATGTCCCCTCAGAGACCCAAAGCTTGTACAAATGGGAACCCCAACTCCTTATTTACAGGCAAAGCCTATCATCCGAATGAACCTATGTCCATCCGTCAGGATGGACTTTACAATGCACAACCTACATTCGGATGGGGGTATGGACTTTCATTTTTCCATCCATCCGGATGGACCTTTACAATGTCTAATCCGTTTCCAACTGATCCTATTCTATACAATATTCAACACACGCTCCATCTAACTATTCGCACAGTGGCAGACGTACGAAATATGTATCAACAAAAGCTGAATTGTACTTGAATTTTGATGTTCCTTGTGATTAGAATGAAAACCCAATTAAAATAAAGATGTTATGAGACATAATGATGAACTTTTGTGTAAATTAGTATAATGATTTTGTATGATGATGTTCATAATTAGATATTGTTAAGAGAAATCGATTTATGATGAGGGTTGTATTAGATTTTGATTGAAATGGATGTTCTTGATGTTAATTGATGTAAATTGGCTAGGTTATGCATATGATACTTGTACACTATGCTTAATTAATAGTATGCACGCCAAGTGTTTGTGAAAATGCTTGAATGAAATAATAAAATGATTTTACAATGTTAAATAGTTAAAATTTGGGAATTATTAGTTTCTAATTGAATTATGTTAAGAACGGAATGGAAATAATGACATGAGATTAAAGTAAACGATTTTGGATTCGTAGGAATTAAGGAAGAAGGCTCAAGTGGTTCCGGATCGCAAACAAACAACAACAAAGGTAAGTTCCTATGCTTACAACTTTAGTAATGTATGGTATCTAGAATATGTTATTAAACTAGATTTGTAAATTGGTATGTCAAATGAGTTTATGTTATAGTTCACATCATGGATATGGGTCGAACGAGTAGAACATGTCATATGTCGAAATGTAATCTTGATGTTAAACCAAGTATAAGTTAATGCAAAGTGAATGATGATGAATCTCATAGAAAGGTTGTTGGAAGGAATGCTCGAAGTAAACACCATCAACTTCAAATCTAAGATTTAATCTTAAAGTTTGGTTATATTAAAGTGGCTAATTGTTTAGTTTGAATTTAGGTAAATCATCTTGATTGTCGGCCCTACTTTGGAATGGACACACCGATTCGCACGCTTCCGTTATGATGCTTAATAAATGGGTCAAACCTTGTGTTAGAAGTTTTTCCGTAATGTTGGGTCTTTTGATAAATAAAAAAGAAAAAAAACTAAACTTGAATGATGGTTGTTTAAGAATTATGGTTGTAAACTTTTAAGTAAATTATCTCGGTTAGTTTATGACGAAGTTCATGGAAATTTTATTTGTTGATTGTTTGACCCTTTTGGTTCTTTTGCGATTAAAACTTTTATGTTTTTTAATAATAATTTTTAGACCTTACAAGTTGGTATCAGGGCCGAGGTTTTATAGATTCAAGTATCATACTCGAACTCAAATCGAAAGCTCGTATGAAGGTGTGTTCATTCCGAAGTGCCATGCAAGTAAGTAATTTAAGAATTTCGATATATATGCTTTTAGTTGGAAACGAGAAGGGCTTATGGTTAACTCACTAGAATAACCTGGGTTGGAACATTACGGAATGCTACGGGAGGTTTCGGGACTTCACAGAACCATTTGGAGTTGAACCGGGGCTCGGGAACGAAGTTTTTGGGTTAAAATAAGTTAGAACAACGTTTACAGGTCAAAAGGGGTATCGGCGATGGCCCCCAATGGTGTCGGCGATGTCACCAGTGATTCCTGACGGCTTAACTAGCTGTCTACGCCAAAAATCACCGACGCAAGGATCCAGAGGGCGTCTGCGACGCATCCCTGTGCATCGGCGACGTCGGCTTCTAGTCCGCGTTGCTGATTTGTTTAATTTGCTATCCCAAAGACCCCAATTCAGTTCCAAACCCTCGTTAAACTTTAGAAAGACCCCAAAATGTCAATGAAATCATGAATACAAGATAGTTAACATGAATATCAATAGTGAATGCGTAAAAGGAAATGAAGTTAAGTACATGAATGAATGTATGATTTGATTAACATGTCTAGGATGCTTGTAATGAAGAATGATCTACGGGAATGAACTGTTAAAGTATGTAATTGTAGATGGCAAACGAAGGAAACCCAAATACCACAGAACGAATAAATCAAGATGAACTAAACAAGCTAATCTCGGATGAAGTGGTAAAGGTACTTGATGCAAACATTCCACGAATAGCACAAGAAGTAGAAAGTTAAGTGCTAAGCGTGGTAGAAACTCTAATGACAAGTAAGATGGATGAATTGAAGGAAATGATATACGGTATACAAGGCAAGAAGGAAGCCCGACGATGTACATACAAGGATTTTATGGCATGTAAGCCTGCATCTTATATTTGGGAAATAGATCCTATTGAGTGTGAAAGATGGATTTCAAATATAGAAGGGGTGTTCATTTGTAGCCACTGTGAAAAGGAAGACCAAGTCATGTTTGCCACGGGGCAACTACAACGACAAGCTAAAGATTGGTGGGATGCGTATAGTAAAGAAGTCGGTGAAGAGAAACTTCAAACTCTTACTTGGCAAGAATTTAAGGAACCTTTTATGAAGTATCATTGCCCTCAATCAGCCGTAGATCGAATTCAAGAAGACTTTCTCCTTCTTCGACAGAAGAATGAAACAATCGATGAAATTACAAACATTTTCCTTGACAAGATGAAGTTTTGTAAGAAGTTTACAAGAATGGAAAGGATGAAGATTAGCCGCTATCACGACATGTTAAAAGCGAAGTATCGAGAATTCATCACCCCTTCCAAATGTGAGACGTTGAATGAGCTCATTAACTGGGTAAGGGATAGGGAGATTGAATTGAAAAGACAAGAAGAACGTGGGGAGAAAAGACAAGTCGAGAAAGCATCGACACAAGCCACACCTAAAAAGACTAAGACACATGAACAAGGAAAGAAATACACCACTAAAGCAGGGTTTCCTCGATGCAAGATGTGCGGGAAACTCCATTCGGGAGAGTGTTTGATGGGGAAGAAAGGATGTTATAATTGCGGACAAAAAGGACATTCGTATTATAACTGTCCAAATCCAAAAAGGGTATGCTACAACTGTAATGAGTTGGGCCATGTAAAGGCCGAATGCCCAAAACTTAAGCAAGGGACGAAGAAAAAAGGAAAAAGAGAAGAATCCTCTAAGGCTAAAGGAAGAATGTTTCAAATCTCATCAAAAGAAGTTAGGGCTCACCCGAATGTGGTGTCAGGTATATTCATGATAAACTCTATAGCTACATATGTATTGTTTGACACCGGAGCAAGTAGGTCATTTGTTTCAAGTGAGTTTATACTTTCCCCTCTGTTTGCAATAGAAAGAATGCATATACCCTTAGAAGTAGAAATAGCCGATTGTAAGAGTTACCTTGTACACGAAATATGTAGTAATTATAAGATCACCATAGAGGATGAGGATTTTGATATTGATCTTATTCCCATGGTTTTTGGAGAATTCAAAGTAGTGGTGGGTATGGATTGGCTATCTCGATATCATGCGGAAATCTTATGTGAAAGCAAAACTATTCATGTGATGTCTCCTAAGGGAAAGCGGGTAAGCATTTATGGGGAAAAAGAAGTAAAGGCTAAATTGTGCACCATTGTAGAAGCGGTTAAGTATGTGAGAAACGGAAGTAAGGCATTCTTAGCTTATGTAGTTGATACGAAACAAGATGTTTTAAAGGTTGAAGATACTAGAATTGTGAATGAATATCTGGATGTGATTCCAGATGATTTTCCGGGACTACCACCCGAGCGAGAGGTTGAATTCCGAATTGAATCGGAACCAAATGCCAAACTGGTAGCCAAGGCTCCTTGCCGGTTGGCGCCCATGGAGGTACGAGAGTTAATGGTCCAATTACAAGAACTTCTCAACAAGGGCTTCGTACGTCCTAGCGTATCCCCGTGGGGAGCGCCTGTTCTATTTGTTAAAAAGAAGGATGGGTCGATGCGTATGTGCATCGACTACCGTGAGCTTAACAAACTCACTGTGAAGAACCGATATCCCTTACTAAGAATAGATGATCTTTTTGATCAATTACAAGGGGCAAGTTGGTTTTAGAAAATCAACTTACGATCGGGTTACCATCAAGTACGACTAAGAGAAGAAGATGTAGCTAAGACTGCGTTCAGAACCCATTACGGACATTATGAATTTTTAGTAATGTCTTTCAAGTTAACTAACGCTCCGGCCGCTTTCATGGATTTAATGAATAGAGTATGCCGAAACATGCTAGATAAATTCGTCATAGTATTCATTGATGATATTTTGGTATACTCTCGTAGCGAGTCCAAACATGCGAGTCATCTACGTGAGGTGCTCGAGACGCTTCGAAGAGAAATATTATATGCTAACTTTTCTAAATGTGCATTTTGGCTCAGAGAAGTGCAATTATTGGGTCATGTAATTAATGAGAAGGGGATTTTGGTGGATCCATCTAAGGTATAAGTTGTAGTTAAGTTGATACCCCCGAAAAACATTAATGAAGTGAGAAGTTTCCTTGGCCTAGCCGGCTATTATCGGAGATTCATCCAAGATTTCTCCAAAATAGCCCTACCTTTAACCAGGTTGACAAAGAAGGAAGAAAGGTTTGCGTGGGGCGTTGAACAAGAAAAACTTTTCGAACATTAAAGGAAAGGTTATTGAGTTCTTCAATATTGACTTTACCGGAAGGAACAGAAGACCTAGTGGTTTATGCAAATGCATCGCATCAGGGGTTGGGTTGTGTACTAATGTAATGAGGCAAGGTCATTGCTTATGCTTTGAGGCAACTTAAACAACACGAAAATAACGACCCGACTCATGATTTAGAGTTAGCGGCGGTAGTTTTTGCCATAAAAATCTGGAGGCACTATTTGTATGGAACGAAACGCATGATATTTTCAGACCACAAAACTCTCAAGTATTTCTTCAAGTAGAAAGACCTTAATATGAGACAACGGAGGTGGTTGGAATTGATTAAAGATTATTATTACGACATTCTTTACCATTCGGGTAAAGCCAATGTCGTGGCGGACGCATTAAGCCAAAAAGAATACCCACCGCCTATTTGAGTTAAGTCAATGAGAATGATAGTCACACCGAACCTCCTTGAAACAATACAAAGGGCTTAAGATGAGTCATTGAATGCAAATGACCCAAGAGGCGAAAGAACGAAAGGGTTTGTCAATAAAATGGAAGTAAATGCAAGCAGGTTAAGGATGAGGTATGAGCGGATTTGGATACCATGTTTCTGCGATGCAAAGAATTTACTATTGGAAGAAGTACATAGGTCCCGATACTTGGTTCATCCGGGAGCTACTAAAAGGAAAAAATACAAGTTTTGTCCTTTATCTTTATAGTACTTTACAGGCGGTGTCCTTTTTTTCAAATGTTGATAGGCGGTGTCCTTTGCAAGGAATTTTGTTGCACGTCTTGTCCTTTAGCACTAACCTGGTTAAAATTTTTTGTTAAATCTGGTTACCCAAGGGTATTTTAGTCTTTTTACCTTTTATTGAATATTATTTAAAAAAATATTATTATTATTATTATTATTATTATTATTATTATTATAAACTCTCTGTCTCTCTCACTTTACACACATTCTCACTCTCTCTCTACCACTCTCTCACATGTTCAGATCCCACCACCGCCTTTCACCACCATCAACCGACCATCACCATTAACCCATCTACCATCGCCACCACCATCAACCTACCACCACCCGCCACCCACTTGCCATCAAACAACCACCACCATTAACCCACCTGCCATTACCCCGCAACCACCCAGCACCCACCTGCCATCAACCTACCACCATTCGCCACCAGAAACACCCACCAACACCTGTTAGACACCACCCGAACCCCCATCAGCATTCAAAAACTTCCCCACCACCAACAACCCCTATCGCCAGTCAAAAACTGACCACCGGCGGAACAACTCACCGGACCTCATTTTCACGGCGGCAGAACCTCTAAATTGCTCTGATTTTCGCCGGAATCGTCATCTGGGTCACGCCGATTCTCAGATCGGTTCGATTCACCATCTAAATCGCCCCAATTTCAGATCTATTTTCGGTGCTTCTGTAAGTGCGAATAGTTTAACTCCTGTAACTGTTGTTAAATCGTCATCTATAGGTCACGGCATGTTCACTGTAATGCCCAATTTCTTGTTGTTACTGTAATGTTAAAGTAGTTAGTATGTTCTGTACATATTTACAAATTGATTTTGATTTTGAGATCGAAATGTTATATTGGATATAAGATTTTGATTTGATTTGTTTGTATACTTTCAACTTGAATCAATTCCCTGCAGATTTTTAAGTACAAATTAATTTATTGTAGTTTAAATATGATTTGTTCATATTTACAAGTTAATATGTGGTTGGATTTGTTTTGTTCAAGATTATTTTTGGAGTAAATTACAAATTTTGTGGTGGCTAGTGCTGGCCACGGTGGTAGGAGGGTGGCAAGAGGGTTGCTGGTGGTAATGGTAGATTTAAGTTATTTACATATTTAGTCTTTTAAGGTGAAATGACAAAAATACCCTCACATGCAAGTCACATGATCAGATTTAACAAGAAAATTTAACCAGGTTAGTGCTAAAGGACAAGACGTGCAACAAAATTCCTTGTAAAGGACACCGCCTGTCAACATTTGAAAAAAAGGACACCGCCTGTAAAGTACTATAAAGATAAAGGACAAAACTTGTAATTTTTCCCTACTAAAATGTATCAGGATTTGAAAGAGGATTATTGGTGGCCGGGAATGAAACGCGGCATTGTTAAGTATGTATCCAAATGCTTAACATGTTCCCAAGTAAAGGCGAAACATCAAAAACCGTACGGGAAATTGCAATCCTTAGAAATTTCGGTATGGAAGTGGGAGTATGCGACCATGGATCTCGTAACTAAACTTCCTAGAACGAGAAAATGGCACGATACTATATGGGTCGTTGTTGACCGCCTTACCAAAATCTCCCATTTTCAACCTATTCGGGAAACTTATTCTTCGGAAAGATTAGCATAAATTTATGTAAATGAAATTATCTCCTGTCATGGCGTACCCGTGTCTATAGTGTCGGATCGGGACATGCGTTTTACCTCCTGTTACTGGTATACGTTTCATGAAGGAATGGGTACTCAATTGCACATAAGTACTGCGTATTACCTGTAGACGGATGGTCAATCTGAAAGGACCATTCAAACACTTAGATATGTTAAGAGCATGTGTTATGGACTTTGGGGGAAATTGGGATGAACATTTGCCATTAGTAGAATTCTCGTATAACAATAGTTACCAAATTAGCATACAAATGGCACCGTATGAAATGGTATATGGAAGAAAATGTAGAACCCCTGTTTGTTGGGGAGAACTGGGACAAAGAGAACTCGCTCCCAAGGATGTAGTAGCGATAACGAATGAAAAGATCGACCTGGTACGGGCTCGATTAAAAGCAGCGCAAGATCGACATAAGTCTTATGTAGACAAAAGTAGGCGTCCTACTGAATTCCAAGTGGGAGACCGAGTATTGTTGAAAGTGTCCCTGTGGAAAGGTATAATCCGATTCCGTAAACGAGGAAAGTTGGGTGCTCGATATATCGGACCGTTCAAGATTTTAGCTCGTGTTGGAAAGGTAGCTTATCGATTAGAATTACCCCCAATGTTAGAAGGAATTCACAACACTTTTCATGTGTCACAACTACGGAAGTGTCTTGCGGATGAAACGGCTCACATACCCTTTGAAGATCTTGAGGTGGATGAAAGAATGAATTATATCAAAAGACCGGTAGCTATAAAAGATTCCAAAGTGAAGACCCTTCGCAATAAAGAAATTAAGCAAGTGTTGGTACAATGGCAACACCGGAAGGGATCGGATCTCACTTGGGAACTGGAGGATGAAATGAGATGGTTCTACCCGTCTTTATTCGGTACGTAATCAGGTTTCGGGGACGAACCCTTTCTTTAGAGGGGTGGACTTGTAACGCCCCAAAATTCAATTATTTGCATTTAAACATATATTGCTATAGTGTGCTACTAGAAATAACTAGGAGTGGGTACCTAGTTAGAATGTAAATTAGAACTTTAACTAAAGAGAAATAAGTGTTGGACTATTTAAAAATAAGCATGCATACTTGAGGGGTCAAATGTGTAAATAATGAAAGATAATTATATAAAATAAACAAAAACACACCACACACAGTGTGTATGGGTGTTGCCTGGAACAAGAAAAGAAGGAGAAAAACCTTCATCTTCACAAAATCAAGAAATTGAAGGTTAATCTTGGAAATTAATCGCTCCATGAACACATAGAATCATTAATCCAATTTAGTCTAACAAGAGGTAAGTTGAATTTTGCGATTTGATGAACTTTCATAAGTGGGTTATATAGAAACACTGAAATTGAATGTAGTTAAGTAGGAGTATTTGATAGAATCAGCATGTACAAGCTGAATTGTACTTGAATTTTGATGTTCCTTGTGATTAGAATTAGAGTAAATTACGTTTTTGGCCCCTGTGGTTATGTCAGTTTTACTATATTGGCCCAAAATAAGAATTTTTAACGTATCTGCCCCCATGGTTCCTATATATAACCGTTTTGGCCCCTAATTCTAACCAAACCCCAACTCTGGTTAACTTCTTGGTCACATGGGTTGCACATGATGGGTAAAATTGTAATTTCCCCTCCCCCTTTTAATGATTTTGTAAAAAAATCCCAGATCTTCAACCAAACATCATCATCCCCAGATCTTCATCTTCAACCATCATCTTCATCCCCAAAACCAAACATCATCATCATCCCCAGATCTTCATCTTCAACCATCATCTTCATCTTCAACCAAACATCATCATCTAACCCAGATATTTAACGAACATCATCATCTTCAACCATCATCATCATCCCCACATAAACTTCAAACACAAATTCTAACCCAGATCATCATCATCCCCACATAAACAACATCCAAACACCCCCTAAATTCCTAACACAAAATTGTCAAAAAAAAACTTAACAAAATACAAACCTGAAGATGAAAATCCACATAACAAAATACAAATCTTACAAAATAAAATCTAATATCCCAAGGTGCATAACCCAGAACAAGAATATCAAAAAAAAAAAAAAAAACCAGATTAATAAAAAACAGATTAACCCAGAACAAGAATATCAAATCCTACTATAATAAAAACACCAATCCACAACTATCATTCATAATTTCAAATCAAACCACAGTTATTGAAAAATCTACTTCAAAAATAAAAAAAGAAAAGAAAAAAGAAAACAGATTCAGATGTTCAAACCCAGATCACACTTTCGTCTCCGGTGAAGTTGTTATGATGATTAGGTTGAGAGTGGTGGTGTAGAGAGCGGTGATTTTGCCCTAACGCCGGCGGTTTTTAGGTAGACAGAGACTGCCACCCATCATCATCATCATCATCATCAATTTTTCTGAAAAAATAAAGGGGGATGGGTGTTCACCGTGAATCTCGTCGGAGGAGCCTCTGCCGCCACCGTGAGCGGCTCCTTCTCTCTCTTCGATTTTTGTCGCCGGTAAACAGGGGTACAGGGGAGGTGTGGGTGTTATCGGAGGAGTGTGGTCGTCGGCTTGCCGCCGGTGGTCTCACCGATCGGCTGCTGGCCTTCATTGAGAAGGAAGAGGGTGAGCAGGAGAGTGTTTATGTGTAGGTTTGTTTCAGATTTGAAGAACTGAGGAGTTATAAAGATTTGTTTGTGTTTTTGGTTTAGGGTTTTATAAGGTAGAAGAAGATAGAATAGATTTAAAGGGAATGAGAAATTACCATAATACCCATCATGTGCAATCCATGTGACCAATAAAGTAACCTGAGTTAGGGGTTGGTTAGATTTAGGGGCCAAAACGGTTAGATATAGGGACCATGGGGGCAAATCTGTTAAAAAATCTTATTTTGGGCCAATATAGTAAAACTGATATAACCACAGGGGCCAAAAACGTAATTTACTCTTAGAATTAAAACCCACTTAAAATGTGTAAGTTACGTTTTTGGCCCCTGTGGTTATATCACTTTTACTATATTAGCCCAAAATAAGAATTTTTAACATATTTGCCCCCATGGTCTCTATAACTAACCATTTTGGCCCCCATGATCTCTAGACTTAGGGGCCAAAATTGTTAGTTATAGAGACCATGAGGGCAGATATGTTAAAAATTCTTATTTTGGTCTAATATAGTAAAAGTGAGTTAACCATAGGGGCCAAAAATGTAATTTACTCACTTAAAATAGATATGTTATGAGACATAATGATGAACTTTTGTGTAAATTAGTATAATGATTTTGTATGATGATGTTCATAATTAGATATGGTTAAGAGAAATCGATTTATGATGAGGGTAGTACAAGATTTTGATTGAAATGGATGTTCTTGATGTTAATTGATGTAAATTGGCTAGGTTATGCATATGATACTTGTACACTATGCTTAATTAATAGTATGCACGCCAAGTGTTTTTGAAAATGCTTGAATGAAATGATCAAATGATTTTACAATGTTAAATGGTTGAAAGTTGGGAATCACTAGTTGCTAATTGAATTATGTTAAGAACGGAATGGAAAGAACGACATGAGATTAAAGTAAACGATTTTGGATTTGTAGGAATTAAGGAAGAAAGCTCAAGACGTTCCGGATCGCAAACAAACAACGACAAAGGTAAGTTCCTACACTTACAACTTTAGTAATGTATGGTGTCTAGAATATGTTATTAAACTAGATTTGTAAATTGGTATGTCAAATGAGTTTATGTTTTAGTTCACATCATGGATATGGGTCGAACGAGTAGAACATGTCATATGTCGAAATGTAATCTTGATGTTAAACCAAGTATAAGTTAATGCAAAGTGAATGATGATGAATCTCATAGAAAGGTTGTTGGAAGGAATGCTCGAAGTAAACACCGTCAAGTTCGAATCTAAGATTTAATCTTAAAGTTCGGTTATATTAAAGTGGCTAATTGTTTAGTTTGAATGTAGGTAAATCGTCTTGATTGTCAGTGCTACTTTAGAATGGACACACCGATTCGCACGCTTCCGCTATGATGCTTGATAAATGGGTCAAACCTTTTGTTAGAAGTTTTTTTGTTATGTTGGGTCTTTAAAAAAACCTTGAAAGGAGAAACTCTTGTTATTTTAAATCTATGATGGTTGTTTAAGAATTTTGGTTGTAAACTTTTAAGTAAATTATCTCGGTTAGTTTATGACAAAGTTTATGGAAATTTTATATGTTGATTGTTTGACCCGTTTGGTTCTTTTGTGATTAAAACTTTTATGATTTTTAATAAGAATTTTTAGACCTTACAATAAATTACACTTTTCGGAATTTATGTTTGTATCGAATTGCAATGGATGCCCTTTACTTTCAATAATTACAGTCACAATCCTTTATTTGTAAAATTCATTACACCTTTGTCCTAAACCACTAATTAGGTTAAAATATGAAGTTAGGCCAGAGCATATGATAATCATGTGAGGACATTTATGTCCATCCACCTACCTACTCCCCCACATTATAAAACCCCTCTTTTCACCTCCCCCTAATCCAAATTAGGGTTCTTTCCACCTATAAGCTGCAAAAATTCCAATCTAAAATTAGGGCTTTAAATTAGAAACGATTGCTTGGTCTGTTTTCTGATTTAATTGCATATTTGAATCAGCTTACCGGTTTCCCTTTTTCATCTCACCCATTTGGAAACACTTGATTTGAGTGGTAACATGTTTAATAGCGAATTACCGGTTAGTTTAAATCTGCATGCACTTCAACTTAAATTATTTGATATCTCTGATGAAAACTTTACGGTTTTCCTCTCATTTGGTTTGTGTATTAACTCCAGCTAGATTCGAGTAGTTAGTTCTACTTTGAATTACTTCACTGGAATCATTCCACCTCAAGTTGGGAATGACACTTTTCTTAAACATCTATTTGTGTTGCTTCTAGTTTTATTTCGGGTATTATACCTGACCTCTTATTCAGATTACCAAGATTGCAAGAATTGGCTCTAGAGAACAATGAGTTCACCGCCATTAGCGGAATTGGTGATTTTTTTAGCAACTTGGTCCATCTGGACTTTTCTACCAACAAGCTCTCAGGAAATATACCTGATGTCTTTCATTGATTTCCGAAGTTAAGTTATTTCTCAGCTCACTCTAATAAACTCTCTGGTATGATACTTCCATCGCTATCAAATTCCCAAACCATTTATTCTCCTAACTTGCGAAACAATTCTTTGCATCGCTCACTTGATTTTAATTGCTTAATGATGGTCAATCTTACCTCTTTTGATCTGGGCACTAATAACTTTTCTAGTACAATTTCTGCAAATCTAGCATCTTGCCCCAAGTTAAAAGCTTTAAATCTTGCAACAAAAAATTCATGACTAGTCAAATTCCAGAAAGTTTCAAGAATTTTGAGTCTCTTTCTTCCTTTCACTTTCTAATTGTAGCTTTGCTTACCTCTCATCATCTTTTAGAATCCTCCAAAGCTGTCATAATTTAAATGTTTTGGTTCTCACCATGAAATTTTACAAGGAAAAATTACAAGTTATGTCCTTTATCTTTATACCACTTTTCAGGCGGTGTCCTTTTTAACGAATATTGACAGGCGGTGTCCTTTACTAGGTATTTTGTTGCAAGTTTAGTCCTTTACACCCAACCCAGTAAAAAAACCTTGTTAATTGTTGGGTGTAAAGGACTAAACTTGCAACAAAATACCTAGGTAAAGGACTAAACTTGCAACAAAATACCTAGTAAAGGACACCGCCTGTCAACAATGAACAAAGTTTTTTAACTGGGTTGAGTATAAAGGACTAAATTTGCAACAAAATACCTAGTAAAGGACAACGCTTGTCAACATTCGTTAAAAAGAACACCGCCTGAAAAGTGGTATAAAGATAAAGGAAAAAACTTGTAATTTTTCCATTTTACAATGAGCAGCTGCCTACTGATAATGATCTACTTCAAAGCACGCAAGCTTGCAGGTGGGAAGAACCCTGATTTGGATTGAGGTGGTGAAAAGAGGGGTTTTATAATGTGGGGGAATAGGTAGTGGATGGACATAAATGCCCTCACATGATAATTACGTGCTCTGACTTAACTTCACATTTTAACCTAGTTAGTGCTAAAGGATGAAGAGTAAAATGAGTTTTCCAAATAAAGGATTGTGACTGTAATTATTGAAGGTAAATGACATCTATTGCAATTCGATACAAACATAAAAGACGAAAAGTGTAATTTACCCTAGTTTGAATGGTGTGTTCTACCATATCTAATAAAACACGATTTGATAATTGCAAATACGCATAAAACAATATTTACCAAATCTGAAATGGTAAAATAGTATGCGAAAAATAAACACCAGTACACGCAGTTAAATCATCATACGAAGAAATAAACACTAGTATACATGCAGCTAAAACACTATGCGAAGAAATAAACTCAGGTATTGCATGTCAACAAATTGAAAACACATGAAACTTACCATTGCCACGGTTAATAACTGAATTAGACACCTCAAGTAACAAAAAAAATATCAGCGATTTTTTTTTATAAATTTTATGGATTGATATGTTGTTGCGATGAAGATGATAAACAAACTGAAGATTGTCATGGGTTTTAGGTTCGCATTATAATCAGGCTTTCTATGAAAATATCACATAATTAAAACCAAATTATCTATTCAGAATTAAATAATTAACAGTCTACCCTTGTTGCAAAATAATTGAGATGCCATGTTTATACAGCTTTTTAGACTTTGAAGAAAAAATAAATTTTATAGCCAACAACATATATATCTACATATAATCTCTAGAATTTGTGAAATTTAGGACATTTTAAAAAATTAATACATATACACACACAAAACTAGTTAAAAGAAATACAAAACAAAACCCCTAAGTCCCACACAACACCTATTCGACCCCATGGGCATCACCCTCTACGCCTATCAATCCCAAAGGAAGATAATGTCGATCACAAACGTCCCAGGTTAGAGATGCTTTTATTCGTTGTTCATCTTATTTTCAATAGAGTAAACTGCCATTTTGGTCCCTGTGGTTTGGGCACTTTTGTCATTTTAGTCCAAATCTCAAACTTTTTAAATCTGGGTCCCTGTGGTTTCACTTTTATTGCTATTTTAGTCCAAAATTAAGAGTAAACTGCCATTTTAGTCCCTGTGGTTTCACTTTTATTGCCATTTTAGTCCAAATTTCAAACTTTTTGGAACAGTCAAAAAAAGGGGGATTTTGAATTTTGGATTAAAATGGCAATAAAGATGAAACCACAGTGACCCAGATTTAAAAAATTTGAGATTTGGACTAAAATAGCAAAAATGCTCAAACCACAGGGACCAAAATGGCAGTTTACTCTTTTCAATAACTTCTATCAAAACTTTATATAACTTTCTCAAGTTAATTTTTATTTTTTGGAGTAAACTGCCATTTTGGTCCCTGTGGTTTGGGCACTTTTGCTATTTTAGTCCAAATCTCAAACTTTTTACATCTGGGTCCCTGTGGTTTGCATTTTGTTACCATTTTGGTCCAAATTTCAAATTTGACCAGATTTCTCATTAATGACCTGCTATTTTGTCTTTACCCTCAGAGGCATTTTGGTCATTTTAGATTTATTATCTTTTTATTATAACTCGATTATAATAAATCTCTCTCTCTCTCTCAACATACAACTCTGCTCTCTCTCTCTCTCTAAAATTATATAGAACCTGCATCCCCTCTCTCTACCCCACTCTCTACATTTTTCCACCACCAACAACTGCCATCCACCACCACCACCACCACCACTCTCAATACCATCATTGTTCTACACTGCCCCATTTGCCATTGCACCACCCGCCGCACCACTCCCAACCACCACACACAACACCACCTGCGACGGCACCACTCCCAACCACACCTACCGCATCACCTGCCACCGCCCCAAATCTGATGAAGAGAAGGAGGGGGCGGCGGCCACCACGGCCGATGACCACCAAACCAACAACCACCATCAAACCTACACCGCCACCACCCTCAACTCTCTCTCTAAAACCTGCACACACTCTCTCTCTTTCTCTCTCTCTCCAAACACCCATCTCTCTCTTCTCTCTTTCTCCTCTCTGTCGAACACCAACAACCACCATCGTTTACATCCCTAAATTGACTTGTATACACCGAATTCAACAAGTATGGAGTCTAATTCCTATTTTATTCAACAAAAATTCAATCAAAACACATCATATTAACCACAAACATTACCGGAACAACCGGAAGAGCAAAATCAGTCGCCTGAGTTTCTTTCTAGTTAGGGTTTTATTTGGGGATGATGATGATTTATTTGGGAAAACTTCGAACCTCCTTCATCAGCATCAATCAACGCTGCCGTTTTCCGATGTCGGTTCTCATCGGTGTTGTTTTCCGATGTCGGTTCTCATCACGGTGGTGGTGGTGGTGGTGTTCGACAGAGAGGAGAGAGGGAAGAGAGAGATGGGTGTTTGGAGAGAGAAAGAGAGAGTGTGTGTGTGCAGGTTTTAGAGAGAGAGTTCACGGGGATGGTGGTGTTGGCGGCAGTGGGATGGTGGTGGTGGGGATGATGTGGTGGTGGGGGTGGTCGTGGTGGTGGTGGTGGTGTGGTGGTAGTTCAGAGAAGAGAGATAGCTGAAGTCGATGATGAAGATGAACTGCCAGATTGTATATGTATGTGTGTATATTAATATATATATATATATTAATTTTTTAATTAAGAAAATGTTAAATGAAAAGCAAAATGACTAAAATGCCCCTGAACTAAAAGACAAAATAGAAGGTTGCAACAGTCAAAAAATAGGGGTTTTTAAATTTTGGACTAAAATGGCAACAAAATGCAAACCACAGGGACCCAGATGTAAAAAGTTTGAGATTTGGACTAAAATGGCAATAGTGCCCAAACCACAGGGATCAAAATGACAGTTTACTCTATTTTTTGTTTTAAATTAAATCGACATTTTTAGACGGAGGAGGAGACACGCATCTTACTTTTTGTTGACAGGTGAACTTCACAACAGACGGCTAATTCACACCCGCAAGACGTAGACACGCATCTTACTTTTTTTTTTTGGAATGTGACTTTCTATGTACTGGACCAGTGGTCACCGGGTTTACGTCGAAGACAGCCCCCCGTCAGCCCCGCGCCTGCGAACGCGATGTTCGATTGGGCCCCGGCCGCCGCGTAAGCTGGTTTCCGCCCGGAAACCATACTGCCCCCACACGAGAGACTCGCTGGGGTAACAACTGGGTAAAACCGGGTTGCCCTCAAGACCGTTCCATGCCTCGGTAGGAGACGATCCATCATTGGGACAATCCGCCCCAATAACCGTAAGTGCCGGGAGTCGAACCGGGGTGGCCTAAGCAAACCCCCGGCCGACCCACCAACTGAGCTAGGAGGCGGAGCATCTTACTTATATTCCCATTTTTAAGACTAGTTATTATTATATGTTTTATATAAAAAGAAAAAAAAAAAAGAAAACAAAATGCAAACTCACCTACTACCGTTAGTGCTTTTACGTTTAGTGCATTGAATACCCACTTGTTACACGTCAGCCAAACTAAACCGTTGATAAATATTCATAAAATCAGACGACTAAGATTCAATCTTGAACCAACCTACCACCTTCCATCATTTTATTTATTTTTTTCTCCAATTTATTATTATTATTATTATTTATTTATTTTATTATTTTTCTCCTACCTACCACCCCCACCCCTCCTTATTCACACCCACCACCACCACCATCTATATAAACTTCATTCTCCACCACCTCATAACTCAGCAATCTCACCTTCATTACACACACATAGAGTGTGAGTCTAGTGTGTGAAGATAAGATTGTTCTTCTAGCTTTCTTATTATTCCTTTTTGTAATCCTTTTTATCGTTTGAATAATAAACACAATGGAGAACGGTACACATGTTAATGGATCCGCTAACGGGTTTTGCATCAAGGACCCGTTGAATTGGGGCGTTGCGGCCGAAGCGTTGACGGGTAGTCATTTGGATGAGGTGAAGAAGATGGTGGGTGAGTTTAGGAAGCCTGTGGTGAAGTTGGGTGGCGAGACTTTGACTGTGTCTCAAGTGGCAGGGATCGCGGCTGCTGGTGATGGTAACATGGTGAAGGTGGAGCTATCCGAGGCGGCTCGGGCCGGGGTTAAGGCGAGTAGTGATTGGGTGATGGAGAGCATGAACAAAGGGACTGATAGTTATGGTGTCACTACTGGATTTGGTGCTACTTCTCATAGGAGGACTAAGAATGGTGGTGCTCTACAAAAGGAGCTCATTAGGTAATAATCATTTGTTACTTCTTTCTTTGTGTTGTTTATGGAATAGTGTTATGAGTTTTACATGTTAGGAAAATAACTAGGGGATGTTAAATAGGTTTTGTTCGTGTCTTGTTGGTTGTCGAGCTCAGCTCGACAAAAGTTGAAGATGTGACACGAACATGAAAAGCGTGTCAGTCGCATGATCTGCACATGGCGTGAGTTTTCGCGCCTTAACATGAATATGACTATTTTAACAGGAAGTACGTTTCAGTTTAAATTTATTTTAGAGTTAAATGTCATTTTAATTCCAGTGGTTTGGGTTATTTTTGTTTGTTTAGTCTAAATGTTTTATTTTTTCAACTGTGGGTCCAAAAATGTTTTTATTTTTGCCATTTTAGTCCACTGAGTTAACTTCATTCATTTTTTCTATTAACGAGAAGGGCAATTCGGTCATTTTTTATGTAATTCTGTGAACTAGAAGGGCAATTCGGCCATATTAAATGAGCGAATTGTCTTTCTCATTAACAGAAATAATGGATGAAGTTAACCCAGTGAACTAAAATGGTAACAGTGAAACCTTTTTAGATCCACAGGTGAAAAATGAAACATTTGAACTAAATTGGTAAAATGACCAAAACCACAAAGACTAAAATCATTTAACTCTTTATTTTATTTGGGTATTAATACTTGAAAATTACTAATTTACAACTATATATATGTGTATACACACATATTTACTATAAACTTTCGTTTATTTTTTTATATTTTAAAATTTAGCTTATAACCCTAGCTAAGTTTAAGTTATAATAAGTTGTAAAATAAAAACGTTTAAAAGAAATAAGAATAAAATTCAACAGGATGGATAGATCAGCTGTGAATTTGTAAAATCTGTTTATTAACCTAAACGTGTTCTTGAGTTAAAGGTGAGAGCGACTCACAATCATTTAGAATAAGCCCAAACTCATTTTATTTTATGTTCCATGTGATGTATAAAATATAAAATTATTAAGTTGTTGTGGTAGGTAAAGGCCTAAAGCGTTTTGTTTGTTTTAAACATTACAATAAAGCGTTTTGTTTTTTTTCAAATATTACAAGTTATTATTTAACAAATATAATAATAATATGTAAGGCTGTCATTTGAATGATCGTGTTTTTCTATTATGCAAGGCTGTCTTTTAAAAGATATTTTTTCTCATATATTTTAGTTTGTCAACTAGGAATAAATCTTGCATTAATAATAATAATAATAATAATAATAATAATAATAATAATAATAATTAAATTAAACTTATTCGTTATATTTATTTTGTTTTTATGTAACAAAATTTTTACAGTTTACACAAAATCTAACAAGATTAATTTTTTGGATTTCAGATTCCTGAACGCCGGAATATTCGGCAACGGCACAGAATCTAGCCACACACTACCACATTCCGCCACAAGAGCCGCCATGTTGGTCAGAATCAACACCCTCCTCCAGGGATATTCCGGCATAAGATTCGAAATCTTGGAAGCCATCACTAAATTCCTCAACAACAACATCACACCATGTTTACCCCTCCGGGGCACGATCACCGCCTCCGGTGACCTGGTCCCGTTGTCCTACATCGCGGGTCTCCTCACCGGCCGACCCAACTCAAAGGCAGTCGGCCCGGCCGGTGAAGTTCTCAATGCGGAATCCGCCTTCGCCCAAGCTGGCGTAGAAGGCGGATTCTTTGAGTTACAGCCCAAAGAAGGGCTCGCGCTTGTTAATGGTACCGCGGTGGGGTCCGGGATGGCATCCATGGTGTTGTTTGATGCCAATGTACTTGCATTGTTGTCGGAAGTGTTGTCCGCGATTTTCGCGGAAGTTATGCAAGGGAAGCCCGAGTTTACGGACCACTTGACCCACAAACTTAAGCACCACCCGGGCCAAATAGAGGCTGCAGCCATCATGGAGTACATTTTGGATGGAAGTGACTATGTTAAAGCCGCGCAAAAGGTCCATGAGATGGACCCGTTACAAAAACCAAAACAAGACCGTTACGCGCTCCGCACGTCCCCTCAATGGCTTGGACCACAAATCGAAGTCATTCGGTCCGCCACAAAAATGATTGAACGGGAGATCAACTCGGTTAACGACAACCCGCTAATCGATGTTTCAAGAAACAAAGCGTTACACGGTGGCAACTTTCAAGGAACCCCAATTGGTGTGTCAATGGACAACACACGTTTGGCTATTGCGGCTATAGGAAAACTCATGTTCGCGCAATTTTCCGAGCTTGTGAATGATTTTTATAACAATGGGTTGCCTTCGAATTTGTCGGGTGGGCGTAACCCAAGTTTGGATTACGGGTTTAAAGGTGGGGAGATCGCGATGGCTTCTTATTGTTCGGAGCTTCAGTTTCTAGCAAATCCGGTTACAAACCATGTTCAAAGCGCGGAGCAACATAACCAAGATGTTAACTCTCTAGGGTTGATTTCCGCAAGGAAAACCGCGGAAGCGGTTGATATTTTAAAGCTCATGTCATCGACTTACTTAGTCGCGTTATGCCAATCGATTGACTTGAGGCATTTGGAAGAGAACATGAAGTCAACCGTGAAGAACACTGTGAGCCAAGTAGCGAAAAAGGTCCTAACCATGGGCGTAAACGGCGAGCTCCACCCATCAAGATTTTGTGAAAAGGACTTGCTTCGTGTGGTTGACCGCGAGTATGTTTTCGCCTACGCTGACGACCCTTGCCTCGCCACCTACCCATTGATGCAAAAGCTTCGACAAGTCCTCGTTGACCACGCGCTAAACAATGGCGAAACCGAGAAGAACGCCAACACCTCAATCTTCCAAAAGATTGCTACTTTCGAAGACGAGTTGAAGGCCATTTTGCCTAAGGAAGTTGAGAGTGTTAGAGTTGCATTCGAAAATGGTACAATGTCGATTCCCAACAGGATCAAGGCTTGTCGATCATACCCGTTGTATCGGTTTGTGAGGGAGGAGCTTGGTGGCGCGTACTTGACCGGCGAGAAGGTGACTTCGCCGGGCGAGGAGTTCGACAAGGTGTTCACGGCCCTGTCAAAGGGACTAATTATCGATCCATTGTTGGAGTGTGTTGAAGGGTGGAATGGTGCACCCCTTCCTATTTGTTAGGTGTGAATTGTGTTGTAAGTTGTTTAATTTGTATTTTCTAATATATTTTTGTTTGTTTTATTGATTAATGTTGTATCCATCTTGTTAATGTAGACAATAACTCAAGTTGTTATGTGCCCGAGAGTATGTATGTGGTTGTAAATCATATATGTTAAACATGTTTCTGTCTCGTTGGTCTCATTAGGTATTCATGTATTTTTTTCTATTTTTCTTTTCGTACAAGAGTCAACACGTTCTTTTGTTCTCACCCAAGCATTGAATAGGCCTTGCCTCGTTCACATATTTATTTGGGGATTACAAGAATATTATAGGGTTTAGAAACGTCCTATATCTATCAACGTTTCACAGTCGATTAGAAGGCTGGTGGGTGTGGTTTAAAGCCTCTAGGGGTTTTATAGTGTCACATTAGAGCCACGTATGCACCACATAAGCGAGAGGCTTTATCGTTAACTTGCACAGTGTGAGATAAAACCCTTTAAAGCCCCTATTAAACAAAATACAAATAAAAAGGAAAGTAAAGAAGAAAAAATCTGATTGTTTAAAACATTGGGCCCCACCTGCATATATTACACTGGCGCTCGTTACTAGGATGGAGCCCCCTCCATAGCGCCTCCAATTGGCGCCTAGGAAATGGGGAGAGGCGCAATGGGGGCGTCTTTGAAGCTAATGTGGCGGGGGGTGATATACCATACCCCCTAGTCTAACTATACCTTTAGGCTTTAACTTTAACAATCACATTAGGTGGTTATTAAGTTAACAATCAGATCATGTGTAGTGGGGCTTGAAGTTCAAGCCTCTCCTTTAGGCATTATACGACACGTTGCGTCCTAGTCAGCAAGAGGAATTAGACCATGCGTAGTGGGCAACTTGATACCCTTGGGCGTTTTACGCCATGTGGCAGCCCAGTCAGCAATGGGGCATTATTGGGCGTTTTCTAAAATAGGTGTAGTGGGGATGGGGCATTATTGGGCAATATGTTTTGTAGTAAAATAAGATTAAAAAAAACACCTAAAAATCTTATTGGCCAAGCAAATGGAATATCTAATGTGATTGGCCAACCTTTTCCCCATTGGGCGTTTTTCAAACCACGCCAAGGAGGATTTTTTGCAAGATAACGCCCAATAATGCCCAGGTGTAGTGGGGAAGGGGCGTTATTGGGCGTGATTGGGCAATTTTTTAAAAAAAAACGACCCACTACACATGGTCTTATGAGGCTTGAAGTTCAAAAGTGGTGTAGTGGTATAATGCCCCATAATGCCCTTCCAACTATTACCTAATTTTTATTATTTTTTAGAAAAATAAAACAAAAGCAGCCCTTGCCCCATAATCCTACGGTTGTTCTTCGAAACCAACAACAAAAGCACCATTGTAATGGCGACGTCGGGAGCCAAAATTCAAAGATCACGCCACTTCATTTCCCCACTACTAAAAATACCAAATTTTGCTTAAGTTAACATAGAGAAATCATTGAAATTAGAAATGGTAAGGTTTTTCACAGCAACATTTCGTCTCATAGAGATCGGGGTTTCGTTTTTACTAGGTTAGGTTTCGCTATTCAAAAGGGGGTAGCGGCGCAGCTTGTTGCCCGCTTACCGGCTATCTTGGTGTAATTTGTTTGGCCTTATATATAAAATTACCCATATTTAGAGGTTTTTCCTGAACGAATACAAGTGTGTAACTATAAATATTAAATCGATATAACATGTATCATAAGTCATAACGAGTTTACCCGACTCTAACTTAAACGAATATTGTTGTCTCTTTGGCATATATTTTACAGTGTTTCAGTAATACAGTTAATGATTCTACTTGTTGTGGTAGGGACATCTTTTCCTGTGTTTTCCTTTTCATTCGTTACTTGAGCATTTTTCTCATTGTTTTGCTTTCTGCCAACACACATAACATTTATTTCAGCATCTATATAAAAACGTGTCACACCAAATGAAATAGCACAGGGCAAAACATCACATGTATTCGTAAAACCATATTATATATATAACATACAATTTGCAACTTTTGGAAAAATAGGTGAAAATAACATTTTTCACAAATATAGGAAAATGATTTTTTCTATTTTGGACTAGAAATAAATATAATAAAATGAGCGGGTTTTATATATTTATTTGTGGGTTGGTGTTCTATGTTGGAAGAGCTTCGCAACGAACTAAACCACGTCCAAAACGGAGCTAAGATGAATGAGATATCGATGCTCAAAGTTGGGTGTTTGAAACATTCAATGCTGAAACAAAAGGAAAAGTAGCACCTTGTCCCACATCGGAGGAGAGATAAAACTTAAATGGGTATTTAAGTGGGAACTCTCCCTCCTTATTGTTTCATGGAAGCACACACTAACACTGTGTTCCAGAGTTTACTAACGGAAGGAAAGGAAAGGAAACAAAAAGAAATTAAAAATATTTTGTGTTCCAGAGTTTCATTTAGTGTTCCCGAGTTTCATTTAAGGAAGGAAATGACAGGAAAACTAGGCTAAAATCTTTAATTTTTATTTCCTTCCAATTTGGGAGGAAACGGTGGGAAAGACAACTTTTTTTTTTCTTTTCTCGTCCTTTCCTTTCTCACTTTTGCTTTCTTTTCTTATCCCTCGTTAAGTTAACTCGGGAACAGAGCGTAAGTGTCCTCGCGAAGGGTCGCACCCTAACCAGCACTCGCGCCCACGCTCGCGCGCGCGCGTGGCGTGGGCAATGTGGCGCTTTGATGGCGCACTTCGCACGCTCGCATCGCCGCGAGCCGCTTGAGAGCCGCCTTTGTATTTTTGACCACGTGCGCGTGGTGGATCCCATAGGCTGCATGGACCAAGTGGAGTGCAGGTTCGAATCGCGTGACGGGGCAGTCCGCGCGCGGGTATACGTGGCGCGCAGTTGCGCATGGTGCATGGGTCCTGAGGTGTCGTGCGCGGCGCACCGAAGTGAGCCAAAACGGCGTGACTGTGTGGCGTGCACGTAGAGGCTCACAGGTGACGTGGCGCACGCGCGCATGGACCTGAGTCAGTGTGGCGCACGCGCGCATGGCAGTGAGCCAAGTGGACGCAGCGCGCATGAGCGTGCAGGCCTGCGCGCGCGCGCGCAGAATCTTCCAGCATTGAATGACTGAGCAGTTTCAGTTCTGCTTTCGAAACTGACGAGTCAAACGGTTATAACAGCGAATTAAATGACGTATTAAATTGCATTGAAGACGTTTAATGCAATTTAAACCTCTCTTTAATTCTCTTTTGACTGTTTTGACTTAGGAGCTATATAAATACAGCTCCATACCCAGCTGCAGAAGACACCAGCAACATAACAGCAATTCACTTTCTCTCTACAGCTTTTCTGATCTCTTTCTTGCAGTTTCAAGGTAACCTTCGGGTTGTAGGCGAATTCCGGCAGTTCCACTGCTCCGGCTGTTGTACCCTGGGAAACAAAAGGAATACTCCTGGGAGACTCGGAATTTGTTTTAAGGGAAGCGTGTGAACACGTGCCTCAGCCTTCTTCTTCATCTAAGTTCTTGTATTTCATTTTATCTCAGTTGTAATCGTACTGTAATTTTTGCTTTCTTATTTTTGTATTGTAATCAATTTAATAAAAAAATTGTTTATTTTTATTTAATTACGCGAACGGTTCCTACAATCTTGAAACAAATTTTTAAAACCGTTCGTGTAATCAAAACCATTCTGTTTGTGATTCAAACCAGTTTTGATTTACTCAGTTTGTGTTTTAAAAACATATTTTTTTTTTGTTTTCATCTTCAAAGTAGCGATTTTGGTTGAAAACTATTTTGGTTACATTCAGATTGTCCTAAATTTGATAAAACTTTCTGATTTGGTCTTCAAAGTTGGACTTAGAAGCCAATCAGTAAGTTCTAAATTTATAAATTTTCTGTTTTTGGTCTTCAAAGTTGGACTTAGAAGCCGAAACAGTAAATTGTGGTAAAAATTAAAATTTAGTTGTTTACTTCTGTTTTTATTGTGTAAAACAGATTTTTGGTCTAAAAACTTTAAATTTTAATTTTTCAGCATGTCGAACGAAAACGAAAACGTCAACGTTAACAACACTACAAATGTTGTGACGGGAACCCCCTTGAATGCCACCACTGTGGGAGCGTCCACAGTGGCTAATCACGCTGAACGACCCGAGAAGTTCTCGGGTCTACACTTCAAAAGGTGGCAGCAGAAGATGTTCTTCTACCTGACCACCATGAACCTTGCGAGGTTCTTAACTGAAACCGCTCCCCAACCTGCGGAAGGGGAGACCAGCGCTCTGGCTCTGAGCGCGGTAAAGGCTTGGAAGAACTCGGATTTGATTTGTCGAGGCTATGTGTTAAACGGGTTTTCAGATGCATTGTATAATGTGTACTACAATATTAAGACTTCCAAAGATCTTTGGTATGCCTTGGACAAGAAGTACAAAACAGAGGATGCTGGCACAAAGAAATTTGTGGTAGCCCGTTTCTTGGATTTCAAAATGGTTGATTCTAAAACAGTTATGAATCAAGTCCAAGAATTCCAAATTATACTACATGACATCTTTGCGGAAGGCATGGCACTTAGCGAGACATTCCAAGTGGCAGCGATGATTGAAAAGTTACCTCCTAGTTGGGTTGATTTTAAGAATTATCTTAAACACAAACAAAAGGAGATGACTATAGAGGACCTTATTGTTCGTCTTCGGATTGAAGAGGACAATAGAATTGCCCAAAAAGGCAGCCTTACGCAGACTAGTGCTAGCGCAAATCTGGTTGAGCATGGGCAATCCTCTAAGGGCGCGAATGGTAAGGGGAAAAAGGACAAAGAGAAAGCAAAGGCTAGCAAACTTGTACCGAAGAAAGGGGTTGTGAAAAAGAAACCTCAAGCGTTCCAAGGAACTTATTACAACTGTGATGAGCCGGGGCATCGGGCTAACCAATGCAAGAAACCAAAGCGTGAGCGTGCGCACATGGTGGATGAAGACGAAATGCCTTTGGTGGCAATGATTTCCGACAAAAGCGCAATGATGGATGAGGTCAATACTGTGACCAACACTCTAAAAGGATGGTGAGTTGATACGGGAGCGACCCGTCATGTGTGCCCAGACAGGAGCCTCTTTACCACCTTCAAGGAGCTTGCGGGAGATGAGAAGCTGTACATGGGAAATGCAGCCACCGCGGACATCAAGGGTGAAGGAACGGTGATTTTGAAGTGGACTTCGGGAAAGGAGCTCACTTTAAGCAACGTGTTATATGTCCCAGACTTGCGCAAGAGCCTAGTCTCAGGATGGTTGCTTAATAAGTTTGGATTTCGTTTAGTTTTTTAGAGCGATCAATTTGTACTAACTAAACGAGGAATGTATGTAGGCAAGGGCTATGCCCAAAACGGCATGTTCAAATTGAATGTAATGGCTGCCAAGAACATGAATAAAATTGCTACTACTTCTACTTATATGCTTGAGTTTTTTTATTCGAATAAATGGCATGGTAGATTAGGTCACGTTAATTTTAATTCTATACGTCGTTTAATCAATTTAAATTGTATACCAACATTCCATATTGATTCACATTATAAATGTGAAACTTGCGTAGAACCGAACCCCTTGATTTAATTTACACCGATATTTGTGATTTAAAAGCGGTACCCACAAGAGGTGGAAACAAGTACTTCATCACGTTTATTGACGATAGTACTAAATATTGCTATGTATATTTACTAAAAAGTAAAGATCAAGCAATAAGTAAATTTATCTTGTACAAAAATGAAGTTGAGAATCAACTTCAAAAGAAGATAAAAGCTTTGCGAAGCGACCGAGGAGGCGAATATGTTGCACATTTTGCCGATTTATGCGCAAAAAGTGGCATTGTACATGAGTGTACACCTCCTTATTCTCCACAATCAAATGGCGTGGCGGAACGAAAGAACCGCACATTGAAAGAAATGATGAACGCCATGTTGACAAGTTCTGGGGTGAGCCAGGAAATGTGGGGGGAAGCCATTCTCTCGGCCAATTATCTTTTGAACAAGATACGATTGAAAAAGAGGGACGAGACTCCATATGAGTTATGGAAAAAGAAAAAGCCTTCATATAAATACTTGAAAGTGTGGGGGTGCCTAGCAAAGGTGATTGTACCACCTCCTAAGGCTCTTAGGATATGACCCAAAACTGTTGATTGCATATTTATTGGGTATGCGCATCAAAGTAGTGCACATCGCTTTCTTGTACATGAGTCCAAGAATCCTGATGTACACGTAAACACTATCATGGAGGTGAATCCTAATGTTGTGTCTTACTTTGAAAATGTGTTTCCTTTGAGAAGACAAACACATGCAACGTCATCAACACCTAATTTTGAAGTAGGTGAAAGCTCATCTAGACCAGTTGATGAGGTAGTTCATGATAAGACACATGAACAACCTGAGGTTGAAGAAAGTGACTGTAGGCGAAGCAAAAGGCCAAGGGTTGAAAAATCCTTCGGTCCAGACTTCGTTAGCTATATGGTTGAGGGCGAGCCCAATACATATCGCGAAGCGGTTTCCTCTTCAGAAGGACCTCAATGGAAAGAAGCAATAAGGAATGAAATTGATTCTATATTGCAAAATCATACTTGGGAGTTAGTAGATCTTCCACCTGGTTGCAAACCACTTGGATATCGTTGGATATTCAAAAGGAAGATGAAAACTGATGGAAGTATTGATAAATACAAGGCTAGGTTGGTGATTAAAGGGTTTAGACAAAAGGAAGGCCTAGATTACTTTGATACCTACTCGCCTGTGACGCGCATAACCTCGATTAGATTGGTTCTTGCTATAGCGGCTTTAAGAAATTTGGAAGTTCACCAAATGGACGTTAAAACCGCATTTCTAAATGGCGATTTAAAAGAAGAGATTTACATGGAGCAACCTAAAGGTTTCTCCGCCCCAGGTCAAGAGGGTAAAGTATGTAAACTCGTCAAGTCTTTGTATGGCTTGAAGCAAGCACCAAAACAATGGCACCAAAAGTTTGATCACGTCATGATTGACAATGGTTTCAAAATAAATGAGTGCGACAAATGTATATATTTTAAAGACACAAATGAAGGGTATGTGATCTTATGCCTTTATGTAGACGATATGCTTATCATTAGGAGTAATGATAAAATTATCAAAGCTACTAAAAGCATGTTGAAAGCGAGATTTGACATGAAAGATATGGGCTTAGCGGATGTGATTCTTGGAGTAAAGATCATAAGAACCCAACAAGGTCTTGTGTAACATTCCCAAAAAAATTTATTTATATATATATAAACTTATGTTATTAAAAAGATACATCATGGGTAAGTTGACCAATAAAAATATAAGGTGTTTTGGCAAACGTATAACCCTTTTAATAATTAAATTATAAAAATACTTTATATTTAAACCTACTCCGTTTTTAATGAAACTTAGACCCAAATGTAGACAAAAATATTCTCATTCTAATGGCATATTTATTATTTTATACAACGTCGTACTTTAAAAGTTATAAGCACCAAATAAGCGAAGTAGTTAAATTAATACTAGGATTACGACCCGCCGCAATGCGGCGGGGATTCTTTATTTATAACTAAGTCGATCTACAACCCACACGTTATGTTAAACCTGTCAAACGGGGTAAAAATACACGATGTAAAAACGTTCACCCACACACGCACGTTGCGTCGTGTTAACTCGCAAAATTTAGAACGAAACGTAAAAACGTTAAGCCAAAGACGCACGCTGTGATGTGTTAAGTCACAAAATTTAGAACCAAGCATAGAGCGCAAAATTTGCGGAAAATGAAACTTATAAAGGACCAAAGTTGAAAGTAAAAAAAGTTATGAGGATAGATTGTAAAAGATAAAAAGTTTTGGGTTAAAAGTAATTTATGAAATACTTTTGGGTGAAAAGTAAAAAATCAATTTTTTTTGGAAAACCCCCAAAGCCAACGTTACGACAACCATATGCATAACAATTTTTTCTTTGAAAAATCCCCAAAGCACACCCAGCATTACGCGCGGGGCGTAAAACGGTGTCAAATAGTACTAATGTCACACAACCGTCATTGACAACCAACACTGACTCGACCTATAATATGCGTATTGCGACGAACCTGTCAAACATGAAAAAATAGAGGTAAAAACGTTGAACCACACATGCACGTTGCGTCGTATTAACTCGAAAAATTTAGAACTATACGTAAAACGAAAATTTGCGAAAGATGAAAAGTATAAGTGACAAAAGTTGTGAAGTTAAATTGCAAATAATGAAAAGTTTTGGGTAAAAGTTAAAAAACAAATTATGTAGGGTTAAAATTGAAAAATGTACAAACCTTTGGGTTAAAACTAAAAAATCAAGTTTTTTTTTAGAAAACACCCAAAGCACAACTTACAAGTTCTTATGCACAAAAAGTTTGCTAATTTATATAGGTTTTAATATATTATATAAAATAATTAAATAATTCAAATCTAAACAACAAATGTTAGTGTACGAAAGTTTTGTAGAATAATAATAATAATAATAATAATAATAATAATAATAATAATAATAATAATAGAAAACAAAAAGGCATGCATGAGAATTTAGAACTACATATGTTTACGTAATCGAAATCGTAAGTGCATGGATAAGGATTTAAATTAAAGAACTATAAAGGCTTATGTAAGATGACTTCAATTTGTGTATACGTGGCTTAACAAAGCGTAAATTTCAAGTATCAATTGTAGTATAAATAGAAGCAAAACACTTCTCATCTTTTCTTTGTCTGTCCATCTTTCATTCTCATGCCATATCTCTAATCAAATATATATACCCTCATTTTTTCTTTAGTATTACACCCCTAAAATACTCCAAAGCCCTGCCCCGTTTTAAGTGTTGTAACCCCTGATCACCGATACCCTGTCCAAGTGACGTAGGACCCCGTAACGTATGTCAATGCTCTGCCTAAATTCGTTGGGGTTCTGTCTCGTGACGTAAGGATAAAGTGGAATGGGGTCACTATACTTAAGTGTGAGTGCACTATATATTCTATTAAATAACCCAGGAGTTATACCCAAAATATTTCTAACACCCCTAATATATTTAGAATACCCCTATATGTTTTTAAATACACCCCGTATGTGAAAACCGAGCCCGAAATACAATATAGCATTAAAAATAAATGAAAAACACGAAAAGTTAAGTTGAGGCGAGCCGCGTAAGGTACCCCATAACTCTTACGCGGGCCGCGAGAGGCCAAAAAGGTGGCGCATCCCGGTGCGGCCACGTGGCCCAACACCCGGCAGGCCTACTCGATGACTCAGCCCAGCTATACGTTGACCTGGGGTCAACGCGGGCCGCGTAAGCCCTGCCCGTAAGTTACGCGGGCCGCGACAAACCTAGAATTAGCAACTATAAATAGATGGCCTCGGGTCTCAGTCGAAACTCGTTCACAATTCATTCTCAAATCACAATTTCTGATAGTAGAGATAATACGCGGGTATTATACCCCCCTAATTAGCAAGGTTCTGCTTCTTTGTAAGTATTATAACCCCGGTTTCATAAGTAGATACTCTGCCCGATTGATTTAGGGTTCCGTAACAACTGTCGTGGTTCTGCCCGACGTAGTTGTTGGAATGCCGTCTCGGGGAGGGTATCATTAATATTTTCAAAGGGTTATGATACTAACCTATGTACATTTGTATAAATTATAGATTATTCCCAGGAAACCCTTACGCGAAGTCTAAGATAGCAATGTGAGTTTATCCTCTTTTTGTTAATCTCTTTGTAATGTTTTACAAAACCTTAAATGTTTTACAATGCGATTAAGCAGTGATTGAGTCTTTGTAGTTCTTCAATTACTGCCGGTATGTTGGGGTTTTGTATACAAAATTTACTACCTTGTGAGTAGTAAGTCGGGGATGACAGGACGTTACCATTGGACAACGAGTTAGCCAATGAGTAATATGAACCACAAGTCAGGATTGACAGTACTGAATGAGTAATTGTGTAGAAATAAACAATGTGATCGCTCTCAATACTGTTTTAATTAATAAAATGTTTCTTGATTAAACTGGGATTCACTCACCAGTATTTCCCGCTGACAAATGTTTTTAAAACACGTTTCAGGTAACACAATGTGAAAGCCAAGTAGTAAAAAGCCAGCTCGAGAGCACTAACGGCTTGGGAAAACTGTGGCTATAAAAGTTACCTAAAATACGATGTTTTAAATTCAATAAAGTAGGGTTTATCCCTATAAACATGTTGTAATAAGAAACTTAGGTTTTACCCATGTGATTATTAAAATAAAATATGGTGGTTTTACTCTGATAAAATATTTCCTAACTACGGTCCTGATGAAATTTCCGCTGCCAAATTAATAAACACCGATACCACCGAAACTGGCTCACGACCGCCCGTTCCCGGGAATTAGGGATCGGGGGTTGTGACAGAAGGTGGTATCATAGCCTAGCCACTGGTTCAAGCCAAAGAAGTGTTCTGCTGACACTTAAATTTTAATTCTGTGTTAGGAAATAACTTATGTGATTATGTGTTTTATATTATTTGACTATTTGTTAGTTTACAGTATGGGTAAGCAAAGAATTTCGGATATCTATCGTTAATTAGATAGTTCACCAAAAGATAAGGGAACCTCATTTCAACAAAATCCCTCAGGATATTCAGCAGATACTGAAGAAGGAATATTTATTCGTAAGGCACAGTCTAAGAAACCATTTACCACTAAGAAAAGAAATTGGATTATTAGCAAAAGTCGAGAGAAAATAAAGAAGTCACAACCGAAGGGAGCGATAATCAATCAGGAAATAAATGCACAAACTCAGGAAACAGGCAATATGTTAGTACATTTATGTCTATCGCCCAATCATAATCAGAATTGCAAGCCCAAAAAATCACGTGAACAGAACAGGTGTCGGCCCATGTGACTTTGATTTTGTAGGTCAAAATTGGATTAAAGTTGATTTGTTAATTGAAGGTTACATTAATTGAAGATTGTTATTGCACGTGGTTTAATTCAAGGTTGCATGTGATTTTGCATTAAAGTTAAAGAATCAGCAGTCACCCAAAACGGACAACACATTTGTCGTTTAGTACCTTACATTGAGAAGTTATTCGTTCAGACAGTTTCAATCCCACCCGAACGGACAGTATTGTCACGCGATTATTGTCACTGTTGACTTGTGTTGACTCACTTGATCGGATACTCGTCCGTTTCAGTTGGTTGATATTCTTGTTGAAAATAATCATTGTTATTTGATTGTTTCTTGTGTTGTGATTTACGAGGTGTGAATATCAAGGTTTACATCATGATTGAAAACAAAGAAGAAAATTTTGTTGCTGAGATTCAAGATGAAAACAAAGACAAAAACACTACTGAAGTCCATGAAGAAAAAGTTGAGATCAAAGAGAAAACTCGAGAAGAGATCTTGAGTGAGAAGACCTACAGAGAAAGAAACGTGGTCTACAACAGAATGGATGACATGCAGGATGAGTATGAAATGGCTGTCGGTAGCAAAAGATGGGATAAAAAGAGAGAATGCTATTATAACAGAGAAGGAGAACCGGTTGTTCCCAAGAAAGATATAATTTTCGATGATGTTCTTCTCAAAGTCCCGTTGAGAGCTGAATACTATAGAAATGTATTGAAAGATGACACATACGCTAAGAGATTTGAAAAGGAGATCAGATATGCTATGTTATCGTGTCTGAGAAAAAGGGATGAGGAGAGAATGAAGAAGAATGTTGAAGAAATGGTGAACAATCTGAAGAAAGCTGCAGAAGAGGTTAAAGCAGAAACTGTTGAAGTTGAAGCTGTGAAGGAAATTAAAAGTGAAGAAGTTGTTGTGAATGAAGAGGTTGAGAAAGTTGTTACTAAAGAACAGCAGATTGAAGAAGAGGTGAAGAAAGAAGAAAAGAATGAAAATTTGGAAGTTGGTGATGCTGGAGATGAAGTTAGTGTTGAAAAGAAGCAAGATGATGCTGAGTTGAAGCAGACAAAAGCTGCTGAAAACACCGAAGTGCCAATCACTGAGGTAAATTCTGATTCTGAAAACTTGAAACAGATTGATCAGTGCAAGAAATGCATGGAACCGTGCAGAGCTTGTACTGAAAAAGATGAGAAATTTAGAACAAGAGATCTTGAGTTCACAAAAAATGAAAAGATTTTCAAAGAAAAATGCAAAGAAATGCTAGAAAAAGAAAAAGTTTTTAAAGAAAATGATGAAAAACTTTCAGAAAAATGTAACAAATTAGAAAAGGAAAATGAAGTTTTGAAAGAGAATGTTTTGAAAATGACAAATGAATGTGAACAAAAAGAAATTTCTTGTCAAGAAATGAAAAAGGAATATGACTCAATGAAATTATCATATCACATTACAAAAGAGTCATATGATAAAGTAAAAGACGAAATGAAATATGCTCAATCAAGAATGAATTATCTTTCTGAAATAACCAAAGAACTTAAACGAATGTATGCTATAAAACAAGATGTTGTTAATTCTTATATTGAGGATGTTGCTAAGCTAAAGCGACAGATTGCTGATTTAGAACAGGATAATAACAAGTTAAAAAGTTATCACGTGTCGTCAAATGTGCTTGAAAGAATTTTCAATATAAAACCGGGTGAGTCTGAGCAGAACAAGAAATGTATTGGTTCAGAGTTTCATCAAGTTCCACCACCGGGAAAATTTGCATTTTATGATGAGGAAAAGGTCGAAAAAGCTTTCAACATAGTAGATCAATTGCCAGACAACATTGACATAACCTATTCCAAATCTGATGATTCTCATGATTCAGAGGTGGTAGGTAAAGTTGTTGAGAGTGTGTTGAAAGAAGAGTCGATTGTTACAGGTAAATCTGAATCACAGGATGAAGATGAAGGAAATCTTCATGATGGTTATCTGAAAAACACAAAATCCGAGGAAAGTTTGAATGATGATTCAAAAGGATTGGTTTATACCATGATTGGATCGGACAAATTGTTCTTAAATGTTGTTTTCCCGATTCAGAATGTGATTTCAGAAAAGGTTGATAAAGTGTTCAAAATGGTTGAGATTGAGAAGTCTGAGATTTCAAAGTTTGTTGGTTAGAGTCATAGAGGTTCGTATAACAAACCTGGTTTCAAAAAGAAGAACATGAAGGCTGGGTTGGGTTATAAGAAGAAACAACATCGGAACAAAAATGAGACGCCGAATTTTCAGACAAAAATGAGTTTTGTTCAGGGAAACAGTTTAGCAGAAGAAAAAGAACTTAAAATGAGACAGTCTAATGATGAGTTCTTTGCTAAAAAGAAAAAGCAACAACCACAGGTCAAAGATGTTTCCATGAGAACATGTTTTAAATGTGATCAAAAAGGACATCTTGCTCGCAAGTGTTCAAATCTGAAACCTGTGGATGTTGACATAAAGAAGATTGATGCTGATAAACAAAAATTTGAGAATGTGAGACAAAGGTCAACCAGATTTGACTCAAAACAAACTTGGAGGTACAACACAAACAAGTTTGCTTCGAATCAAAACTGGAAATCAGACCCGAATAGGTTCGATTCTAGACAACTCTGGAATTCTCACACACCCAGATTTAGAACAACACAAAGTTGGCAAAAATCAGTTGATATGACAAAACCCCAAGAGTTTTGGAAACCAAGAGTTGTTGTTCAAAATCAAAATGTTCAAAAAGTTTCACATTTTTACAAACGAGGAACACCAAAAGGTCAAACATGGAGTGTTAAGAAACATGTTGATTTGGTAAAAGATGAGAAAGTTGAAGTTAAAATTGAGAAAGTTTTTGTGAAAAATGACAAAGAATTTCCAGCAATGAATGAAAATTATTGTGTTGAAATGCCTAAGGTTCAACAGACCTGGGCTAAATTGTTCAAGTAATTGAGTAGTTTGTTTATGCAGGTGCTCATGGAATTCAAAGATTGTGAGAATGGAGGTTGGATCAGCCTGGCACAACGAGGAGAGGAGGCTGCTGGATCCTGTGTTGGTTGAAACAGGAAGTTTATATGTTTTCTGTAAATAAATAAACAATATTTTCAAAAACCCTAAAAATTGAAAAATTTGAAAAACTAAAAATATGTTTGTTTTTAATTTTTGTCAAAAATAGAAAATTACAAAAATATTTGTTGATTGAATACGCCAAAACCCTCACGGCTGAACAAACATGATTACTTTCATCAGGTTGAAAAACGGTTTTCAAACTGTAAAATATCAATGTGTTGTAAATCATGGGGGTATGTATATTTTCTGCAAATCAGAGCACTTTAAGCAGAAAATGGATGGCGAGACAAAGCTATCAGTATTGGTTGTCAAATTTTCTTTAATGGTTTTGCATTTTAGGGGGAGTAATATTTGTTAGAAAATACAAAAACATTTGAAAATTTGAAAATGACAAAAAACATGATAAAATTCAAAAATTGAGTTTTTGCGTAAAAAGAGGAAATGATAGTACATCAGTAGACAGTTAAAGTACGCTAAAGAATTGGAAAGTTTAAATGTGTTAAACGATCTCACTGTGGATGTGTCGGTAGGTTTTTGCACATTTAGTAGGTTTGTTCGGGATATAAACCTAAATCTTTACTTACTTATTTCATGGGGAACACTACTTGGATATATAGGTAACCCCTGAAATCTCGTTTGAAGGACCCCTCTTACTGAGATACTAGGTCTTTATACTTAGTGATATCTGGGGTATTATCCAGGGACGTCTGATTTTGCGGAAGCAATGGCCTAGTCCTCGGAGAATACTTTCTGCATTGCTTGAAATATAGCGCCGCCCTCAGCAATTTGATGAAACAATAAAATTGATAGTCATTGCTGTTGTAATACAAAAGATCCTCTAAAGGGGACACACCAAAAGTCGAGCCGTCATCTCTCTGTTGAACGGAAGTTCTGACCTGAGCTCTCAGGGTTTCGTACTATAATTTATTCCCTTACAGATATCATTTGTGTTATAATTACCTGTAAGACAGAATATTGGGATCTGGATACGGGAGTATATTCAAGAGGTGGGACACACGTATAAGTTTAAGTCTCTAAAATAGTTAAAGTGGACCAATATATCGACAATCTAAGTGAATTGTTTAATTCTTAATGTGTAACTAAGCTCAACGGTACTTGTGACTTGTCAGAAACTGATATGATCCTCTGACGCATACTCAAACAAAAATATTGTCTGTAAATATGTTTGTACATATTTCATTACTGCTTTATATTTTCAGAAAATACAAAAAGATTTTTGATTCTGCTTTATTTTCGACAACCGATGTCTGAGTGCTGAGTTTCAAAATCTAAGTAAGCTGATTGTGTTTCTGAAAATAAAACAAGTTCATTAATTTGAAACTTGAATTAAAATCAAAAATCAAAAACAGTTTGTGATATCTCCAAGGTCATTAGTTTGGACTTGGTTGATTAATTGTGAGGGATTTGGATGCTTATACTGTTATAGAGCTAGTTTTCGATTCGATTCGATGAAACTGCCAAATTCATGAAAATTGTTTGTTTAGAATGTTTGAGTGAGCCAGGTTACAATTCCTGAATAGTTGAAATTTGAAATGCTGTTACTTATAAATGTTTGAGTGATTGCAGATGAGATTCCAGACTACGATCCCAGAAGCTGAGTCTAAGGGGGAGTCTGAAGATGAGCTCAAAGCAAGGGGTGCTTGTAATCGAAAAGCAAGGTGTCGATCCCTAAAGCACGGAAGCTTGACGAAAGGGGGAGCCTGATGAAGAAAAGAGTCTACAGAAAGGAGAAGCTGAAGCTGAAGACAAATCCACCGGGATTCTGTTCAAGAAGATTCAAAGAGAGAGAGAAAAAGAAGACGCTACGAGTTTGACTCAATGATCGAGATTGACTGCGGCAATATCCAAGGGGGAGTCTGTTAGTACATTTATGTCTATCGCCTTCGTCAATCCAAGCCGTAGCGAGAAACAGAAGAAAACGAGTCGTTATGATGGAATATTTAGACAAAAGGCAAGGTGGCAATATTGTAATTAATGAGAAATCTCATTAAAAGCCAAGGCCTATAAATAGGAGCTTTATGTCATAGATTAGGGACTTTTGCTACATTTGTCAATTTGGAGCTTTCTAGATCTAGAGAGAGAATCTAGAGAGAGAAAGTGATTCAAGGTGCTGTACGATTTCAGATTTCTAATAGAATCACGTTTATATTACGTCACGTATGTTAGGTCGCGTTCGTGTACGGATTCCGCACGTTTCACGTTCGTTTCGCAATCGTTTCGGAATCAAAACCGGTCCTACACAATAACCTACCATGGAAAGATGAATTAGATAAACAATGGGTAAATCTCCATATGTTAGCCACTACAGCAGTAAATGCTAACTTATATTAAATAGTCGAAGGCCAAACTAGTACCAGCACCCATGCCGCCTATGAGCTAGAAACTTTAAAAAGGAACTTTGCCCATTAGATAACAACTTAGTAGAGACAGGAGATAGAATAAACCTTACATAAAAGCATGTTGAGTATAATACTCCTATAACCTAGATAGACTAAAATAAGTTATGGATGCATGATCACTAGTATATTTTGAATTCCAGTTGTAGTTGTAATAAATACATATATAAATCGCAATGTTCGCCGTTTTTAATCAATCCATTTTTATGATTGTACCCAAATGTTTATATTAGAAATTGTCTGTGATAATTAATATCACCTACTCAAATAATATCATAATATACATCAAACTAAGTTAGTTTTTAACAAAGCAGTCATATTTATGACTCTCTTTTGGAACCAATCATTTACTTTGTTTTAAAATACATATTGAAATATATGGTATAAAACTTTAAAACTTTGTGCTTTTAATAATATTGTTTCAAAATAATTTATATTTAAATAAATAAAACCGAAGCTATTAAATTAACCGAAAGGATTTTAAGAAGTAATAAAGTTTTTAAAAGATTGCTTTAGTGGATCTAGCCAAAGCAAGTTTTGAAACCCAGGTGTACCAATTTACCACTCCATTTTATTTTTTCTGGTTTATAACCAGTTGACCATAAGACTTCATACTTTCATAGTTTTATGAAATAACTGATGTTGGGATTACTTGTAAAAGTTTCTATTGAAATACTTACTAATAAAATAGATGGTTAAATGAATATGATGGGTATTCATGATTTAATTAAATCATTTAAAGTTATTAAGAGATTTGGGTTGGTTGGTATGTAGAAAGGCCTAACTAAACGTTGAAAGAATTTCTACAGATCTTTAATATTAAGGTATGTACAGAATAGGTATTATGCCTGGAGATAGCTAATATAAGATTATAAGATTAACCAGCCATATTAGTTATAGGATTGTGTATCCTAAATTATAAAGAAAAATATTCAAGTCAGCTGGCTAATGTATAATAGTTAAATAATACAATTATATTATATTTGAAATGTATATATATACACTATAATACATTTTAAATAATATATACGTGTATATAACATAAATATATATATATATAGAGGCCGGTTATCAAACAAATACTCTAATCGTACATTATGTACGCGTCGTCTACAACCATCGGATCATCTTCCTTAAACAACGCGTTTTTCTATTAAATTTATCAACATAGGATTCATAAAAAGAAACCGCCAAGGTTAAAAACGTCAAATTTAAGATCAAAACACCTGATAACGGCAAACAAAACCTCAAAAATCATAACGAAAGATCCTAAATCAAAACCAAAAACGAAATTATAACAATTAACAAAAAATCGATCGATTCTTATTCACCAAAACGATCGATTCCTATTCACCAAATTCTTCTGAGAAAATGAACTTCTGATGAATTTAGAAATTATGTATGCACTGACTTAGAAGAATATGATACAGTTTGTCAAATCATGTGCGAAAACGTCGACAATACAAATGCAAATTCGGTATAAAAAAGAATTCTTTGACATTTCATATAGTTTGCGAATTCATGGGATGCATGTGCGATATCAGTAAAAAGTTAAGAATTCTTTGAGATTTCATATAGTTTGCGAATTTCAGGATAATGCACATGCGTTTTCAAACCCTTACAAAATCTCTTCATAGTTTGCGATTTCAGATAAATTACACATGCGATATCATAGAAAAAGATATTTAAATGTTTGTTTCTTACAGTTTGCGAATTACTTTCGAATCAAGTGCGATTTCGAATCAGGAAGAGTGCAAAAAAAAACTTAAAAAAATACTTTGTAATAAAAATACAAAAAAAAAAAAACTACTAATCTTAAAAACTAAAAATGATATTATTTTATATACAAAAACTTAATTTATTAACGATGTGACTATAATTTGACATGTAATGATGAATTTTACAATGAATACTACTGAACTTACCACCCTACCTATATAATAAATTTACTATATTAATATAAAAAACCTTGATAACTACCTTCCATATTAAGACATAGAAGACCAAATAAAACACACACAAAAACACAGACAACAAAAATGGCATCTGAAGATATAGAAAAAATCAAAACCATTGCAATCAAAGAGCTATTTTCAAGCACTGATGTCACCTCTTCTCATCTGATTCTTGATGTGCAGGGCAAAATCCTTGAACAAATCAAGAACAATCAAGAAGTATGGGAAAAGCTACTTCAAGAACCACCATCAACATTCAGAGACAGAGCTTTGGATCACCTAAAGGAGCAATCTCGATCTGATGACTTGGCCTTCTCTTTCCTAACAGATGCTCTGAACACTGTGAAGGAGAAGATGAAGTTCAGCTCTTCTGAACGTGACAAAATCATTTCTTCAAGTAACAAATTTATATTTTTAATCCTTCTGTGGTTGTGGCTGTGTTAGACAATAACTATTATTTTGGATATATGTTTTGAACAAATCTTATGCTTTAATATAATTTAAAATCGCATGAATGAATTAGGGATCTTTGCCACAATAACATAAAAAAAAACAAGATAACTCAAAATCGCATGTATTAAAGGAGAAATCGCATGTGAAAAATCATATAAATAAATATAAACTGATGCATATAAAATCGCATGTTTATAATACTAAAATCGCATGTGAAAAATGATATACATAAATGAATATAAAATCGCATGTGTTCCGTGTAAATTCGCATTTACATTTAAAAAAACATTACTCATCCTCGTCATCTTCATCTCTAGACATCTCTTCCCACTTATCTTCTTCGGATCCATCATCACTAATGTAATCTTCAAAGTCATCTTCCTCTTCGTCGTCTTCACCCTCATTGTCTTTGTCTCTCAAACCATCTTCAATCTGGACACCCTTCTTCTTCTTTTTTTTGCTGTTTACCTTGTTGTTTGGCTTTCAGCTCCTTGCAAGTCCGAATGTCATGACCTTTTACATTGCATACACTACATGTCCTTGACCTTTTCCCTTTGCGGCTGATCATTTGTTCCTTCTTAGATTTAATCCTTCTATGCGAGCCGCGGCCTTTGTTTCTTATACCAGCCGGCACACGAACAGTAGGGGAGCATTAGTTACTGGTTGTTGATAACCAATCAACTTTGAAAATCGGTCAAATTTTGGATCAAGTTGCTTGGTTATGCGACTCTGATCAACTCTCTCTTTAAGCTGCATCATTTGATCCCTCACTAAAACAAGTTGATCAAGGTCGGAAATCAAATTACTAACCAAATACTCCCCTGTATGAATGATTTCACGAGCAATCCGTTTAGCCTTGTGTTGCACATCCTTACCACCAATATTTAGATTATACTTCACATTTAACTCATTGGGCACCACATCCTTCGTCCATCTCTTTGTAACATATTTGTTTGGAATTTCTTTAACACCAAACATCTTGAAAAAGAAATAGATGTGTTTACATAGCAGCCCATACTGCTCAAAACGCAAACAGCTACACTGTGCAGTTACATCATTTTCAAGATTCTTGAACCACACCTAGCAAAAATAACCAAAAAAAAATAATAAGATTTAAAATCGCATGTATAAAGATAACAATTTCGCATGTTTAAATAATCATGTAAGTAAGTAAAATTAATATCGCATGTGGAACATAACAATTTCGCATTTCTAAAAAGTTAATGTAAAGTAAATAAACTAAAATCGCATATGTAATGTAAAAAATTCGCATATCTAAAAAAAACATGAAAAATACCTCCAATAAACCATCACCATGTGCTTTAAAGTCCTTCAACAATATTCTGATACGTGGACCTTCAACTTTGGTGTCCATCGGCAAACATTCGGAAATTGTTCCATGAATCTCTGATTGCTGATAAAAAAATATAGACCTGGTGTAGATCTTAGCAGCATCTTTTTCCAATGTAGTTCGACTCCAATCAGCTGGCTCAGTATATCTTGAAATATGATCATTTTTTCTATGATTGAGCCTTTGAACATCCATTGCCCCATCAAAATGATTCATAAACTCTACGAGTGTGAGTTGTGAATTAGCAACCTGACAAAAAAAATGGTTCTCACTCTCTGATCTTGAAGTTGTTCTCATAAGACCTGACATTGGCTCATGCCGGTAAAAAGCCGGAATCCACATGGATCTCATCCCAAATATATCATCCATCTATTTGTTTTCAGTAAGACCAAACTCAATCATCACCAACTTCCACTGTCTCTCGAATTCTTCGGGCTCAATCGAATCGGTCCAAACAATGTCGCACATCCTCCTTTTAAACTCATCATTATTGCACAACTCGTGCCCAACCTTTAACAATAAATGCATTTTATATCAGTCTATTACAAAAAACTATAATAATAAAAAATAACACCAACAAAAACACAAAAATGTTGCATGCTCTACCTTATCTGCCACTTTTTTCATTATGTGCCACATACACAATCTGTGTCTGCTAATAGGGAAAACCTCCTCAATAGCCTGTTTCATAGCAGGGTCTTGATCCGTCACTACAACATTAGGTTGCCGACCAAATGACTTTAAAAATGAATTTAGAAGCCATTTATATGATTCAATACTCTCTGATGCCAACAACCCAGCTGAGAGTGTTACATTCCGACAGTGGTTGTCAATGCCTGTGAACGGAACAAACACCATCTTGTACCTGAACAACAAATGCGAAATCACATTTATTATATGCGAATTAATAAAAATCAAATGCGAAACCAGGGGGAAAAGGCATGCGATATATTCAACACCACTCTGTTGTCTACACTTGCGATATTGAACTCTCATTAGCAGACAAAACATGCGAAAAATCAGTAACAAAACATGTTTGTCTTTGAAACAGTTACCTGTTTGTCTTGAAGGTTGCATCGAACGATATCACATCGCCAAATTCCATATAGTTAAGCTTGCATAAACCATCAGCCCAGAACAACCCAGTTAAACGTTTGCCATCATCAACAGAGTATTCAAACGAATAATCAGCTAAATATTCTTTTTTGTCATTCATCCTATTTATAACCATGTCAGCGTCATACTCTCCTATATAGCTGTTTATTCGCTTCCTAAAATTTTTGCAATCATCAACCGTGGCACCAACGTTCTCGAAACCACCATAACGTTTCCTCATTATATAGAAAGCTTTGACAGGACCAAGGTTTAAAGTGCCTAGTTCCCATACCATCTCCTCCTGGACATCTGACAATTGTCTGTAAGCTAGGAGCATGTGAATGTCATTTTGACAAACAAACTTATGGTTATGACCATCAACAAATCTCTTGACTGTATATAATCTACCGTCCACAGTGGAAATCATAAGTTGAGCTTTGCATCCGGTCCTAATAGTCCCCCTGTTCCTTGTTTTGAATTGCTTTTTTGACTTGGAATTATCATCAATACACACAGGCTTATGTCCCTCTTTAGAACAAACAAAATACTTAGTTTTGATTATACCACCGCTGTATACTTCGCCACCTTTCCGAATAGAAAAACCAGCTAACTTAGCATATGATTGATAAAACGCATATGCTTGTTCAATGGAGATAAATTGCATTCCAACAACAGGTGTAGCTGATGCCTGAACCTCCGGAGTGTAAACCCTTTCATCTACATGAATCAAAATAAAAAACATAAAAAGTCATATAAACCACATGCGAATCATCTGATCAATACATGCGAAATGATGATATTGATTAATTGAATTACATGTGCGATTTATTACATAATCAAATGCGAAATTACAAAAAAAAAAAAACAAACCAAATGCGAATTGTAAAGAGTAATAACATGCGAAGTTAAACATGTTGTTCTCAAAAAAATACAAAAGTGTAATCAAACATTCAAACTACAAAAACAGCTACAACAATGCTACGATTAAACAAAAAACAATTATACGAATAATTTAGATATCTGAATTAACATAATTACCAATAGAAATCTCGTTTGCAGCACTTGAACTTGAACCTGGAATTGGAATTGGATTTGCAGGTCGCGGATTTAAAACATCCTCAATCGAAACTCTCTGATAAGCAGATAATTGAGCATGATCACCGATCGGTCGATTTTCTTCAAAATCACCTTCTGTTCGTCCAGTGCTACTCTGTGGATCCATCGAAAATAGACAAATTGAATGAAACCCTATCACGTACGAACGAAAACTGCAGATTGTGAATTATGGAAAATTTGAAACTGATTTGAATAATAATTACCGGGATATCAGTGTAACGAACTTCTCGCTGAATGAATGAAGAGACGAATTTGCCCTCTGATGGTTAGGTTAATTGTCTGATTTAACCTTCTTAAACACAACTGAATCAGGACACGTGTACGGCTCACAATATAGCGTACATAATGTAGGATAACCATATTTGTACCATACTCTTTACATATATATATATATATATATATATATATATTAGGATACCTGTAAAATTTATACATTTAAAACTATAAAGAGAGGGTATGAAAAAAAGGGGGGTCATTATATATATATCATGATAATCATATATAAATAATCAGGTTTTCATTTTCTATCAATTAGAATATTATATTTAAAAAGAAGCAATAATGTTTTTTTGGTTTGAACAATCGATACATATAAAAGAGATTGGATAATTAAATTTTTAGAAATAAAAATATTATAACAGTGAAAACATCTTTTCCTACTTAAATCAATGATTTAGTATCTATTTATTTATTTTACCTGGCACGTTAAAATGTTCCTAAACATTCATTTTTCTCACACTAGAAAAAAAATGGATGCCCCACATAAGAATAGTTGACTCAAATGTGTGTTTAGTACTTTTGTCCTTTATATATAACTTTATTTAAAATTCCGATTACAATCTTAATATTGTAATATCTTTAAATAAATTACTATTAATATTGTATGGGATATACATACATATTTCAATACATGTATATTACCCAAATATATTTAGAATCAATTTTTGAAACGTCAAACTTTGTATTACTTACTATGTTATGTGTTTTAAGTTTATACTATTTTTTTAATCTTATATATATCCGCTATATTGTTATAACTAAAGTTTTCAATTATAGAAAGTAATTTATGTATAATATATATATTGGTAACCCATAAATACAATGTCATGGGTCACATATGCACTTATTCTTCTAAATAATGCCTCATAATCTTAAATATATATTATAATTGATTCTTATAAAGGAAAAAGGTAGGAATGTGATAATTGGAATAGATATATAGATGGTTACTTGAGGAGAAATTATTAAAGGTAACATAAATAGTGGGTCTGGTATTGTTTAAACCATTAGTTAAAAATGAAACTGTTCTTATAAGTCCAGAAAATTTATATTTTGAGTAATTGATTTCCTTAAAATTTTAATTCCAAAATATTATATTTGACAGAAATTTATTTCAATATACTACCTTTATAAAAAGGATAAAATAAAGTTATGAAAATAAGCTTGATGATTGGTACCATCGGATGTATAGTTATTATTTTTATATAGTACAAAATAATTTATTATATATATATGATGGTATATATTACGTAAGTTTAATATTAACTAGAGATTTGAAATTTTATACACATATATGCATATATCCAATAGAATTTTTTTGATGATATACCCAATATAATATCTTCTGTAAGATAAACATAAGAGAAAATATCATTGGTGATTCATATGAAAATATGAAGTTATTATAAAAATAAACCATAACACCTACTATGTTTTAAAATGCCATCTGTCTTAATAAAATATTCCTTGCGATGGAATCTAACAATATATAAGCATAAATAAAGTTAGCTGTAAGCATACTTATTACATTGAACCTATCTATAGTATCAATGGAGACAATGATATATTTGAAACTCCATTCTCCAACAAAAAAAAAACCACAACCATAATAATATTTATGCTTAAATGAAAAAGTTGGGATATTGATATTCACTGGTAACAACCATAATAATATTTATGCTTAAATGAAATATTTATGCTTAAATGAAATAGCATTTTTCACAACCATAATAATATTTATGCTTAAATGAAATAGCATTTTTCACAAATATAGGAAAATAATTTTTCCTATTTTGGACTAGAAATAAATATAATAAAATGAACGGGTTTTATATATTTATTTGTGGGTTTGCATTCTATGTTGGAAGAGCTTCGCAACGAACTAAACCACGTCCAAAACGGAGCTAAGATGAATTAGATATCGATGCTCAAAGTTGGGTGTTTGAAACATTCAATGCTGAAACAAAAGGAATAGTAGCACCTTGTCCCACATCGGAGGAGATATGGAACTTAAATGGGTATTTAACTGGGAACTCTCCCTCCTTATTATTTCATGGAAGCACACACTAAGTGTCATCGCGAAGGGTGCGGAGCACCCTAACTCGCACTCGCACACGCTCGCGCGCGCGCGTGGCGTGGGCAATGAGGCGCAATGTGGTGCTTTGATGGCGCACTTCGCACGCTCGCATCGCCGCGAGCCGCTTGAGAGCCGCCTTTGTTATTTTGACCACGTGCGCGTGGTGGATCTCATAGGCTGCATGGACCAAGTGGAGTGCGGGTTCGAAGCGCGTGACGTGGCAGTCCGCGCGCGGGTATACGTGGCGCGCGGTTGCGCATGGTGCATGGGTCCTGAGGTGTCGTGCGCGGCGCACCGAAGTGAGCCAAAACGGCGTGACTGTGTGGCGTGCACGTAGAGGCTCACAGGTGATGTGGCGCACGCGCGCATGGACCTGAGTCAGTGTGGCGCATGCGCGCATGGCAGTGAGCCAAGTGGACGCAGCGCGCATGAGCGTGCAGGCCTGCGCGCGCGCGCATAAGCTTCCAACATTGAATGACTGAGCAATTTCAGTTCTGCTTTCGAAACTGACGAGTCAAATGGTTATAACAGCGAATTAAATGACGTATTAAATTGAATTGAAGACGTTTAATGCAATTTAAACCTCTCTTTAATTCTCTTTTGACTGTTTCGACTTAGGAGCTGTATAAATACAGCTCCATACCCAGAAGACACCAGCAACATAACAGCAATTCACTTTCTCTCTACAGCTTTTCTGATCTCTTTCTTGCCGTTTCAAGGTAACCTTCGGGTTGTAGGCGAATTCCGGCAGTTCCACTGCTCCGGCTGTTGTACCTTGGGAAACAAAACGAGTACTCCTGGGAGACTCGGAATTTGTTTTAAGGGAAGCGTGTGAACACGTGCCTCAGCCTTCTTCTTCATCTAAGTTCTTGTATTTCATTTTATCTCAGTTGTAATCGTATTGTAATTTTTGCTTTCTTATTTTTGTTTTGTAATCAATTTAATAAAAAAATTGTTTACTTTTATTTAATTACGCGAACGGTTCCTACAACAACGACCCTCTATTGCAATTTTTTTTTACCTTTTATTTATTTTTTTTAATTATTTTGAAGTTTTAAATTATTTTTAAGTTGTTGAGCTTAATTTGGTCCCTCTAGTTCAAAGACTTGTTAACTGGTGATTTCCATGAACGACGAATGGTTTCTCCTGCACATACTGTTTATCTTTAACACCGCCCGACCACTCTTTCCTCCATTCAGACCCGCACCAATATGCTCGGTTCACCCGACGATTTCCTGCCTTCCCTCAAATGATTCTTCCGAACCGCGAAACCCTTGCCTTGATTGAAGAATTGAACCCATGATCATGATTCTTTGAGCCTTGGCTCTGATACCAATATAGATCTCAGGAGACCATGAATTCAACCTATCAATCAAGAACAAAATAACAATAGAACAAAGAACAAGAAGAAAGGGGTAAACCCTAATATGCTATTGTACTGATGAAACTGAACAATTGAATGTGATTGATTTCAAGGTACAAAAACAAACTGAAAACCCTAATGTATTTATAGACTTCAATGGGTGTGAGTGTAGAGACGTGTCCTTTCACGAATTGTCGCGTCTCTAGGATCTTGTGGTTGTAATTGAATATGAAGAGGTATGTTGATTCTTGTCCACAAGTTCAGACCGATGTGTCTCTTCCTTTTTCCCTTGAAGCCGACGATCCAACAGGTAAGACCCAAGGGGTTTCGCTACCCTTGGGGTGGTTGTTATCATTTTCTGGTTTGCCACCTTTAGTCCCTGTATTTTGTAACCGCCATCTAAACTAACTTTAAACTATTTTTATACTTTTGACCCGTATCTTCTAATCAAACTTTGATCAAACAATTAAGGCCAACAAAACAGGTGAATGAAATCGAAGAGGAAGAGTTCTCGCCAGTTCTAACAGTCACTGTATAGCAAGTACGGTAACAATTACAGAGCACCAAATTTGCTGCAATGCATATTTAGTGATCACACGCCTCTCAGATCATTGCATTCTAAATTCCCCAACATGAATTGAAGTAATTTTTTTAACAATAAAGCTCGGCCACCCCCGATACATCCATAGGCAAAAGGCCACTCATGCCCGCCATCACATAGAGCGTTGGTGACCGGATCATCATCAATTCCAGGGAAACTCACCACCCGAAGGCTCACTGTGGTAAAACCCCTGGCTCACGCATGACATTTTGTCACCAATGAGACTCCAACCGGCAATCTCACTAGAAAGTTATTCGAATAGCGCTAGAGCAGTAGAGCACCACCCCTTTCGTATGAAATGAAGTTATTGATCAAAGAATATATATATGAAAGTAACAATTATTAAGGACTATTAATCTTTATTTATCGTTAGTTCGTTTCAGTCCATGATTATATGCAGATTTTAGAACGCCCACAATTGGAGCCCATGATTGGATCCTTGATAACAATCCACAATTATAGCCCATGATTTGACAACATTTTTCTACCAGTATCCGGGTCCATCAGCCTAGTTTAAGATTCACATTGTTGGTCTTGGTCCAACCTATAAGACCAACCAACTGGAACCAATCCAGACCAAAATTACAGATTATATTCATTTTAGCTACACAATACAACATGAACTAGATTAGTTGTAAAACACTTTCATATATGTATATTCTAAGAAAGGAATTACTCATAACCAGTCCGACCGCTAAACTAGTTTATCTGATTCAACCGCCACTCTTCAAAATTAACCGGCTGACTGATCTAGTGTTGTTTCAACTCATGCCAAGCGAACTGGTTAAAGTTACGATTCCCGGTCCACCTAATACATTCCAGTTTTAACAATATTGCTTATATATTTTCCATGAATACAACCCATCATAAGCATAAAAATATAATTTAACAAACATCTTACCACCATCACTCACTTATATATCAGTTAAATTACTAATTTGTCCTTCCCATCTAACAGACTACACTTTTATACAAACAACACAAAGGGGAAAATGACATTTACCAACACCCTTTAGTCCCAAATAATCAATCTCTACTAATTTGATATTAGTAAACCTTCTCTTATACATATTCTTTCCTTTACTTGGCATGTTCTCATATGCTTATTCCGTTGACTCCTCAGAAACATTATCCGGCTCGCTGGATTCAACAGAAGGAGCAACATGAACCGGACTACCTAGAGGCAGTCTGGGACTGGTTCCTTCTGATGCATTTTCAACGAGCCGGTTAACCATTTCCAAGACCTCGCTCATCTTTGGTCTTGATTTTGGATTCTTGGACAAACACTTGTTGGCTACAATGGATAGTCTTTGTGCTGTTTCCATTGAGTATTTGCCTTCCAACCTAGAATCGACTATTAGCGAAAACTTTGCAGAGCTAAGATAGGGTTTCACCCATTCTAGAAGGTTTTGTTGCTTCTTGGGTAGGTTACGATCCACTGGACGCCTACCCGTGATAAGTTCATACAGAAAAACACCGTAGCTCCATACGTCACTCTGGGATCTAAGTCGACCAGTTTGTATATATTCTGGAGCTGCATATCCCATTGTTCCCACAACCTGATCACATAATATGTCAACATTGTGGGTTGATAATTACAAGACCATCAAACTAGTTTGTTCATATGTTTTATTTTCTTTTTTATTTGAGTTTCTTGATAAAAGAATGAGAAACTATAAAACATTATTTATTTTCTTTTTTATTTGAGTTTCTTGATAAAAGAATGAGAAACTATAAACAATATTCATTCCATTTTCTTTTATTTTTAGTTTTTAAGACATAGAAAATGAATGTTTCTTTTTGTTTTGTGTATGTTTGTAATATATAATGTTCTGTATAGATCCTTGTCGTAGAACATACCGCTGTAGTGACATGGGTTCGTCCTTCTTGGGGACCTAACCTAGCTAAACCAAAATCCGAAAGTTTGGAGTTCCATTGATCATCGAGAAGGACGTTGGAAGATTTGAAATCTCTGAATATAATCTACCAAGAAACATTAAAGAAAACAAAACTATAAGCGAAGATGCACGTTTGGATAAGTTGTTTGAAGTGTAATAACCTACTTGAAAGTCCATTTTTTCATGGAGGTATGTCAAGCCACGAGCGGTATCTTGAGCCACTTTAAGTCTCATGGCCCATGAAAGAGGTTCCTCGGTCCTTGCCGATAAATGATCTTCAACACTTCCATTGGGCATATATTCATAAACTAGAAGCCGTTGGATCCCTCGTTCATCATCTTCTGCGCAATAGCCAACGAGCTTCACAAGGTTTGGGTGCTCAACCACCCCGAGAACATTCACCTCCGTCACCCACTCCTTGTGCCCCTATTAACCACAAATCAATATATTACACAAATATGTTATTTGCAAACTCCATGTCTCTTGTAATATGTTAGGGCTATAAACTCACCGAGTTGGGCCGAGTCAAGGTGAGCCCGAGCTCGGCTTGTTTACAAACCGAGAAGAGCTGAGCCGGCTCATGAGCCAACTCTTGGCTCATTGATCAAGGCGGCTCATTTATTCTTCATTGACTTTCAATGTATCTTTTTACACATATTGATATGTACAAATACAAAACAAAAAAAATATTTTTAATATACATATACGTATTAAAATTTTAGCTTTAGTTTAACGAGCGAGCTTGTGGGCTTGGGCTCTGCTCGTTCAAAAACGAGCCGATTTCGAGGGATATTTTTTTTTCTAGCGAGCCGAGAGCTTTTTTACTAGCCCTATAACATGTTAACTAATGTAGCAAAAGAAGCTTGCCTGTAAACCCCGTCTACCGAGCTGCTTGACAGCCACATGAACCCTTTTAGTCTGGTCTTGAGGGGACTTGATGGAGCCCAAGTAGACACACCCGAACCCACCCTCGCCAATTATCGAAGACCGGCTAAATCCATTGGTGGCCAACTTGAGTTCAGAGAAAGTGAATTCTTTAAGGTTAATTTGCCTCTGTATACTGCTTGGAACATTAGCCCTCCTTCGGGTTCGCTTGGTGCTAGCTTTAGACACAGATTGAGAGTTCAATCCTGTCCATGATCTTCCTGTAGATGAAGAAGTATTAGATATCGATTTTGTCGGATTTTTCGGTTCATCTTTTTCTTCACCGCATGTAAATGCAAAACAATACATAGCCTCCAAAGATTTAGTGTCTTAGCTGTAAAAAAACTGGATTATATTCAGCTCAAATTTAGATGATCCCAAAAGTTAGGCAGACACATAGAGATGGAGCAGCTGGAAAAGAAATCTACTCAGCTTAACAAATAAAGGAATAAACAATGAGAAATGATAGTTTAAATAGTAGCAATTAGTTTTGATTATCTTTAGAGTGAATCGCAAGTTTTGTCCTTTATCTTTAGGCATTTTGCAAGTTTTGTCCTTTATGTTTAAAGTTGACGAGTTTTGTCCTTTATGTTTGAAAATCAAGCACGTTTTGTCCTTTGGGGCAAAACGTGCCTGATTTTTAAGGACAAAACGTGCTTGATTCTTTAAACATAAAGGACAAAACGTGCTTGATTTTTAAGGCCCAAAGGGTAAAACGTGCTTGATTTCAAACATAAAGGACAAAACTCGTCAACTTTAAACATAAAGGACAAAACTTGCAAAATGGCCTAAAGATAAAGGACAAAACTTGCAATTCACTCTTATCTTTAACAACACAATATTACACGACATTATATACATTCCAAAGACAGTTTTGGCTTATTTAATATTTCAAAACTGATAATGACGTTTTCATAAAATAATATGCATTAGTTATAATAAATCAAGAAATGGTTGTTTATGTTATATTCAAAGCGTGTAGAGAGACTTTAGAATATACTTATTTAAAACTTCTTATATATATATTCAAACAAAAAATAAAATATCACATGTATCTCTATTAACTTACAAAATATTATATATCATATTTATATTGGATAAACGTACTATGTTCTAGTTGGTCACAAAATCGTGACGCGCCTAGTTCAATACGCTTAAACTTTATTTTAAATATGTTAGAGTTGTTGATCTGACAATCACCAATTAGCTAAATAAAGAGTAACGAAGGTTAATTAACACATGATGTAATCAAGTAATCAACAATTATAAAGCTCTCATATGTAGATTTGTGTACCGATTACAGTATAGATAACATCTGATATACTAGCTAAACTAGTTATATAGCAAAAACAATAGTGATCAAGAAATTTTCCTTTGAAATTTGCACATGCTGGAAGTTCACATACCAAAGTCTACTCGAACAACTTGACAAAACAAGTTTAGGGGCCAAGTGCTCTAAGCAGGGCCAGCCCTGAGAATTCAGGTGCCCTGTTCTTCGAGCCTGAAAAAAAAAGCGTGCCCATATACCTTAAAAAAGTGATGTAATGCTAATGTCATTCAGCTTTTTACAGCAGTTGTAAGGGGTCGAAAAACCACTTTTTACGGCTGTCTTTATAACATTTTAATTTAGGAATGTGAAAAAAAAAATGAGAGCAAAACTCGAACCGAAAGACCGAGTTCTCTAAGTTCTCACAGCTCGTAAGAATTTTTCCTTAATCCGAATCAAATATATATCAGATTTTTTTTTAAATAATAAAAAAACAACCCTTAAAAAGTTAAAATATAAAACTTACAAAGGGTGTTTCATATTCTTTTAAACGTTTAAAAAGAAAAGAAACTAATAAATAATTGGTTTTGAGAGTGGTTTGTACGATTGTTTACGAAAGCCCCCGCTATCAAAAAAGTTACTAATTAAATAATTCAATTATCTTTTTTTCTTTCTCTATCTTCTTCTTCTTCACCCTGTAAGTCACTGGTTCTTCACCATGTAAGTCATCGGCTGAAAAAAGAGCAGGTATCTTCTAAAGTTTTAATCTTCACAATTCCTTGGTTCTCCTTCCTTTTAGTCGGTTCTCCTTCACTCTAACTTCTCTCTCTGTATATATATATGTTTGATTTTTTTAAATGTGCCCTCGGAATCACAGGGCACTAGCCGGTGGTCCTCCCCGCACACCCTCAGGGTCGCCCCTGGCTCTAAGGAATTCAATGAGATAACTATAAATTTATAATCTTGTTTAGAGGAACGACATTGTCAGTTTGATAGTGACGTCTAACATCTTTAAGCAAATTGTCTTCATCAGGCAATGAGAGATTGCCACGTAGCAATGCTCGTTCGTTAGTGAGACGTTTTCATCATGACCTTCATTAGGGGGGAGGGGGTCGTGCGTTATAGCATCACGGAAACAATGTTCAACGCGTTATTTCCCACCGCCACCATAAACATCAACGCGTGATACATTAACGAAAACACGTTTCTGTGATTTTTTCAACTCCGTGGTGATATTATTTTGTGAGGGTAGTTGTTGGTTGGGGAGAAATTGTTGGGTGTGGTGGTGAGTGATGACCACCCCCACTAAAAAAGGTTGTTAGTGATGGAAAAATGATTGATGACATGACGGAACTTGATTGGTGCTTGTGAGTAATAGAATTCTATCACTAGTGACCACCCCCTCCCCTTAGGGGAGGAGGGGTGGTTCACTGGTGATAGATTCTATCACTCCCATTGTCCAATAAAATCATGCCATGTCATCAACCAAATTTCTATCACTAGTGATAGAAATGTAGGGGGTGGTATCACTAGTGATGGGATTCCAATGTACAAGTATTAATGCACAATGTACAAGTCATGCCCTATCACAACTCAAAGTTCAACGCGTTATGCCCATAACTCGTTATACTTGACCACGAGTGATAGAATTAGGCGGGGCGGTGTTCCACGGTGTTCAACGAGTGATACAATTGTATCACGGTTCCACCCCGTGTGGCCTTAGTAGGTGACTTGTTACCAACATCAAGTCCCTTTCATCCTCATTAGTAGGGCTGCAAACGAACCAAACGTTCGGCGAACAGTTCGTGAACCGTTCGGCGGAAAGTTCGTTTGTTTACTAAACAAACGAACACGAACAAGAAATTTCGTTTGTTTAGTTAAATGAACAAACATTAACAGAGGTCGTGTTCGTTCGTTTATGTTCGTGAACGTTCGGTAACGTGTCCGTTTGTGTTCAATACTTCATTAGTGTTTTTAGTTTTTATATTTACTTAAATACTTTAAAATTTCGACAAATTAAATATCTAATAAGTGTCGGTGTGTTATATATTTTGTTCATGAACGATTGTTTGTGTTCGTTTGTTTCCATTTGTGTTCGCCAACGTTCGTTGCCTAAAATTAACAAACAAACACAAACGAACACGAACAAGTTCATTTCCTTAACAAACGAACACGAACATAAAATCTCGGTCGATAAGTGTTCGTGAACGGTTCACGAACACATATATTTCTTAACAAACGAACACGAACAAGGTCTTGTTTGTGTTTGTTTGGTTCGTTTGCAGCCCTACTCATTAGTGGTAACTTTGTCATAAGTGACAAGTTGCACATTTCTTCAACTCACGGACGGCAGCCAATCAGCTCCGGAACCTTTGTCGCAAAGATTTAGTTAGACCAAGCGGTATGGGGGCGGCTTAGGCCCGGCGAGGCCTAGCGCTGGTCCCCCACATCGCCCCCTACTTCCGTCCCGGCTTTTCCGGATCCCCACAGACGATTACGACGGGCCCATTTTCAAACAATATAGCCGTTGTAACGGCTAGAATTATTAAAAAATAACTTTTTCACTTTAAATATATACCCATTCTTCTTCCGTTTTTTATACCATTTCCTCAATATTTCTCCCATTCTTCTCCCATTCTCATCCATTTTTATAAAAAAAAAAAAAACACTCCCATTTTTATACCATTCTTTTATAAAAAAAAATATATTTTCATCCACAATGGCATCTAATTCTTGGTGGTCCTCGTCTTCTTCGGACGAAGAGGAGATGTTTTTCGCAAACGCTGTGGTAAAGGCGGCACAGATTCTTTTGGATGAGGAAGAGGAAGACGTCTCGTCTGAAAGCGTTATTACCAGACGAATACGGGTTAATAGAGACCGCGAAGGTTTGTCATTAATAAATTTTATTATTCTTATTCCTTATTTTCTCGTATTTATATATTTTTTACGACAGGAGCGCACGAGAAATTGGTGAATGATTATTTTTTGGATGCACCCCTTTACAACGCCGACATTTTCAGACGAAGGTTCCAAATGAGTCGCTGGTTATTCACACGGATTGCTGATGATTTGGCGGGGGTAGACCCGTTTTTCACGCAACGACCCGATGCTCGGAATTATGAAGGGTTCACCACGTTACAAAAGTGTACTGCGGGACAGTGGCCGACGCTTTGGACGAGTACTTACAGATGTCGGCAAGAACTACGCGGGAATGTTTGTATCGGTTTTGCCATAATGTGGTGAAACTGTATAGCAAAAAATATTTGCGGAAACCAAATGCGTATGATGTTCAACAGTTGTACCAAGCTCATGAAGCACGGCACGGGTTTCCGGGAATGCTTGGTAGCATTGATTGTATGCATTGGGCGTGGCATAACTGCCCGACTGCGTGGTGCGGCCAATACACGCGAGGTGATCACGGCCATCCAACCTTAATACTTGAGGCCGTGGCGTCACAAGATTTGTGGATCTGGCATTCTTTCTTTGGTCTCCCAGGCTCACTCAACGACCTCAACGTGCTATACCAATCAGCGATCTTTAGCGATGCCGTTAATGGAACCGGTCCGGACACCCGTTTTACAGTTTCTGGGGTTGAGTATAGACGCGGGTATTATCTTGCTGATGGAATATATCCGTCTTGGTCTACAATTGTCAAGACTATTCCATTTCCCGAGGACGAAAAAAGGAAAAAATTCGCCAAGCGTCAAGAACCTGCAAGAAAAGACATCGAACGTTGTTTTGGTGTTTTAAAAAAATGGGCCATCATTCAACAACCGGCACGTGCGTTCACACCGAAGAGGTTGCGCCTTTGTATGTACGCTTGCCTTTTGCTCCCTAACATGATTATTAAAGACGAAGGTCGGGCGATTTGTGAGTATGATGAGAATGCATCTTACGGGAATACTGTCCCGGTAGAGCCGACGCAACAGGATTTAAACTCGTTCGCGCTAACCAACGACTACACGCATGCAAACCTTCTACAGGATTTGGTAGAACATATATGGAATAACGCAAACGACGTGGACGGTGACGAAGACGAGTAGTGTAGTTTTTTTAAATTTTTAAATGTTGTCTTTTTTTATAAATTTTAGGTGGTGTAATTTTTTTTAGGTTATGTAATTTTTATTTATGTTATGTAATGGATTTTATGTCTTATTTTTAAATTTTGATTTGTTTTTATAAAGTTAAACAAATAAAAATGTAAAACAAATAAAAAAGTTAAACAATAAAAATTAAACATTAAACAATAAACAATAAAAGTTAAACAAATAAATAAATTAAACAATAAAAAATTATGTGGGGTAGCCTCATCCTCCACCCCCCTCAAAAGTGAAGTAGGCCCATCCTCCATGAGACGGTGATGTGGCGCCTATGTGGCGGCCAATCCTCATGGGGATGAGCCTCCCCATACCCACTAGTCTTATGGGAAATTTGTTTGTAGCTGATGACGGGGGTAGCCCAAGACCAAATAAAATGACTTAAATACATGAAGCTCAAAAGGTTAAACGGTTCAAAGGTTGAAAAGCTGGGGAGATGAAGTAAAACAATACGGGAAAAGTAAATGGTCACATCTCTGGATTGCTTCACCAACTCACCAGCCGCAAAAGTAACACGGATCCACAGAACACACTCTTTTACCCGCATGTCAAAGCCTTCAACCCCCAAAAAGGGCAAAACCCCCACTGCAAGCATATTCATTAGTCAACACATTCCTCTTTGAGCAATGTCTTTTCCTATAAATTAGACACTTCATTTACTGAAGAGGACATTCCTGGCCAGCTCTGATTCCTGAAATCTCTGGTCATTCATCTCGAGTACTTGCTTCATGCAAGATACTATCTTTTACATTCAACACACACATTCCTTTTGCTTACACATCCGAATCTGAACACATTTCAGAGGAGGATCTTTAGCAAACAACAAAATTAATCTAGTGAACCTCTCTCCACGTCTTGCAAACGTGGGGGGACCCCACGACCTGCGTTAGGCAAAGTTGAACCCTTCAACCCTTTTGCCTAACCAGCCCAGCTACTATCCTTGGTCTATTATTTGTTGCATCAACAAGTTGGCGCCCACCGTGGGGCTACGCCACTATTTTTCCTCAAAAGACCTAGTAGTGTAGCTCATTTCTCTTGAAACTACCATGTCAGAAAGTGGATCCCCGGGAGAAGTAAATCAGGTTCCAAACACCTCTACCCCAGGTACTAGCCAAACTCATGTGGCTATACCCACTTCTTTCTCGACTCCGAGAAGCACTCCCGAGTTTCTCACTTTCAACACTCCAACCCCATCTAGATCAGGGGTCCCTTCCCCTAATGTTGGTGTCTCTGGCACCCCACCACGTGCTGAACATACCCCTGAGGGAGTTGCCAACAATTTCCTTGAGTTGAGGTCTCTCCACAACCAATATGTGAGTAGGGAAAGGGACAAGGGAGTGAGGATTCGTTTAGACTATGATGAGACAGAACCAACACTATCTCCTGGACCTCCTATCCCTCCTTTTGCATATAGGGATGAGGCTGGTCCCAGTAATCCTCCAAACCCTAACCCGTATCTGTCCACAAGGCCGAATCCTACAGCATATCCTCTCTTCTCATCCCAACCAGCTACAAGTGGTGCTCCTCTGGGGCCATGAGCTGACCCTTGACCAGCTCCTACAGTCCCCAGTGACAAGCCTTCAACCCTCAACAACAACTTCATGGGAACAAGCTTTGTCCGTGCTCCCCTTGGCACGAAGTGTTGTTATGAGCACCCCTTTGGGAGTTAGTTGCCCAGTTGCACCCGGAAGCCTTCAAGGCTTCAACCTTATGCCCCAGATGATGGCCTAGGTGATGGCCAGTTTCCCGTGGCAGCACTTTATCAATCAGGTGATGGCCACTCAAGGGAACAACAACAACAGCAACAACGCGGGTGCAAGGGCTGAAGAAGATTTGGCCAAACCTTACAAGCCGAGTAACCTCTCATGCTTTTCACAGCAAATAGCCGATTATGATTTTCAGACAAAGATTAAGATGTCGTCCCACATCAAAACATATGATGGGACTGAGGATCCTGAAGACCATCTTCAGATCTTCACTGGTGCTGCAAGGACCGAGAAATGGTCAAACGCTGAATGTTGCCTAATGTTCATGCAGACCCGTGTCGGATCAGCCAGAATCTGATTCAATGATTTACCTGCTCGAAGCGTTCGAAGCTTCGATGACCTCAGCAAGGGGTTCCTGGCCAATTTCTCCCAACAAAGGCGATACGTTAAAGATGCGACAGTGATCTTTCAGATAAAACAACGAGATGATGAAAGTCTTCGAGAGTTTATCGAAAGATACAAGAAGGAAGGTCTAACATATGTAGGGGCAGACGAAAAAATGAGGGTGGCTAGTTTTATGAATGCCATCACCTCAAAATATCTCACAAGAGATTTCAACAAATCCCTGCCCAAGACCTTGGAAGAAGCTCTCGAAAGGGCTGAAGCCCATATCCGGGGAGAGGAGGCAGTAGACATTAAAGAACAAAGAAAAAGAGGATCAATCTGGCGAGGCAACAACCCAGCCAGGAAAAGGGGGAACTTTAACTCCTATGACAGACGCCAAAAGGGTTCAGACCATCGAAGGCCTGAAGGTCGAAACCCTTCCAGCAGGGAGAAAGGCATAAGCTTCACACCCCTTACCAAGACCCCTCAAGAAATCTTCGCAATAGAAGAAGTCAAGCAAAACTTCCGGCCTCCTAGGCCTCTCCCCAAAAGCAGAAAGAACGAAAATTCCACACAATACTGTGAATTTCACGAGGAAAAGGGACACCATACCAATGATTACTTCCAGCTTAAAAAGAGAATCGAAGAAGCCGTTAAGTCTGGGGAATTTGCTCACTTGGTAAAGGGAGTAAGAGACAAAATGGCTGAAGGAAAGGGTAAGGAAGTCAATATGGTAGATTTTGATGGAAGGGTTCCACACAAAAGGCAGCGGTTGGAAGCTTGGGAGCTCCAATGTGTTTGCTTTCCTCCAACAGAGAAAGACCCTCTCTTAAACCCTCTTGTGGTTGAGGCTACTGTGGAAACATTACAAACAAGCAGGGTATACATAGACACTGGTGCGGCCACCGAAATTATGTTTGAAAAATTCTTCAACCGTTTGAGCAATGAAGAACGTGCAAGGCTTCAACCCTCCGGGACCTCCATAAAAGGTATTGCCGATATACCCCCTCAAGCCTTTAGGGCAACTGACACTTGATGTTCGTTTCAGTGAAGGTCAGAAGGAGAGAGTCCAACCACTCACCTTTGTGGTTATCAATATACCTTCAAACTATGATGTGATCATCGGAAGACCGGGACAGTGTGCATTTTATATGGCTGTGTCTGTTGGCCATGGCACTGTTAAATTTCCCACCGAGAGGGGAATAGCAACCCTTCAACCTTCACAAGAGGCCTACATGGTTGAAGGTGAAAGATCCAAAAGTGAAGAAGACAAGCAAAGGATGATCATAAATCCTAAGTACCCCGAGCAGAAGATAAGGGTCAATCCAAGCCTTTCACAAGAAACCCTCTCATATCTTGAAAAATTGTTAGCACATTATAGCGATGTCTTCGCCTGGTGCCTGGAGGATATGACAGGCATCCCTCGAAGCATTGCTGAACATGAATTGAAAATACCACCTGGTGTCAAGCCTGTTGTTCAAAAGAAACGAAGCTTAGCACTCGAAAGAAGCTTGGCTGCGTGCCAAGAGGTTGAAAAGCTTGTGTCAGCTGGCATTCTATGAGAAGTCAAATATCAATCCTGGGTTGCAAACCCGGTGATGGTTCGGAAGCCAGATAATTCTTGGAGAATGTGCATAGATTTTAAGGATCTTAACAAGGCTTGTCCTAAAGATTGTTACCCGTTACCGGAAATTGATGTCAAGATTGACTCCCTCACCAGTTACCCGTTCAAATGCTTTCTGGATGCCTACAAAGGTTATCATCAAATCCTCATGAAGGAAGAGGATGAAGAAAATACCGCCTTTCACACCGACAAATGGATCTTTTGTTACCAAAAGATGCCTTTTGGCCTCAAAAACGCTGGAGCAACCTACGAACGCCTAGTTGACAAGGCCTTTTCAAGTCAAATTGGTAGAAACATGGAGGCATATGTCGACGACTTGGTGATTAAAAGCAAAATGGAGTATCAAATGCTCGGTGACATCCAAGAAACCTTCAAGAACCTAAGGAAGGTCAACATGAAACTCAACCCCGAGAAGTGCTCCTTTGGGTTTGAGGAAGGTAAATTCCTTGGGCATATTGTGGGAAAACAAAGCATTAAAGCCAATCCAAACAAGGTGAAAGTTGTTCTAGAAACCAAACCACCAAGAAGCAAGAAGGAGGTTGAAAGCTTAAACGGGAAGCTTGCAGCCTTGAAGCGTTTTACCTCCAGATTGGCTGAATGGTCTTTACCTTTTTTCAAAATGCTCAAAGGTTGCTCCGATAAGAAGGACTTCAAATGGACTGAGGAGGCCGAATAAGCCTTCAACCAGATGAAGCAACACCTAGCTTCCCTACCTGACATTGCAGCCCCAGAAACGCGAGAATTGATCTCGGTATACCTTTTAGTTGCTGAAGAGGCCATAAGCGCGGTCCTCACCATTGAACGAGACAAGGTTCAGGTACCCGTTTACTTCTTCAGCAAAACTCCAAAATTGGCCGAAATCAAATATCCTCCCCTAGAAAAACTTGCTCTAGCCCTAGTCCAAACGGCTAGAAGGATTCGAAGGTATTTCCAAGCACACCCTATATAAGTGGTCACCGACCAACCTATTAGGAGTGTGCTTGAAAAACCAGAAAACTCAGGACGACTAGCCAAATGGGCAGTGGAACTAGGTGAGCATAATATCACGTACGTCCAAAGAAAAGCCATCGAAGCCCAAGTCTTGGCTGATTTCATTGTAGAAGTCCCAAAGCAAACAGTCACTGAAGTGAACACAGCTGCCACTGAACCCTCAGACCTTGAAGCCTGGAAGCTTTTCACCGACGGGGCTTCAAGCGTTGAAGGGTCAGGGGCTGGGCTCATTCTAATCGACCCAGAAGGGTTAGAATTCACATATGCTATTCGTTTTGATTTTCAGACCACCAATAACGAAGCTGAATACGAAGCATTGATCGCCGGCCTAAGACTGGCTAAAGAAATGAAGGTCCAAAAGCTTGAAGTGTTCACAGATTCGTTGCTAGTCTCAAGCCAAGTGAATGATAGCTACGTTGCAAAGGAGCCCAACATGAAAAGATACAAAGAAAAATCCAAAGAGCTGATGAACACCTTCCAAACATGCACCATCAAGCAAATCCCCACGTCCCAAAACAAGAAAGCAGATGCCTTGAGTAAGCTTGCATCTCTCACTTTTGCCCACCTTACCAAGAAGGTATTGATAGAGGCATTAAAGGCTCCATCAGTCGATGAGTTGGAAGTTCAAGATGTAATCACCGAAGAAGATCCAAATTGGATGACTCCAATCAAGAAATTACTTAAAAACGGTGAATTGCCTAGTGATCAAATAGAAGCTGAAAGGGTTAAGATCAAGGCAAGGCAATACACACTACAAGGTGAAACCCTCTACAAAAAGGGTTATCTTGCACCCTTGCTAAGATGTGTTGGTCCCGAGCAAAGTCAGTATTTGATTAAAGAGATTCACGAAGGTATATGCGGAGCTCTTTTTGGAGCTAGGTCGGTGGTTGCCAAACTTATGAACCTTGGGTATTTTTGGCCCTCAATGCACCGGGATACCACTGAGCAATTAAGGAAATGTGATTCCTGCCAAATTCATGCACCAATCCCAAAAAGTCCCAAGCATGATCTTGTTCCAATAACCTCAGCATGGCCATTCTATAAATGGGGGATGGACATTGTCGGTACATTTCCCCCAAGCAAAGGTGGAGTAAAATTATTGTTGGTGGCCATAGATTATTTCACCAAGTGGCCTGAGGTTAAACCACTTGCGAAAATCACGGGCAAACAGGTCATCGACTTCGTTTGGGAAAACATTATTTGCCGTTATGGATTTCCGGGAGTACTTGTCACTGACAATGGAAAGCAATTTGCTAAGAAGCCTTTCAGCGTTTGGTGCAAAGAATACAGAATCAATCAGGTTTTCAGCTCAGTGGCTTACCCACAATCAAACGGTCAAGTTGAAAGGACGAATCGAAGCATAGTGGAAGGTATCAAAACCAGATTGGGAAGGTACGAAAGCAACTCGCTTGAAGAATTGCCTAGTGTTCTATGGGCTATAAGAACAACCGAAAAAACAAGCCATAAAAGAACACCCTATAGCTTGGTATTTGGATCCGAAGCCGTGATCCCAGCTGAAGTAGGAGTTGTAACACAACGAATTGTCAACATGGATCCCGAAACAAACCAAAAAGAGACCATGTTGAACTTACAACTCCTAGAGGAAGCACAAGACCAAGCCGCAATTCAAGAAGCCAAGTACAAGCAACGAATGGAAGCCTACTATAACAAGAGAGTCAAGAATGAACGCTTCAAGCCAGGAGACCTGGTGCTTAGAAACAATGAAGCTAGCAAGAAAGAAAACCAAGGAAAGCATGGCCCAAAATGGGAAGGCCCATATACCATCCTTGAAGCACATAAGGGTGGATCTTACAAGCTAGCAGACTCAGAAGGTAAAAGGTTTCCAAGACACTGGAATGGTAAAACCCTGAAAAGGTTCCATGTTTAAACAGGAAAGAATGGTTTGTATTTCACAAGTTGTATTTCAAGAGTAGCACTATGAATACCTTTTGTAAAAACAAGTATCTCTTGAATGAATGAAGTCGTTTTATCAAATTTGTCTTTCTGTCCTAAGATCAGGTTGAGAACCTAGCAAAAAACTCCATGGCAAGGGCCATGTAAGGGGATGAGCTCCCAGGCCACATCGCTCAATAGGTTCAAGGGTTGAATGAACCTATATAAGGGGTGAGTTCCTAAATCAATACAACTCCATGAGACTTATTATTGAAAACAAAGTTGTCTCATAGACGGGTTTGAACAGCCTACACCAAATGTTCCTTAATCCTTAGAAAAATAATCAACAAACAGGCTTTCAAAATCAAATGAAAACAAGAAAATAAATAGGATAGGTGCTATGTCTTCTTGTTAAAAATACCAAGGCCAAGTGACTGCAGCACTGAACCCTTTAAGGTATAAAAAACATAAAGGCAACACAAACTTGACAAAGACAAAGCTACAAGAAAAAGAAATGACCTAAGGAATAATGCAACAACTTGAACAAAAAGCTATAAAAAACTCAAAGATGCAAACCAAGCCAAGTCACAAAACTAAGAAGCTTCAAGGCTTCAAGCTACATACGTGACAACTCAAAAACCTTAAAGGCTTCAACCTACATACGGGATAGACAAAAAGCTTGAAGGTTTAAAACCAAGCAAGCTGCCTTAACGAAATAAGCACAAGTATAAGCAACACAACACAGGACAAAATAGTTAAACATAATATCATAACAAGGAAAGTCTTAATAGACTTCCAAGCAAAGTTAAAAGCAAGATCTAACAACTTGCAAGTTCAGAAACTGTTCAAACGGCCATACAAGCCCCACCACAACCACATAACAAGAACATTAAGGGTTCCTGTGAAACCTAACATTGTTTTAGTTAACATAAAAACCATAAATTGTTTTCAAGAGTGCTAAGAAAGCTACGAATATCCATTAAGCATCAGCAGAAGGCTTGGAAACCCCGGAACCTTCACCCTTGACCTTCTTTGCTTTCTTTGACTTAGCTTTTACACCACCATCACCACCTACTGCTGAAGCCTCCAAGCTTGCATCCTTTGAAGCATCCGGTTCCCCTGAAAGGGTGTCAACACTATCTCCCAAGTAAGACCGCTTTCTTGAAAGGGAACCCAGGACTTCAGCACAGACTTTTTCATTAAGGCCCTCCGGTTTCAGATCCTGCAATACGGTAAGAGGCTTACCAAAACAAGTAGAAACTTGATGAATATACGGGTAGGTCAGTCTCTCCATCTGTTCAACGGAGCCCTTGAAAACATCGGAAGCCTCAGGATGAAACAAGGGAGACTTCTCCAAAGGATGGCCAGGCTCATGAAGCTTATAACCAGCGATGAGGCCTTGATGTTTCCCCAAGTTGAGCAATTTAGTGTAAACTTCACCAAGAGCGGAATTGAACTCCTTGGAGTGAAGAAGGTAGGTAATAACTTGTTGGAAACCTTGCTCAATTAACCATTGGTTATCAACGGTGGTTTGAGCAACCAAAGCCTTCAGCCCTTCCTTCTCTTCATCAAAAGCTCTCTGTTAAACAGACAGGGCCTCCCTATCAACCTTAATCTTCAACCGATCAGCCTCGAAGCTTTTCTTAAGATCACCCATTTCAATCTCATGCCTCCTAGTCAGTTCACCAACCTTTTTGGCCCAAGCCTCTTCTTTCTCAGCAAACCCACCTATCTCCTTCTTCATTGCAGCTATGGAATATTTCATTTTATCTTTCTTCTTAGAAAATTCTTCATACTCATGCATCCTCTTACGAAAACGGGCAACTCCCTGAGGAAGCATGGCAGCAAGATTGCAAGTACTCAAAATCATGCGGGACAGCATCATGTCATCATCCATATCAGCAATAGTGTTATGAACCGAAGGAGGGGCAAGGTGGCTTAGTGCATCTTCACAAACAGCAGGATCCTTGAAACTGCCATCAACTTTCACTGACCAGCCAGGCACATAAACCTCATCTGGGTCCAACCCTTCAACGTCCCTGCTCGAAGAACCTTGAACAGGAGTAGCCATAACCTTCTTGGTTGGAGTCTTCTTGCCATGAACAACCAATTTCTTCTCCTTTTCAGCACCCACTTCAACACCTTGATCTTCAGAAGCTTCAATATCATCACTTAACTCCACTGGTTCAGTAGAAGTGGATTGAGGAGCACCCTTCAACAAACGACAGGTAGATCGACGGGTTGAAGCCTTGGGAGCATGAGACTTGGAAAAACCTTTGATGTTGGAAACACTAACATAACCCGAACCCTCGAACCTTTGCTCAGCACTCCTAACTACAATGTTTTCATCAGGAACAGATGGGACATCCTCATACGCAACATCAGAAGTATCGTCGCTTTTGATGAAGTCAAGAGCAGACATGACTGCAAATAACCATAGAAAAAAACACATAAGACATAAATTAAGGAAAACACAAAGGGGGCAAAAAAGGAAAATGCATACCTGTGCCACTCCTCATTAGAACCGGATCCCGATCGGCCTTTTCCCACAAATTACTAACCCCTAACAAAACTAGCAAATGTTCAGGGAAGGGACGAACCCTCGAAGGGCACTCCCGGATGGCTTTGAGAAAAGTGTCATTCAACTCAGATTCAGAGGGCTCCGGTTCATTGAGAACGGCATCCGGGTGCCTCCACACCATTTTGAATGGGACAATAGAATCAGAAACCCGGAAAAAGCGATCCTTCCAAGTACCGAGTGTCGTAACCATAGAAGAAATAAGACAAGCATCAAACTTGGATGTTTCAAAGGTGAACCAATCACCGTTTTTGGCCAAACGAAAAAACCGGCGAAAAAGTAACAATGAAGGATCATAACCAAGGGCACGACACAAAACCTCAAAGTGTAAAACCCTAGCCATGCCCTTCGGATGAATTTGACCAAATGAGACCCGATAATACTCCAACAGATTCAAAACAAAGAGGGAAAAAGGATAACAGAGGTTTGAAAACTCAAAATGACGACAATAAAGAACAATCAAACCGGCCGGACATTTATCAATAGGAACGTCGCAAGCAGGAGCAGTCGGTTTAAACATTTTCCCGATACCATATTCCTTACAAAATAATTCTACCGCTTCTTGGGTTAATCGAGAAAAGGACTTTGCCAAATCCTTACGAGCACCCATTTTTACAAGAAAATATGAAGTAAGTAAGGAAATAAGAAAGAAGCCGGAACTAACCTTGAAGAGAGGAAAGGAATTGCAGAGGAAACTTGAAGAAATAATGAAAAAGATTGAATGTTATCTTCAATAATAAAAGAAAATAAAACCCAAAATAGAGGTTATAATTGCAAACAGTTACTCTCTGCAAAACCGCCGCCCTATGAACTGCCACACATCAATCAAATCAGCTGTCAGTTTTTTAAAATTCAAAAAATTAACTGACTCCAACCCTTTAAGCCTTCAAGCTTTGAACACTTGAAGCCTTTAGACAGTAAAACACATGTATAAAAGTCAGAAGTCTTTGATCTCATTTCCCAAAAACCTCTGACTTAGGGGGCTGATGACGAGGGTAGCCCAAGACCAAATAAAATGACTTAAATACATGAATGCTCAAAAGGTTAAACGGTTCAAATGTTGAAAAGCTGGGGAGATGAAGTAAAACAATACGGGAACAGTAAATGGTCACATCTCTGGATTGCTTCACCAACTCACCAGCCGCAAAAGTAACACGGATCCACAGAACACACTCTTTTACCCGCAGGTCAAAGCCTTCAACCCCCAAAAAGGGCAAAACCCCCACTGCAAGCATATTCACTAGTCAACACATTCCTCTTTGAGCAATGTCTTTTCCTATAAATTAGACACTTCATTTACTGAAGAGGACATTCCTGGCCAGCTCTGATTCCTGAAATCTCTGGTCATTCATCTCGAGTACTTGCTTCATGCAAGATACTTTCTTTCACATTCAACAAACACATTCTTTTTGTTTACACATCCGAATCTGAACACATTTCAGAGGAGGATCTTTAGCAAACAACAAAATTAATCTAGTGAACCTCTTTCCACGTCTTGCAAACGTGGGGGGGGGGGGGCCCACGACCTGCGTTAGGCAAAGTTAAACACTTCAACCCTTTTGCCTAACCAGCCCAGCTACTATCATTGGTCTATTATTCGTTGCATCTAACAGTAGCAAAAAAACTTATTCGTCAGTCCGTGGTGGTGTGAATCGATCTTATGTTGAGGAAGTTTCCAATTTTCAAGAAAAATATTACATCCAATTAAACACGTCTCTTAGATATTCTAGAAATTATAAGTTTACGTAGACCTTTCTTTTCTTTTGTCAAAGTCTGAAAAGATGGGGTAGTTGGAGGGTAGTTGAGTGGGTCAAATCCACAAATGGGAAAATATGGATAACCAATTTTCCATGTGATTTTGATGTGAATTTTTAAATAACAAGTCTTTAAATATGTGTATAATGTTTAGTTTTTTGTAAAACTAGGGTTAAGAACCGCTCGCGTTGCGGCGCGGGTATATCGTAAATATTGAATTGATTAATCTAGACGTTATATGATGCATTAACCATGTGAAAACACGTATTTTTACGTATCCAGTTGAACTCAATGTAACATGTATAAGCATTGTAATTGGATCAAACGTAAAGTAAATCAAATTCGTATCGAACAATCATAACGTATTATATGTGATCCAACTCATACATAAAAAACGTAACGGGTATGAAGGAAAATATGCACATGTAATCGAAAGGAATTAATTAGAGCTTTCGAAAAAAGGGAGAAAAAGAAATCATAATTTGACTCCACTCAGTTCGAAACAAACTTTACGAAACATACATAAAATAAACACGAAAACATATTATATTTGACCTGAATCATTTCCCAAAAAAGTTTACGTCGAAACGTAAAACTACTTGAATTTATACCAAAACGTACATAAAAATATGCAAGTAAAAATGGTTTCTTTAAACGAAAACGTATTATATTTGACCTGACTCGTCTATAAAAAAAAGTTTACGCCGGAATGTAGAACAAATCATATTTATACATACCAGTACATAAAATATGCACGTAAAAAATAGTTTTTAAGTAAAGAAAGTATAGGGGTAAACCGAAACAAAATATTAGTAAAAAATTTAATAGGTTAAAAACGTTCGTAAAACCGTGCCAAGTAGTACCAATGCCACAACGACTTCGACTCTCAACATCATAAAAATAAAATAGATAAAATGGTAAAAATTACACTGAACGAAAAGCATACTAAAATCGTTGAACCACGTACACCCGTTACAGTTTGTTAATGCGAAAAATTAACCAGAAACGTAAAACGTAGAAAATAATAACTTAGTCGATCTAGGACTTGCCCTTTGCGGCGAACTTTTCAAAAGAGAAAAAATGGACGCGTTGCGACAGGTCTGTCAAATATGAAAAAATAGAGCAAAAAACGTTAAACCTCACATGGACGCTACGACATGTTAGCGAAGAAATTAACCAGAAACGTAAAACGTAGAAAATAATAACTTAGTCGATCTAGGACTTGCCCATTGCGGCGAACTTTTCAAAAGGGAAAAAATGGACGCGTTGCGACGGTTCTGTCAAATATGAAAAAATAGAGAAAAAAATGTTATACCTCACATGCATGCTACGACATGTTAACTCGCAAAATTTAGAACGAAACGTAAAACGGAAAACTTGCGAAAGATTAAAAGTATGGGGGACCAAAGTTGTAAATAATAAAGTGTTTGTGTTAAATTATAAAAGATAGAAAACTTTGGATTAAAAGTAAAAAAAAAATTAAAGGGGTCAAAATATAAAATATGAAATGTTTGGGTTAAAAGTGAAATATCAATTTTTTTTGAAACACTCTCAAAGCATATGTTACAACTCATCCAAGCAAGATGTAGTTGCTTATTTATAGTGGAATAATATATTCATTGATGCACCTTCGTTCCACTCACCTACACAGCCAAAGTTCCTTAAAACTATTTATTGTTAGTTAGACCGGGTGTTGTGGGTTCACTAGCAACCCATTAGCGATGTCACGTAAGATGTTGGCGACGGTTAATTCACACCGACTAGTTAACGATGGCCATGAATGGGAATGGGATTGTGAATTCGTTAACCCGTTAACTATGTTAATGAGAATGATGGTGGGGCCATGGATGTGAGAACAAATCACATGCCATCTTTTATTTTATTTTTTTAGTTATTGGTATGGGATGTTTAGTTAACCCACAACACATAGTTAACGGGTATTTAATTAATGGTCAAGTTCTTATGTGGCAATTACGTGACGGTGATGTGGCAATGAGTTTAGTTAACCCATAACACATAGTCTCAGGGTGGAAGGTATTGAATATGATCTTCTATTTTTGTTATGTATCATTGATTGTTATCCTCTCTATGTTTAGAGGATTTATTTTCGGAATGTTTGTTATTGGTTTTCCTATCTATTTATTTTGTACGTTCGGATGAGAAATTATCAGAAAATAAAATTTCCTCTCATTTTTCTATGATTTTCTATATGGTATCAGAGCCAGGTTCGCAAACCTAGCTCTTGATTTCGATTCAGAAAGATGTCAGGAGATGACAACCGAAACAAAAACAAGGATGGAGAAGGTTCTAGTGGTGGGATCGCGTATGACTCGCCCTATTATCTTCATCCATCAGATTACCCCAAACAGCTTCATGTTAATGAAGTCCTTACCGATAAAAATTTTGCAGATTGGAGTCAAGAGATGACAAACTTTCTGTTTGCCAAGAATAAAATAGAGTTCGTCGATGGGACGATCAAGAAACCCGAGAAGTCCTCGAAGGACTACATGCCGTGGATGAGGGTTGATGCAATGATAAAGGGTTGGTTGACAGCCGTCATGGAAAATAACATACGAAACAGTGTAAAATATGCAGGTACAGCATCGGAAATATGGACGGATCTGAACGAGCGTTTTGGGAAGGAGAGTGCTCCCAGGGCGTATGAATTAAAACAGAAAATTGCATCTATTCGACAGAATGGCGCCTCAGTCTCAACCTACTTTACCCAGCTGCGATCCGTGTGGGACGAGGTACATTCCATGCACCCTTTCCCACGATGTACCTGCGACAAGTGTGAATGTGATATGGGCAAGAAGGTAACCAAACATTAAGAAAAGGAACATCTTTATGAGTTTTTGATGGGCCTAGATCCTGAGTTCACGATTATTAGGACGCAAATCTTAGCCACAAAACCGATTCCATCACTTGGAAACGCGTACCACATGGTGGCTGAGGATGAGAGACAGAGAGCTATTTCGGCTGAGGGAAGAACACCATCAGAATCCGTTGCGTTCAAGGCTGCACAAAAACGTGATTTTTCTTCGGCTCAAAACAGAGAAAAGGGCGGTTCAAGGGCTGTGAAAGAGAACAACGAACACTGCACTTTCTGTGATAGAGATGGGCATAAGCGTGATGGTTGTTTCAAGTTGATCGGGTACACAGAATGGTGGCCTGTGAAGAAAGGAGAAAGGCCGAAAGCCAAAGCCGGTTGTGTCGAGACCGAAACAAGTCCCATCCCAGGTTTGACAAAGGAACACTATGAACTTTTCTTAAGGCAGTTTTCTGGAACAGATAGATGCGAGGGTATAAAACCCGTAGCTAATATGGCTCATAAGGAGGAAGACGACGACGGTGAGTGGATTTTTGATTCGGGCTGCACCGAATATATTACTTTCTTATTAAACAACCTTACTAATATGATGCCCACTCATTTCGAACCCCCTGTTGTTATTCCTAATGGAGAGTCCATCCCGGTTAAGGGAAAAGGGGATTATACTCTTCCGGGTGGAGCAAAAGTAAAAGGCGTTCTTTATGTCCCAGAATTCAAATACAATCTTCTTTCTATTAGTCGCCTTACTCGCGACCTTCAATGTTGCATTACCTTCTTTCCTGAATTTTGTGTCATGCAGGGATTGCAGAGGAGGAACTTGATTGGTGCGGGTAGATGTGAAGGGGCACTGTACCGTATGAAGATGGCTCAAGTAAGAAAGGCTATGGCTACCACTGTTGAGACATGGCATAGAAGACTTGGACATGCCTCTAAAGGAAAGCTTGCTAAAATGGATTTTCTCAAAACTAATGTTATTGATTTGGGTAATTTTTGTGATTCATGTTCTAGAGCAAAACATACTAGACTGCCTTTTCCTTCCAGTTTTATCAAAACTAGTGCTCCTTTTGATTTGGTTCATTGTGATATTTGGGGGGGGGGGGGTTATCGAGTACCGTCATATACAAGGGCCAACTATTTCCTTACAATAGTTGATGACTTTAGTAGAGCGGTGTGGACTTTTCTCCTTAAATACAAAAGTGAAGCAAGTCAATGTCTTAAAAATTTTCACAAAATGGTTGAGGTTCAGTTTAAGAAACAAATTAAACGGGTTAGGTGTGACAATGGTGGGGAGTTTACATCTAACAACATGCAAGAATTCTATAACGAAAAGGGAATTTTGTTAGAAACCACATGTCCTCATACTCCCCAACAAAACGGTGTTGTAGAAAGGAAGCACAGGCACCTGCTTGAAACCGCTCGCGCTCTAAGGTTCAGTGCAAATCTTCCAAAAAGATTTTGGGGAGAATGCATTCTGACTGCGGCATATGTAATTAATCGCCTCCCATCCAAGGTTATTAAAAATAAAACTCCTTTTGAGCTAATATGGAATGAAAAACCAGATTATGATTTTTTAAGGGTTTTTGGGTGTCTCGCTTACTTCAAAAATACTGACACAAACGGAGATAAGTTCGATGAAAGGGGGAAGCCAGGAGTCTTTCTTGGATATCCTCCTAGAACTAAGGGTTATAAAATCCTTGATCTCGAGACCCGGAAAATAGTGGTTAGTAGGGATGTTATTTTTCATGAAGAGCATTTCCCTTTCAAAAATGTCGAAAAGGAAGGTGACGATAGAAACGAGGAACCAATCGTTATCCATGATTGTCACTGTTGTGATGAACCGATGGTCACACAAACTGAAGCCCAAAACCCCGCTACACAAGTGGACCATGACCAAACAAACGATGGTGAGCCCAGTTACAGCCCAAATGCCACAAATGAAAGTGGCAACCTTAGTGAAATGGCCGACGTAGCTGAAGAGGAGCAGCCCAATATTAATGAACCTGTTATGAACGAAAATCATGAGGAAGCCGAAGATCAAAATGAAGGTAGACCCACTCGATCAAGAACTCAGCCTTCAAGGTTCAAAGACTTCATCGTACAGGTCCCCCATTCGGTCAAACACCCGGCTTCGACTTCCAATCAGGTTACCTCCACGGTACACTACCCTATCTCTAATTTTGTCTCTTACGATAAATTTTCCACTAACCACAAAGCTTTCTTGACGGCTATCACTGAAAATGATGAGCCAAAGAATTTTAAACAAGCTGCACAAGATGCTCGATGGCGTGAAGCCATGCAAAGGGATATCAAAGCTCTTGAAGAGAATGGAACTTGGACCTTGGAAAACTTACCTAAGGGTAAACGGGCGATAGACTCAAAGTGGGTGTACAAAATCAAGTTTAAGCCTAATGGTGAGGTCGAAAGGTATAAGGCTCGTTTAGTGGCAAAGGGATTCACTCAAATAGAAGGGGTGGATTATCATGATATGTTCGCACCGGTGGCTAAGTTAGTCACGGTTCGAACCTTGTTAGCAGTGGCTGTAAAGAAAGATTGGTTTATCTATCAGCTCGATGTAAACAACGCCTTTCTACACGGAGATCTAGATGAGGAAGTTTACATGAAGATTCCTCAAGGTTTTTCCAATGACGGCGAAACTCGAGTTTGTCGCTTAAAAAAGTCCTTATATGGATTGAAGCAAGCTTCTCGTAACTGGTACCACAAGTTCACTACCTTTCTCTTGCATTTGAATTTTAGACAGTCCAAAGCCGATCTGTAACACCCTAAAATTTTATCCTTAATTTTTGGCAAAATTAGATTAAAATACATGACTTTCATTAACGAAGTTCATGAGTAACAAGACCTTAGTCAAGAAACGACTAAGTTACATGATTTCAAAATTTGTTTAAAAGTGTGTTATAACCCATATACAAATTCTACAAAAGATTTTAAAACAATGCGGAAGCTTCAAAAACGAGTGTTCGGTTCTTCACTTTATCACTTGATCGCCATCCATAAGCTTCACTAAATTACCTATGATCAAAACATTAAACTCATTAGTTTTGATCGTTATTGTAAAACGAAATCACAATGATAAGCATCACACTTGAAATAATAAACATAAAACAACTATTCTGGGTTTACCGTAAATTACGGTCTCACCGTAATTTACGGTATGCCTTAAGAGTTTCTGGTTACCGTAAACCAGTAGCAATGCACCGTAGCCTGTTAACCATCACCGTAAATTACGGTAAGACCGTAATTTACGGTAAGAGCTGGAAATCCATGTTTTGTTTGGTTAATTTATCTCATTCACACAATTCTTGTAATTTACTTTTCTATCAACCCATATCACCAAATTTCTAGTATTTCTAAATAATGTGAAAACTAGTAACTAATAACATAACACTATTCATCATATTCCGTAGTATACATGAATCATGCTTTACTTGATTTTATTTGACCCGTTTAGCTCACCAACGAAACCTCCTCTATGACGACTACCTACGGATATCAGCCGAGATTATTAAATCAATCAATATAACCTTTTCATCGTTTAATTTAATCAACTCTTACTCAAGAATTCAATTACACATTAAATCATCAAGTCTAATAAATATAACGGTTCAAATTACATGCGTGAACTTTCTAACAATTGATTTGACCCGTCTCGCTTGACTAAGACGAAGGTCACTTCCGTAATACATTGAGCTATTTTGTTTACCATGTTTTCAAAACTATAACATAAAGCTATTAATTAATTCGTAATGTAACGAAATGGTAAATTCGTACCTTTAGAGCACGCCTTTCCCCCGTGAATTCCCTTCGGCTTGTCCGCTTGATGATCCGGACTCTTTGCCTAGAAAATTCAGTTTTACAACTTGTTTAGAACTCTTTCCATGACCATATTCATATCATTGTGAAACATGATCAAATCTGCGTTCTCATCAAATTTAACATCGAAAATCCTCACTTAGGCATTTCTACAAACACCTAACGGGTCAGATTTTCCTGCCATCATTTCCAAGTTCATGACTTGAACTTTAAACCTCAATTTTCACTTTAATTAGTAATCTTGCACATATTTTAACATCAATATCACAGGAATTACCTCCTATGATGAAATTTATGCTAGAATTATCATTCAAATCCTAGTGTTCATCATTATCTTATAAAACCCATAACCTAGCTTCCATGGATTCATAGAATTCTCTGAATTTGGGCATGATTTCTCAAATAGTTAACTAGGTTGCACTTCTAAACACCTATTCAACTTCAATCTAACCAAGTAACAAACATGCAAGCATCTAATTTCAGATTTCCAAAATCATGAGAATTTCAAACAAGGATTTAACACGAATTTTTACATACCTTATGATCCTCTTGTGATGAGGATCGATAATCTAAACTCGGATTTCGTTTTGGATCAGAATTTCATCTTCAATTTAAGGGATTTGTGTGATTAGGGTTCTTGGGTTGGGGGTGTCGCCCCTTGCTTCTCTCTGATCGACCAACACCCTGGTTTGGGGTGTTTGGTTTATTTTTATTTGATAAACTTTAATTAAGTTTTAGAGTTTACAACTTTGGTCCCTCTATTTGTTCAACATATGGTTTAATAGCTTTTTAATCACTCTATAGGCTATTTCTAGACTAGTTAACTAACTAGGTTAAAATTTCTAGTTAGTAAACTCCCATTTATTTAGGCTTTATAATTCTGATATAGTGTTTTATATTTTCGGGATGTTACACGATCACTCCTTATTCATTTACGAGACTGAAAGCATCATGGTGGTCGTCCTCATCTATGTAGACGATGTCATTATTACTGGTAATTGTCTCAAGAAAATTCAAGAAACCAAAACGCAGCTTGATAAAGAATTTAGTGTGAAAGACCTTGGTCCATTGAAATACTTTCTTGGCATAGAAGTGGCCAAGACAAAAGATGGTCTAGTTCTAAGCTAACGCAAGTACACATTGGATATCTTGAAGGATTGTGGAAAATTGGGCTGCAAGCCGAGTTCCTTTCCGATTTAGCACGGCTTGAAACTTGACAAAGGTGAAAATGAACCAAGTGTTGACGCGAATCAGTACCGCCGCTTAGTTGGTCGGCTTCTATATCTTCAAGCCACTCGACCAGACATAACCTACTCTGTAAATGTCTTAAGCCAGTTAGTGGCCGACCCAAGAAGCAACCACCTAGAAGCAGCAAACCGTGTTTTAAGATACTTAAAGGCTACACCAGGTCAAGGTATTCTCCTCTCCCGTACAAGAGATCCCGTTTTAACCGCTTATTGTGACTCGGACTGGTTGGGCTGTCCGTTCACAAGACGGTCCCGCACTGGATACTTCTTACTGCTAGGTGGGGCTCCCATTTCTTGGAAAACTAAGAAACAATCTGTTGTCTCGCGTTCTTCAGTGGAAGCCGAATACTGAGCTATGGCGTCCACTGTCAGTGAAGTCATTTGGGTTCGTTGGTTACTTGGTGAGCTTCAAGTTCACATTTCATCGCCCACGCCTCTGTTTTGTGATAATCAAGCAGCCCGTGACATCGCCAACAACCCGGTATTCCACGAAAGAACCAAGCATGTTGAGATGGACTGCTATTTCGTACGAGAACGTGTTGAATCTAAAGAAATAATTCCCATGAAGATCAGCAGCACAATGCAGGTTGCAGACTTGCTCACGAAGGGGCTCACATCTCAACAACTTTCTTTCCTTCTTGACAAGATTGGCATTGCAAATTTGCACGCTTCATCTTGAGGGGGAATATTGAATATGATCTTCTATTTTTGTTATTTATCATTGATTGTTATCCTCTCTATGTTTAGAGGATTTATTTTCGAAATGTTTGTTATTGGTTTTCCTATCTATTTATTTTGTACGTTCGAATGAGAAATTATCAGAAAATAAAGTTTCCTCTCATCTTTCTATGATTTTCTATAGAAGGGGTGTTCCCCACATGGGGAGTGATAAACTTTCCACCTTAGACAATCACCTCATGCCATGTTAACTCCCCTCGGCACTCCTCATTTTTCACTCAAACACAAAGGAGTCCATTTCTTTTTCTTTGTATTTTTTTATTTCTATAAATTATGCATTAATAAATAAAGCATATTTTAAATAAAATAAGATTAAATTTAATTAAAAAAGACATTACATTAAATTAAATTAAAAAAATTACATTAAAATAAAAAAAATTGAAAAACTAAAATTATTTTAACTATTCGTCGTCAAAATCCGCCAATAGGTGGGATAAATCTAGTTCTCCAAGATGCTCAACGAGATCATGTTTTAGTCTCTAATGTGTATCTTCACCAATGAACTCGTTAAAAACAGTATCATCAAAACCTGGCTCGACTGGAGGATCCCGAATGTGTACCGGTGCTATCGCTTTTCCGTCGTCGTTTTCTAGAATCATGTTATGTATAATAATGCACGCATATACGACATACCTAATCTTTTTCACAATCATAGCTTGCATTGGTCGATTAAGTATACCCCACTTTGACTTTAAAACACCAAAAACCCGTTCCACGTCTTTTCTTGCCACCTCGTGTTGCCTCTTGAACTTCTTTTCATTCCATATGTGAGGATATGGAAATGATTTCACAAACACGGACCAAGTAGGGTAGATTTCATAGGTAAGAAAGTATCCACGCTTGTATAAGTGGTTGTTCACGTAAAATAGACATTTTGGCGTAGTTCCATTTCGTTGAGTAAGAAATAATGGAGATTGTTGGAGCACATTGATGTCATTTTGTGAACCTAGTGGACCACAAAAGCATGCCACATCCACAAATTTTGAGATGCCACCGCTTTGAGTATGTCTATAGAGTACATGTGATCTCCTCTCATATATTTTCCCCACAACTCTGTGGGACACATTCTCCAAACAAAATGCGTACAATCAAGGCTACCCAACATCCTAGGAAGGTGATGTTTCTCCTCATGAGCTTGGTACAAAAGCGCAATGGCGTGGCTTGTTGGTCTACGTAAGAACTAGGGAGCGTATAAATTACATACCGTTTCGCAAAAATATTCTAGACATTCACGGGAAGTCCTTTCGGCCATATTTAAATACTTGTCGTTCTCGTCTGAAGGGTTACCGGTTGCAAGTTATTTAATCGCCGACGTAACGTTTTGCAATGGTGTAAAACTCTTCTTCATTCTCCCATCCAAGCCCTCTTGAAATCACGAGTTATTTGCTTCCACGCCGCTCACAATTTTTAAAATCAACCTCTTGAAACCGCTACCACCCCAACTATCGTCCTTTGGACGCTGCCACCCCCAACTAATACTTTGTGGTCCGACACTTTGGAGATTAAGTGGCAGAACTCCTTTCATCTTCTTCCTTTATAACATACCTGTCGATTGGAATTATAAACAAACCTTAATTTCTTCATCAAGCTGCCCAACTCTGATCGAATCAAGCCCAATTCAAGCATAAGTTCGAATCGTTAAACTGATATACACAACCTAAGTTCTAATCAACATGATTTCATCTTCCAATTCTTCATGTAGTGTGAACCAAAACTCTAAAATATTCAAGGTCGATTTGGATGGAAACTTGTATTGTCATCATGAAATTGTTGTTGTTCTTCGCGTGGCTGAACGAAAAAGTGTTCGACATGGTGATCCATTTTATGATTTCTCACAATGGCTTGTAAGTTTTTTAATTATGTATCAAAATTAATTTTTTGTTGAAACTGAAGTGGTAATCTTGGTTTTTAGTTATCCGCCTGCAAGTTCTTTATGTGGAAACAAGATTTTGACAAATTATTCGAAGCTCATTCAAATTGCAGTTCAAGTGTAATGATAACAAGTCCTGTAAGTTACCAAGAGTTTAAGAATGAGAATTTGCAATTGCAGAACAAGTTGTTATTAGAAGAGAACAAATGCTAAAAAGAAAAAAATTATGCCAAAGAGTCCATGTGGAAGCAGCCATTTGTGTTTACTTTAATTTTTGTCATTGTCATATGGTTGTACATGTTGAAGTAGTCACTGAATTTGGTTGTATGATATTGAACTTATGAATGAAAAACCAGAATTCCCATATGTGTTAATGCAGTCCCTTATTGTATTTGGGGTTGTGGCATATGTGCCAAACAGTCCACTACAATGACCATAACCATCACAAATGTTCAGTGCAGTCCTTGACCATAACATATGCAATCCCTTATTGTATTTGGTTGTCACGTGTTATATTTGGTGCCAAAGCCCATTGAAGTGACCATAATAGAAGTTCAATCTTTATGTGCAAATGCCATAACCAATTCCCAGCAGTCCTTATGCCAAATCCACAAACAGAAGTTTAGTCCTTATATGCAGCCTGTGTATTGACCAAACAAAAGTGCAGTTCTGTGTACCAAAACTAATGTGCAGTGGTGTGTATTACCAAACAAAAGTGCAGTTTTGTGTACCAAAACTAATGTGCTGTCATGTGTAATGACCAAAACTAATGTGGAGTGGTGTGTATTGTGACTACCAGAAATTAACGGCTTCTAATTACGTGATTAACAAACATTTAGGCGACAATAAATAGTGTTTAAGACACGAATTAGCTTAATTAGGCTATTGGAATGCCTAGGAACGCTTATCCGACGTTACAGTGCGCGTATCATGATTTTCGGGAAATCTGCTGAGCGTTAAACGATAACGAACAGACATCATACAAAATACTGACAACGCCGATAAATACGAATTCTATACGTATAATTTAAACATATGGATTTCGTTTTGCGAAGTTTTCATACTCTTGAACGACACAAAATGCGTACGTGAGCGAAAAACGCGGAAACGATAACGCACCGACAATCAACAATGAAACGGAAGCACCGGACTCGAGTTATGACTCTATATTAATATAATATGATAGTTTTGGATTCGTTTTCAAATTTTAATATTCGTAATTGGAAATCAGATCGAAAAAGGAGCGAGAAACGACGGACGAGGCTTTTACGCGATTTAACGCGACTAATCGAACGAACGCGTTTATTAACGACTTACGCGTCTATCCTACGACATTTTACGACACTCGGTTGCGAAAACGGGCATCCGAAATCGTATCGAGCCGCGCGAAACGGGTTTGTGGGCCTGGGCCCAAACCCAATTTAAAAACTAAATATAAATAGAAAAAAATGCAACCCTAATCCCCATTTTTTTTCTAAAACTCACGCACACCAGACCCTCCATCTTCTCTGCGTATGTTTCTTCTTGGAGAAACCCTAGACAAACACCCCTCTGCTCTCTCGTTTCTGACCGGCGACCGTAGTGACTCCGGCTGGCGAACACCCACACTCACCTGATTTAGTAAGAGGAATCGATATGAGAGAGGGATCGGGAAGGCGGGACCAGAAAAACGGAGGGAGAGATAGAGAGAGATGTCGGAGGGGGAGGAGAACGGCGGACGGCGGCGGAGCTCCGCCGCTGATGTTGATGATGATTTATTATTGATGATAATGACGTTATGGTGTTGATGGTGGTGGTTCCGGTGAAGGCGACGGCGGTGGTTCTAATGTCCGACGAATTTCCGGTAAGAATTTGGCTTCCCCTCTTCTTTCTTTCCTTGTTTCTTTTCTGATACTTGAAGATGATAATGTTAGGCCACTGTTGATGTTGAAGATGGTGGAAGTGGTTCTGCCGAACGACGGCCCGCAGGGGGGGGGGTGCTCAACTCGGGATAACAAGAGTCAAGATAATCCGGGTTCTCGGCAGCGGGTTCGAGTTTTAGATCGGAGATTGTGGGAGTTACGAGTATCGGTTCAGACTTAGTTATGGTTCGGAGTGTGTTTGGTTCGAGTTCTGGTTCTGGTTTGCTTCGGATTCATGTTCGGTTCGGATGTCGGTTCAGCTTTGGGCCACGGCTCGAGTTCCGGTCAATGTCAGTCAACACAATGGCTAACGGGTCAACCCCTGTCAACTCTGGACCCGGTAAAGTTTAGGCGTAGCAAGTCGTAATTACGTTAGTTTATATTTTTATTATAGTTATACGCGACCAAGCTCGACCCGCTTCGACTAGATATTAGTTATGTTTTGATACATTTGACGAAAACTATATATAGTTGATTATATTGATTGAATTATTGTTGGATTTTGGACAAAATACGACAACTTTTTGTTGTCGGGTTATTCCAAAAACAGAGGAAAATATGTCCAAATTTCGTAAAAATCCGAAATACAAAACATAACTTTCTTGTTTAAACGATACTTGTTGAAATCCGAGTTTTCTCATAGAATAAATAAAAAGACGTATTTATTTTTACGACGTTATAAGTTAACGAAAAACCGATATTCAATTTATATAAATATAATTATTTATATTTATTACAAATGCCCATAATTAGGAAACTTTCACAACATAACTATAATTAGTTATATTTCGTTCAAACGTCGTTTTTCGTATAATTTAAAAAAAATAAATATATTTGTTTATATTTGTTTCAACGTCGTTACTTCGTGTTATTTTGTACAATAAATATAATCGTCTATGTTTATTTTGAATGTCGGAAATTCGGGATTCATTTTTCAAACATTTAGTATTCGGAAATCATATAATATATATATAATTATTTATATTTCTTTCAGTCGTCTAGAATCCGAATAGTCTTATAAAATGAATATATTTGTTTATATTCGTTTTAGAAGTCAAGTTTTCGAATATATATAAATGTATATATATTTATTTACTTCCATCTTATGAAAACTACAGCGGTATATTACCGAATCATGTATGACATTTCGAATACGTACCATTATCGATCTACACATTTTTATTCGCGACAACTAACACGACTTCGTAAGTATATTTATATGTAAATATAAATATATACATATACATATCCTAAACACTCGGAAACTAAGTCGACTTCTAGACTTAGTTTCTATCCCGATTAAACGGGATCAAATAACCATTGCTTGGTTACTTTAAATCAAAATAATATCACCTTCATAGAATCGTGAGTTAACGATTCGGTAGAGCTTGGACACGTAGTTTAGCTACGTCGATCGATTTAGAAAACTTATAAGTATTCATTCGTAGCAATGTCATAGTTTCACGTGATCGGAGTGTCGCGCTCCGGTGAAAGATAATATTTGTAATCCCAAATTACCCTTAACAAATAGTTAGGGGTAGCAAGGGGTCGAACCACGAAGAGTATGTGGTTTGCGAATGGATTTGGATGAATTCTTAAAAGATATCACAGTTATGAAGCTTGCTATTTTGTTTTTGTGTATTTTTGTTGATTTTGAAAAGATGTTGAAATGTGAATACCAAATGGGTTGGATTAACTAAAAGAAATAAACAATTGCAAGAAACGTAATTGATGGTTTAAAAACAAGATATGTAAACAAGGTTCACACCCGGTTTCAATAAATGCAAGACTTAGGATTACTATGTGTTTTAATTTGATTTACTCGAAATAATTCATTAACAGGTCAACAATCACAAATCTTAGGTGCTAATCGCTATCAACGTCATAGACAACGGACCACGATGCACTTCGTTACTTTGGACTAGCAAATCCTATCAAAAGACAAGGCATAAATACGTGTATTCATTTCACAAAGTCAAATTTAATCATTCACTCGACAATTCGCAAATTCAATACAAACGTAGGACAATTGTCTAAAGATTCAAATGTAATTCCATCAAAACATAATAAACCCTAAATCTTATAAAAGTCTACACCGGGGTGAAACCTCCAAGAAGTTAGTCGCTCATGGTGAATGGGACTTGATCAACGGATGTTAGAGACTTGATTTGAATCATCTTGGAACTTGTAGAAGGATGAATGATGAAGGTTAGGTGTTGAGATAAAAGATGATGGTGATTGATTTCAATGATGGATGGATTAGGGTTTTGGAATGGTAGTGATGAAGAATCGAATCTTGATTCGGGTGATGGATATGATGGTAGGTGGATTGGTGATGAAGATGATAGGTGAATTAGGTTCCCATGATATGATTCAAACTCAAACAATGTGTAACTCCCGAAAATTAATGACCTAGTTGTTTCTTAGATCATTCAAACACCAAAAGAAACAAAGTTTTGCGTCGTCAACATTGGGAAGCCGTCGCCGACGGCCTGAAGCCCCGTCGGCGACGGTTCGTGCATTGTTCAATTTCAGCCGACGGGCTATCTCGCTGTCTACGGACTTTCGTGGCGACATAATTTTGTACACGGCGTCAGCGACGGCCCATAAAGCTCCGTTCTGCGTCCCGGTGATCCGTTTTTTTCGTCCCGGTGGTCCGTAAAGCTCCCAATTAGCTCCTTAAACTTCGTAAGACCTGCAAAACACAAATCCTATTAAAAGTAAACTATTCGAGATAAACACTCATATAAAAACATGAAGTTACACAACTACGAACACCGGTTTTCGACCACGTATCACATCCCCACACTTGTCTTTTGTTTGCTCTCAAGCAAATCTGTTTTTCACTTTCACGTGGGTCGAACAACGAATACACTCCCCATTCCCGAGACGAAGATTAAGGTCTATTGTCATACTAAAGAGCAAACTCTTTACAATTTTCAGCATATTTAACGGTAAAGTGAATTCACATATAAAATGGTTATCCAAGATTAAGCCGCCCGTGAAACCAACAAATCATGCATATCCCTCACAATGTTCTCTCCACTCGGTTTATAAATTGGCTAATTTTCATAATGTATTAGCACTTCAAAGAATAATCGCTCAAAACCAAATAGAACACGTACCCGCATAAGCTTGCAACTCAATCATTCTCCACCACTGAACACGAACACTAAACACAAGTCATAAGGTCTTTGTAAGGGTTGTAACAGGGCTAGGCTAAGGGTAGGGAATAGGATATTTTAAAGTGGCTAAGGTGATGAAAATTCGATTTTTTTATTACAAATGACTACTAAAAACAAAACAAAACAAAACTAAACTATAAACATCACTACGAGGCAACAACTTTAGTCTTTTATTCAACAACTTCTAACTTCATATTTTTGTTATTTTCTCAATGATTTCTATTCTTTTTCGCAACATTTTTTTTTTCAAATATATACAAACAATCAAACACAACTATACAAACTCGACTCCTATAATCGAATTTCCATCACACGGGTTTAAAAGAAAAAGGTTTAAGGTTATGGGCTATAGGGTGGTCAAACGAAAGGATTAGGCTCACAATTGGCTACTAGGGGATAATTTTTGGGTAAGGATATATAAATGGTGTAAAAGGAAAAGGTTTACCTAATGCCTTAATCATTCTTGTGCATGTATTCGGTCTATGGTCTCGAACGTATCAAAAGTTTCAAGTTCTACTATACATGACTAATGGTCCACTCAAACAAAGAAACATAGTATGTAATCTATGATATAAAAGTGGCTCAAAACCTCACATATCTAAAGGGTATGGTATGTGACATGCATAAAATACTAGTTTCTTAGGCGGATTATTCCCAAATAACCACCCGCTAAATACCCGTCATGTTATTAATTTGAACTTGACCATGATAAAAGACCAAATGGGTTGTGACATCCCTCGTTGACTTAATTACTTGTGCTTTAAGATCGCTTTCGAAACAAGACATTTTTGAAATTTTTTTGAAATTTTCCCCCATCCCCACACTTGAGGTAAACATTGTCCTCAATGTGTAGTATTTAAATGAACGGGTCAAAATCGAAAACTTTTACTACTCCCCCATCCCCACACTTGAGGTAAACATTGTCCTCAATGTGTAAAAACTAGAGTTTTAAAACGCACAAGGGATGTGACACGGCTAACTTGCCAAAAATTTCACCCCAAAAATAATATACAATTACAATCCACTTATTACTAATCTAAGAATCAATGTAAAAAGGAAACGCATGCACCTGATATTTGTCTCTAGATGCTCCTGTCTTCTTCTTCTCGTCACAAAAATGGTTGTCCCGCGAACATGGTGTACCTACAAATCTAAACCCTTGTGTAGAAGCATGCTTCTCACCACCATTGAAATTTGTTAGGTTCTTAGTTCTACCATTTTTATGAAAGTTTTACCAAATCATGCGTTAATTTACCTTGATATTTATGGAAAATAATTTACAACAATAACAATCCTAACTCACTTTCGTAGGAATCACTGTTGCATTTAGCTTATGCAACAAGCCCTTTTAAACCTCCCAATAGCTTGGGAGGACGAGAGGTCTCGTGAGGGTTATATAGGGAACACACCCACAACGTTCATTTAACTAGGCAAAAAGAAATAATAACGAAATAGAAATAAAGAAACCAAAATATACAACAACACCACAAAACATACCTCGCCTTCACCGCTGATATCTCTCGTTGGGGTTAACTGGTGGGTTTGGCTGGTATGGATAACCAGTGAGGGCCTCAAACATCTCCCTGTAGTTATCGAGGGGCCCTTGCTCTCCTTGGGGTGGTGGCTGGTAGGGTATCGGAATGAAGCTGGACCCAACTGCTTCGGGCCAGTGAGGGGATGGCTCGGATGGGCCTCGTGGAACGGGGAGGTTGGGGTAATCGGTCCACCCCGAGTGTTCGACATAAAGAAGGCCGGCTTCATAGTCTCTTTGATGTCGCTCCTGATCGTGGAGGACCTTGGCGTTATTAATAGCCATTTGGTTAGAAACGTATAAAGCGCTCCATCGGCGTCGCTCCAATTCTCTTTGTTCGTTTAGACGCCTCTCCTCATTTGCCTCCCATGCCCGTCTTCGGGCCATATCTTCCTCCTGCAATTGTAACAAGCGTCCCATTTGTGACCTTTGGAGCGCTTGTTGCAATTGTTGCTCTTCCATATGTTTCTCCATCCTCTCACGATGGACTGCTTGAAGAGCCCACTGTTCTTGCATCTGGCCCCCAAGCATCTCTTCCCATGCTTTCCTTCTCACCTCATATTCTCTTCCCTCACCTATACATGCTGACACGTTATCATGAACCTCTTGTTGCCCGTGGTTAAAATTCCTGTACGTCGGCCCCTGTCTTTGATTCACAAAATTTGTTACATCGGCAGAAATTTCCTGATATTTCCGCCTGTACCTCTGCCTTGGTCCCCGTGGACCGGTAGGCTCAGTCTCATCCTCCATGTCAACCATCTCCTCATCATCACCCTTTTCAGCCTCACTCGGATCTGTGTACCTGTAACTGTTTCCTTGTTCATCCTCCACTGTATGAAGATGACCAAAGACTTTAACAGTTATCTTCCAATGCCGCTTCATTGAAGCGAGGTTAAACTGATCGATGGGTTTAGAAACCCACAACGATTCCTGAGGCAATGCGTTTTGCTGCAAAATCATCACGCTGATTAACCTCACGTAGGGGATCATCTTCCGTTTGAATGACTCCCTTGTATCCCACGTGTTTATCATCACGATTTGACGCCATGATAGCCTTGGTGTCCCATACAGCAACGAATGTAAGACCCGACAGTCGGGTGCCTTCACTGTCCCGCGGTCTCCGAACCGCACCATAACATTTTCCGACGAAATGCCTTGTAATATTTTACCCTCCAAGGACAAATCGTTCCTAGATTCTCCCGCACCCCCAGAACCTAGCAATACCGACACTAGCATTTGATCCGGATCAGCAGTGTTTGTTTTGTTATCCAAAAAATAATCATAGTTATAATAATCATATGCTTCAACCCCCAATGAATCAAATCTCGCGATGGCATTCTTGTGCTCAAACGACATAATCATTTGATTCTTGCCAATATTGCCAATTAACTGCCACGTAGGAGCCGGCCCATCTGAATTTTCAAACCTTAAAGTGGACAACCATTCACAAACCGCAGCCAAATAGACTCGTGTGGTGATGTCCTCACACCAATCTAGTACCCGTTCCCACCCGATCTTCTCAAACCTTTGAGTTATGCCAATTGTGCGAAATTCCTCGACATTCACCATACGTTCACATACTACTCTATCGGGTATGGCCTTTGAAACACCCGTGACCGTTTTCATCTTCCACATATTTGCCTCTAATCGTTTGTTTTTGTACCGGGAAAGAGCCTTCTACTTTTCGTCTTTCCATACTGAGGCCGACCGACTATTCTTGGCCTCCTCCCAATCCCAATCCTGTCGATAGAGTTGCCCATCATCTTCTTCCACATTGCTTAACTGTTCCCAGCGTCTTTGATAATGTCCCGAGCCCGAACCGGCTCCAGAAGATGAACCTTGTCTGGAAGTTTTTTATCTCTTTCTTCCTCCGAACATAGCTACAATCAAAAGACAATAGAACAATTAGCACACCCAAATCTTCAAACAATCTCAAACTTTGAACATAATATGCAATGTTGAATTTCAATCAATAACTAGATGTAAAATCGCCTTTTTAAACTTCCAAAGCCGCACATTTTATCATCTACATATCAATTTAACATGTTTATTCACAAAAATTTTCAAAGTTTCATGGTTTCAACAATATTCAACATTGCAACTATGCTCAATCATGCAACTAACTAGTGTAATCACATCACTAAGACTAGAGCATGTTCAAATCCCACCCAAATCAAGTAATCATTCTTAAATTCATTCTAAAACATCATACATTGTGACAAACAACCTACTCTTAAACAATAAGCTTAAAAATTCGAAAGAAATCAACACTTCATATGAAAATCATACATAAATTTAATGAAATTCCATACCTTTGATGTAGATGAACGAGAAAAACTAAGAAAAAGTGCAAAGCAAGAAACTTGATGAACACCCTTCAAAAACCCTAAAATTCACGCCCAGAAATCTTACAAACGAGCAAGAATTGATGAAAACCGTGATAGGGGTTTTGTTCCTCTTGAGAAAATACACTAAATAGGCTCAAGAATCACTGGATTTGGTTGAGATTTGAAAGAGTTATGAGTGATTAAAGCTTTAGGGTTCTTGGTGTAAGTTGGGGAAGAAGATGGAGTGAAAAAGGTTTGGGAGGTGATGAATGCAGAGAATGAATGGATTGGAATGTATCTTGGTCAAAAGTGGTGCCCAAAATCGATTTGTGTGGTTGAAAACGCGTTTGAAAGAGTTAAAAAGCTCTTGGGTTCGAACCTGGGCCGTTACAAAAAAATTTGCGTCGGATGAACTTTTAGGGATCGTGGGCGACGGACTGCGAAATTGGCCAAAGGATGCGACGACCTAATATGCTGTCTACGGTGATTTTTAGCCAACGGACAATTTGAAGAGCCGTAGGCGACGGGTTTGCCCACCGTTGCCGACGGTATGCCGAATTTCAATTTTTAATTTTCAAAATTTTATTTTTTTTTTGTTTTTTTTAATGAAAAATAGGAAGAAATTTATGAACTTTTTGTAAAGGGACTATATGCATTTAAAATTCCTAAAAATTATTAAAAATCTTTTTGTAATTTTTTTATAAGTTAAATTTTGAAAACGCGAAAACCGTTAACGGCCCTACCACCCCCCCCCCCCCGAAAAGTCGTGTATTGTCCCTAATACACACAAATAAGTCTAAAAACATACCTTTTGTCTTCAAGACCCGTTTATGATATCCGAACTTCACACAATCAAGAGGGTTAGTACAACATGAGAACGATTAACACAAAAACGCTCACACAATTAAATAAATTGCACATAACTTTACAAAACTCATTACCGGTCCTTTCAGTTGACCACATAAGTTGGCACACTTACCACGAAGTTCACCAACTCCACATTTTCATCCTTTTTATCATTGTTACTGTCAAGGAACGGTTTAAGGCGATGCCCATTAACCGTTTGCTTCGACCCATCCTTCGGGTCCTTGATTGTAACATCTCCAAGCTTCCCGACCCGTGTAATCACGTACGGGCCCATCCATTTACTCTTTAACTTTCCGGGAAAATATTTAAGCCTTGAATTGTAGAACCACACCTTTTGACCCACTTCAAACTCTTTTGGCTTTAATTTCGCGTCATGTGCCCTCTTTATATCATCCTTGTATTTCGAGGCGCACTCATACGCTTCTTCCCGAAGCTCCTCCAATTCGCAAAGCTTTAATTTTCGCTCCTTTCCTGCATCGTCATATTTCATGTTAACCTCTTTGATAGCCCACCAAGCACGATACACAAGTTCCACCGGTAAATGACAGTTTCGCCCATAAACTAAGCGATAAGGTGTAGTTCCAATAGGTGTTTTATGAGCCATTCTATAAGCCCATAAAGCATCATTCAACTTCGTCGACCAATCCTTTTGGTCGGGTCGAACGGTCTTTTGCAAAATTTCTTTTATTTGCCTATTGGAAACTTCCACTTGACCGCTTGTTTGTGGGTGGTAAGGGGTAGCGATTCGATGGTCAACACCATACCGTTTTAAAAGTTTGCCAAAATTAAAATTCTTAAAGAGAGATCCCCCATCACTAATGATCACTCGGGGAATCCCAAATTTAGAAATTATGTTTGTTTGTACAAAATTGCAAACAACGGTATGGTCATTCGTCTTGGTGGCAATCGCTTCAACCCACTTGGATACATAATCGACCGCCACCAAGATGTATAAGTTGCCATGCGAATTAGGGAATGGGCCCATGAAATCGATCCCCCACACATCAAAAATATCTACAATGAGGATCGGTTGCATGGGCATTTCATCCCTTTTAGAAATACCCCCTAACTTTTGACACTCAACACAATTTTTAGCGAAATTAAAAGCATCCTTGAAAATAGTCGGCCAATAATGACCGCTATTGAGCAATTTGTGCCCGGTTTTGTGACCACTGAAATGGCCCCCACAAGCAAATGAATGCAAGTGCATCAAGACGCTAGGAATCTCCTCGTCGGGTATGCATCTTCGAACGACTTGATCCGAACATATCTTGAATAAGTCCGGTTCTTCCAACGTGTAGTACTTGATTTGAGAAAGGAAGTGCAACCTCTTCCTTCTATCCCAATGAGCCGGCAAGTCACCTGTGACCAAATAATGAACAATATTAGCATACCATGGTAATATTGAAACTTATAGAATTTGCTCATCTGGGAAGTTCTCATTAATCTCTTCACGGGAAGAATCCTCCTCCACAACCAATCGAGACAAGTGGTCCGCAACCACATTCTCACTCCCTTTCTTGTCCCGAATTTCCAAATCAAATTCATGTAGCAAGAGAACCCATCGGATTAATCTCGGCTTTGCATCCTTCTTGTCCATGAGATACCTAACTGCAGAATGGTCAGAATATACAATGACCTTAGTACCCCATATATAAGCACGAAATTTATCCAACGCATATACCACCACAAGTAGCTCTTTCTCGGTAGTTGTATAATTTAACTGTGCATCCGAGAGAGTCTTACTTGCGTAGTAAATGGCAACCGGTTTCTTATCCACCCATTGACCCAATACGGCCCCCACCGCATAATCACTTGCATCACACATAATTTCGAATGGTAATGACCAATTCGATGATTGCAAGATCGGGGCCTCAACCAACTTTTTCTTCAACACGTTAAAGGCGTTTTGGCAATTTTTATCAAAATCAAACGTTTTATCCTTTAACAATAAATTACATAGGGGTTTTGTTATATCACTGAAGCTTTTTATAAACCGCCTATAAAACCCCGCGTGTCCCAAGAACGACCTAATACCCTTAACACTTGTGGGATAAGGCAAAGTGGATATGACTTGCACTTTTGCTCTATCCACCTCGATCCCGCGACTCGAGACGACATGCCCCAACACAATCCCTTCTTGAACCATAAAATGGCTCTTTTCCCAACTCAAAACTAAATTTTTCTCAACACATCTTTTTAAAACTTTTTCGAGTTGGTCAAGGCATGTATCAAATGATGACCCAAATATTGAGAAATCATCCATGAAGATTTCCAAAGACTCCCCCACCATATCTGAAAAGATACTCATCATACACCTTTGGAAGGTGGCGGGGGCATTACAAAGTCCAAAGGGCATTCGCCTAAATGCGAAGGTACCGTATGGACAAGTAAAGGTAGTCTTTGCTTGGTCTTCCGGATGTATAGCAATTTGATTGTATCCTGAATAACCGTCCAGAAAACAATAAAATTTTTGTCCGGCCAATTTCTCAACAATTTGGTCAATAAATGGCAAAGGGAAATGATCCTTGGAAGTTGCAGCATTTAACTTCCTATAGTCAATACAAATACGCCACCCGGTTACCGGCCGAGTGGCGACCTCTTCACCTGCGTCATTTGTGACGACTTGAATGCCCGCTTTCTTAGGAACTGTTTGTGTCGGGCTTACCCATTGGCTATCCGAGATAGGGTATATGATACGCATCTAACCACTTCAATACCCCCTTCTTAACCACTTCTCGCATGTTCGGATTTAGTCTCCGTTGTGTGTCACGAGAAGGACTCATGCCATCTTCTGTGATGATCTTGTGCATCACCACCGAGGGACTAATTCCCTTCAAATCCGCAATGGTCCACCCGATAGTGGCTCTATGAGTGACCAACACTTTCATCAATTTCTCTTCTTGCTCCCTGGTCAAGTTAGATGCAATGATAATCGGGAGCGTACTACCCTCACCCACATAAGCATACTTAAGATGCTTGGGTAGCGCCTTCAACTCTACCACCGGAGGCTCTTCCGACGACGGCTTTATCTTTGTGTTGATGCTTTCCGGAAGGCTTTCCACTTGATGTGTCCAAGTGGGCCTTCCTTCCCTAGCCGCTAAAACCTCCAACTCTTTCACCTCCTCATCCATGCTCCGATTCGTCTCTCCTTGTAACCTGTCAAACATGAAACATTCCTCTATTGTGTTTTCCTCTGCGACACTAATGTCGCATAGAGGTATACACTCGTCAAAAATGTCCGCCATATAACATTCATCGCCGACTAGAGGATCCGTCAGTCCTGAAAAGACATTTAACCGCAATCGACGGTTACCAAAAGTCATGTCGACCGTGCACGACTTGCAATTAATTTGGGCATTCGATGTTGCCAAAAATGATCGACCGAGGATCACCGTTGGTTGCTTGGTTCGGTCTAAAGAAACATAATCTAATACAAGAAAGTCCACCGGATAGTAAAAGTCCTCGACCTTGACTATTACATCTGTGACTATCCCACGGGGTAGTTTAGGGGTCAAGTCGGCTAACACCACGGTGGTATTCGACACTTGAAGTGGACCAAAATCATATTGGTCATATAAACTATCCGGCAAGATACTCACACTTGCCCCAAGATCCATAAGTGCCCGGGTCATTTTAAATTCACCGACTTGTATTGAAATAATGGGCGCCCCCGGATCCTGAAGTTTTGGTGGAAGTGCACCCGAAAGAATCGAACTCACATTTTCAGTTAAATCAAGTTTCTTAGGAAACATGTGAGTCCGCTTTTGGGTGGATAAATCTTTCAAGTACTTAGCATATGAGGGTACTTGGTTAATTGGGTCTAAGAGTGGTAAATTGATTTTAACTTGTTTAAAAATTTCCCACATCTCTTCTTGTTGTGGGCCTCGTTTATTTACCTCTTTCTTAGATGGTCCCAACAAAGCTTCAGGATAAGGGGCGGTATTAACCTCCACACCCTTTTCCTTAGCCTTTGGGATGGGGACGGTCACAACGGGTGTATTTTTATTAATTTTTAAATCAATTTTATTTTGACCCGTTTAATCGTTATTACCTTCATCATCACTCGCATCTTCCACCACCCCTTCAACAAACTTGGGTGGCGGTGGCTCAACACCATTATCTGTCACTCGACCACTACGTAAAGAAATTTTATTTATTGGTACCTCACATGTGTTTCTCGAGCTCGACCCTTGATGCTTAGGGTTCACCATGGTGTCACTTGCAAGTCCTCCTCCACTTCCATGAATTTGAGCCATCTCTTGTGCAAGTTGTCCCACTTGCTTCTCCAACGCCTTATGAGATTTATCTCTTACTTCAAACTCTTTCTTCATTTCGGTTTTGATCTCTTGATGTAAATTAGTAAGAGCTTGATGTGAATTAGTAAGGGTACTCATAGCATTCATGAAGGCATCAAATTTAGAATTTATCGAGTCATCACTTTGAGAGTTCGAAGCACCACCCCCATTTCCACGTTGGTTGTAACCACGTTGATAATTGCTTTCACGGTTTTGATACCCTTGGTTACCCCCTTGATTGTAATTCCTTTGGTAACCCCCTTGGTTACCACCTTGACGATTGTTATAAGAAGAACCACCTTGACCACCTTGATTACCCGATTGAAAGTTCGGGTTCATTTGATTCGAGGCATTACCATACCGGAAGTTAGGGTGATTTCTCAAACCCGGATGGTAAGTGTTGGAATTCATGTCGTAATGCTTTCGATCCCCATACACTTGGTTTACCTCCTCGGTGTAATCACCCGGTCCCGTTGGACATTGATCGGTCCTATGGCTGATATCCCCACAATCTTCACACACCGCGAATTGTACCGCATTGACCTCCTTCTTTTTCATACGAGCTATCTGCCGTTCTAAAGTAGAAATTCGATCCTTAGAATCAAGATCGGGAAGTAACCGGGAAACGCGATGTTTCTTAGCTCTATCGGCCGATTCCTTTTCCTTTGACCGCTTGCTCATCCGCTCGAGAAATTCCCAATCATCATCTTCATGATTGCTCAATAGAGTTCCATTGCTCGTTGACTCGAGGTGATTCCACGTCTCATCATCCAATCCCCGTACAAAACAGTTAACCAATTCCCACTTCTCTATCTGGTGATGTGGGCATTTCCGAATCAATTCTTTGTATCGAGTGAATGCTTCATACAACGGTTCACTCGATAGTTGCCGAAACAACCTTATTTCATCCCGTGCATCATCGGTCATCGCCATTGAGTAGTACTCATCAAGAAATACTTGTTACATCTCGCCCCATTTCCGAATACTATTCGCCGGAAGTGTAAGAAACCATTGCTTCGCTTTATCTTTTAGCGAAAACTGGAATAATCGAAGTGTCACACCCCGACCACGTAAAGCAACAAAACGTGGCTGAAACGTCGGGGAGTGTTGTAACAGAATTATTGTTTCACAACCATGGTAATTAAAGTTATGTTTTATTCATAAACAAAAGGGGTTACATTATCTTAAAACAACTGAAACAAAGAGTTCATCATATAATTAACCTAATCTTGCTTCTTTTATGTCACTAAGGCCCGAGTCCACCCTAGTATATCTTGAACAAACCTATGCATCAGCTCCTGAAACACATGTGAAAATAGGTACGTCAGCATAAAAATGGCCGTGAGATACATAGGTTTTATTGATTTAAGATTCATGACTTGTAAGTTTAAAGAAAAGGTTTAACAAAAGTAGTCATGAACCTTGTAAAATGTTTTTCTTTTATAAACCATATAAAAATCGATAAGGAAACAAATGATATAAAAGAATAGTGTATCGTTAAATAAATAACCAAGTAAAAATGAGTTTGTATAAATTAAGTTGTTTGTAAAACAATGTTTAAGAGAAAATATGTTGTAAATGTAATATGTATAAACTGAAATGGTTTAAATAACGCTGCGATATGTAATACCATAAAAGCACTTATATATAGGAAGTACCAGCGGCATATCCACCATGCTTTTATCACATTACACACGTCTCGATACTTAAATCACTTACCCAAACAAACCACCAAAATGTCATGACCAATTGTCAAATGTTTATGAGTAAACCAAGTCTATTGTCAAATGTAAACCATGTAATGTATAAACAAATGTGATGTATGGTAAGTAAAAAGTACTATTTAAACCATATGTAAAAAGTGCACAAGACAAAGTTTTTGAATAAATCAAAGTTATGTTTTGTAAAATGAAAGCATGCTTTACTGATACAAACACTTATGCGGTATGTTAAACGTATACATTCAAGTCTTGAGACCAGTGTTTTAAAAACCGGTAAATACCGGCCGGTTATACTGGTATTACCGGTGCCGGATGCAAATCCGGTACGACACACCCCGGTAAATAAGTGAAACGGCATAAGATTCGTACCGGCGGTAAAATCCGGTATACCGGTTTGAACCGTAATACCGGTACCGGCCCATGGTTATTTTGGTTTGAATTTTTAGTAATCTAGAGTTTCATCATATACATATACCATCGATTAACACATCATCACTTACGGTTCATCACTTCATCCACAAGATTCTGCTCCATCTTCATTGGTTCATCACTCCATCTTCATCATGCTTCGAGTTCCATCTTCATCGGTAGTTTTGAAACTTGTAAAAGAAAGAGGACATGATAATAGTTATATTCTAATTTATTATGTTAGTGAAAAAAATTAAAATTGATAAGTTATGTCAATATAATTCATATACGTATGTATCTCTATGAAATTATAGAGTTAACTAGGTCATCCGGTTGAACCACCCGGTTCTACCGGTTGAACCATTTTTAAGGCTATCCCGATATGATTTAAAAACCGGTTTTTAAAACATTGCTTGAGACTGTAGGATAACCTTAGAGTAAAGGTTATCAAAATGTTTTCGGATTCAGTCATTCCTTACATCCAAACAAACCTAGGATATCAGGAATGGGAGTTATCAAGTCCTATGGTACCACTACTTACTACCGAGCGGCGTAGCTAATGTTAATGAACGTATTTTAGTTCGTTAAGCAAACCAAATGTCATACCAAACGTAAGCATGTTTTATGAAAACAATGTACCTAGTATGCTAAGTAAACATACAAGGTAGAGATGTAGAACAAGGTGTTAATATGCTGAGTAAACATATGTAATAGAAAAGCAATGTAAAACAATGTGCTAGCATGCTAAGTAAACATACATAGCAAAACAAATGCAATATAAAACAATATGCTAGCATGCTAAGTAAAACATAATGAAATCATGTACTATAAGTGTACTAATGAACATAGCAAGCATATGATATAAAAAACATGGAAAGCACGAAAATAACAAGTAGGCACATGTGTTTCACCCCAAAACAGTTTGAAAACAGTAAAAGAGGGGACTATGTACTCACTTGAGATTGCCTAGAAGTCCTTGAATAACAACCAAGCAATGCTAGAGATCACGGAAATCAAACGGCACCTAATATAGGTAACTACGTTAATAAACCGGACCTAAATTGGAGGATCGGATAGAATGAGGGTTTGTAAACCAAATGAGTATGGGAACTCATGTAATATGGTTTAACAAAACCTACATACTAAAATGAAACCTAACCTAAGTGCTTACGACCCATTACGACCCGTTTAGGTAGCTTATGCTACTTTAACGCGTCGTTCGCGTAAAATGCGTTCGGACCGCCTAACTAGTCTTATGATAAGTAAAATATGCCTTAACATGTCTAATAACGTTGCCAAATCAGTTTAGATGTAAAAAATTATGTTACATATGCTTAAAATGAATTTATGCGCAAAAAGGGTATTTTGGTCATTTACCTAAGGCATATAAACTACCTATCATACAACTAACTAAACGTCGTGACCATAAGGTATAACCTCATAAGGTTATTCCCTATACAAATATGGTCACCTAATGTGTTTGGTCGGATCCTAATGATCGACCAAATGGGTCGGGTTCGAAAGTCTAAGCGATTGATTAGATCGCTTACCTTTACGACCCTATATAAGCACTAAATCTAAAAGTGACGAGCTAAACATGTTAAAACATGTTTAACGAGGTTTGAAAACAAATTTGGTATCAAAACAAAGGGTTTTGATACCCAAGAGTAGTTTGGTTACAAAATACGCAAGAATACGCATTTTGGCCGAAACTACGACTCGACACTATGCCTAGATAACGTGGTAATCAGTAGGTATAGTCATAAGAGACTAAAACCATCGTGATTACGCTCACGTTATGAAGTTCAAACAAACTTCGTGTTGACCATAAACTGGTCAATGCAGAAAGTCAAACGCAGTTTGACTTTCATGCTAAAACGCGTAAAAGAACGAAAGAATACTTACAACGGGTCCAAGAACGGAAGTTTGATTCCAAATATTCTCAGGTATGAAGTGATAAACACATCAACTTAGAGAAATTTCAGAAACAAGTGTGAGTTGAGAGTGAAAGAATGAGGGGTATTTATAGTTTTCGTACAACCGTTAGGATCGTTCATCGAAAACCGAGCTTCAATCTCATCCGTACACATGTACCCACGGTTTTATAATACCATGGGGACCTAAAATGGCCCATAGATTGCTGAAATACCATTTGCAAGTGCCTAATTCAGTTGAAACAAGCTACAAACAGCTGGAACAAGATTCTGTGCAGATCTGCTGCTGGTTCGCGCCCCGCGTAAGACCCAAGGAGGGTCTACGCGGCCCGCCTGGGCTGCACAGTTCAGTAACAACTTTTAGATGTTGTTTTTTTGGTCCCTGCAGTTGTTTTGGCCCATTTTCGACACATTTGAGGCCCGTTAAGCCAACTTTAAGGCCCTACAATGATGCCTAAACATAGTGGACATGAAACATGCTCAAAAATATGCTGGATGTCAGTTCGTTTGGTCGTACGGACGCGTTATTTGCTTAATTACGATGAAATACGCACGAACGCGAAAAACGATCCAAATTACGCGACGAATGGATTTTTCTCTTGCCAATCACTAAAATAAAATATTTTAATGATTACATAAATTTTTGGATGTCCGGATGTATTCAGAACGTAAGTTATGCTCGGAAATGCAAACTTATGCACTTTTTGACGCTTTTAGTCCCTGAATGAGCATAAAGTTTATTTTAGCACACCGAACCCCTCAAAGCCTATTTCTAAGCTATGTGAAGGATATTTAGGGTATGTTTTAACTTATGATCAAGTTCTGGAATGTTTGTTACATTACAAATCGACATACTTTCACAGTTTGTCGAATTTAGTCCCTGTAAGCGAATAAACTTGATTTTGCCATACCAAAGCCTTCAAAACTTATTTCTAAGTTATGTAAAGGTTATTTAAGGTATGTTAAGAATATATTGATGTTCCGGAGTGTTTGTCGCATTAAACTGATTACGTTTGCGCACCAGTTTGCGTACAACTCTCCAGAAAGTGATATAGAGTTTGAAATTGAACAAAAATAAAACATGAAAAATGTCAAACATAAACAAACAAATATTGGGATCAAATAACATTGTTTTATTGATAATTGAACTGTTTACAATGATTACAGACACAAGTGTCACACGAAGCTTGACTTACTCCAATGCAAAATTATGCCCCCCGATAGTGCTACAAATGGAGGTAAACTCCGCCAAATGCGTGTACGGTTCATCATTAGACCTCCCATTGAAATGGGGAAGTATATTGATGTAGTGAGGCTTACAATCGAAAATTCTCCTTTCACAAACTATTGGAGAGTCAATATCAGTAACCACCGGTCTAAAACGGTCATTTACTCCCCGTGGAGGTTGTTTACAACGATGCGGACCGTTAACTTCTTGATCCACCGGCCTTCGATTATCCCTTCTATCACCTCCCATATCTCCTCTTCGGTTTCAACCTTGGTTACCCCTTTGATTACCCCCTCCCATGAAACGAGGAATCCGGTTAGGGTTAGCATTGTTGTTGTAAAACCCACCATTCCGGTTCCTTTGGTTGTTGTTCCGTGGTTTGCGGTTGTTTTCGTAACCGTCATTTCTCATATTCCCATACCTGTAGTCATCATTCCCCACAAAGTTGGCGTTTTGATAGCCAAACTCATCATCTTCAAAAACCTCTATCATTGTAGACGTTACCCCTATTCACATACCCCCAATCTTCATCATCAATAGCCCGATCATCATAATATCCCCCATCATCCGAATATTCCGTATGAACACTCACATGTTCTGGCGATTGGTAACCGGGAACAATAAACGGCTCATCGTCGGGGATGGCGTTTCTCAAATCATCTATATTAAAAAACGGGTCTTCGTTCGCGGGATTGCCACGATCTCGATTGCCTCTACGGTCGGAATTGACATTCCGGTCATCGAGGTGAATGGGTAAGGAATTTTGTCGGTGAAGGTTTTGTTGTTGGGGTGTTCTTTGGGTGTTGTTGGGATTTTGGTTTCGGAAATGTGGTGTGGGTGGTCTAGAATTGTTATTACCACCAGGTTGCTCTTGAGGTATAGGTTGTACGTTTTGGGCGGGATTGAAATTGCTTCAGTATTGGAATTGGTTCGGATTTTAATTTTGGTTAAGGGTTCAGTTTGATTTTTGATTTGCCATTGAATCGGTTTCAATGGATAGTGTGGGTTGTGGTGTTTAGGTGACTTGGTTAGAAACAAGTGTTGCTTCCAACCGGCTGCTAATTTTTTTCTTGCAACTCTTTTGATTTCCGGTTTGTAGACTAATGGTGAAGTCCTCCCGGAGTTCCGCGTATGCATGCACTACCTGTAACCTGCACAAGTAACACACCCCGCGTAACAAATAAAAATACAAAGTACAAGAAAAGAACTTATGCAATTTAAACAGTTAATCACACAATTTCCAACAATATCCAAACACAAAGCGCATGCACTCCCCGGCAACGGTGCCAAAATTTGATCGGAGTGTCACGCTCCGGTCAAAGATAATATTTATAATCCCAAATTACCCTTAACAAATAGTTAGTGGTAGCAAGGGGTCGAACCACGAAGAGTATGTGGTTTGCGAATGGATTTGGATGAATTCTTAAAAGATACCACAGTTATGAAGCTTGTTATTTTATTTTTGTGTATTTTTGTTGATTTTGAAAAGATGTTGAAATGTGAATAACAAATGGGTTGGATTAACTAAAAGAAATAAACGATTGCAAGAAACGTAATTGATGGTTTAAAAACAAGATATGTAAACAAGGTTCACACCCGGTTTCAACAAATGCAAGACTTAGGATTACTATGTGTTTTAATTTGATTTACTCGAAATAATTCATTAACGGGTCAACAATCACAAAGCTTAGGTGCCAATCGCTATCAACGTCATAGACAACGGACCACGATTCACTTCGTTACTTTGGACTAGCAAATCCTATCAAAAGACAAGGCATCAATACGTGTATTCATTTCACAAAGTCAAATTTAATCATTTACTCGACAATTCGCAAATTCAATACAAATGTAGGACAATTGTCTAAAGATTCAAATGTAATTCAAGTTATCACAAATCAAACATCAAAACATAATAAACCCTAAATCTTACAAATGTCTACACCGGGGTGAAACCTCCAAGAAGTTAGCCGCTCATGGTGAATGGGACTTGATCAACGGATGTTAGAGACTTGATTTGAATCATCTTGGAACTTGTAGAAGGGTGAATGATGAAGGTTAGGTGTTGAGATGAAGGATGATGGTGATTGATTTCAATGATGGATGGATTAGGGTTTTGGAATGGTAGTGATGAAGAATCGAATCTTGATTCGAGTGATGGATATGATGGTAGGTGGATTGGTGATGAAGACGATAGGTGAATTAGGCTCCCATGATATGATTCAAACTCAAACAATGTGTAACTCTCGAAAATTAATGACCTAGCTGTTTTTTAGATCATTCAAACACCAAAAGAAACAAAGTTTCGCGTCATCAACATTGGGAAGCCGTCGACGACGGCCTGAAGCCCCATCGGTGACGGTTCGTGCATTGTTCAATTTCAGCCGACGGGCTATCTCGCTGTCTACGGACTTTCGTGGCGATGGAATTTTGTACACGGCGTCGGCGACGGCCCATATGGGCGTCGGCGACGGTGCCGGCAACTTGTGGTCTCCGTTTTTCGCGTAACACACTCCCGGTTGACCCGTTCTGCGTCCCGGTGATCCGTTTTTTCTTCCCGGTGGTCCGTAAAGCTCCCAATTAGCTCCTTAAACTTCGTAAGACCTGCAAAACACAAATCCTATTAAAAGTAGACTATTCGAGATAAACACTCATATAAAAACATGATATTACACAACTACGAACACCGGTTTTCGACCACGTATCAGCACGCTAGCTAATTCACGTTCTTGGAACGACACTACGGAATCACACCAAGCTAGCTTTACACAGGAATATCCAGGTGAGTTCATAACCCCCACTTTTTCTAGTTTTACATTTTTATAAATGTTTTCGGGGGTGGAAAGACATGCAAGTTTTGCATAATCACACAAGGTTTTGATAAATGTATATCACATATTTATAAACCATTCCGCGACAGGATTTCAACGAACTTAATTGGTTTACAAAAAGATCATGCTAAACATACCGGTTTTACAAAAACATAAGTGTTTTTCGAAACACGCATGAGTTTTAATAACACGAATGACATGGGCAAAGGCCCAAGTACATGGGCAGAGGCCCAAGGACATGTGCAGAGGATCAAGGACATGGGCTAGGCCCAATAACTCATACATTATACATTAACTGGGGTATGGTTAAGCTAGTGAATGAACTGTAGGATCATGCGAGCGAATAGTATCTCTCTTAAGCGCAATTAATCTTGTATAAGACCGAGGGACAAGAGAGGTAGATCTATCGGGTGAGGCGAGCCCCACTCTTGGGTCCTTGTGTGGTCCATGTAGTGCTTTTGTTGTTCCAACCGGGTGGACCGGAGGAAATTTGCTAGGGTTGAGTGCTTCCTATGGCGCCACATATATTAATGCCTTAGCTACGCATTAATGATCAGGTTCATAGACGCTTTACATACCAGTTTTTTTTAGTCGGATTTTCAAATGTTTTTAAGATTCATTTGATAAAAACTCACAAATACATGGATTCACGAACTTTGGTAACGTTTTTCAACTTATGTACAAGTAAGAGGACGTGTTAGTCCTACTTATAAAGACTCTTTTGGGCTCGGCCCATTCTCTCGCGTGCAACGCACAAAGACTCTCGTGCGTTAGACTCACAGTTTTCATATGACATACTGAGAAAAATGATTTTATTATGTCTTCTCAACAACTTTTAAGTCGGTTATCAAAAAGATCCATTTTAAATCTTTTCAAAACAAACTATGAACTCACTCAACTTTATGTTGATTTTTTCGCATGTTCTTTCTCAAGTCACATTTTCAAATTATGGAACGCTTGGAATAGGAGGACCCGTGGGAATTCGAGTACTTATCGGCGTTCATTTATCTTAGCTCAAACACTTGTGATGTGGAATGAAGATACCAGTCCGGTCATGCCAATACTCTGATTTATCGGGGTGTGACAGACTGGTATCAGAGCTATAGGTTACAGCGAATTAGGTTTCTGTAGAGATACCTAGGCTCTAACCACATTTTCCTCTAGGGACTTAGATTTTTTTAAGGCTTGAACACGTATAGAACGCCTAGGACTCGAATATGGGTTCCAACCGTTGCCGAGAACAACGAGTAAATAGTCTTGGTTTTAGACATACACAAGTGTTATGTTTGATACACAGTACACGAAACGATTACACACGGTAAGCAAAACCTGGAGGGTTTTGATAACACGCATATAGGACCTTTGTAAAAACTCTTGATGAGAAACTTATGTCGAAATTCATTAAAGGTCCTCACATAGGAGCCGCGAGTATTAACGTGGGCACACACTATTATCTCTATTGTCTATGCTATTTTATTCACCCGAGCAGGCAACCTACGCATAACGAAACGCTAGTGCACAAGTATACATGAAACTTAAACTATACGTCAGCGGACATCGAAGTTTATCACAGACGAATTTTGAAGCAAGGCCTTTGGAAAACATGATTGGACGCGACAACAACGATGCTAATCCCGTCAGCGGGAGAACAACAACCGAAATGCGGTACTTTGTCACGTGATCCTGTAAATGACACGAATCATGCTGAGGTATGTTAAAACAAGATTTCACAACAGTCGATGCTTAGCCTATTGAGACTCACAACTATTGGTGTTGCAAAAGAAGTCACATGTCTTCGCATTCCCCCTACTTCATTAATGGCAATTACACTATGTTCGACATTCCATAGTAATGTCATCTAACAATCGGTCATTACATGAAGTTCCAGGTAAAGTCCTTAAATTTCTTTTGTTGAAATTTTGAATTTTTGCTTATAGTGAGTAGGTTTTCATACCTCTACTCCCCCTAGTGGCCAGTGCATCACGAGAATTTTATTTCATAATAGTGAACACTCGATTGCTTCGTTTCTTGACAAATTCATATGTTACGCATGATTTGTTTGTTACACATGCGGTTAAATTGATTCGTGAAGACCATCGGTGGCTTCACTCTAAATTGTTGCTTATCAACATTCAATATTGTTTCGCTATGTTCTAGTTTTGCATTATGATTGGATGACTACATTATTGCAAAGCGTTGACTCTTTGATGTCGAGTCGACGGATTTCTTGGAAAACTCATCTTCTTTTGATTGGTATACATGGTTTTTCGTTGTAACCATGTCGAAACTTTCTTATTGATACATGAATTCATTGTTGGATTGTGTTTCAACCAAGTTCAATTGATTGAACTTGCTCGTAATATATATTCGATTCAAGATTCCATATGATGGATTGAGGTCATCATATTCAAAATAATCCCAACAAGCCCTTCATTTGCTTTGAACCATAACAGGCTTGTTTGGTCTTCGACTTCATTGAATCGTTTCTTTGATCACGATCACCTTGTGGTGGCGTTTTTCACAAGTTTGAAGCTTACGCTAATCTCGTTGCTCACATCATTTACGGATTTAGTTTTTTATTTATTTGTTTATTGATATTAAATCCGCTTTGTTGGTTTATCATATTAAAGCAATCTTAATACAATCGTGTGTTAAGATAATGGTACACAAAATTCATGTTATATGCCGGTGTACCTCTTAAAGGTTCTTTCATCATCGATCGAATATTTTGCGATATTCATTGCTCCTTCATCTTCGATCAAAACACATTATTTATTTGTCTCATTTTCAATCGAAAATCCTATGAGATTTGTTTGAAACAAACCTTCAGATTTACTTCGTTAACCCTTTAGTTAAATTCAAACATGGTGATACTTGTTCGATCACCACTATTATTGAATTGTTTCATTCACTACGACACCTTGTGGCGTCGGTATAAACTTGTAGCTTGTGCTAATCACGATCAGCCGTCTCATGCAAAACTATATATGCGTTTCGTTTGACACATCATTTAAGTAGTCTTAATGCAACTATGTATTAAGACGATGATACACCAGGTTCGGTTATATTTCATTTCGGTGTATCCTTGCAACTCAACAATGCCAACACATTGATTTTATCTTATTCATTTATTGGTTCAACAGTTGACAAATCATTTCATGATTCTATCTATTTGAGCTTGTTGATTCAAGTTTCAATCATACAACAACCAACGCAAGTTTCCGTTGGTAGAAAATTCGAATAAGTCTTGATTCGATTACTCGGTCATTCACTTTGGTATTATTTGGACTTACATAGGAATGACACAACTCTGAGGAGATAACATAGACTAAATTTCAAGGACGAAATTTCTGTAACAGGGGAGAATGTGACAATCGGCAATTAGCGGCTTCTAATTATATGATTAACAAACGTTTAGGCGATAATAAATAGTGTTTAAGACACGAATTAGCTTAATTAGGCTATTAGAATGCCTAGGAACGCTTATCCGACGTTATAGTGCGCGTATCATGATTTTCGGGAAATCTGTTGAGCGTTAAACGATAACGAACATACATCGTACAAAATACTGACAACGCCGACAAATACGAATTGTATACGTATAATTTAAACATATGGATTTTGTTTTGCGAAGTTTTCATACTCTTGAACGACACAAAATGCGTACGTGATCGAAAAACCAAGAAATGATAACGCACCGACAATCAACAACGAAACGGAAGCACCGGACTCGAGTTTGTTGGCCCATGAATTCAAGCCCAGAAGAACAGATGATAAGGAAAGCCAAAACTGGTTCTCAATAGTTGATCATCATAAGCAGAGCTTGTTCTAGATTCTTCCCATGACAGTGGTTATCTATCATCTGATGAACTTTAAGTACTGATCCTCTCAACAACTGATAGCCAAAGGTCTGTTGAAGTACAAAGACTGAAGCCCTAACTACTGATGTCTCTCAAGCACTGATAAAGACCAAAGCACTGCTCATTCAAGGAATGATCACTCTTTGAAGAAAGCACTGATTCTTAACATCAGTGCTTAGGCTACAACAGTGGAAGATGCATCAGTGTTTTGTATAATCAGTGTTTAATGTAATCAGTGTTTGTATTATCAGTGTTTAGAGTTTGTTAGGTTCTTAGATGTCACTTTCTAGGTGATGTCAGCAAAGATGCTCAGTGGTTTAGTTAGTACTATAAATAGAACAGTACCTGTACTGTTCTATTAGCTCTTTCTCACCAAGTCATCTTGTACGAACAAATCACTGAGCTCAGGCTGAGGGGGAGTCTAGTTGCATGCATGCATAGTTGAACTTTGTAATACATACAATCTTTTGACTAAATGAAATCATGTTTGCTAAAAATAATTCTTCCTTGATTGTGTGTTAAAGTTTATTTCCATTTCCGCTGCACATTAAATCTCTGTTTCATCTTCCATTTCTATTAAACAACACAATCTAAGAAACTCAGATCCTAACAGAGTTATGTCTCGATATTAATATAATATGATAGTTTTGGCTTCGTCTTCGAATTTTAATATTCATAATTGGAAATCAGATTGAAAAACGAGCGAGAAACGACGGACGAGGCTTTTACGTGATTTATCACGACTAAACGTACGAACGCGTCTATTGATGAATTACGGCGTAATTTTAAGGGCATTTGACCCTAAAACAATATCCTACGACAATTTACGACAATCGGGTGCGAAAACAGGCTTTCAAAATCGTATCGGGCCGCGCGAAACGGGCTTATGGGCCTTGGTCCCAAGCCCAATTTAAAACCTAAATATAAATAGAAAAAACATGCAACCCTAATCCCCATTTTTTTTCCTAAAAGTCACGCACACCAGACCCTGCATCTTCTCTGCATATGTTTCTTCTTGGAGAAACCCGAGACAAACACCACTCTGCTCTCTCGTTTCTGACCGACGACCAGAGTGACTCCGGCACCCCTCCCACTCCGGCTGGCGAACACCCACACTCACCTGATTTAAAGAGAGGAATAGAGATGAGAGAGGGATTGGGAAGAAAGACATCCACCGCCACGGCGGCAGCGCGATGGCGGGACAAGAAAATCGGAGGGAAAGAGAGAGAGAGAGAGAGACGTCGGAAGGGGGAGGAGAACGGCGGATGGCGGCGGAGCTCCACCACTAATGTTGATGATGATTTATTATTAATGATAACGATGTTATGGTGTCGATGGTGGTGGTTCCGGTGAAGGCGACGGCGGTGGTTCTAATGTCCGATGAATTTCTGGTAAGAATTTGGCTTCCCTCTTCTTTCTTTCCTCGTTTCTATTCTGATACTTGAAGATGATAATGTTAGGCCACTGTTGATGTTGAAGATGGTGGAGGTGGTTCTGCCCTACGGCAGGAACGACGGTCGCGGGGGGGGGGGGGGGGGGTGCTCAACTCGGGATAACAAGAGTCAAGGTAATCCGGGTTCTTGGCAGCGGGTTCGAGTTTTAGATCGGAGATTGTGGGAGTTTCGAGTATCGGTTCAGAGTTGGTTATGGTTTGGAGTGTGTTTGGTTCGAGTTCTGGTTCGTGTTTGCTTCGGGTTCATGTTCGGTTCGGATGTCGGTTCAGCTTTGGGTCACGGCTCGAGTTCCGGTCAATGTCAGTCAACACAGTGGCTAACTGGTCAACCCCAGTCAACTCTGGACCTGGTAAAGTTTAGGCGTAGCAAGTCGTAAGTACGTTAGTTTAGATTTTCATTATAGTTATACTCGACCAAGCTCAACCCGCTTCGACTAGATATTTGTTATGTTTTGATACATTTGACGAAAACTATATATAGTTGATTATATTGATTGAATTATTGTTGGATTTTTGAAAAAATAGACAACATTTTATTGTCGGGTTATTCAACAAACAGAAGAAACTCTGTCCAAATTTCGAAAAAATCCGAAATACAAAACATAACTTTATTGTTTAAACGATACTTGTTGAAACCGAGTTTTCTCATAAAATAAATAAAAAGACGTATTTATTTTTACGACGTTACAAGTTAACGAAAAACTGATATTTAATTTATATAAATATAATTATTTTTATTTATTACAAACGCCCATAACTCGGAAACTTCAACAACATAACTATAGTTAGTTATATATCGTTTAAACCTCGTTTTTCGTATAATTTTTATAAAATAAATATAATTGTTTATATTTATTTCAACTTCGTTACTTCGTGTTATTTTTTACAATAAATATAATTGTCTATATTTATTTTGAACGTCGAAAATCATATAATATAAATATAATTATTTATATTTCTTTCAATCGTCTAGAATCCGAATAGTCTTATAAAATGAATATATTTGTTTATGTTCATTTTAAACGTCAAGTTTTCGAATATATATAAATGTATATATATTTATTTACTTCCATCCTACGAAAACTACAACGGTATATTACCGAATCATGTACAACATTTTGAATACGTACCATTATCGATCTACACATTTTTATTCGCGACAACTAACACGACTTCGTAAGTATATTTATATGTAAATATAAATATATATATATATATATATATACATATGAAAATAAGTCGACTTCGAGACTTTGTTTCTATCCCGATTAAACGGGATCAAATAACCATTGAATGGTTACACTAAATCAAAATAATATCACCTTCATAGAATCGTGAGTTAACGATTCGGTAGAGCTCGGACACGTAGTTTAGCTACGTCGATCGATTTAGAAAACTTATAAGTATTCATTCGTAGCAATGTGATAGTTGCACGCTAGCTACGTCACGTTCTTGGAAGGGCACTACGGAATCACACCAAGCTAGCTTTACACAGGAATATCCAGGTGAGTTCATAACCCCCAACTTTTTCTAGTTTTACATTTTTATAAATGTTTTCGGGGGTGAAAGACATGCAAGTTTTGCATAATCACACAAGGTTTCGATAAATGTATATCACATATTTATAAACCATTCCACGACAGGATTTCAACGAACTTGATTGGTTTACGAAAAGATCATGCTAAACATACCGGTTTTAGAAAAACAGAAGTGTTTTTCGAATCACGCATGAGTTTTAATAACACGAATGACATGGGCAAAGGCCCAAGTACATAGGCAGAGGCCCAAGGACATGTGCAGAGGCCCAAGGACATGGGCTAGGCCCAATAACTCACACATTATACGTTAACTGGGGTATGGTTAAGCTAGGGAATGAACTGTAGGATCATGTGAGCGAATAGTATCTCTCTTAAGCGCCATTAATCTTGTATAAGACCGAGGGGCAAGAGTGGTAGATCTATCGGGTGTAGCGACCCCACTCTTGGGTCCTTGTGTGGCCAATGTAGTGCTTTTGTTGTTCCAACCGGGTGGATCGGAGGAAATTAGCTAGGGTTGAGTGCTTCCTATGTCGCCACATATATTAATGCCTTAGCTACGCATTAATGATCAGGTTCATAGACGCTTTACATACCAGTTTTTGATACTCGGATTTTCAAATGTTTTTAAGATTCATTTGATAAAAACTCACAAATACATGGATTCACGAACTTTGGTAATGTTTTTCAACTTATGTACAAGTAAGAGGACGTGTTGGTCCTACTTACAAAGACTCTTTTGGGCTCAGCCCATTCTCTCTCGTGCAATGCACAAAGACTCTCGTGGGCTAGACTCACAGTTTTCATATGACATACTAAGAAAAATGATTGTATTATGTGTTCTCAACAACTTTTAAGCCGGTTAGCAAAAAGATCCATTTTAAATCTTTTCAAAACAAACTATGAACTCGCTCAACTTTATGTTGATTTTTCACATGTTCTTTTTTAGGTCACATTTTCAAATTATGGAACGATTGGAATAGGAGGACCCGTGGGAATTCGAGTACTTATCAGTGTTCATTTATAGAAGTCTTAGCTCAAACACTTCCGCTGTGCAATGAAGATACCAGTCTGGTCACGCCAATACTCTGATTTATCGGGGTGTGACATGTGTTGACTAAACCAAAGTGCAGTGGTGTGTATTGACCAAACCAAAGTGAAGTGGTGTGTATTGACAAAACAAAATAACCCTGCATCAACCAAAATATGTTGTATAATTACCAAAATACCCCTGCAGCACCCGAAACTTATATGCATTGATGTGTAATTACCAAAATACCCCTGCAGCACCCAAAACTTATATGCCGTGATGCGTAATTACCAAAGTACCCTTGCATCCATTAACACTTATATGCAGTGATGTGTAATTACTAAAATACCCTTGCATCCATTAACACTTGTATAATATGGGTAAACTAAATACATTCTGGATTTTGAGACAAAAATGAAAAGGTTTGACCCGTTTCGGTCAATTTATGCAAACTAGTTACATAAACCGAAACGAATGCGCAAGATGCGTAACGGGTAACCATATGAGTCATATACAGGTTTCCTAAGTTAATATGCTTTAAATATGTTGTGACATCAGTAAGATATCTTATGTTATGCCCAAAACGAATTTAAACTCAAACTATGCCCCGTAGGGGCATTTTGGTCATTTTAAAGGTTATAAAAGAGTTTAAATAATAATCTGACTTATAGGTCTGATATAATCAGCAAAAATACTTAATTTTATAAGGTATAACAGTAGGGTATTACCTATATGTGAATTTTATCATTTATAAGCAAACTATGCATCTTAGGGGTATTTTGGTAATTTCACAAAGGCCTAAAAGGTCAAAACTGGAAATCTGAGTTTAAAACTCTTGCTTACTGTAAATATATAAAAATTTACTGAAGTTATCAGTAGGCATCAAACCTTATATGTTTAAAATAGTTTTAATACATACTATGCGTTAAAAACGCTTAAAAAGGCGATTTTGAGCTATTTCCGGGTTTTTAAGGGAAAGCTGATATTTTTATTATTCCAGAAAGCTCAAAATGTTTTATTTATCATATTAGATTAGTAGAAAAAGATTTGGTATCAAAATAATTTGTAACACTCATTTTATAGCCCAAAAGGGCAAAACCGGCAATTACCGAATTTAGCTTAGAACTCTATGTTATGCTCAGCCTAAAATTAAATAAAAATCTTCAAAAATCTCAAAATATTATATTACATCAGTGGATAAAAATTTTGATATTAAAAATTGGGTTCAGATAGGCTATATGCCAATTACGCCGTTTAATTAATAAAAAGCTTTTCATTTACGCTAACGAGCATAACTCCTAATCTAGACCTCAAACTGATGTCAAATTTTAGGGACAAGTCTAATAATCAGTAACTAAGGTTTCTATTCTTTTACATTTTCAAAAATCACATTTTAAGGTCATATGGGCAAATAGTCAACATATAGGCAATAAACAGAAACATGCATATGAATCGGATATTTATTGAACCAAGTTGTATAATCACAGAGGGTTATACTAACATGAAATCTGGTCCAAATAAGGCTCTAAGTCATTTCTAAAACATGCTTAAACGGGTCAGAACTGAAAGTCAAAGCAGAAGTCAAATTATGCGACTTTAGGTTCTGAACCGGGCCTAAACTGAAAATTGTCGGGTTGAACATGTTTAGAAATGTTCTTATATTAATTACCAAGTTATATTGATGATAAAATAGGTTGCATGGGTTCTACATTGCTAATTATGCATTAATTTTGAAAATAAGCTTTCTGTTGACTTTTTAAGATTAAGTTTGACCCGACAATTGACTTAGTTAGAATGGGAATCAGAGGGTGCCCTTTTAAGGGTTTATTACCCACATAATTACCAACTCAAAGCTACTCTTAATTTAACTAATGACTGGACCATTAGTGATTAATCACGAAGTCAAACTTTAATTACGATAAGTTTGACTTATGGTCATTAAACTAATTAAAACTGAATTTAGGAAGTTAAGGACACTTACAAAGGTCCTAAGCACGATTTTGGATCCTAAGGACACTTGTTGAAGTCCAGAGAAGCTCTAGAGAAATGCTTGAAATGCAAATGAAATGAGCAAGTCCAATTGTTGCAACTTCAAGCTCTTATATAGTGAGCTAAATGCCACAAGATCCTTACAACAAAGTCTATAAGTGTTCCCTGATGATCCCCATGTGTCCCTAGGCATGAAAATCTGTTGGCCAAGCTCCTGTATCCGAATACCAGCTCTCTAAGGCGGTGCAACCGGTTATAACAGGAAACTGCCATTTTCTGTTGCCAGCGACGGGCTTACGGACCGTAAGCATAATTCCTTGCGGTCCGTATTCACATCTTACGGGCCGTAAACTAATGATCATGCGGTCTGTAACCGACCCTGATATGAGATTCACAGTTACGAACCTTGCGAACCGTAAGCCCCAGGCCTTGCGGTCCGTATCCGCTTTCTTTTATTATCTTTGTTCAGCTCCACCACCTTACGGACCGTAAGGTGGTCTCTTTGCGGTCCGTATCCGTTCATCAGAGGACAAAAACTTGCAAACTTTCAAGCTTTGGCCATGCAATCTTTACCATTCCGAATCTCATGCTTTCTTCTCAGTGTAGGGACCATGTATTCAGGTGTTTGCATGCCCTTGCATGTGTTGCCATGCACAATTGGGTCTTTGGACTTATTGATGAATGCTTTTGAAAGAATTTGTCGTATGAAACATAGGATCCATTTCTTGTGCCAATTTGAATTATACATTATCAAAATAATCGGACTTAAATATATCAGATGTTTATAATATAGATTAGGGTCTTGGGATTTATAATGAGGTCGTTCAGAGGTATTAATTAACATGTCGACACTTTTTAAATCCTGCCATACATCTTTAACTTGATCCGAGTTTATGACGTGTTTGCCTTACGTGACACGTGTCTTAAATTTTATTGGACATAAATTTACGAGGTGTTACATCCTCACCCCCTTAAAAGAAATCTCGACCTCGAGATTTACTGAAATAAATGAGGGTACTTTTCTTTCATTGTGGACTCTACCTCCCACGTGTACTCGAGACCTCTGCGGGCATCCCATTTAACCTTAACAATTGGCACATGCTTCCTTCGAAGCTTCATAACCTGTCGATCCTCGATCGACAAAGGTTTTTCCACAAATCTTAAGCTCTCATCTATGTGTACATCTGTGTGTGGTATGACTAGCGATTCATCAGCTAGATATTTCTTCAGATTGCAGATGTGGAATACATTATGGATTCCATTGAGCTCTTCAGGTAAGTTTAACTTATAAGCCACTGATCCAACACATTCGATGATCTCAAATGGTCCTATATACCTTGGGCTTAATTTGCCTTTCTTACCAAAACGCATCACTCCTTTCCAGGGTGATACTTTAAGCAACACTTTGTCACCAACCTCAAACTTTAGAGGTTTACGCCTTAAGTCTGCGTAGCTTTTCTGCCTATCTCTGGCAGCTTTCAGGCGGTCATGAATTTGGACAATCTTGTCCGTTGTTTCAAGGACTATATCAGGTCCTAATAACTGAGCTTCTCCTACTTCTGCCCAACAAATAGGCGTCCTGCATTTCCTACCATATAATGCTTCAAAAGGCGCAGCCTAAATGCTTGTATGGTATCTATTATTATAGAGAACTCGATCAATGGCAGGTGGTTATCCCAACTACCACCTAAGTCAATCACACATGCACGGAGCATGTCTTCCAAAGTTTGGATGGTACGCTCACTCTGTTCGTCCGTCTGAGGATGGTAAGCCGTACTAAAATTTAAACGCGCGCCCAAATATTGTTGGAAACTTTTACAAAAATGTGATGTGTATCTAGTATCTCTGTCAGAGATAATAGATACTAGTACGCCGTGCAGAGATACAATCTTATCTACGTATGATTGGGCTAACATGTCAGAGCTATAGGTCTCTTTAATGGGTAGGAAATGTGCTGACTTAGTCAGTCTATCTACTATCACCCATATAGTATCATTTCCTTTCTTTGTCTTTGGCAACTTGGTGAGGAAATCCATCGTCACCATCTCCCACTTCCAGGTGGGAAGTTCAGGCTGTTGTAGCAAACCTGACGGCTTCTGATGTTCAGCTTTGACTTGAGTGCACGTCAAACATTTGGCTACATATGTAGCTATAGATTTCTTCAAGCCTATCCACCAATAGTTCGCCTTTAGATCCTGGTACATCTTGTTAGCTCCAGGATGAACGGAATACTTAGAACTATGGGCTTCCTGGAGGATAACATCCCGAAGTCCTCCATAAACTGGAACCCATATTCGTCCATTTAACCTTAGGATTCCGTCTTTGCCATAGGATAAATGCTCTTCAGTTACTCCTAGCCTTTCATCAGGATAGCTAGCTTCTAGTACAGCTTCTTTCTGCGCAGCTAACAACCTTTCATTCAAACTATTCTTTATTTCAATGCTCTTGGCATTGATTCTTATGGGTTTCACTCGTTCTTTTCTACTTAAGGCATCGGCGACTACATTCGCCTTGCCTGGATGGTATCGTATCTCACAGTCATAATCATTTAAAGTTTCCATCCATCGTCGATGCCTCATATTCAAGTCCTTTTGATTAAACAAGTGTTGAAGGCCCTTGTGATCCGAATAGATCACGCACTTGGTTCCATACAAGTAATGCCTCCAAAGTTTTAGTGCAAATACAACGGCACCCAGCTCCAAGTCATGGGTGGTGTAGTTCTTCTCATGCACCTTTAACTGGCGTGAAGCATAGGCAATGACCTTGCCTTTTTGCATAAGCACACATCCCATCCCGGTGTGTGATGCATCACAATACACCACAAACTCATCAATTCCATCTAGAAATGTCAGTACTGGAGCGTTGCTTAACTTCTGTTTCAAAATATCGAAAGATTCTTGCTGCTTAGGCCCCCAGTCAAACTTGCTATTCTTTCGAGTTAGTAAAGTCAGGGGTGCTGCAATTCTTGAGAAGTTTTCAATAAAGCGCCTATAATAACCTGCCAGACCTTGAAAACTGCGAATCTCGGTGGGTGTCTTTGGCTCTTGCCAATTCATAACAGCTTCAACTTTAACGGGATCTACTTGGATACCACGCTCACTAACAACATGTCCAAGGAATTGGACTTCACGAAGCCAGAATTCACATTTCGAAAACTTGGCATAGAGTTTCTCCTGCTGAAGTAGTTCCAAAATGCATCGAAGATGCTTCTCATGGTCGGCCTGATTATTTGAGTAAATCAAAATATCGTCAATGAAGACGATAATAAATTTGTCCAAATATGGCTTGCAGACATGGTTCATGAGGTCCATGAATGCTGCTGGTGCATTAGTGAGCCCAAAAGGCATCACTAAGAACTCGTAATGACCATAACGAGTCCTAAATGCAGTCTTGTGTACATCATCATCTTTAACTTTCAGTTGATGGTAGCCTGATCTCAAGTCGATCTTGGAGAAGTAACTCGCCCCTTGTAATTGATCGAACAGATCGTCGATCCTGGGCAAAGGATACCTATTCTTGATAGTGACTTTATTAAGCTCGCGATAATTGATGCATAGGCGCATCGACCCATCCTTCTTCTTCACAAACATGATTGGTGCTCCCCATGGAGATGAACTAGGACGAATGAAACCTTTTGCCAATAAATCGTCTAGCTGAGTCCTCAACTCTTTCATCTCTGTTGGTGCCAATCTGTAAGGTGCCCTTACAACAGGTGCTGCTCCTGGAATAATGTCAATTCTGAATTCTACTTGCCTATCTGGTGGCAAACCAGGTAGTTCTTCAGGGAATACTTCAGGATATTCAGAAATGACAGGGATATCTTCAATCTTAGGTTTCGGCTCATCAACAGTCACTTGTGCCATGTAGATGACACAACCCTTTTTCAAACACCTAGATGCCTTGAGCATAGACACTTGCTCAGGCAGTCCATACTGGTATCTCCCTGAATGGTAAGTGGTTCACCAGACGGAGTCTTGATCACCACTTGCTTCTTGTTGCAAACAATCTGAGCATGGTTATGAGATAACTAGTCCATGCCTATAACTATATCGAAACCGGCTAACTTCAAAGGAAGTAAGGACAAAGGAAAAGAGTGGTTCCTAATGGATATGAAGCATCCATCTAACACAGTTGATGCGGTTTCTATGGTGCCATCGGCTAATTCAACCTCATATTTTATGCTTAGGGTTCTAACAGGTAGGTTTAACAACTTACAAAACTTATCATCAACAAAAGACTTATCTGCTCCCGAATCAAATAACACCCTTGCATAAACATCATTAATAAGGAAAGTATGTGTTATGACATTATCATTCCGGATTGCCTCTTGTGCATTCATCTGGAAGACCCTAGCATTGGTCTTTTTCCCATCTTCAGCCTTCTTTGCAAACTTTGGGCAGTTGGACTTAATGTGCCCTTTCTCGTTGCAGCTATAGCACGTCGCATCCTTGATTTTCTTACAGTCCAATGTCTTGTGCTCAGAAGATTTACAAATCCCACAAGGCCTTGGCTGCGATTGGGATTTCGATTCTAATATGCACCTCCCGAAGTGGTGCTTCTTACAGATCTTACACTTGGGCTTATCGCCCGACTGATGACCATCCTTTCTCGTTCCAGAACTCTTCTTGTGGTCATTGTTTCCCTTATGTTTCTTGTCTGACCGTCATGAGTTGTCATCCTCCCGCTTCCTCTTCTCAGCGTCTGTGTTCTTCAGCGATCTTTGCTCCGCCACCTTACGGACCATAAGGTGGTCTCTTTGCGGTCTGTATCCGTTCATCAGAGGACAAAAACTTGCAAACTTTCAAGCTTTGGCCATGCAATCTTTACCATTCCGAATCTCATGCTTTCTTCTCAATGTAGGGACCATGTATTCAGGTGTTTGCATGCCCTTGCATGTGTTGCCATGCACAATTGGGTCTTTGGACTTATTGATGAATTCTTTTGAAAGAATTTGTCGTATGAAACATAGGATCCATTTCTTGTGCCAATATGAATTATACATTATCAAAATAATCGGACTTAAATATATCACATGTTTATAATATAGATTAGGGTCTTGGGATTTATAATGAGGTCGTTCAGATGTATTAATTAACATGTCGACACTTTTTAAATCCTGCCATACATCTTTAACTTGATCCGAGTTTATGACGTGTTTGCCTTACGTGACACGTGTCTTAAATTTTATTGGACATAAATTTACGAGGTGTTACACTATATGTTTCTTGTCCAAAACAGGCAATACAAAACATTAAATTGTCCAAACAAAAGTCAAACTTTGACCAACTGACTGCAGCCTTCTTTATTGCCCTTCCCTTTTGGCCTTCCTCTTTTAGTTGACTGTTTTCTTCCAACCTGGGCCTCATTTTGAGTGGTCTATTGGGTTGACTCCTGAGTTGATTGTTGGGTTGATTGCTGAGTTTACGTTTTCTTCTTTTGGTTTCCCTTTTGTCTTTTTTATCCAGGTTCAGTTGCATCCAATAACAATACACAAAGTGTATTACTAGTAGCATAATTTGACAAATAAAAAATTGAAATAAAACACTAAACCTCATAAATGTCCACCTGCATTCATGTTTCCTTGCAGCTTTCCAGAACAACTCCTTCAACTCCTCATCCTTGAATGTCTTGCGCCAGTTAGCATAGATGTGCCTTGCACAGTTTCTATGCTCTGCTCTTGGCCAAACCAGTGCAACAACATTCAACAGACCCTGCACAATCATAAGTATTACTATTAAGCAACATGGCAGAATAAAACATATGTATTACTAGTAAGCAACATGACAAAATACTACATTTTGCTGATCTGATATGAATGTCCATGATTCCCCACCATCACTTATTCCTAAACACTTCCTGAGCTCTTCCATGAACCATTCCCATCTATCATTATCTTCCCCTTCAAGCACTGCCCATGCCAAGTGTCACACCCAACCGATGGCGGAAACATCAGAGTGAGACGATAACATAATTGTTCATAGCATCATAACACTAAATTGTGACAATATATGATTAATCAAAATTTCATAAAATGCTAACATGGATACATTGTTCAACAAAACAAAACATGATCAAATTGTAGCATCAAAACATGAATCATAAATAATTGTTTATTCATTTAGGCGTGTATCTAAGTCCACCCTAAACTTGTTTCTTTGTTCATCACCTATTAACCTGCAACATGTATTAAAATATGATCAACAAATATGTTGGCGAGTATACAAGTTTGATACATAGCATAATAATGAAAAATGTTTTAACTGTTGTTGGTGCATGCGTCTGTCAACTTCGTCTTGTATCGAGTCTTACATTGCAATTGTTAGATCAGGGCGCATTGTACAAGAAATAGGATAGGATTTATGTGTGATTGAGCTAATTTCGTTTGAACATGACAGATGACACTTTCAAACGAAATTAAGATGTTTAATTTCGTTTGAAGGACACCATGTCACCTTCAAACGAAATCAAGTCTCCTATATATACCCTACATACGAAATCATTTGTAACTTTCCGGTCAGTGTAACGAAGTGCTGCCGAAGTGTTGTCAGACTGTAAATCATTATCAAATCAATCATACAACAGTTTAAAGTGTATATCTTGCTGAATTGATCTCTACACGTCTGTTTCCGCCTTTCGTGTTGAGTAAAACTCTTCTGATCGACTCGTTCGGGTCTAAAATGATCCTACAAGTGGTATCAGAGCTCAGGAGGAAGAGTTCATGCCAATTCAGCTATTTTTTCTAACTTCTACACCTTCTTTTCAAAATTAAACAAGTTTTCACGGTTAAAAACGGCTGATTTTCACATATCATGTGCGTAATGTTGTTTTAACAAACCCTAGAAAGTTTCAGAACTAAAATCGGATTAAAACTTGATCAATTGGACAAAATTTGAACCGAAATGATGATGTCATGCTGATTCCGTTTGAGATTGCTTGCTGATTTTGTTTGAGAGTGTACATTGATCCTGATTTCGTTTGAAGTTGTTTAGTGATTTCGTTTGAGATTGCACATGGGGACTAATTCCGTTTGAAAGTTCTTGGTTATTTCGTTTGAATTTGGAATTCCGTTTGAGAATCTGATTAATCTCGTTTAAGGATCGTATTCCGTTTGAGGGTTTCGTTTGAACTAGGCAATTTTGTTTCAAGTTGCAATCTCGTTTGAAGGTTATACAAGTTCCACAATTTCGTTTGAAATAGTGGGTGTTTCAAACGAAATTAGGTAGATTGATTGAACAGGTTAATTTCGTTTGAAACATCTTAATCTCGCTTGAAGTGGTTTGCAGGTTATTTTGCTTGAAGGTGTTATCTCGCTTGGAAGAGATCTCGTTTTGAAACCTTATCTCGCTTGAAAGTTCCTGTTATTGTGAAAAGTTTACGGAATCATGAGTGAAGAATTTTACAACATGTTTGCGACATCCCCGACTACTCCAGCTACCATTGCTCAAAACGTGAATTTAGAAAACGAAACTGGAACTACACAAAAACCCCCGAAGCTAATGAGCATTGAGGAGTATTACGGTTGGAAAGATCGGTTTAAGAACTGGGTTCAAGCCAATCACTTGAGATCTTGGGAGTGTATTTTGAAGAAATATGTGCTACCACGTACTAATCTACAAGTTGAGAAAGAAATTTCTGAATTCACTGATAAAGAACGAGACATGTGCAGAGCTGAAAAAATGATGATTAGTCTACTTCAGCAGGCTATTAAAGAAGACATCTTTGTATTGCTTCAACATGACAAAACTTCAAAATCAATTTGGGATGCTCTTAAAATCAAGTTTGAGGGAAGTGAAAATATGATCAAAAGTAAAAAGTCACTGCTTAAGAAAGAATTTGATCTTTTCACAAGTATGCCAGGGGAAGATACAAAGAAGTTGATTGAAAGATACTGCCACTAGTACGTTCTATGTCATTGTTAAGCATAACCAAAGACCGAGAGGAATGGGTCGACAAATTAGCTGATGCTTTACCTCAAAAAGAGTGCGGTACATTCTTGATGATCTTAAAGAACACCGGAGTTTATGATGGTTTGACGATTTCTCAGTTCATCGAGAAGATTGAGGGTCAAGATCTTGAACAACAGAAAATTGCGAGGATGAGTAATCCGAGTGGTAAACAAGATGTGAAAATGTACTACAAAGGCAATGTTCAAGAGGTTGAAATGAGTCCGAAAATTCAAACTGCGTTTAGTGCTGGAAACTCATCAGAAAATGTTGAACAAAGTCCTAATAGCAGCAGTGGATTCTCTTCATATCCGAGTGTTAATCCAAAGAGTCCAACTTCAAGCTTTCATTCTCAAAGCTCAAAAAGTGGAAACGGTTGTGTGATACAGTGCAACATTGCATTGAATCTTCCAGATGGTCAAAGTTTTTCTGAAGAAATTGCAAAAGATCACATGGCGTTACTTGCAACTGTGCTACAATCCTATGAAGGTTTGGTTGCAGGAAGGATCGGAAATCCTATGCTGACGAAAGAGGATTACGATCAGATAGACGCTGAAGAAATGGAACTCATGGACATCAAATGGTGTCTAGCTAGTGTCTTGAGGAGAGCAGAAAAGTTTAAAATGATCACAGGGAGAAATGATTTTCTGAATGCACATGTGTCTACTTTGGGTTTTGATAAATCTAAAGTTACTTGTTTTCGATGCAGGGAGAAAGGTCATTTTAAAAGAGAATGCAAAAATCAAGAAACAAGTGGAGTAAAGAATCCATTTGGAAAAGATGACTACTATCGGAAAGCCATATATCAACAAGTTGCTCATCAACCATATCAACAAAAAGAAACACAAACTGCTCATGGGAAGATGATTGAAGATGCAAATAGGAAAGCTTATTCTGGCATTATTAATCAAGATGATGAGAAAATGGCTCCACGTTTCAGTTGGAACAAATACATATCAGCTGATAGTAAAGCATGTTTAATAAACCAAGATGATGAAAAGTTACCTAAAGGGTTCAGCTGGGATAGATTTGCGGATGAGAATGGGAATTTTAAAGCTTTCATGGCAAAGATAGTTCAAGAACCTGATTTGTTTACCGATTGGATGAAAGCGATTGGTGTTCATGTGAAGAATCAAGAAGAAGAATCTGTTTCATCCGATAAAAGTTCAGAAGAAGCAATTGTTGTTGATCAAACATCATCTGATTCTAGTTCTTCAGATGATAGTTCTGAAAAGACATTAAAGTTTGATCAAACACCATCTGATTCTAGTTCTTCAGATGAGAATTCTGAGAAGAAAATAGATTTTGATCAATCTCCAACCGATGACAGTGATGATGATGAGGAAGAAAGACATATTAATGTTGCAAAAACTCATCTATCTCCTGAAAGTTTTCAATTTTATTTTGCAGATCGCCTGGAGAAGCTGAAGGAGAGACAAGCAGCTAAAGAACAAAAGAAAAGGAAGAATGAAAGTGTTGCTCAAGAAGAAGAGACTGTTCAAAAAGAAGAAGTTAAAGTTGAACAGGTGATTGAGGTTGAGAAAGTCATCGAAGATGAAAAGATTGTGGAAGTCATCAAACCTTGCTTAAAGTGTTCAGAATCTTGCAAGAAATGTGCAGAAAAAGATAAGAAACTGAGTGAGCATGAAAAGATGAAAGAACAACTATTGTTCAATCTCAACTACGTGAAAGAATCTTACGATGTGCTAAACAGAACAGTAACTGGTCTTCAAAAGACAAATTCTGAAAGAGAAGATGCTTTGACTATGATGAATTCTGTAATGATGACAAAGCAAAAAGCGATAAATCATTACATTGAAGAATGTGCAAAGTTGCAGCGGGATTTGGAAAATGAAAAAATAGAAAATGAGAGAATTAGACGTTTATTACAGAGTTATTCTAGTTCTGATTATCTTATTGATCGAATTTATCCAACTGTTGCAGGTTTTGAAGCATTTAAAGATGAGAAGCCAAAGAAGAAGGATACTGGTAAGAAACAGAGCGTTAGTTATAACAAGTGTCCGCCTCCGATTTGGGAAGGGTATTCTCCTAGAAAACTGAATGAGGAGCAAGTCGAAAAAGCAGTCAATATAAAGTTAAAGTCCGATATAATCGATGAATTACCAGAAAACATTGACGTTGTTTTTACATCGTCTGACACTGATCATGAGTCAGAGTTAATAAAAAGGTGGTCGATCAGGTGTTGGATACAGATGAGGAGTCGGAGTTAAAGTCTAAGTCAAAGTCCGAGTCTGGGTGTTCAAGTTCGTCAGTCAAAAGTTCGAGTTCGTCGGGCATCAGTTCAAAGTCTTCGGTTAAACGGGTGTACAATAAATAATTCCTGTTATCAAAATCTATCTTGAATGACGAAGCAATCAAAGTGGCATATACATTGATTGATTCAGACAAATTATATTCTGATGAGGAATTTCCAATAAGAAGTGTTAATTTTGAAAAGATCAAAAAGGTTTTCAAACTTACAGAAATCAATATTTCTGAAATAAAAGATGTAAATCTTAGTGAAAAATCTAAAAAATACACTTCAAGAGTTCAACAACGTTTAAACAAGAAAAATGGTTATGGTTCTGGTTCTAGTTTTCAAAAGAAACCAAACCATAATGGTAATGTCAAAAAGAAAGGTCTTGGTTATATTCCACCTGAAAATTATAAAAATGGAAAAATTTCTCAATCAAATACTAAATTTGTTTCAGGAGGAAGTGCAGATGAAGAACAGAAGAAAACTTTCTGGAGACAATCAAACCAAGAGTTTCTTGCTGAAAAGAAGAGAATAGGAACTGGAGTTTTTCATAGAAAGGATACTAGAACCTGTTTTAAATGCTATGAATCTGGTCACATTGCATGGAATTGTCCGTTGGATACAAAGAAAAAACAGGGAGTTTCTAAAAAACTCAAAGAAAAGGTTTTTGAGAAAAATGAGTCACCAACTGAAAAATTCAAAATTTTTGAAAATTCAACATATGAAGTTGGTGAGTGTTCAAAGACTCATTTTTATCAAAAGAGAGCTAAACATGACAACCAAGTGTGGGTTGTTAAGAAGTTTTATGAGAAATTTGGCGATGAATCTGATTCCACAAAGTCAGATGAGCCACAAGTTGAGTTAAAAGATGAAAACTCAGTACCTCCAATGGATGATGTTCATTTTCCACCATTGAGGGCTGAGAATTTTAAATCAAAAGTTGGAAAAGTTGAAATCTCAAATCAATTTTATTCTGAAAAGAATGAATTTGATATTGAAAAAACTTTTAATGGGAATGTTAAAAAGATGTTTGGGAAAATGGTCGAAGGAAAGGCCAAAGGGGTAAAAGACTTTTATGAAACAAAGAAGGCCTCTTACTACCCAAGTGAAGTTGATGAGGAAACATCCAAGTTTGGTGAAGCTTGGATGTCTGTTTTTCACAAGTAAACATCCGGACTTGCCGGAGCTCCCAGGTTTGTAAGCATGGAGCAGGAATCGGCATCTTTCTTGGTTGATAATCTTACAAGTGGTACAGTTGGTAAAGATACAGGTGGTTTTTTCTTAAACTGATATATTTTTTCAAGTGGTTGATGAATGAATTTACAAGTGGTTGAAGAAATTTTCAACTGCAAGTGGTAAATCAGGGTCATTAAGTTGAACTTGATTTGACCATACTTACAAGTGATTGTTTGGAAAACAATATGATGAACCCCAAATCTACATGTGGTTTATGAAAATCAACAAAACTTATTTTCCGGAAAAACCATTTGATTAAAACAAACTTAAGTGTTTTGAAATCACAATGGGAAAATAGTTTGTTGTAAGGGGGAGTTCTGATTGTTTATGCCAAGTGGATGGCGAATTGAAGCGATTTGATTTCAGTTGTCAATTTTCTTGTATAGTTTGTTTTCAAATTTTCTTTAAATATGTCTGCATTTTAGGGGGAGTAAGAAAATTTCAGAAAATCCAAAAACATTTAAAAATTTGAAAATTACAAAAACATTGAAAAATTGCAAATATGAGTTTTGTTGTAAAAAGAGGAAATGATAGTACATCAGTGGACTGTCACAGCATGCTAAAGAAATGGTAAGTAAAAATGTGATAAATGGTCTCACTGATGATGTGTCAGTAGGTTTTTGCACATTTAGTAGATTGTGACGAGATATAAACCTAAATTCAAACTTGCTTATCTCGTGGGTAACATCTCTAGGATATATGGGTAACCCCCGAAATCTCGTTTGAAAGATACCTCTTTCTGAGATACTAGGTCTTTATGCAAAGTGATATCTGGGGTATTATCCCGGGACTTCTGATAATGCGGAAGCAATGGCCTAGTCCCCGGAGAATACTTTACTGCTTGCTTGAAATATAGTGTCGCCCTCAGCATAAAATGATGAGACAATAAAATTGCTAATCAATGCTGTTGTAAAAAAAGATCCTCTAAAGGGGACCCACCAAAAGTCGAGCCGTCATCTCTCTGCTGAACGGAAGTTCTGACCTGAGCTCTCACGGTTTCGCAATTAACCCCTTACAGATATCATCTAGGTATACTCACCTGTAAGACTGAATATTGGGATTTGGATATGGGAGTATATTCTGAGGTGGGATACGCGAATAAGTTTAAGTGCTTAAGACACTAAATTCATATCTCGAAACAGTTGAACTTTGTGTGAAAATTTAAAGTGGATCAGTATACTGACAATCTAAGTGAATCGTTTAGAACTTAAAATGTTTAAAGCTTAACGGTGTTGGCGATTTGTCTCATATACTGATATGATCCTCTTACACAAACTCACAAAAATATTGTTTGTAAATATTTCTTTATTGCATTTCTTTTAATTTCAAAAATTAAAAAAAGATTTTAAGTGTGTTTTAGCATAAATTTTGAAAAATTCAAAAAGATTTTCGACAACTGATGTTTGAGAGCTGATTTTCAAAATTCCAAGTGCTAAACATGATGAGCGTGTGTTGAGGGGGAGTTTGTGTTTAAATGAGAAAATATTTTGAATAATTACCTACATGTGATTCATCAGAAATTATCATTGATAAATCATTCTGGTTGATTTTGAAGGAAGTTTGAATAGATAAATTCGTAAATTGTTAAATTTGTGAAATTTACTTTTGGGTTGAGAATGTGCAGATCTCTGTGAAAGAGAGCCAGGTTTCGATACCTGAGGATGTTGTGATTTCAAAAAGCTAGGCTGCGATCCCAGCAAATCGAAAGGGGGAGTCTGAAGACATCCGAGTAGATAAGATTGTTCGAGGAGGAGTCTGTTGATGCTAAAGAGAAGAAAGATATAAATATTTGAGGATACTTACAATGTCGGATACTTCAAAGAGTTCGAGAGGACTGATAAAGACTGAAGACGTTAAAGACTCGACACTTAAGACTCGTCTGTTTCCGCCTTGCGTGTTGAGTAACGAAGTGCTGCCGAAGTGTTGTCAGACTGTAAATCATTATCAAATCAATCATACAACAGTTTAAAGTGTATATCTTGCTGAATTGATCTCTACACGTCTATTTCCGCCTTGCGTGTTGAGTAAAACTCTTCTGATCGACTCGTTCGGGTCTAAAACGATACTACAACTGTGCTCATATCCAACATGATAAATGTATACCAGTTACTAACATGTTGTACTAGTGTAAACTATATGTCAAAACAGAGTTTAACGCAATAGTGATTACCCAACATCGTCGAGACGAAGAGGGTGTAATGGTGTTTACTTAACAATACCACAAGAATACGGGCGGGGCGTTAATCCTGTAGCGCTATAATTGTTAAGGTAGGCTTGCAAAGTTAATGAGCATATAGACACAACATAAACATAGCGTATGAGTTTAACAAGTATAACAAGTTTCATATTTAATGGTGGATAGAGTGTGATTGATAAACATGTTTAATTGTGACTGCGTGTTTTTGTATATATGTACATGTTGCACCCAAAGTGTTTAAAAATGAAAAAGGGATCGAGTATACTCACAGTTTTGCGTAGTTAAACACTAAACCATTAGCTGATTAGATGAGAGCCGGTACACCGAAGTCATCCTGAAATGGGTAAACAAAGGTGTGAGTCTTCTGATATGAAAAGGGTTCGGATCAGATTCCAAAATAAGAAAAGTACGAGATAAACAAGTAACAGAACCTTTCGTGCGACTGGTTTGTCTTAAACATGAAATCACACGTAACTTAATCGTAAACTGATTTTAAACATTAATGGTAATAGTAGGTGTTAAACAAGTCGAAAACAGAAAGTAAAAATGAGCAAACAGTCAAGTAAGGACAACCCAAGTGTGCCAACACGACATGGAAAGAGTGAACTAAGTGTCGGAGGCTGGACTGGGTTAACTCACTTTGTGACTAGCAAACTGTTTGGGGTTCATCACTGACTAACTGACGTAAAACAGAAATGAAATGAAATCGAAAATGAAACGTACGACAACAGTCCCTTTCGTGCGAGAGGCGTCTGTTCCGTTGAAAACGCATGTTTAATCCATCCAAAACAGATCATTTCTTGGTGGAAATTAACCCTAATGCAAACCCTTAACTATGAAATGAGTTGAGGGTCTGATGGGTTCCAGATTCCATCAAGGTTGTACGGAAATAAAAACGAAATGTATGAACAAGTTGTAAAAATGTTAAAGTTTGAAAATCTTGATTTGAATCTCATATGTGGTGATGCTCCAACATCAGTTTGCCCAAGCAAACTCGTGGAAACCATCCATGAGGTGAGTTCGATCAATAGGTTTTGCAAGAAAAGTATAAGAAGTGATACTAAAATGCAAGAAAATGTAATAATAATGAAATAAAAGATAGAAAATATACAGAGATAGCTTCTGATCGCAAGAGAGGAGTTGAGAGCGTTTGGAGAGTGTTTGTGAAACTAAGCAAGAGAAATGAGTGGAGTAGTGCACCTATTTATAGGTGTAGGGTGAAATTACTGCAACAGCAGAGTTCGGGCGAGAGGGGAGTTTGGGGCGACAGGCCCACTCGCACGAAAGGACCTTTCGTGCGAGGGGGGTCTTTCCCTTCCTCTCGAGATTCAAGTTCGATTATGTTATGTGTTTTAATCGGTTTTACGTGTAACGAACATAACTGTGTATCGTGCAAATGTGAAACATGCATAATGGTGTTTAAAATGTTGATTTGGAGTATAAATATGCAAACAAGTCTAACATGGATATCATGAATGAGAATAACATGCATGAATTTTCATTATGATCAGTGGTCTCGGATTACAATGTTGAAATGGAATAGAGTACAACATGAGTACAAGTTTCTAAAAGTAGAAATACAACAATACTTGTTAAATCGGAAAAGTACAAATATGCGAAGTGTTACACCAAGGGATACATTTGACATTAGCATCCCTTCCAACAACAGTTCATAACATCCCCCCCCCCCCCCCCGGAAAGTCTTAAGAAAACAACCATCTATGCACAAGACCATCCTGCATCCTGCTAAAAACCCTTTTTGACACCATCAAAACATACAAATAATCTGAAGAATGCTTCACAACTGGTTGTTGGATCTAGATTGATGAAACCTGGTGATGCAGTTACAAGAACAAATGTTGATGTTGGATTTTTTTCTTCAAAACTCCCATGTATGAACCAATTTTACTATAATGATCCCTCATTGATCCATGTTGCTTCTTATGAGCACAAACTTTAGCCTTGTAAGCCAGCCACTTGGTAATTATGACCTTATACTTATGTTTTACAGGCAATGTGATCTCCTTAGCAGACCAGTTGGGCTTGGATCTAAACAATTGTAAGAACTCAATAGCTATAAACCTTGCAGTTAGTTGTCTATTCTTTATCATGTTTCTTTGGCAGGAATGTTTATTCTTCACTCTTTTTACCATATAACACTTTTTCCCTTTATGCAGTGAGCAAAATATATAGAAAGGACACCCTTCTACACACTTGACATCTATACGGCCACATTTGGTCTTCTCACTCTTAGCAAGGTACAAATTCCTACCATTAGTCACTGAATACCTTCTCACTGGCTCTTTAAAGGCATCCCTTGATGTAAACCTTGTTCCCACCTTCCAAATAATTTTTTTTTCCAATTAGTGTGTTCACCTACAGATGGAGCAGCTTCCTTGTACTTCTTACACCTGATATCATCATCCTCACTATCACCAGGTGTGATAATGTCACCATCAGATTCCTCATAACTACTATATAGCTCTATATATGAACACCCTGCATCATTAGTTTCATGCAACTTATCCTCTGTTTCTTTTTCCTGTAAGCACTCATCAAACAACTTTTTTTGCTTCAAAATCAATTTTACTAGCCTTTCTAACTGCATTTTGTGGCTGTCTCCATTCAAAACCCCCTCTATCTGACTCTGAACCAATTACCTCATCATGAACCTCCTCCTCATCACTGTTCTCAACTAGTTCATCAAAATATTGATCATTTGAATCATGATTTGACTCTCCTAACCCAACTATTTCAACATTATAGTCACTATCATCGTTGTCTTCAGCATGTTCTATGTCTATATCCACTACAGCCTTCTTACCTGTTGACTTAGATCTACATGTAGGGGAAACTCTATCAGTTGACCTAACAGACTTTTTGGATTGGGCTTTTTGTTTATTGGGCTGGGAAGTGGGCTGGGTAGCTGGTTCAGTGGGTCTGGAACTAGAGTGCCTAGAACTAGAGTGGGCTTCAGGTGCAATTAACGGACCTTATTGGAGAAGTACTTCCATAAATGGTTCAGTCTAGCGGAAAACCTTCATAGCCAAGTCCAACACATCTCTATCATTACGAAAGTGCCTAAGTTCCCCATCTTCAGCATCCAACCCATACATATGAATGTCCCTGGATTGTAAAAATCTGATTCCATTGCATAATCTACTAGTTCAAAGTATGAAACGTGGTCTACATCTAATCTAATTAACCTTGATTCACCTCCAACATATCGTGGTTGACCAAATCCTACTTCAATATAGCCACCATACCAAAACATGACATCTACTGTTTCCACCATATCAAATCAATGCGTAAAATCAAAATTCTGCAAAATCGTATCTTGAATTCGAAGATTAGGGCTTGATTCTTGTATCTTTGTCTTTGATAATCCTTTGTGTGTCATCGATTAGGTTTAGTTCTACAAAGAGAGGATCTAGGGTTTTATATGGACGTAATCGCCATGTCATTTAGTCCACGTAGGACACGTAGGATCAAAACAGTGTTAGTGTTCTGTTAACAGAGTGGTTCCAGCACAGATTGAAAGTCAAGTTGGAGGTGTTGGGTGTCAAAGTGTTAGTTGGGGGTTGCAGCGGCCAAAGGTCGATAGTTGGGGGTGATAAAATCCAATAACCCTAAATTAAATCAACTAGTTTTTGACATGAATGAATTATATTAGCCGGATTTGTTAAGGGGTCGAGACACAAGCCAAATGCACCCGAAAATCCACCAATCACATATTGCTAACTCACCTTTACCCTAAACTAATCTGAAAGACATTATTAGTGACACCACTACTCTAAACCATAGACCATGCCTTTTTACACTACTTTCTCTCTCCCTACGCACTATTTTCTCTATCTCTCTCCTACCCACACACCTTTTCAATCGGAACCACAACCCCAACCCGATTTGGGGTACCCGGATACCGATAGGTGGGGTGGTGTTACCGGTTCGGGTACCCTACCGATTAGTGTTCAGTTAGTTTGGGGGTGTCAGAGGGAAATAAGTTGAAAGTTGGCAGTAACGTGGTATAATTCCTTAGTTGGAAGCGTTATCGACCTAATATTAAAAGTTAAGGTTGTCCGAACAAACAAGAAAACCATTTTAAACATTAAAAGGATATGTACGAATAATGTTTTTTTCTATTATTTTCTCAAAATATTAGCCACGGGGCACCTAACGTTATGTGGACTGATGGCGAATGATATATTTCTTTAAACGACACAGAACTTCAATAATTGAGAAAGAATTTTTGAGCATATAATGTTGGTCGAATAGCTTCTTCGTTCATATATTTATTCTACCAAAACTAAGAGCCAAAAGCATAAATTTAATTTTTACACTAAAATATACATACTATTTCTTTATAATATACCTAGTGTTTTTTAATATATTGTTTAATGTTTAATTTATTCGGCTTATGGCTTAGTGGTTGGGCAATGATGGAGACAAACCCACCGAGGGGGGTTTGATTCTGAGCCACACCCCAGTTTTCATCCGACTGTTACTTCAGTGAGTCAACTCGTGTGGAGGCAGTACGGTTTTCAGTGGAACGCCGTAACCAAGTCTGACCAACCCAGCGCGGGCCTGGTTAAAACAACGTAAGTCTGGGCAGATCTTGGCTAGGGTTGCCGTTTAGACGGTGTGACATTGGGTCAGTCAAAAAGAAAGTCACCAGTCAAAAAAAATATAAAAATATATCAATTTTATTTTATATTTTCATGAAATAAAGCTAATTCATTTAACAAAATTTGTTACATCGATTCAACAAATATATATTAAAATATAAGTAATTACATCAATACAATATAATATAATCTAAATATTAATAAAAGACTCCAATTAATGTCACATGACAATCTCTCCTTCAATCTTATAATTTTACATTTATTTTATTTTATTTGAAAACTAGATTAGAGACCTGTGTATTACACGAGTTAATACACAGCTTGAATAAATATATTTTATTAAATATTATATATTTTTATATTTGACATTATATAAATGTACTTTTATCATGTATTTTTTGATGATTGTATATATGCTAAGAGAAGTTTATCATTTTTTATATGTAATTTAGTTATAAACTTGTGGTTAGATATATGTAATTATAAAAATAAATATAACATTTATAAAAATATAAATTCATGGGATTAAAATAATATATCTATGGATCATTGGTTATCTCTAATATTTTTTATTTGAATCTTATTAAAAAATATTATGTATATCTATTTATTTAGGCGGAAAAATACAATTTAGATCACTCCATAGAAAACCACGTGTCCCCCAAATGATATACTAGATTGCTAGAGTCAATGTTTTAAAAACCGGTTTTCAAATTAAACCGGATTAGGCTAAAAAATGGTTGAACCGGGTTGTACCGAGCGGTTCAACCGGGTTGACTAACTAACTCTATAATTTCATAAATTACAACATTAACTCAAAAGTTAATCCAAAAATGCATTATTACATATTAAAAGATGATCCAAAAGTAAATCCATAATAAAAAATAATCCAAAAGATAATCGAAAATCATCCAATTATCCAACAAGCTCTTTTAAATGAAAGTGTATGATATGTTTAAGCAATTTGAGTGTTGAATACATCAAGTTCACGATCGCATAAAAGATGAAATTCACTATTATCGCCATCCTCATCAACTAGAGGATAACTATTTTGTTTCATACAATATTAAATAAGAACTTTTAGTTACGAATAATCATAATATATAAAAATTACGTAAGATAAGTAACATATATAATAAAAATAAGTAACAACCCAAACTAAAGTAACCTTGGGCCGGTACCGGTATTACGTTTCAAACAGGTATACCGGATTTTACCGTCGGTATAAACCTAATGTCGTTTCACTTATTTACCGGGGTGTTTCGTACCGGATTTAAATCTGGAAACGGTAATACCGGTATAACCGGCCGGTATTTACCGGTTTTTAAAACATTGGCTAGAGTACATAAATTATTTTGTTAAAGATTACATATTATAGATTGTTAGAGTATTAACATAATTTTTTTTTATATGTTATTATTTACGTATTTTATTATTACTTGTATTGTCATTTATATTTTTACATTAAAACTCTAAAAGTCAATTATATTTTTACATTAAAACTCTAAAAATTCTAAAATGTTAGTAGTACTTGTATTGTCATTTATATTTTTACATAAAACTCTAAAAGTCACCTATATTTTTATATTAAAACTCTAAAAAGTCTAAAACGTTAGTATAAGCTAGGTGTTACTTATGCTTATTTTATTATAATTTAATTAAAGATAAGATAAATATAAATGAAAAACAAAATGGTAAAAGATAAAAAGATAAATTCATGGGATTAAAATAATATATATATAGTGTAATGCTAGATAGAAAACCTTAAAAATTTGAGAAAACCCTAGAAAACCGAACCTCCCGACTTTTTTTTTTTTTTAAAATAACACATGTAATATACATGTTTTTAAGAGTTTTGAGCCAAAAAATCAAAAAAGCGCCGAGTGGATGTTTTAAAAAAAAAATAAACAAGTTTCAGCAACTTTCATCACTAACATGTGTTAGACAAAAAGTTGCTGAAACTTGTTTATTTAAAAAAAAACCACTCGGCGCTTTTTTGATTTTTTTTTGGCTCAAAACTCTTAAAAACATGTATATTACATGTGTTATTTTTTTCAAAAAAAAAAGTCGGAAGGTTGGATTTTCTAGGGTTTTCTCAAATTTTTAGGGTTTTCTATTATATGTATATATAGGGATCATTCGTTATCTCTAATATTTTTTATTTGAATCTTATTAACAAATATTATCTATATCTATTTATTTAGGCTGAAAAATACAATTGAGAACACTCCATAGAACGTCATATGTCCCCCAAACAATTTACTTTATTATATAGTACTAGGTTACAGACCCACATATTACATGGGCTCTGTGTGTGTGTGTATATATATATATATATAATTTATAAATCTCTAAATACATCATAAGACTGAAATTACATTTTTACATATGATAGTGGAAACGATCAATTAGAGTCGTATTTTGTCAGAAAGATTCAATTGAGTAACCTGTTTTATTTAAAAAAACAAAAAAGAGAAATGACAAAATGTGTCAAAAGTATCTAAATGCTTAAAATGTTCTTAATCGTTTTATTAAAAATAAATCTTATATTATACTTTTGATAATATGTTTTCGTTAGTCATAAACAATACATCAAACATTACAAAATGTCTATATATAAAAAACAGAATGCACAAAAGTTGTTGAAACGTTGGCCTAACATGACTCATATATCCTTTTGACCCGTAAAAAATCACCCATTTTGGTATGAACCCGTTACAACCTGAAAAGAAGGATAAATAAAATTTAAACACTTCCCATTTAAAAAGAAACAAAAATCTTATTACAATTATGTGATTGATCTCAGTAGTTCATAACATTCACCTTAAGCATAAATTATTCTGAAATACAAGAATAAATCGGAAACCATAACTAATATGTGGAATATGAAAATTATAGATCATATGAAAAAAACTTAAGCATAATTATTCATTTTAAAAAGTATTAAATTGATAGCTTTTAAAATTATAGATAACTGTCGTTAAAAACAAGTTGAAGTACTCTTTAAATAAAAAAGTTATGTACTTTTTAAGCATCAATCTTGAATTTTAATAAATATTAATATTACTAGCATAATATTATTAATGATTTGAAGAAGAAAATGCCATGTGGCATTAGTTAAAATTTTGAATAAGAAAATGTCATGTGGCATTAGTTGGACTTTTTTATTAGAATTAGATTAGATAGATAGATAGATATTTTTGTTATCCTTATTCTTATTTATTATAAATTTTCTCAGCTTTAATTTTAATATTATCTAATCTAGTTAAACTCTAATAAACCATTCCAATAAATGCCACATGGCAATTTCTCATGCTAACTAAATATAATATTAATTTATATCTCATTTTTATATTTAAAATACTTTACGGATAACTAATTAAAAATATTATATGGATAACTACAATAAATATATTTTACTACAAGTAACTTCTATTTTGTTTGTTATTGTGTTTAACTACAACTAGATCGAAAACTCTCCTTGTGTATTCCAAGCGTTCGCATTTCGCATACATGTCTAACAACCCGGTTCCGACAACCACATCACCGTCATATCCTCTCCTTAAACAAAACGCGTGAACGGCTTTTCCTAAGTTTAACTCACATGTTTCCCCGATAGCTGGAAGAATCGCCACGACAGTTGACGAATTAGGCCGCAATCCCACCTCCTGCATTTCCTTAACCAACCCAATTGTTTCGTTATACAACCCGTGAAGAGAACTCCTTGCAATCATAGCATTCCACGCCACAACATCTTTGCTCGGCATTTTATCAAACACCTGTCGTGCATCACCTAACAACCCACACTTCGCGTAAAAATCAACCAAAGCAGTACAAACATAAACATCATCATCAAGAAGCTCACTTTTCACACGCTCATGAATCATTTTACCAAGCTCAACATCCCGAACTACGGAACACGCCTTCAAAGCAAACGGGTAAATATACTTATTGGGTGTAACCCCAGACTGCAGCATTTGAACATACAACTCAATGACATGATCAAAGGGTCCTTCCCAAGCATAGGCTCTGATCAACTGATTCCATAACAACACATTGTTCTTTCTTTCTAGGTTAGGCATTTCATCGAACACTTGGCGGGCATGTTCGAGTTTGTGAAAGGATATGTAGACACGGCTGAGTTTGTCTAGTATTATTGAGCTGTATATGGTATTGTTCTTCAGGAAATGCTGATGAATTGTCTTGGCACTCGCTAGTGATCTTGATTTGACTGAATTTTTGAACATTTGTAGGTAGAATGATATGTTGTTTATGGAAGTTCTGACTGCCATTGACAATGATATGACAAAGCAGTCATCCCCAGTTTAGTTGTCTGGATATCGCAGGTGAATCAGATTTGTATTGAACCAAAATATATAACAACCTGAAGATTGACTCGCGCGTGCACCGCGGCCAACGAAATTGACATGTTGTTGATCAGATTCATATTTACAATGTGTTAAAAAGATGTTTTTGTTGGTTAAGTCTGTATTACAATCTTATATAAATAAGTAACTCGCCAAACAATCTCAATACAACTAATGGTATCATAATTACTACGTTACATGACTTGTATCCATATAAATCACCTATCATATTAAGCTCCTCGCGTTGCGGTGGGGGTGTAAAACCGTGACAAATAGAACCAATGTCACACTATAGCCAACGACCACCAACATTGAAGTTGCAGCGTCTTAACGTGGAACAATTAGACCGACATATAAAAATAGAAAATAATAACTAACTCGATTTAGGACTCGCACGTTGTAATGAACTTATTAAACGGGAAAAAAATAGAAGACGTAAACACACTTCACCACACACGTACGTTGCCCCATGTTAACTCGCAAAATTAGAACGAAGCGTATAACAAAACGTAAAATCGTTGAACCACACACACACACTGTGTTGTGTTAAGTCGCAAAATTTATATCTAAACGTAAAACGAAAAATTTTGCAAAATATGAAAAACATAGGGGATCAAAGTTGAAAGTAAAAAGGTTGTGAGCTTAAATTGGAAATACTAAAAACTTTTGGGTTAAACTACAAAATCAAGTAGTTTTGGGTTTAAAGTGAAACATCGATTTTTTTTTTTAAACCCCAGAACATGGGATACAACACCACTAAGCATCATGTACAACACAATTATGCAAAAAAAATCTCATTAAGCATCATATATAAACCCACTACGCACAAACATCTTTCAAATTAATAGCATATAAATTATCACATGGCAATTTTCGTTCTATTTTGTTATCATTAACAAATAAATATATTTTACTACAATTAAAAATATTCAACAATATAGATAACGATTAAACATAATAAAATATAGATAATGATTAAACACAATAAAACATAGTCAAATATGTCGTAGATTCTCAAATGTAATTAGTGAAAATTATTTCATTTACTTCGTTACCTCATTGGTTAACGGTGTAAAAATAATTGAAAAGTTTCCTAAAGAATTGATGACTGTGACAAACACTTCACAAGTGGGTTGGGTATGAATTACTATGAGTATAAGATTACAAACTCGTGTAATGACTATCATGTATGTCTACTTGTCTTATTTACAACTAAATTATTTTTATTATTCAACTCGTGTATACACGGGAGTATAACCTAGTATACTAAAATATAAGTAATAATACTCGACATATATATACTATATTACAAAGCACAAATTAATAACATATGATGAACATAATATTATTATAAAAACTTTAATTAAACTTCTACATAGTAGAATTGTCTTACCACTATATAAATAAATAAGTAAATCATAAAGTTCAAAATAAATTACTTTAGTATTGTATGATCTAAATTACTCAATCAAATCTTAAAAACAAATTATTATTATATATAATAAAGAAAATGCTTAGCTACAGTATAATGAAATTTGTTTTTTAGTACATGAAAATTATAATGTTTTTTCTTAAAAGTAAGATGAGATAAATCAAATGCTTAGCTACAATAAAATGAAATTTGTCTTTTAGTACATGAAAACTATAGTGATTAATCATTAAAGAGGGTAAATTATATCTCTGATTATTTTAATATAATCTTAATGATGCCCGTATACTTTAAATAACTTGTGTTCATTAATTATATCGATTGTTGGTACCATATGAACTAGATCGATACCAACCGAACAACATCGGTACCGGTTCGGAATTCTTTTTTATTGTTTTCAATCAATATTCGATTTTATTGTCGTAGATCGATTGTTTTTTTTTCTTTCGGTTGTTAAGGAATGCCGATACCGAAACGAACTGAACCGATACTAATAAAAATTTGTTAAAAATTTGGGGCTCCGTCGTGAAGCGCGGGTATAACCCACTAGTTTTCTTTAAAATTGTAATTCTAATGACTATCATTGCTAATTCATTAAGATTTTATTAGAGAGAGCCAAGTGCAAAAATGAGATATAGAGTAATTTTAGATAAAATGAATTATTTTATTGATCATAATCAAGTTTATTCGGTATATAATAATAGTATTAATTTGGCCTTAACAACTTAATAAACTTGGAGACCTACTTCTTTCTGGTAATCTGGTTTCTATTTTAGTATTTTGTTTTGGGCTTTTAGTACTATTAAGTTCTTTAAATTTCATAAAGCATACTTAGTTACTTACAGGTTTCATAATACCTCAGTCACAAAGTTAACAGAAACTATGTTACATTTTCTATGCTATAGATCTGTTTTTACCTCATTCTCAGGTTTGGAGCTCAATTCTATAGGTTTGATAAAGGTGGCAGCTGTTTATTATTTTTTAGGGAATATTACTTAGAAACCCAAGAATATTGAATTTTAATAATCTCAACTATTCGTCGTTGGCCGTCAACATTCCTAACATCAAAAATAACTACTGGCAGTCCCTAACTATTAACATATTGGCCTCCAATGGACACTGACTAACATAACCCTGATGCCGTTAGTCTCCGGAAAAATGTTTTTGGCCAAAAAAAGGTTCCTAAAGGTCCGATCTAAGGTTAAAGGGGATATATGCAATTGTCTCAAGATTTAATGTTGATTTTTCTGGCCAAAAAGAAGTTTTCCGGCGACCTCAATAACTGGGACTTTTACTAGAAAAAGGTTCCTAAAGGTTCGTAATAAGGTTACAAAGAGGTTTAGGACGAAATGGTTGAGTTTTCCGGCCAAATACGTTTTTTTTCCCGGCGACCAGATACTAACGGCGTTAAGGTTCTGTTAATCAGGGTCCATTAAAGGCCAATATGTTAATAGTTGGGACTGTCAGTGGTTATTTTTAAAGTTGTGACTGTTAGCGCCCAACGGCGAATAGTTGAGATTATTAAAATGCAATATTCCTTATAAATATAAGTCCTTGTATTTTTAATTCCTCATCCACGAGAGCATAGAGCAATAATATTATATCCTGACTGCAGCCCGTGGACGTAGGTCAGTTAAGACCGAACCACGTAACTCCTCGTATTCTTTATTTTTCTGCAGTTTATCTTTTTTTGAACTTAGACCGATTGACCACACAATCGTACGCCATCTCTTTGATCTTCTCCACCAGCTTGTGTCTGTTTATGTCTCCGCCTTCAAATCTTTTCACGTCTCTCGCTTTCCATATGCACCACATAGCCAAAATGTAAACTACATGAATTATAAACTTTTTATTCTTTGATACATTCATCATGTTGACGCTCTGCAACCTCGCTTCAACTGTATAATGCACTTGACTTCTTGTTGGAACGTCTAACGTTATTCTATTAATCTGTCATAAAATGTATGATAAAGTTATATATATCATCTTACTATCAAAACAGATCCATAGCTTTGATATTACAAGCACAACAGTCAGTAAAATAAAAGTAACATCTTATGTAGTTAAAAACAGAACCATAACACTTGTATAAAAATTTAAAAGCACTCTTGGAAAAAAAAATAACATCTTTACAAACATTCAATTTCAATAAATAGAATTTTAAATAAAATTTACAAGGATACAAAAGATCTGTGCAGCGTGTCGTGACTTTATATCCGGCTACCATTGACTGGTTGTTGACTTTCCAACGCAATAGCTTCTCGCACCATTTGCAGTACCTCACTCATCTTTGGCCTTTTCTTTGGGTCTTTGACCAAACACATTTCGGCAATAGAACATATCTTCTGCATCGATCTCTCAGAATAAGTGCCTTCAAGCCTTGGGTCAACTGGTAGCTTTGACTTTCCTGCACCTGCAGGGCAGCATATCCAACTCGTGCATTTGGGATTTTGCTCCGTCGAGTTTTTTTGGAGAATGGGGCGTCGACCTGAAACCAGTTCCTCAAGAAATACGCCGTAACTCCACACGTCAATCTTGAACGTTAGACGCCCCGTTTGAACGTATTCTGGAGCTGCATATCCCTTTGTTCCTCCTACTACCTGAATAATATACGCTTCATGATATTAGTTCATAGAATTTTGTCTCTTCAAAAAGATACAAACTTTAGGAAGTTTTTGATGAAAATAAGGAGCTTCAAATTTTTTTCCCATTTTGGGTATCTAGCTAGTTTAACTGTTTTCTAGTTTTGAGATAACCAACTTTCAGTTTTTTCTATTTCAGATTGGTGGGTGTAGCCAGAAATGTTCATTTCAACCTAAAAGGCACATTAAATCTTCCAACTATTGTGTTAACTATACGCAAGACAGCTATGTAACCGCGTAACTACCTCTTATTCTCTCTCCCACTACATCAAGAACAAACCAAGTACAAGTGCTTAGGCGATTCTCACAAATCTCTCCATAAAATTGATTCTGTAATGAACAAGACCATTCTATACTATTTCCTAGTAAACTATTTACACTAAAATACCTTGCTAGCTTTCCCTAGTATGATTACAATATAGATAACATGGTAATGATTAGCGGTGTAAAAGAGCTAAGTTGAGCCCAAGCTCGCCTAAGCACCAGCTCGACCTTGGCTCAGGAGTAGTTTTTCAAGCTTAGATTGGCTCGTTTATTATTCATTAAATACTTAATTATTTTAGTTTACAAATAATTATACACACACATAATTTTGACATATATATATATAGTTATTTTTATCATTACTTATATATAATAATAACTATTATGTTAATATATATTTAGGGTGGGAGTTGGCTACAAAGTCTATTTTTCCTACAAAGTGTAAAAAGTCATAAAACACCATAATTTCAACCATGAAACACACTCAAAACCCACAAATAACAAAATGAAGATTACTAAAACGCCATATTTTTGGGTTTTGTGTTTGTGTTTTGGGATGACAAGGCTTTGATTATTGCATGAATAACATTAATGTGTTTTATGTTGATTATCATATTGTGTTTTATATTCATAGTTCTATGATGGTGTGTTTGAAGTTTTTATGGACTGTTAGGGTTTGGATATTGTGTTTTAGTGATCTTCACTCCGTTATTTATGAGTTTTGAGTGTGTTTTATGGCTGAAATTGTGGTGTTTTATGACTTTGTACACTTTGTAGGAAAAATTGACTTTGTAGCCGAACCTCACCCTATTTATTTAATATCTTATATAGAAATTAGGATTAATTTCATATATATGATATTTTCAGTTTTTGTTGGGTATATATGAAAATTTTCAAGTTTTTTTTTTTTTTTTAAACTTGAAAATTTTCATATATACCCAACAAAAACTGAAAATATCATATATATGCCCTTACAAAAACTAAAAATATCATATGTGCCCTTACAAAAAAGTTGAAATATCAAATATACCCAATTTATTAAAAACAATTTAATAAATAATCGTTTTACACGTTTTTTAACTTCTAAGTTTTCGTATATGCTTATCTTTTAACTTCATAATTTTATATAACACATTTTAAGCTTAAATTTATTTTTACCCATTTATGTTTTTATTTTATTTTTATTTTTTTCATAAAACAATAGTATTCTCCATATATATATAATATTTAAGCTAGAAAAGAGTTAATATAATATTTGAAGTTAAAGGTCATATATGAGATTTCAAAGTTATAGAAAAATAAAGTTAAAATTGTGTTTTATTAAATTGTTTTTAATGAATTGGGTATATATGATATTTCAACTACTTTGCAAGGGTATATACGATATTTATAATTTTGCAGGGGTATATATGATATTTTGCAAGTTTGTAGGGGTATATATCAAATTGCCCCTAGAAATTATATAAAAATAGGCTCCTTTAAGATCATGAGCCTAGTCGAACTCGATATGTGAAGCCCAGGCTCGAGCTCACTTATCAAACGATCTACAATATAAACTCGAGCTTGGGTTTAAGCTCATTTAAGCTTAACTTGATTTGAGCTTTTAGTGAGTCAATCTCGAGTAGCGCACAGGCAGCTCGACTTGTTTACACACCTATTAATGATACAAATACTTATATTAATTACTTATTGTAATTTAGGATTATAGGGGAAGAATCATTTGAGAAGAAACTTAATCTGTAAAGAAAAAGAAGAAAGAGCATAATGGTAAAACAATAAATAGTTTATAACTCCTCCCATTAATTATTTCCGCTCTCATTAATTAGACAAAAACACTTTATTCTACGCATTTCAAAATTTATCCTACACATATCGAAATTTATCCTACACATATCAAATTTATCCTACACTTTATCCTACACTCATCAAAATTTATCTTACACTTTATCCTACACACATCGAAGATTGGCCTTCACTATAAATTAGGTTGGTCTTGAAAGAGTATATTTTTAAAATTGAGTTACAAATTTAATTAGTTAGCTAATTTAGGGGAATACAACAAACTAATTAAAATTATAAATTACCTATTTGCCCTTACAATAACATTAATTACACATATTAAATGGAGCATTTTTGTTGGTTTTAAAAAAAACTTATTCTTTCTATTCTTACAAAAATTTCCTTCTCATTTGAACCCTCCACTTGTAAATTTGTAGTATAACATATGAAAATGCAAAAGTTACTATGTTGTGGTTTACCAATTAACCTCAAATTGGTAACATATCACACCATCAAACTCATTACAAATTCATTTATGTAGAAAAACATGGGCTATAACATTTTCTTTTTGTTGTAAACGTACCATCTCTCATCGGAAAAAGAAAGTGATAAGTTTAACAATAGCAAAAAACATACCGAGGTTGAGACATGGGTTTGTCCATCTAGAGGACCATCCCTAGCAAATCCAAAATCCGAAAGCTTTGCATTCCAGTCCTTGTCCAAAAGAATATTCGAGGGTTTAAAATCTCTAAAGATTATCTGCAACATTAACTCAAATTATGTTATTTAAAAATATATTAGAGTTAAGAGTTAAGACAACGGAAAAGGTTAATAACGGTAGTGTCTAAACACCTTGCGGCCTCCTCCCATTCCCTCGTGTAGGTATGTCAAACCAATAGCGGCATCTAGGGCTATCTTTAGTCTCCGGCTCCATGAGAGAATGGTATCTGACTTACCCGATAAATGATCGTCTACGCTTCCATTAGGCATATACTCATACACCAAAAGCCAGCTACTTTCGTTCCCATTTTGATCGTTACAGTAGCCGATTAGCTTCACAAGGTTTTGATGCATAATCCCCCCGAGAATATTCACTTCCGACTCCCACTGCTTGTATCCCTGTCACCCGGACCACAATCTTCAAATGAATCCTTTTAGGGAAAACATCACTATATAATAATCAAGTTTCACGGTTATTCCATCTACGTCACTCAAACTTCTTTTTAAGAGGTTAAACCACTCAAGTTTCTTTTGTCTCAATGTCCTGTTTTTTTATATACTAGTATTTTGACCTACCGCGCACTGCGGCGGCGTCGAAACTTAAAGTAACTTGAGCTTATACCATCAAATATTTGACCCGACTCGTTTTCGAACAAAATTTACGTCAAAACATAGACCAACTGAAAGCGCACATGAAAATAAGCACAAAAATGTATTATATTTGACCCTGAGTCATTACTGAGAAAGATAACGTCGAAACAGAAATCACCTTGTATTTATAACGAAACGTACTTAAAAATAAGCACGTAAGAAAGTAGTGTTTTGTTACGTTAAAAAATGGTACCACGCGTTGTAGCAGAGTCAAAACGTAAAGTAACTCGAATTTATACCGCCTAATAAAAACGTATCATATTTGACCCGACTCGTTTCCGAACAAAACGCAGACCAACAAAAAACGTACATAAAAATAAGCACGAAAACGTCTTATATTTGACCCACGTACATAAAAATAAGTACGTAACACTCAAGGGGGTCAAAATGACATTTTACAAAGTTTTTAGAAAGCTGAGAGGGTGTAAGTGGCAATGCTAAAAGTTGAACGATTGAATACACAAAAAAATCCATGGGTTAAATGGCATTGTTGTATATCTGGAAAAGCAAAACAATAAAAAATAGAGGTTGTGTCTTAGGTATTATTCCTAAGACACCCTCTTTTGTTATATATACAAATGCTGACGTAACGTGTCAATAGTGTAAACTTGATAACATGCACACCACATCAGCATATATAACATTATAACCCTCAATCCAGCATTGTAACATAATAGAAACTTAGGTGGTTAAACCTCTTAAAAAGACATTTGAGTGACTTACACAGAACAACCACCTGGTTATCGTATAGTCATTTGCATTACTATTTAACGAAAGTTTTACAAACACTAACCCTTTGTCCTCTTTTACCCCGCTTCACAGCGACATAAACATCGTCATATGGAGGTTCTAACCTCTTGATGACGCCCTTATGTACCTTCCCAAATCCACCCTCACCGATCTTGGAAGACGCGTTAAAGTTATTAGTTGCTTCTTTAAGGTCAGCAAGAGAGAAAACTCTTAGATTGCTTGATCTCACATTTGGATTTGGATTATACTCGGTGGGTGCGGACCCCGATTGTCGAAGATCAAAATCTGATTGTGCGGTATAAAAGTTTTCGATTGATAGGCCAGGACCATTATCTTGTGCATATTTAATAGAGAAACATCGGAAATGGAAAACCATTGTTTAACCCTTGAGCAGCATGAGAGAAAGATGCATACAGTTGCTCAATGTTTATGCATATCTACAATTCCACATAGCAAAATATCAAGCTGTTAGTTATGTATCTAAGACAGTGTTAGAAGTTAGCATACAAAATCACCTATTTAGCAAACAAATTGCGATTGCATATGTATTTGTTATGAACATGCAAGATTAACGGTAGAAAAAGATAACTAAATTTTTTTTATCGATTTATATAGTATTCATTGATTAGAGCAAATTACAAAAGTAGCCATTTTTCTTAGTGTGTTACACCCCTATGGCAGGGGCGTAGGTACATAGAGACGTACGTTTCGGCCAAACCCGTAACAAAAAAAAATAGTGTTATATATACGTGTATTTCGACATCGCACCCGTAGAAATTTCAACATTGAACTCGTAGAAAAAGACGAAATTTAGTGAAAGACAACTGAATGTTCGTCCCTCGAAAAATTCGGAACCCGTAGGAAAAAAAAATCCTGGCTACGCCACTGCCCTATGGTCATGTCAAAACAATTTTACGCATATAGCCATGAGATACACGAATCTTTGTTTTGGTATCTACATTTACTCGTTTAAACACTAAATATCTTCATTCTATACACAAATAACTATATGCACACAAATCTACACACAACATGGTGTCACACACCACATCAGTTTAAGTCATTACGAACAGGAAAAGGTCTGACACACGAGTGGCTGGCTATATGAGTGATTTGTTTAGAACATGGTTATATAGGTATATACACAGATTAATATTAATATTATATACAACTATGGTGTTGCTATATGTACAACTTGTATACGGGTCTCGTATACAAGTATACGCCTCATACACATTCACATCACACCACAGAGCTGACTATCCCTAACATGTATACGACCCGTATAGCTGACATTCCCTCGAAAAAACACAAAATCGTATAAGTGTATATGGGTCGCATAAGAGACTCGTATAAGACATTCCCTGATATCTTATATGGCTAATATACACCTATACGGGTCGTATACATGTCAGCGTGTCGAAATAAATTTTAAGGTGTATGAACTATGAACAGCTTGAGCAAACTATAAACCTTAAAATGGAAATCTAGTAATACTAACCAGCCCTTGCTTTTTGTCCCTCAAAATGTCAAATATACATCAAAGAAAACCCAAAAGTGAACAGCTTTTAGTATAATCACTTCAAGAACTTGCCTTCATCTCCCAAAACCAATAAAAGTCAAAACAGTCACTAAACTTACCATCAATCAAAGATCCATCAATAGCAATAAAAGTTCACAAATCCAATTAGTCAAAGATATAACCAAACCAATTAGTCAATGAAACAATCAAGTAAACCCTAAAACTGATGGTCAGAGACAATCAAAGAAATCCCACAAAAACCCATGTGTGATTTCCAAAAGTAAGATGAAATTCATTAATGGAAGCTCAAATCTTGAAGAAAAAACGCACCTTTTTATCATGATCTTCATACCATAATTCCAAGAAGGGGGAGAAGAGACTTTGCAATGGCAGAAGTAAACGAAAATGTAAAATATTATGAACTTTATTAAAACTCTATATGATTTATTGATTTGAGGACAAAACATACAAGTTGAATATGGATGATTGTTAGGGGGGTTCTTGTCTCCTTCTCACAGGTGTGACCGTGTGTGGGCATACCAAAGGGAACACGGATTCGCGTCTGAGAACATTGGTACCAGTATCGATATTATTACAAGAGGTATTAGTATTTATGGTTTACAATCGATATAATATACGACTTTATTTTGTAGAGATGACTTTATTTTTTTGGTTATATCGACAAAATTTGTGTAATGAAACTATTTTAAACAAAACTTTTTTTTATCATACGTGTGTTCTGAATAATGCACCTTCTGTTGTAGGTTATATCGATTATTGGTATCGTACTGGTAACAATTAATGCAAACTGGACTAATACTAACTGAACACCGTCGGTATTGATACAACTCTTATTAGAACCAGTATCTATATTCATTTTATTATTTATTATTGATGTATACGTGTCGATATCCTTCTGGACATATCACAACTTTACAGTTTTAGTTTTCGGTTTTGGTTAGTAGCAATACCGTTACGAACTAAATTACTGACCAAAATGATGCCTCGTACCTTGGGAGAATCCCACTAGTGTTTTTTTTTAATTGACAATTCAATGACTTACCATGGTCAAAAGGTCAAAATTATTCATATCCCCCCTACAATATCTCATAATACGATTTGTTACGCTATAATTAATAATTATACAGATGGCAAGTCAAACAAAAAGACTCTTGGGTTGGACCCATCATATCATCTAGAATAGGTTCACTTTCATTAATTTTTCATAATTAATCATATGATTCAAAACTTATAATATGGGTGGCAACCGGTTTAGATTGGCTAAAACTAAAAAGGTTTAATTGGGTTAGTTTTTTTTAAACATTAATGGGTTTAAAAATGAAATTGGGTTTTAAACTTTATATGTTTTTGCTTTGAAATAATTTTATATAAACTATTGGAAAAAGTTATAAAAACTTCTATTGAAAAAAGTTATTAAAACATTGGGCCACGAGATAATAGGTTTTGTGCAGTCACCCACCCACCCATCACATCCACAGGGCCAACCTTGAGCGAGCGGTGGCTCATTCTATACGCACCCCCCCCCCCCCCCCTATTACTGATTACACCCCCCTTGTGAGAGGAAAACTGTCGGTCCCACGCAGGCCCCACCTGTAAGTATGTGAGATGAGGGGGTGTAGAAAGTAATAGGGGGGTGTGTATAGTAGCACCCTACATTATATATGTTTTATTACATTTTTACTTGTTTATTGAATGGCCCATATATGACTTAATATTATTACTTTCCGGTATTTCGATGTTTTGTAGCTTCAAATAGATAACGCGTGAAAACAATTAAGATTTGACATATAGCTATCAAGTTGTTCATTTGTTTAAGAAGTGAAATGTTGAACATCAAATTGTTCATTTGTTTTTCTTCCGTTTATATGGCTAATAGCTTGTTTCCGGATCATGACCGGGAGTCATGACTACTGTTTGTATTTTTTTTGTGAGATTGATTCTTGCGTTGATTCGATAGAGGGTTTACAATATGCCACCCGATTGTGGTATACCCTAGTTTGTTTAGTAACGGATCGGACAGTTTGTGTGTAAGCACATGGATTTTGTTATAGATTAGTGGTAGGATTTAAATGAGACATGTATACGTAGCCGATTAAACATTGTTGGCACCGATTAAGTCTTGCAACTAAGTAATCAAAGCCGAAATCAAAAGTATGTTTCGTGACTCCATGTTTTGATTTGCCGGTTGCCCCGCCATATAGTTTTCATCGGCAAAGCAACCTCATTATAAACGGATGCCCCTCCAAATGTTGAGCAGGATCATGGTTATGTTCAACGTGTTTCACCGATAGCTTCCAGTAGGGGCGTGCAGAAAACCGAATTAACCAACTCATAACTGAATTAACCGATGAACCAAACCGATAAGACCGAACCATACCAAAAACTTCTAGGTCGATTTAACTATTTTCTGAAAACCAACAATCGTGGGTTAGTTATGGTTAACAAGGTTTAATACCTGCCAAAATCGAACCGAACCAATGATTTGTCTTTTTTTAATATTATAGATTATATGTATTTTTTTAATGTTATGCAATATACTAAGATATACAAATGTGTAATAACAATTTATTCCATGGCCAAAAAAATCGAACCCAAACTTACAATGGCCTAAATAATGCTTAATTATATTGTTTTGAGCTACTTTAGCTACGCCTAAATTCACTGAAACCGCCATAACCAATTGCTTACCGTTATCCATTAACAACATCTCGGTTATGGTTACGGTTTTGGGCCAAAGCCTACCCAGACTAACCCAAGCACACCCCTAGCTTCTAGACACCAAGCGTTGTCTCGTATCTCCTTGCCAGTTGACTAAAAATAAGAAAAAAAAAAGTTGTTCATGAGCATGATTCCAGATTAGATCATTCTTAGCACCAGAAGGAACCAACCTCTAATGATGGGCACATTAAACTAAAAGATGATCACAAAGACAAGAGAATCATGTCAACCCAATAGTTACAACTAAGTCATGGGCATGAAACCATAGGAAGTAAATTGTAACAATTTCAAATTTTCATCATAAAAAAACTTTTGATTGAAAAGGCAAGTCAAATTCAATTTCTATGAATTTTAACGTTCAGGGGTGACTCAACGGGAGTGAAATACAGCAAGCGCTTTGGGCCCCAACTTCCTAGTTCCCCCGAATTCTAAAAAAAATATTTATACCTAGGTAATTTGGGGGGTTTGAGGTTGGTACAAGTGGGCTTCATGGTCTATAACTATACAAATATACACAAATGATATAACAATCTTAAGATAAAAACCAAAATTAATTTTTTGTTCGTCGATAAGGACCCGATTTTATTATCTGCTTTGGACACCCAAAAAGCTTGAGCCGGTCCTGTTAAGCGTTAACGTAATATCTTAAAAGTAACCTCAATCCTAAGTCTTATCATTAAAATAAACATCATGATCCGAATACATCATGTTCAGGTTCATGCCATTCTTTGCTTTATCTTTCTCAGTTTGACTATTCAAGAAAATAATTGAAAATGGGCTTCACAGAATCACAGGCCACAGTATGGTTTTTACTATATGTTGTCTCAAGATAATGGGCTTCACAGCATGGTTTACAATATGGTTGTTCCCTAGATTCTGAGAGGCATTTGTTTCGGGTCTATCTCATATTTTTGGCCCGGATTGGCTGAACCGGCCCATCTTGCCTTGCATCCAGCTGACCATGATGTCAGGTTACAGTTTCTGGTCGGTTATCTTTAAGTTTTGATACACCACACAATCGAAATGGGAAATCTGAAAATTAGCAACACAAGGGGTGTGTAAAAAACCGAATTAACTAACCCATAACAAAATTAACCAACAAAATCGAACCGAAAAAACCGAACCAAATAATAAACCGGTGGGTCTGAAAGCCGAAAGTAGTGGGTCGGTTATGGTTATCAATGTTTCCACACCCACCATAATCGAATTGAACTAACATGTAGTAAAATCTTTGTCGGATTTAAGATTTTTCACCATTTTTTTAATATATAATGTTTTTGGTTGAACATTTTTAGTAGTTATTGGTTATATCATATCGTTTTGTTTGAATGTTTATATGAATTTATAGAATATATCATATCACTTTGTTTGAATATTCGGTAATAATTTGTATTGATATTATAGATTATATGTATTTTTTATACTATGTAATATGCTAATATATAGAAATATGTTATAACAATGTATTTCATGTTAAAAAAATTGAGTTATTTTTAGCTAGGCCTAAATTAGGGATTAACCACCGATAACTGACCCACTATAACCTTCAAAATCGATTAACCATAACCACCATAACTGATCGGTTATGGTTATGATTACTCATTAACTGACATCGCAGTTATGGTTGTGGTTTCGGCCAAAACCGACCCCCACACACCACTAACTGGAAAAGCTTAAAGGAGTGTTGGGCATTGTATCTTAAAACCAATTTTGTGATCATTATTGCCGATAGATTAAAGTTCAAACTCGTCACTCCGAGGCCTAAGTTGTACAAGAAAATGGGTGAATGTATCATCCTGCTCACATTTTGACATTTTGGTCCATATGAAAAAGTAAGGAATGACAGAATTTTCATACGATTAATCAAGGGGCCGGACAAAATCACGGAAGAAATCATTACGAACTCGTTTCTTTGGCTTAAAAATAGGATGCATCTTAGTATTTTGGCTGGAATAATTGGTGAGAAATATGGTCACTCTTAAAACTGGACTTCTGATGTGTCTTGAGGTTTGGGACGTAAAGTATGAAAAAAAAATAAATAAATAAACTTTGTCTGACGTTGTGACATATTGTTAAAGGCAGTTTACTCGACTTTGGGGGACATATTACATTATTTTAACTCTGAAGAGTTATGTTCAAATTTCATGATTTTGATTGATTATGTTTTAATTGTGAAAACGCAAGATTAAAGATTTTGTTAATTCATGCATTTCTTTAGTTATCTAACTTTAATTTACGTTGTCAATTAACTTTAATTTAGGTTGTCAATTTTGAATTACCAAGATTTGACAATGACTACCAAAATTATATTTTCCTTAGAAAAAAAAATTATATAATGATTTTTCCATCTAAAATACATTCTAGAATTCACTAATGGAAGGAAAGAAAATGAAACGAAGAAAGTAAAATATTTGAGTTTTTTCCAGGGTGTAGTTGGAAAAATTATTTACATAAATAGGTACTTTAAAAAGTATTTATCAAAATGTGTGTTTTTTAAAAAGTTACCTTTCCTAACTCCTAATCTTATTGGGTAAAATAATTTCTATTTAAAAACAATGTTCTTTAATAAGAGTTAAAAAATAAGTTTCTAATAAAACTAAAAACATACTGTTGGATCATGAAATTTTATGAAAAGGTTTTTTAATTTCTTTTTAATTTAAACCTTTTTTTGTGCTTTTATTAAAGCGTTTTTTTAATATAAAAGTCTATATTCTTTTATAAATATTCTATTAGTTTTCTTACAAATATTTTTTTAACAAATTAAAAAAAAATTATATCTAACTATTAAATAATTTAGAATATGTACTTTCCAAGAAAATTTTATGAAATAGCATGATCAAATAATATGAGTTACAAATGGTTAATTTAATATTCTTAAGAACATCATCTTTAGTAACGATATCATATTTATATATATTTTAATAATTGAGATGTATTTTTTATTATGTAAAGTATTAAAAAAATTTAAAATAAAGTTAAACATGAAAAATAAGGGATTGAATATGTGATAAGACACACACTTCACACAAAATTCGTGAGTTTGGTTTAGTATAAACAGGTTAATTTCAGGTAAATTTACGAACATGTTTAGCTAACTGGTCAGTTTCATGTCAGCCCGACAGATTCATAGATTGACCCATTTTTTTATTTGACTTATTGATATGTATTTTATGTCAAAAACTTATTTGGTTGACTATGTTTCGTGTCGAAAGCTTGACCCGCTTAACACCCCTAAATTGAATGATATGTGTGAAATTTTAAAACGATAACTAACAAACATTTATGAAAAATATTGTTATGTAAGTTCAAAAAATATATGAGAAAGAAAAAAAACAACGTTCTTCAAAAATAGTTAAAGGAAATATAAATATTAATAAATAATTTAAATAACATTCAAATAATTTTTTCAAAGTCACACGACCTGTTTTTTTAATTGAACTATAAATTTTCCTTTAACTCATGTTAAGTAACATATTTTTGAAAAGAAATTATTTTATCCAATAAGATTAGGAGTGAGAAAAAATTAGTTTAAAAAACCCCATTTTGGTAAATAATTTTCAAAGTACCCATTTAAGTAAATAATTTTTTCAACTACACTATTTTAGAAAAAAAGTCTAAAATATTTTGTGTTTCAAAGTTTCATTTAATGAAGGAAAATAAAGAAAAATCAAACATATGTTGTGTTCTCGAGTTTCACTTAAGAAAGGAAAATCAGGCTAAATTCTTTAATTTTTTTCCTTCCGATTTGGAAAGAAAATAGAGTTTCACTTAAAAAAAGGAAAACCAGACTAAATTCTTTAGTTTTTTTATCCTTCTGATTTGAAAAGAAAATGGAAGAAAAGACATCCTCTCTTTTCCTTTTTTTTTTTCTTTTCCCTCGTTAGTGAACTCAGGAACAGAATTCAAACACAAAATCAACCGAGAAAGTTTAAGAACGGTGCTGGTGAATATGGATATCAATGGGTAATCACCAATATGTTAGTGGGTAGGATTTAGGAAGTTAGTTTATCTAGAGAAACGTGTGTCAACAGGAAAAGATATCGTTGATCTTGAGAATTTGGTTTGGCTGTTAATTGGTTTGTCCTCTCTAGTGGAGACGTAGGTTTGATTTCCGCTTGTGTCATTTTTTATGGACACCTGGGTGAAGGGATGAATTGGGGCTTTAATCGCGGGTTCGAACCTGACGGGGGGCATGGTTTATGGATTCCACCCGGTTCCCGCGCATTAGGGCACGATCATAGTGGTTGAGTGGTCGACCTTGAACATAGCCCCGAGCAGTGTAGGTTTACACATAAGATTCTTTAGCGTTCAAAAAAATTAATATCGATAGGGGTTATAACTGCCTCTAAGAATTTGTGTTGACAGAGGTTAAGTTACTACTAGTAGTCATCACAAGTGGAGTTGAAAGATTATATATATATATTTTGACAAACTGTTAAAGCTTGTTAAACAACTATATACTAGGGGAATCTTTCATGTTACGCGGTGGGAATTCACTTAATATTGATGTCGTGTGTTACGGTACTAGTACTCACTATACAAACCATAAGAAAAAAAAATCATAAAACATAATAAAATCGTGACATGCCCAAAAAGATATCGACATGTGTTTCACATCGATCAAAATCAATGAAAACGATTACCGATGTCGATTTGTGTGGTCGAAATTGGTTCGGTTTGATACGTCATCGTGACGTCACTAGCACTCGTTATAGCTTACAATTAAAATAAACACTCTGAATTGAATACAACTCAGGTTTCAATATTATTCGGCTGGAATCGGGACGAATCTATACTGGAAACCATAAAAATAAATGATCATATAGCTATCGAAGTTGTTCGGACGGTATCGTTTTAGTTTATCACGGTAAAGAACAAAAAAATCAATTATACATGACCCGTTCGATTTTTAACAAAACTTTTATTAGAAGTAGATAAAAATAAGAATATTCCAACAATATAAGTGCAGTTAGAATAACGAAAGGGTTAACAAAGTCAACTAAAAAAGAACTAAATGTGAGATAACTTTGATAACATGTATGTTTGTGTTTCGATGAATTTCACAACTTGGTTTTAAATTTTTTTTTTATCCAAACATATATAAAAATAGGCAAGTCGCAATGACATACACAGACTTCTATAACAAACTATATATTAACATTTATAATAGACTAAATTGCATAAATCTACCTTTATGTTATACTCAAACTACACTTCGTACATTTCACTATGAAATTGACAAAAACCAACCTTTATATTTATGTTTTGCTACAAAGTATAACCTTTAACACAAACAATGTTAGTTTTCTTGGTTAATTGTCCTCACATGCATTGCATGTGAGGGTATTATTGTCATTGCAGTTAATCTTTTAATATATACTAAAAGAAAAAAAAAATATTATCACATACCCCCCTCTCTCTCATTTCTTTCTCTCACTCTCTCTCTAAAATCCAATTCAACCCCCATATTTGCCTGCACCATTGATAACGATACAGAAACAATCTAACACAAATTCACATCCAAAATTTATAAAACCACAATACAGACACCAAACTTTTCACTTAACAAAAGGAAAAAGAAGATTACTTTAAGCAAAATCAGGTGCTACAGCAACTCCATCTCCAATATTATTCCCTAATGTCAATGCTAATAACTCCACAGATGTCACCAACCATTTTCTTCTATCGATTTGAACCGATTTATCATCATCTAACAAATTCCTTTCATCTGCATCAAACAATTATCATAAATACAACAGATAAACCAATAACTTGAATATTAAATCCAAGTTACCAACCAGATAAAGAAGACGATACATGGGTAGATTGTAGAATTCTAGATGATTTAGTTTCCTTGTGTATCCATTGTTGTAGAATCAGATGATGCACCCATTTTAGGTTTACAATATTTTTATTTTGCAAAAATATGGAAGTAGTGAATGTAAGAATACCGATGAAAAAGAAGAAGATTTAGGGGTGAAGAATGAGGGAATCGCTGCAATTGGAACACCCAACACCATTTATTAGTGAACTACTTGCAGCTTCTTCAACAACAATTTCCCGGTGGTGTGTGGCGTCGTGGCTGGCCGGAAGCCATGGCGGTGGTGGTGGTGGTTGCAGAGTCTTGAAGATGACGACAATAAAACCCAAAAGAAAACACCAATAGTTCTTGAAGATGACGACAATAAAACTCAATCTTAATTCTGATCTTGTTGTGTATAATATCGTTATCAATGGTGCATGCAAATGTGGGTTTGGATTGGATTTTAGAGAAAGGGGGAGAGAAAGAGATGAGAGAGAGAGGGGGTAGGTGATAATATATTTTTTTCTTTTAATATATATTAAAGATTAACTGAAATGACACTAATACCCTCACATGCAATGCATGTGAGGGCGGTTAACCAAGAAAACTAACATCGTTTGTGTTAAAGGTTATACTTTGTAGCAAAACATGAACATAAAGGTTGGCTTTTGCCGATTTCATAGTAAAAGGTACGAAGTGTAGTTTGGGTATAACATAAAGGTTGGTTTCTACAATTTAGTGTTTATAATAAGACATAACCATATAGATGAAAAATTATCAAATCGGAAACCATAAAAATGAATAAAGGTATAGGTAGCGATGTTGTTCAGTACGGTACGATAGCGATACCGTGTGAATTTATCGAAAGAAAAAACAATAAAAATAAATGTCCCTATTAGTACAAATGTTGTTCGGTTGGTCTTTGTTCGATTTGGTAAGATAGCAACACAATATCTGTTTTCAACAAAATTTATGTCATGGTGTGTTGAAAAAAATAAACATAGAAAGCAAGTTATTAGAAAATAAAATCAAATTAAGTGATGAATAAAATATTTATAAAAAATAATAAGTTACTGTTTATCGTCAGTTTTGATTTAGTTTTTTTTTAAGATAAATTTTATAAACAGCCAGAACCAAGCAGAACAACAGCATGTGAGAAACGAGTACTAAACCACAACTATACAAAAGAGAAACTACACCATTTCAACCAATCTATAGACTTGAACCTTGACCTATGAGCATATCAAAAAAACCAACCGCTTTATTATCGCCTATGATCTCTTCAATTTTGCACTCTTTACCATTGTGAACTTTATTATTCATGGCCTTCTATATCCTCTAACACACTAATATCATAATCCCTTGTAGTGCTTCCTTCTCACGAGCTCCCAACCTGCTTTGATTGAACCACTCAACCACGTCCCTAACAGAAAAGAAGACTGGAAGAGGGGCTGCACACTAGGCGCTGGTATTTTGCCAAACCACTGCAGCCACGACGGATGACGAAAACAAGTGATCCGCAGACTCCATACCGAACTCGCATAAGGGGCATATAATTGACCCTTGAATATTCTGATTACTAAGAGCGACTAAAGTAGGTAACCTTTCCATCGCCGCCCGCCAAATAAAAACATTACAGTTTAACGGAATCCATTTGCACCATTCATGCACATACTCGTGTCAATATGAAGACCCAATAAAGACTTAGCCGACTAAACCAAAAAAAGTACGAGCGATTTCCTCCCCATTCCCATTTATCGTTCCCCTCTAGTCTCCCAGCCTCGACAATGCATTAAAAACAAGACTCCCATTCCTTCGTCTCTTGAACCGAAGAAGGATTTCTTCTCCACTCCCATTGCCACTTGATCCGTGTTTCGGTCTATCTAACCCTATCAAACACCATGCAGCCCTTGTTCTTCTCCAAGACAAAAATCATTGGGAACCTAAGCATTAAAGGGATATTTCCAGCCCATACATCACCCCAAAACCTCACCTTTTTACCACTTCCACATTTAGCACTTATAAGATTCTGTATAGACTTTTCACCAAAAATCGGTTGCTCCGCCACCCCGACTATATCTTCCACACGCTAGCTCTATCTTTGTTAACCAGAAGAAACGAAGATCATGATCTTTTCTAATGCAACCCATGGATAACCCACTTCCAAAGTGTACCATATTCAGTCACATACCTCCACGCCCATTTCTTGAGAAGTGAGATGTTAATATCCTTCGATCTATTAATACCTAGGCCACCTTTATCCCTCGGAAGAGCTACCTTTTCCCACGCCACCCAATGCATCTTGGACATATCATTTGAGCCTCCCCACAAGAACCATTTCATCTTACTTTTGAGAAGAGAAATAATCGCCATCAGAGCTTTATATAAGGAAAAATAATAATTAGGAAGGCTCTCCATCACCGACCTAATGAGCGTAACTCTACCCCCGATAGACAAGCACTTAGCCTTCCAAACCGAAAGTCGGGCATCCAAAATATCCACCACTTGAGTCCAATTACTAATATCGTTCATATTGGCTCCAACCGTTAGGCCTAAGTAAGTAAATGGAAAACTTCCACTTCGACACCCTAAGATGGAAGCGAAATGGACCAGCTCGCTGCTAGTAACCCCACACCCAAAATACTCGACTTTTGAATATTAATTTTCAAGCTTGAACACATATGGAAACACCTAAGGATCCTCGCAACATTTAAAACGTTCACCATCGACCAATCACCAAGGATGATGGCGTCATCCGCGTAAAGGAGATGAGAAATAACCGGGCCCCCGTTTGGGATTTGAATGCCCTTAAGAGCCCCAACCGAGACGACCTTGTTGATCAGACAGGCTAAAGCTTCCATAACCACAAGAAAAATGAAAGGAGATAATTGATCTCCTTGTCTCATCCCTTTCTCGCACCTAAATTCAAAGGTAGGCGATCCGTTGACCAAAATTGATGATCTCGCCGATTTGAGAATACCAAAACACCAACCACACCAAACCTAAGAGAAACCCATCTGAGAGAGGACCGGAATTACAAAGTCCTAATTGACGTTATCATACGCCTTTTTTGAAATCTATCTTGAATAAGAAGGCTTTATCCTTTTTTTTCTTTTTAAGCCACGAAAGAATTTCATTCACCATGAGAGGACCTTCCAAAATGTACCTATCTTTAATAAAAGTTGATTCTGATTGGGTTTTGGTTTAGTTGGTTGGATACGACAGTGGCACAATATCCATTTTCAATAAAGTTTATATCGGAATGTTTAAAAAAATAAACATAGTTGTGGAGTTAGAGTTTTTTAAATAGCTAACGTACGCAAGTCTAGTTAATAAGAAAGGAATTCATGTGGATCCCACAAAAAGCGAAGCGATTACTAAATGGAAAGTCCCTGAATCACCAACGGAAGTAAGAAGTTTTCTTGGACTAGCAGGTTATTATAGACGGTTTATCCAAGATTTTTCTAGAATAGCCATTCCCTTAACAAAACTGACTTGCAAATCAGTTAAGTTTGAATGGGGACCACAACAGGAAGAAGCCTTTAGGATTCTTAAGCAAAGGTTAACCAACGCATCCACACTCACGTCACCAGAAGGAACTGAAGACTTTATAGTCTATTGTGATGCTTCTAAGTTATGATATGGATGTGTGTTGATGCAACGTCAAAAGGTTATAGCCTATGCCTCTAGACAACTTAAGAATCATGAAGAGAACTATACAACCCATGATCTAGAGTTAGGAGCCATAATTTTTGCCCTTAAAATTTGGAGACACTACCTGTACGGTAGCAAGTTTACTATTTTCACCGACCATAAGAGTTTAAGATATGTTTTCGGACAAAAGGAATTAAATATGAGACAAAGACGCTGGATGGAAATTCTCAGTGATTATGATTGTGATATCCAGTATCATGCAGGAAGGGCTAATGTAGTAGCTGATGCTTTAAGTCGAAAGTATCATGAAAAGCCAAGGCGAGTGCATTCTCTCAAATTAAATCTGCAGATAGATTTAAATGAGCAAATTAGAGAAATACAGGAAACAGTAATCAAGGACGATACTGAAAAATTAAAAGGAATGATTAAGGAACTAGAACAAGGAACAAATGGAATTTGGAGATTCCATAAGAATAGAATCTGGATACACAAACAAGGAAACCTACGCCACCAAATTTTAGAAGAAGCCCATAAGTCTAAGTACACGATGTATCAAGACTTAAGAAAGAATTTATGGTGGATAGGAATGAAAAAGGATATAGCAACCTATGTTGCCAAGTGTCTAACCTGTTCACATGTTAAAGCTGAACATCAGAAACCCTCAGGTTTATTGCAGCAACTAGAAATGACAATATGGAAATGGGAATTGATAACAATGGATTTTGTTACTAAATTACCCAAGACACGAAAATGTAATGATACAATCTGGGTGATTATAGACAGATTAACCAAGTCTGCTCATTTCTTACCAATGAAGGAAACTTTCAGTATGGAACAATTAGCTAAGTTATATGTAAATGAAATAGTTTCATTACATGGAATTCCTTTATCTATTGTTTCTAATAGAGATAACCGTTTTACTTCTCATTTTTGGACTAGCTTCCAAAACGCAATAGGAACCACGTTAAATCTAAGCACTGCTTATCATCCTCAAACGGACGGATAAAGTGAAAGGACAATTCAGACAATGGAAGATATGCTTAGAGCTTGTGTAATTGATTTCGGAGGAAATTGGGATGATCATTTACCATTAATAGAATTTTTCTACAATAACAGCTATCATACCAGTATCAATGCTGCACCATTTGAAGCACTTTATGGACGAAAGTGCCGGACTCCCGTCTGTTAGGCAGAAATTGGAGAAAAACAACTGTCTGGACCAGAAATAGTACAAGAAACAACGGATAAGATAATTCAAGTCAAGGAAAGACTAAAAGCAGCACGCGATCGCCAAAAGAGTTATGCTAATAACAGGCGGAAACCATTGGAATTTCAAGTAGGGGATAAAGTGTTATTAAAAGTTTCTCCATGGAAAGGAGTGGTAAGATTTATTAAGAGGGGAAAGCTAAGCCCCAGGTATGTCGGACCTTTTGAGATTATTAGAAGAATAGGACCAGTAGCTTACCAGCTACAACTGCCAGAGGAATGGGCAGGAATACATGATGTGTTTCATGTATGTAATCTCAAGAAGTGTTTAGCAGATGAATCCTTAATGGTACCTCTTAAGGACATAGAGGTAAATGAGCAAATTAAGTTTATGGAAAAACCACTACAGATTGAAGATAGAAAGATCAAGAATCTCAAACACAAGAGATTAGTTCTAGTCAAAGTGAAATGGGATTCCAAGAGAGGACCATAATACATTTGGGAGCTCGAGTCAGAAATGCAGAGGAAATATCCACACCTGTTCTAGTAGACCTCAAGGACGAGATCTAAAACAAGGTGGGGAGGATATAACAACTCTCCCAAAACCATTAGAATACTCCTATACGTCCTAAAATACACCCCGTATACGAAAAACGAGCCTAAAATGCCTATATTATTAAAAATCAAATAAAAACCAAATTATAGGGCTCTCGCGGGGCGCGACCCAGGCAACCCCAGACTGTCACGGGCCGCGACAAGGTGGCACCAGGTGAGCCCTCGTGATGCCACGTGGCCCTGTGCGTGTTGAGTCTAGGAGCTGATTTGCCAACGCTAGAGCCTAGCCTATTGATCTCGCGGGCCGCGTAAGGTGAAGGGATGGGGTGTCACACCCCAACCAATGGCGGAATCATCAGAGTGGGACGAAATAGATTGCAAGAGACTTCATAACACTATTTGTGACAATATTTAAATCAACCATTTTCATTTCATAAAATTGTCAACATTACATAGAAATTCAAATAACAACATTGTTCATAACATAAACATAACAAAATTGATACAACAATTTAAACCTAAGACGTCTAAATGTGTATCTAGGCATCATCGCTACTTCGTTTCATAGCATAATCATCCTCAACCTGTAACATGTTTAAAATAATTTCAATGCAAAAGCAAAGGCGCATACACAAGGTTTGAATAAGTATAACAAAAGTATAAAAGCATTTTCTCGAATCCACATGGCAATTTGTAAACAAGGTAACTAGCATGCATAGCAATACGTCAAACCCAAGTGTCCACTAGTATTTAGCATCCCTCGCCACAAAAGTGACGAGACCGTTTAGAATAAAGACTTAACAAGACCCCGACGGGTGGTGTGCTACTCCTATAGCGCTATATATGTTAAGTTGGGGGCTTAGCAAAGTTAATGACATATAGCATGTATAATCTAGCATGAACCTAAGTAAACAAGTAGCATGTATAATGGATTAAGAGCATAAAGAATGTTTAAGTGTGTGAGTGTGTATTTTGTATAATAACATGTTACAACCCAAAGTGACTTTAAAAGTAAATGGGTCAAGTGTACTCACGGTTTTGCAAGTCTTGAACTTGAGAATCCGCGAGTGAGTTTTTTGTTGATTAGGAAGTTGGAACACCAAGTCCTTCTACACAAAGTAAACAAGGCGTATGAGTATCGGGGAGTAACGGTAGATTAAAGATTTGGAGTTTAAAACATAAGAACATATGTATTCGAAAGTAATCATCTTTTAATACAAAGTACTTGTTTTGACACTATGAAACCCCAAGGTTTATAATGTTTCCATGAGTAGTATACTCATTAGAATCATAACAAGTCTTATGTCTTAGATGATGTTATTTTAACACTTTGACGAATGAACACAAGTTCATCATCAAGGGTTCGAATGTTGAATAGTATATATATATAAGTATTATTTAGGTTATATATTATTATGTCCAATAGTCAAGCATGAGCTAGAAGATTAAATCTTCATTTAGGTACCTGTAAGTTTCATGGAAATCATGTAGGAGGTAGGAAAAGAAGTCTTCCATTTAGGTACCTCTAAGTGTTCACCACTACACGATGTAAAAACATTGTTAGGATCTGAGTTTGGTTTTGATTGTGTTTTACGTTTGAATTAAGATGAAGATGAATGAGTAGTGCAGCGGAATTAAGATGAAAATAAACTTTGCACACAATCAAACAGGAGAATTGTTTTAATCAAACATTTTCACAATGAATCGAATGCTTAAATTTATTCCAAACACCGATTACAATGTTTGTATGAATACAAACTCCCCCTCAGCCTGAGCTCACAGTATTTGTTCGTGCAGGAAGAAGATTAGTGAAGAGCTAAACAGAACAGTGCATGGTACTGTTCTATTTATAGGCACGAACAAACCACTAAGGCATCTTAGCTGACGTCACCATGAAAGTGACATCTAACCTCCTAACAAACTCTAACCTCTGATCTATACAAGTACTGCTATCCTAACAACTGTTATTACAATTCATTACATAAAGACAAACTAAACTACTGCTGAGTCCTTCCACTGATGTGAACCCAGCCGCACTTGTTATAACCCAGCAGTGCTTGACTCAAGGTAGTAGATTGATCAGCAGGACTTTAGTCTTCATCAGTCTTTGACTTGATCAACAGTTGTAGGTCAGTAGTTGTGCAGATCAGTAGATAGGAGGTCAGCAGATGTTGAAACCACTTTCAAGGGGAGAGACTTGTAAACATAACATCTGCTTATTCTGGATCCACTGCTCTGATCCAGTTTTGGCTTTAATTATATGTTCCTCTGATAGGGTTCAATCCCAACAATCTCCCCCTGGAACAGATAATGCCAAAACCCTTCATTATTGGTAGATCTTTATTGCCTCATCAGCAGTTCCCTTATTTTCCCTTTGAGTTGTAACTCAAAGGCTAAGGCATCTGTGTCATCATCATCCCTGCACAGTGGAAGATCAAGGAGATCCTGCAAATCTTCAAGACTTAGGCCAAGTGCTTGTTCCCTTGTTATTTTCTTCACTTCTCCACTAGACTTGAACACTGTCAGTACATGGGTCTGTTTGTCAGTTTTCCATTTTAGTACTTTTGAGTCTGGTGGGTTTCTTGGGAGATTTTTATTAGATGAGGTGTTTGGTGATGCTGGCCTATTGATGACTGACTGAGCAGTACTTGCAGTTTGATCCAATCCAAGAGTTTCTACAATCATCTTCTTAATGCCCTCTTTTACAAGTTCATCACCTTCCATTAACTCTTGTATGGTTTCAGCATCCAACTATTTTTGTTGCCTTCTTTTATAGATGGCAGCACCAGCTGGAGCAGTGGATCTTCTGATTTGCAGCTTTGGTGGTCTGGTTGAAACCTCTGCTTCAGGGTAGTCAGGTTTTTGTGGAACTTTAGGATCTTTCTTCCTTAATTCCTCCAACCTTTTGTAGGTGGTCCTGACTTTGTCTTCTTTCCATCTTGCCACTTGATTTTTAGACCCATAATCAGCTGCAACTAATTCCTCTTTCATTCTCTTCAGCTCTAATGTCTTTTCAGGCTCATTCTTTTTGTACTTTGACCAATCAGGAGGAGTGTGTTTGACCTTATTCTTGATCATTTCTTGAATCCTGGCTGCTTCTTTTTCAAGCTCAGGAATGGTCCACTCTTTGTACATATATTTTTCCCCCTTATACTTCTTGGTAGCCATGATGCTTTCAATGTAGTCTTTTCTCAAAGTTTCATCTGCTCTCTCTGAGATTTGCTGACAAACATTTTTTGCAAACTGCTCTAAGGATCTGACTTGAGTGAATAAAAATTGATAATGCCTTTGAATTTCTTTGTCAGTTTTCCCTTGAGAGCTTCTTTTGGAAATATCCTCTGCCTGTAGAGCTTTAATTTTCAAGTACTCTTCAATGTTGTTAGGCCTAGGATATCCTTCAACATATGGCAACTTCCTTTTAGCAGGATCATCCTCATAGTAGAAGGATTTAATCTCTTCTCTGACTGCTATAAGTTCAAGAGTATATTGGAAACCTGCAGGAGTGATGATAGGGATTGGTTGCTGTACTTGAGCTGATGAGAGAGGAACAGGTTTTGGGATAAGTGCAAGGGATTGTGAACATGTTGGTGGTGGTGATGGAGAGTCATCATCAGGTATGAAAATCCTTCTCCTTTTTATTGTAGGAGAGGCTGATGATGCTTTGGGTGGATCAGTGGTGGTGATTTGAATGGTAGAAGGTGGCTGACTAACAGTTGTTGAAACAACTGGTGTTTCAACCACTGTTGCCATTACAACAGATGTTATAACATCTGATGTCTTCTGCTTTTTGGCAGGGGATGATGGTGGCTTTGGTGGTGAGATGATTTTTGGTGGTGGTGATATGGCAGTGGTTGTGGTGTGTGTTGAAGTGGTGTGTGTTGAAATGATAGAAGATATTGAAACTACTGAAGTACCAGCAGTTGTTGATACAGCAGGAGTTACAACAGCTGTTTGAGTGGAAGATTGATGTTGGGGGCTTTTGGATGGTGGTTTGGGAGTATGCTTTGTGAGTCTGGATGGAATGGATTTGGGTTCCCCCACTTTTCGAGTGGGATTTCTTTTTGGCTCAGGATTTTTAACATCCTTTGGCTCAGAACAACCCTGCGCATTCAGCTCCATATAAGCTATTTTCTCCTCATTCCACCTGGACATATCCTTTGCCTCTCTGTCCCTTTTTACACTTGCTTTTTCTTCAGTAAGTGCATTTGTGGTAACATCAATCTTTTTGCTACCATCTGGCAAGGGAATCTTTTTAGTCATTGCATCTTTTTCTGGTTCAATATACAGACCATCATCTATTCCCTTCTTCTTCCACTCCTTGATTTTCTCCCCCTTTTTGGCATTATCTGGGGGTAGTTGATCAATGAAAAGAACAGTGGGAGGAGAAGTGCCAGTGGTGTTCAAGAGATGGGCCTTTATAGCCTTGATGTCTGCTTGGGTGTTTCTAAACCTGGACTCCATTATGTTTTTCAGCTCTTGTACATGTATTGCATGTTGCTGATCAGCCATTTGTTGTTGTTGTTGGAGCAGGGGTTGAAATAGATTCCATAACTCATTTGCAACATGTGCTTGTGGTGGAGCAGATGGTTGAGCTGGAACAGCAGTGGGTTGCACATTTTGAACCTACAACAACTGTTGCAGCATTTCTTTGATTTCTACAACAGAGGTATCCAGCTTTTCAACTCTATCCGTCAATTCTAGGTATTTTAAACCATCACCCAACTTAATGTGATCATCTGATGTCCCACTAGCAGTGGTTGTAACAGTGGTTGATGTAGGGAGTGTACTCCAAACATTATCCACTGATGCCCCTTTTTCTTGGTACTTGGGACTTCTTCCTTCAACACTTGATAACCTTTTGATGGTACCAGTGGTTAAAACAAACGCACTAGTGGTTATCAGAGGTGCTATAGAAGGAATTGCCTCTAAGGAAGTCTTATTGATGTAACCACTGTCCAGATGTAAACCAGTGGGTTCAACATTTGTAGTGGCTGCTTCACTTGGACTACCACCAAGAGTTACATGTAACTCAAGGGGTGTAACCTCCTCAGGTCTTGTTGGTGGGTTAGCTATGATTGATACATCATACCCAGTCGTTTGTTGAAGTATGTTCTAATTGATGGGTGATTGAGAAGGACTGGTTTGTGCCTGGTTCAGATCTATAGCATCCAATAGTAATTTAGTTGGTGGGGGAATTGTGGATGTGAGGTTGGGTGTAGAAAGAGAATTTGCCCGGGGCATTGGGCTGTGGATGATGGAAGCAAGTGATTCCAGAGCATCATATGGTGGTGTCCCTATTTATACAACCTGCTTTTTTTTAGAAGAAGCAGGAGGAGTTTCAGGCATGGGTTGGGATATTTCTACCAACTGCTATGAGGAAGTAGCAGCAGTGGTTTCTTGTGACTTTTGTGCTGTCACTGGCAGTTGCTCTGGTATCTCATCCTCCAGAGTTGCCTTTTTGGTAGGTTTGGGGGGGTTTTTGAGATTTTTGTTTTGGCCTTTTGGTGATTTTAGGTGTGGGTTTCAAAGCAGTTGTTTTGCAGCGTTGATCACCTTGAGCAGTGGGCTCAGCAGCAGATACCTGAGGAGCAGTGGTAGCTGCTAAAGTCTGCTCAGGCACCTCTGCTTGTGTTTTGCAAGGTGTTGACATTCTTGTAAAAGTTTCAGCAGTTAAGCTGTTTATTTGAAAAGATGCACCTTGTTTTATTGCAGCAGCATCATTCTTACCAAGTTTCTTTTCAAAATAGTAACTTAGGAATCTTGGAAAAAAGTAAGAATGGCTTTTTATCAACATTTTTAACCAAATCATTAAAGATTTCCTGGGAGTAATTGAAATTTTTATCATGAAGTATAGCATATCCCAGGTTTTGAATCTTTAATGGTATTTCATTAAAAGAGGTGGTTTTGTTTGAAACACACATAAGCAGAGTATGGAACAAAAATCTTGTTGCAGGTGGAAAATTACCTTTTTGTAAGGTATCCCTTTTTATTTGCTCTGCATAACCCCTTTCAAGGAAATCAGTTTTTAACTCATTTTTAGGAAAAGAAGTTTTACCTTGCTGATCATTGAGTTCAAAGACCTCCGAGATGGATTGTGGTGTGATTTTGACAGCTTTACCCATAAGAGAAGAATTAATGGCTATGACATTTTCTCCTTGTTTTTCAAGGGTAGTATTTTTCCAGAACTCTCTTTGGGTTTGCAGATAAATTGGAGCATCTGTTGTTAACAAAGTTTTGTACTTTGATGCAGACATGGTGTCAATGATGGAATCGAAAGCATCGGTGGTGCCTGGTTTTGTCAAAAGACCCAGATAATTGTGAGGTGCTTTGTATGGAATTTCGATGGGTGTAGCCGTTGGATCGGCCTTTTTACTTGAGGATTTTGAGGTGGATGTTGCAGATGATTTCGATTTTGTCATTTTTGGAGAAGACGATCGAAGAAGTTCGTGAAGAAATTTAAGGAAATGAGATGAAAACTGCTTTGAGAAGAGAATTTTTAAGAATTCAATTCGACAGTAAAACCCTGTTTGGGGTTTTGAAGGGAGTTTTATAGAGAAAAAGTGAATGCTGACGTATCAGCGGTTACAAAAGAACTGGCCGCTATGTACTGTCCATGTGCCAACCCCTGATGAGATGAAGGACAAATTGTCTTTTATGAAGACCACTGATGGAACAAGACCAGTGGTTGTAATGTAGAAATGAAGGCAGTGGGTGATTTTTACTATCAGTGGATAGCACATCAGTGGATAAAAACACTGATTTTGAACAACAGTGCTTATCAAGAAATAAGAGAGCAGGGGTTAACTTTCAGCAGTGGACAGATTTTTAAGTAGAACAAACTTTTAAACAAAGCAGTGGTTATGACAGACTTTTAAGGATTTTAATGAAAAAATCATTTTTAGCTATTTTTAAGGATGGATTTTTGATTTTCTGAAAACATTTTAATGCTTTTATTCATAGAAAAACAAGATTGTGCTTGTATTCCATGTTTAGCATGCCAATCCTAGAGATCAAGCATTCAAAGGTGGATGTATCTAATGCTTTTGTGAGCACAACTGCCAGCTGGTCTTTAGTTGGAACATGATGCAGAGAAATCAAACCTTTTTCATAGCAATCCTTCACAAAGTGATGTCTGATGTCAATGTGTTTTGTGGTTGAGTGGGAAACTGGATTTTTGATGATATTTTCTGCTACCTGGCTATCCAACATGAGTGGTGTCTTTAAGGCGGTGATACCAAAATCCAATAACTGATTTTGAAGCCACAGGAGTTGGGCTGTACAGCTTGCAGCAGTAATGTATTCAGCTTCAGCAGTGGATGTTGAGACAGCTGCTTGCTTTTTGCTTTGCCATGAAACTAAGCAATCACCTGGAAACTGGCACCCTCCTGAAGTGGACTTCCTTGTGGTGTTACATCCAGCAAAATCACTGTCTGAAAATCCTGAAATCTTGATATTCCCATTAGCTGGATACCAGATACCAAGTGTGGGAACACCTTTTATGTATCTGAATATCCTTTTTACAGCAATAAGGTTGGATTTTCTAGGGGCTGATTGACTCCTTGCACAAACACATGTTGCAAACATGATGTCTGGCCTAGATGCAGTTAG